>CM035416.1:5156593-5501593 GCA_020310875.1 Ceratopteris richardii
ATGCTGAAACTCGATGCTAGGCATCGAGTTGCTCCACAAACATCATCTTTTCAAGAAGATTTACCAGGAGTTGGAACTCAGAAAAATAAAACACAGACTTATCAGCACAAACTCGATGCCAAGCATCGAGTTGCTTGGAAAACTTGAACTTTTGAATTCATCACACAGTAGGCAAGCATGGAGATGATGGAAAGGGTCTCATACATAGAACTTTAACTATTTCTTCTCATAGTTATGGAAAAACTCAGAAGTTTTACAGGTGCTATCTCACTCAGAGAAGCCCGACTCTATTTAGTCATACAAAATGAACTCCTTCTCACATTCTATCATTCTCTTCCACTTCTTCTCTCTCCACGTGAGTTGATACAAACTAACTTATATAGATTTTCTCATTCTCGTGAATTTTAAAAAACTTCTAGAACTAAAGTGAACTAACTTTACAAATATAATACACTTGTGAATTTGTCCCTTCACATAGGCATGTGATTTTCTTCTAAAGATTTGACCTTCAAATATATGTCCAATTAGTGATTGTTTCTCCAACAGCTCCCCCTCAATCACTATTTGACATTCTCTGTTTCTTCATATCATCTTCTTTTCTTTTACTCCTGCCATGCTTTTGAATCTGCTAGTCTTCACACCATCCAAGCTCTTTGTCATTATGTCTGCTATCTGGTCTTTTGTAGAAATGTACTCCACTTCAGTTTCTTTCTCCATTACCTTTTCTCTCAGGAAATGATAATGTATCTCTATATGTTTTGTTCTTGCATGAAATACTAGATTTGCTGCAAGATAAAGTGAACTCATATTATCTCCATGTATTGTAGGTGTACCTTGATCAATGCCCAAGCTCTTGAACAATGTCTGCATCCATATGACCTCCTTAGCTACTTCCACAAGTCCTTTGTACTCAGCTTTAGTTGATGATAATGCTACTATATGTTGTTTCTTTGAACCAACTTACAAGCTTGTCACCAATGTATATCATGTAACCATGAGTTGATCTTCTGTCATCCTGGTTACCTGCCCAGTCTGAGTCACTATAGGCTCTCAACCTCAAATCTGATGTAAAAGGATAATATAATCCTTCCTTTATAGTTCCTTTGATATATCTGAGAACTCTTTGACCTGCAATCCAATGTGGGTCCTTTGGACAATGCATGAACTGTGATAAAACTCCCACTGCATAACTAAGATCAGGTCTTGTTAGTGTAGCATAAATCAAACTACCCACAAGAGATTGATACTTCCTCATATCTTTGTATTTTGCACCATCATATTTACTGAGCTTGTGATTAACTTCAAGTGGAGTTGAAGCTTCTCTGCAATTTTCCATATCAAACTTCTTCAATAGATTCAGAATATACCTTTCTTGTGATACATATATGCCTTGATCTGTATAAGTGACTTCCATTCCAAGAAAGTATGACAACTTTCCTAGATCACTGATCTTGAACTCTTTCTCAAGTAATCTCTTTACCTCCTTGATTCCTTCATCTGAAGTACCTATGATTATAATGTCATCTACATAAATACAAATGTAGATTGTACCTTCCTCTGCTCTTTTGATAAGTAGACTTGGATCTGCTTTTGAACTTTGATATCCAAGATCATTGAGATACTTCACCAGTCTATAGTTCCATGCTCTTGGAGCTTGTTTCAATCCATAAAGTGCTCTTTTCAACCTGCAAACAAAATTTGGATACCTGGAATCTATAAACCCTTGAGGTTGTTCCATGTATACCTCATCTGATATGTATCCATTCAAGAATGCATTCTTTATATCCAATTGACTTAGAGTCCATCCTTTTGAAGCTGCAATAGCAATGATTGTCCTTATAGTTGAATTCTTAGCTACAGGACTGAATGTCTCATCATAATCTATGCCATAGGTTTGGGCATAGCCTTTCACCACCAGTCTAGCTTTGTATCTGGCTATACTTCCATCTGCAAGCTTCTTGACTTTATAAACCCATTTATTTCCAATTACTTTCTTACCATTTGGTTTAGGAACAAGTTCCCATGTCTTGTTCTCCTCTAGTGCATTGAACTCTTCCTTCATTGCTTCTTCCCATTGCTTCTTACCTTTAGCTTCATCATAGTTCTGAGGTTCTTCATCATCTTTGACCATATATGCATAGTTCTTTTGAGTTATGTAAGAAGTATCATAAGAATACCTTTCTGGTTGCCTTCTAGTCCTACTTGACCTTCTTGGTTCACATTCTTCATAAGTGTCTGGATACACCTCTTCATCAAATATAGGAGTTTCTTCATTCCTTCTTGTTAATCCACTTCTGGATGTACTTGCTTGCATATAGTCTTCATCTCTATTTACCTGCACAATTGATTTTCCTTTCTCACATCTTCTTACCTCTTCTTCAAATTCTTCAGTTGTATGACTTTGATCTACATACCAACTTTTCTGTTCATCAAATGTAACATCTCTAGAAACAAGAAATTGTTTGGTTAGAGGATTCCACAACTTGTAACCCATCTGCTTTTCATCATAACCAATGAAAACATATTTTTCTGCCTTTGGTTCAAGTTTATGCCTAAGCTGTGATGGCACATAAGCATATGCAATTGATCCAAACACTCTACAATGATCTAGTGTTGGTTTATTACCCCACCAAGCTTCATATGGAGTCATTCCATTTAGAGCTGCACATGGTAATCTATTCACAAGATATGTAGCTGTATTTACAGCCTCAACCCAAAGATAATTTGGACAATTCTTCTCCTTCAGCATAGCTCTAGAAAACTCAACCAAAGTCCCGTTCCTTCTTTCTGCTACACCATTTTGTTGTGGTGTATACTTGCAAGTTATTTCTCTCTTAATATCTGCATTCCAAAGATAATCATTGAACTCTTGGGAGAAGTATTCTCCCCCTCCATCAGACATCAGTCTCTTAAGCTTTTGACTTGTGACTCTCTCTGCATATGCATGAAAATGCTTGAAAGCTTCAAACACTTCTGATCTTTCCTTCAAAACATATAATGTTATCCATCTTGTAGCATCATCAATGAAAAGAACATAATACCTTGAGCCACTGATAGATCCTTCTTTCGTTGGTCCCCATACATCTGTATGAATGAGCTGTAGTAATCCATCATGTTTGAATCCTTTCTTCTGAAATGGTAACCTGTGTGCTTTACCCATTTGACATGCTTCACATTTATAAACCATATGTTGATTCTGCACATTTGGTAATCCTAGTACAGACTGATTAGCAACCATAGCTTTAATTCCTCTTTCATTGAAGTGACCTAATCTCTTATGCCAGAGATCAAGTTCTGTAATCACTCCTTCACCATGTGTGAGCAAAGCTTGACCAATGTTCCCTTGTAGTCTTAAAGTAAAGAGTCTACCTTCTTTCTTACCAGAGACAATATGATTATATCCATTCTCTAGATCTTCAACAAATACTCCATTTGTAAATCTGACTTGAAAACCTTTTTCAACTATCTGTCCCACACTAATCAAGTTTTTAGGTATTGTGGGAACCTAGAGACAAAGATAAACAAATAGATAATATAGGGTAGGCAAAACATTTTATTCATAAGTGAAGTATGAAAAATGTTTTTATCAAAAGATAATAATTACAAAGGTTAGGGGCTATTTCCTTTTATTCTTCTATCTAGTTGGATATCTTTGGTTTGTATGGTTACTCTCTGAGCATGGATAACATCTCCATGCATCTTCAAGCATGGAGATGAGTTAGGCCTTGGCTGCCTCTTGACGTGCCTCAAGTTCTATTCACTGTATTTGTAGACCCAACCAATAACTCAATAGTTCTTCCTTTACCATTCTTGAAAATGCTCTTTGTGGTACGAGAAGTTCAATTGATTTTCTATTATTTTGTATCTCTACAAATGCCCTATAGTGCCTTGGCCATCTTTGTGGGGCTCTTGCATCGGGAGGAATTTTATGTTGTGGTTGTTGAGGTGTACGACATGATTGATATTTTTTTTTTGATGTACATGCTTTGAAGGCCTAGCTTCATCTTCCACATCCTCTTGTCGAGTTATGTGCTTGCTTTGCTCCCTTTCCTCCTCTGTTGGTATCTAGCCTTATTCCTCAAGAAGTGTCTTGCCTACATGTGTAACCTTATGGCTTGTTGGAATGTGCATCTCATTCCATGGTGGTTTAGTGTAGTTTTCTTCATTAGATGATGATTTTGGATTCGACTCAGAACTTTTGATATAACACTTCTCCTTACTAGGTATTTGGGCCTTGCCTTTATGGGTGTCCTTTACAATGGCTCATGATCAAAATCTACATTTGAACTTTCTTGAGACCAATCATTTTGTTCATTTTTCACTTTGTGTTCTAGAGATGGATTGCTCCCAGAGGGTGTGCTATCATGTGAGAGACACCTAAAAGTGGTATGGGAAGCACTTTGAGGTCTCTTGTGGGGTTGCATCCATGGTGGGCATTGAGTTCCTTGCACATAGCTAGCATAGATCATAAGTTCTTTCCTTTTAGTTTGCTTGGTGCATGCCATTGTCTCAAGTTGTAAAGTGTGAAATTGAGTGATTTCTCCCTATTTATAGAGTTTTTTTTAATTGTTTGTTCACAGAAGAATGGACAAAAACTAGTTTAGAAGGATATATAAAATAATAATACAAGTACTAACACATTGAAACAAAGATTATATATAACCCTATGATTTACCACTTAATGGAATATAATGAGTTCACTTTACTTCCAAGTTGAACCCTCTCATAGTCTTTTAGTATGCCACTAAACATGATGTAGAGGTCCTAATGATGAATTCCATTTTTTGCTAGCAATGTTGTGTTGTATCCTTCTTGGATGCTTTGCCAAATGTGACTCCCTAGTTCATTCCATAACAAACTTTCTTGAGAATGTAGTGTGGTAAAACTAAATAAACATATCTTCCATATAGTTTGATTTCATTGGACCACCATCATGTGGAGTGTTTTTAAAGTACACCTCTAACTTTGTAGTGTGAATTCTCCATTACTTGGGTCTTGAAAATCTCCAATGGTCGATATGGATGCATGGAAAGTGCTCCATGTGCAAATAAAAGATGCTAAAAATTTTCAAGTACATTGGAAAAAAGGAAGTGCAACAATCAATTGTACTTTGTACTTCGACTAGACTTAAATGTAGTGTGTACTATTGCTCTCTCCTCAAGATAGTATGAAACCCTTCATGAACTCCACTAATGTATCTTGAAACAATTAATGTTGAATATCACTAGTGCTAGTAAGAACCATTAAACCTACCAACTTATCTAAGCATGAACAAACCTTCTTTTGCTGATTACAAAGATCAACTTGAGATTCATTCTTTGTTTTGATCATGCATAGGTATTTTTCATAGCTCATAATGTTCATTATTTTGAGTGCTAATATTGTTCTAAAAAAACTTCTTGCATTATTTCATGTCATTGAAACTTGTTATAAACTATCTTTAGATTTTCCAAATTTCTTAACAACTAGGGTTATGTTTCCACCATGAAAACCAATTGAATTAAGCACCCCTCAAATCTTTTGTAGCTTTTCAAAATTTATCAGCAGGCATCATTGCAAATGCATATTTTATATGGAGCTTCAATAGTCTATCAAAAACTCTCATGAAGGCATGCAAGGTGCAAAAGTGAACATTAAATAAAGGAAACGGAATCATGTGATCCAATCATTTTCCAACATGTCATGATTAGGTGTAGCTAACATGGGAAATGCCATTTAAGGCATGTCACAATTAGGTGTACCTAACATGGGACAATTTTGTATCATAAGTTAAATCATCTATGCTATTTTGTTCTCTCTTTGTCGGTCTATTACCTTGTGTGCAATGTAGACAAGGATAGAGAGCAGATGCAACTTGTTTGTAACGTAACGTGCATTTGATAATCTTTAAGTCTCCACCCAAGTACCACTCTAGCTCAAAATCATCAAGGACTTCTACATTGAGTTGTGCACCATGAATTTGAGAAGGTATCACCTTTAGCATCCATGTGGTCCTACTAGAAATCCATTGAAGAACATGATTGGATTTTTTAGGTACTTCATCAGCACCTAGTCTCCATATATCTTTCTCATATTGAAAACGGTATGTAAAGTGATGGGTAGAGTATTCAATTTCATCAATAATGTCATTTGCCATAGTTTCATTCATGAGTGTCACACTAAGTCTCTCCATATGCATCCCTTTATGATTTGGCATTCGTCTAGTTTCAATATAAACTTGAGTTTGGAATCACAATCTAGATCAAATAACAAAAGTTATGCTAATAAAAATACTATGAATATCATTATCATAGCAATGGATATACCTTGAATTTCAGATTTGTAAAATTGAACCATTTCCCTTTGGAGCCTCTCCAAATTGATAAATATGTTGTTGTACTTTGTGAAGATGAATCCTTTTTGGATGATTTTTTTCAATTCTTTCTTAGATACAACAGAATGATAAATGGATGTAGACATAGCCCTATACTTCATGGTATTATTAAGCAAAACCTTTAGGTTAAGCTAATACCTATTGGCTAAATATGCAAGTAAAGGCCAATAGTTATAGTTACATCCTCTTTGGTCATTTTCTTCTTTGGAGATACCTTATAAGGCCATGGAAAAATATTTTGCATACTAATTTTTTTCAATGCCTGCTTCAAAAGATTATACAATGGAGTGTATCGGTTTGTACTAATAGTTTCTTCATCACATACCATCTGTACCTCCCTAAGAGGAATAATATGTTATAAGTTTCCTACAAAATCTTCCATCATTTGTGTCCTTATTTGATTTCCTACTGGTGATTCTAGAATAGTAAGCTCATGCTTGTTGCTCAAACAAGAATTCAACAACTTGAATTGGTCCTCTATTGTTGATAGAGGTTGGATTTTCAACAAATGAGTTGCACAATAATAAACTAAACCTAAAAGTCTTGTAACATAAATAACCAAGTGAAATGTGAGCCTTCTTTTTAATGTGCTCATGTACCTCATGAAGTATGGAAATATGATCTTGTGCAAAAGAATCAACCATAGGTATGTCAGTTTGAGTGATAGACATGGGAGTGGGAAGCTTTTTACTATACACAATTTCATAAGGTGCACGTCCAGTAGTGGTATGCGTTGTGTTATTATATGCACATTGTAGTAAAGGAAGTTTCTCATCCCAATTACTTGGATTATCTAAAGAATAACAGTGTAAGAGATCCAAAATAGTACTATTCGTATCTTCACTTTGCCCATTACTTTTAGGATGAAATGCAGAACTAAAATCTATTTTGGAACCTAAAATTTTGAAATAACGCAACCCAAAAGTGATTACAAAAACGAACATCTCGATATGAAAGAATAATTTTTGGAAAACCATGATGTGAAAAAAATACATTTAATAAATAACTTAGCATCTTGAGGTGCAGAAAAAATCTTTTTACAAGGAATGAAATATGCTTGTTTACTAAACCTATCAACAATTGTCCAAATCATATCATTATGTGACGAAGTTGTAGGAAGACTAGTAAGAAAATCCATAGAAATTTGTTCCCATGGTCCATTAGGTATGGGAAGTGGCATTAATAATCCAAATGCTTTACCATGATGTATTTTTACATATTGACACAATGCAATGGGAAACATATTGTGTAATATCCTTTTCCATATGTGGCCAAGAGAAAAATTCTTTACATGTAGAAATAGTACTTTGTATGCACCTATGACCCATATACAATGGTTCATGCATCTCTTTCATAACAAATTCTTTAAAACCTTGTGTAATGCATAACTTTGTTTGAAATACAAGAATCCATGTTAAAAAGTGTAGTGATCCTCACTAAATGTTGGAGAATTATTGAAAGCATTCCACATTTGTGAAAAATATAAATCAGATGCATAAGTAGGAATCATGTCATGAAATGAATGAATATGAATAATAGAAATTATTATTAATAGGAAACATATACGTTTGTGGGGATGGAAAACAACTAAGGGCATCAGCTACAACATTAGCTTTGCCAGGTTGATATTGAATCATAGGCTGAAAATTTTGTATGAATGAAGCCCATTTAATGTGGCTATCTAAAATCAATGGTTGACTTAATACATGCTTAATCGCTTGTTGGTCTATTTTGATTATGACTTCTGAACCCATGAGATAATGTTTCCAAATCTTTAAAGCATGCACAACAGCCAAAAGTTACTTATCATATGTACTATAGTTCTTTTAAGGAGGTTTATGTTTCCTACTTTCAAATGCGATGGGATGATCATTTTGCATTAATAGAGCACCTATACCAAGACCACTAGCATTTGTAACTACATGGAAAGGTTGTGCAAAATCAGGTAATTGCAAAATAGGTGCATGAGAAAATGCATGTTTAAGCTTTTCAAAAGATTGTTGTTGTGCTAATCCCCATGCAAATTTTAACCTTTTCTTCAATAATAATGTGAGTGGAGGTGGTAAATAAGAAAAACCTTTTACAAACTTTCTATAAAAACTAGCTAACCCTAGAAAAGAGCATACATAATTCATAGATTGAGGTACAAGCCATTCTTCAATTACTTTAATTTTCTTTAGATCTACATGAACACCTTGAATAGAAACAATATGGTCTAAATACTCTAATTCCTTTTGGAAGAAATAACTCTTTTCAGGATTGGCATAAGTTTTTTTTTTGCATAACAAATTAAAGATAGTTGCTAAATGCTTGTCATGGTCATCAACATTCTCACTATAGACAAGTATGCCATCAAACAAAACAAGAACAAAAGCTTGATAATCAAGAAAAATGCTATTCATCATACATGCAAATGTAATAGGTGCATTGATAAGTCCAAAAGGCATTACCATGAATTCAAAGTGACCAGTTTGAGTTTTGAAAGTAGTTTTGTAAATGTCATTTTGTGTCATTCTTATCTAATGATACCTAGATTTAAGATCAATTTTATTAAAAACACGTGTTCCATGAAGTTTATCTAGCAAATCATCTATCCTAAAAATAGGATATCTATTTTTAATTGTGATCTTATTGAGCACTCTATAGTCAATGCACATCCTATAAGTCTTGTTATTCTTCTCTACTAAAAGAACATGTGTCCAAAGGGAGAAGAACTAGGCCTTATAAGTCCTTTGTGAAGTAAATCCTTAACTTGATTAGCTATTTCTTGTTGATATAAAGGTCCATGGCTATAAGGTGCTTTATGGAGAGAAGAACTACCACGAATTAAGTCGATAATATGGTTAAGAGATCCCCTAGAAGGTGGTGGTTTAGAAGGAAAATCAACCATAAAACAATCATTATAGGAAGCCATAAATGATTTATGTGCATTAGGAAGTTGTTGCTCTAGCACAATGGTGAGAACCACGTTAAGAAGCTCTGCCTCCTTAATGTCAATCCGCGGAAGAGATAGGAGTGATATGAAGATCGTGAATGTGAGATGAAGTGAGAGTGAAGGTGAGAAGCATAGAGATGCACACACACATACACACACACTACGAAGAGACAAGCAAGACACAATGAAAGGTGAGAAATCAACTCTATTACTCAAGAACACTCTTACCAGCTCAAAATAGCTTTAAGCTCTTCTCTACTCACACAAGCTAACCTCAAAAATGAGCTCTCTAGCTCTTTTTATAGTTTCTAGACTAGTTTTGACCGGTTTCACATCTAGTGACTGGCATAGTTAAAAATTAGGTCCTAAGTGCTATTTGAAGGGGTAAATGGTGTCTAAAAATAACCAAAATTGATACGCTCATTCTACCTAAGCTCCTCAAGCTTGAGGACTCCTCCGCTTGCACAAAATGGAGCTAGAAATTAAGAAAAGGGTTTTTCTATGTTACATATGTTACAATAGTGATAAAAATCACTGTTGGAGGTTTTTGAAAAGTATTTTAAAACATAATTCTTTGAAAAAAGATCCGACTGACTCCCTGATCTGTCTTTACATGCTTCCGCGTCTTCTGTGCCTCTGGTTGCTGCCAACAGAAGTGTATGTGTGTAGTCTACTATATTATTAACAAATACAATACATGAATTGGAACCTTTCCTAAATGCACGTTTTACTTGAGTATGACTAATTAATGGAAATGGTTGGAATTCATGCATTGAAGACAAAGAAATATCTTGATTTTTAACCTTAAAACTCATGGTGTGTGTATGATAATCAATGCATTGATTATAATGGTGACGAAAAGGCATACCAAGTATAACATCATATGACTACAAAGGAGCAATTAAGAATGTACATTCATCTATGTATGAACCTATACAAATTTGAACATTATGCACCACTTAGAACATTATATCTATTTCCTTGAAATGCAGCCTTAACTTTATACATAGAAGAAAGTGGGTTTAATTGGAGATTTTGCACTAGTGTATGAGAAATAAAATCATGCAAACTACCATCATCATGTAAAATATTAACATCTTTACCATTAATAGTACCTTGCATGCAAATTAAAGAATGGATAGAAATTGTGTTACCCAATGTACTTAGATCTTGTTGCTGTGTAGTTCAGCTCCAATAGGCTTCATGTCATTCAGAACTTACATTTTGCTTTAGTATGAACAAACTTACCACAATGCCAACAAGTGATATGGGGCCTCTTTTGTTGAGCATCCATTGTCATAGTTTGAAGGGTTGGATGATTGGATTGAAAAGGGCATTGAAAAGTAGGTGGACGCTAAAAAGTAGGTGGGCATTGAGAAGTAGGAGAAGGAAAAGTACAAAAAGGACACTTGAAGGGAAAAGTGGGCTTGATTGGTTGTGGTCGTTGATCTGTTTGTTTTAAGTGAATCGACTTGGTGATGGATTGAAACTCTTTCTCAGCACCATGGTCAAAAGAAATAAGATCATAGAGGGTTGTTGGACGTAGGGTGTTGAGCTTAGCTTGGATTCCCATCTCCAAACCATCTTCATATTTCCGTTGCAAAATATCTTCAAGAATCATTTCAAGCAAATGAATAAGTAATAGTCGTTGCCAACAAGGTTTAGTATAGGTAGATACAATATCTCCATCTTTCCATCCCAAAGTTATCCATGATCGACGTGCATGTAAGTGAAACTCAGGAGGAAGGAAGGACTCCTTGATCTTTTCTTGAAATGCTTGCCATGTGGTGGGGTAGTTGGTGTTATGGTGCAAAACGTTCCACCATAACTGGGCCTTACCCACCAAATAATTAGTTACAAATTTCACCTTTTCACTTTAAGAGTGTGACTCATTAGAATATAAGTCATCAAATTGAGATAACCATGAAAGAACAAACTGGCCATCCTTTTTTCCATAAAATTGAGAGAATTAGAAATTTTTTGTGCCAATCTTGGACTATGTGCCTTGTTCTTGGGTGGCAATAATGGCCTTGACCACCCTCACTAGATTATTTTCATCACTTTGTAGTTGTGGGAGTGCAGAATCATGTTCTCTTATTTCATTTTGAGCATGTTGGAGTTCTTGACGCAAAAGATCCAACTGTTGTTCAGATGTTACCCCAAGTAGGGGTGATGTACTAAAATCCTCGATGTTATGGGTAGGGTCCATGGCCTTATGTAGAGAACTAAAACCTAGGTCTAAGCATGGAAAACGAATTTTGACAATAATGTATAAATAATAATAATAATAATAATATTATTAAATAAATAAATAAAATAAATAAGAGTGCTTTAATAAATAAATAAAAGAAAGTATGTAAATGAATAAATAAATAAATAAATAAATAAGGTAAAGAGAGTGTTAAAAGTTATGTTAAATATTTATTAAAGGAATGGGATATCAAAAAGAGAAAATAACCTAGTTGATAAGTCTTATCTCTTGGCAGTATGAGGTTGTGGGTTCAAATCCCCTACATATTAAATAAGGAACTATGTGGGGTAACTAAGCTAACTAGGGAAATAACTAAGCCCTTATTGCCACTCATATGAATTGGTTCGCGCATAGCCAATGGCTGCCAATGGAACCAAAGTGAACCAAAGTGAACCAAAGTGAACCAAGAGAACCATGAGTGCCAGAGAAGCCAAGGATGCCATAGGTCTATGCCTTAGTTGACACTTTAGTTGATGCCTTGGAGTAAGCCAAAGGAGTAACCAAATGATAACCGAATTGATAAATGAATTGATAAACAAACTTGATAAACCAATTTGATAAACAAATTTGATAACAAAAGTGAACTCGAACAATGAACAATGAGCATAGGGGTTATAGTGGCTACAAGGTGATAGGGTAATAGGGGGTACAGGGTGACACTGTGACAGTGTGATAGGGGATACAGTGTGACAATGTGACAGGGGGTATAGTGTGACAATGTCACAAGGGGTACAATATGACAATGCACAATACCAAATTCAAAAAATTCCAAAAAGTAACCAGCGTACCAAAACAAACAAACTTGATAAACAAAAACCTAGACCTGATGGTTGAGATGGATGCCAGATCGCGAATGGAATGGATGCCACAAATCACAGTTGAATACCAAAACCACCTCCACAGATGCCTTGGCTCTAATACCACTATCACCCTTTGGATCCCACAGACGCATGAACGCAGAGGATAGTACAGAAATGAAATCACACAAAAGTACTCAGAGAATAGAAAGAGACAAGAGATGACACTAGATTGGGTTCAATCTTCCCCCACATACTTTGATGGACAATTCTATCAGAGCATGTGTATTTATATGTATTTCTTATTATGACTTGAATAGAAGACACATGAGGGCCACACTTCAAAAAGAATGCTTTTGCTTTATTTACAAAATCATAATTTTCAATTTTTACAAAAACATCACTTTCTAAAGAGATCTATTAATTTTACAAAAATAACTAAAAATACTATCTTCTAAGAATAACTATTTTTTTAAAATATTATTTTAAATATCTCAAAAAATATTTGAATAAGTCCATGCACATTCACACCCTCATGAATCTTCACCTAGTAAATCAAAACATAAACCACATTAAAACCTCAATGCATTGAAATCCATTTAACATTTTGATATTCCATAAAGTATAACACATACCTTTGAGCACTATCCATTGTTACTTAGATTAGAAAATTGCTACTATCATAGTTTAGTTAAACTTCCTCAAAAATAATAAGAACATAAAAACTTTAAACATAACATAAAATTAAATAAAAGCCTTAAAAAAACAAAAAGATAGAAAAAAGATTTAGCTAAGAAGTCAAGTAAAAAGAAAAATCAAACTTTTGAAAAGGGGAAAAGAAATTAAGCTTAATCAAAGAAAAGATCGAGTTAAAAAGAAGGGATCAAATCAAGTACAAGAAAGAAAACATGTCAAATAAGTAAACAGACTGTTTAGAGAGAAAAGAGATCAAGGGAGAAAGTTCAAGAGATCAAATTAAAGATAAATAATTAAATTTGATTAAAGCTTGATCAAAGGAAGAAAAGAAAACAAGTAAAATCAAGAGTTTCACAATCATTTAGGCTCTAGAAAAAGATTCTACTTAGTAAGTTGATCTAAGAATAAAAGAGAGACCTTTGAAAACTTACTTTCACCTCTTGGCTCAAGACTCATCTAGTCTGTTCCTTGAACTCTACTTTGAGTTAAGATAAACCATTGATCCAATTACTCTGGGCATTGTTCTACACACTAGGACAAGCCAAACAAGAGAGATGGAGAAAGTATTTGAAAGAATCGGGGGATTTGGAGGAACATGAGAAAAAAGGCGTGTCTAGTAAGATGCACAAAAACAATTTTCCTATGCATGTGAAGAGCTAAAGTAGGAAAAATAACACTTGTTAGTAATAGACATAGACAAGAAACTTTGTGACTCTAGAACTCGACTTCCTTTGCTTGTAAATTGGGGGAAGGGAGGAATGAAGAAAGTATATGAAAATCTATCAAATACTAATGCTAATACATTGGTAGCCTAGTTAGAGCCACTAGAGGTAGGAAACAAAGAAGAGATTAGGCCACAACCACATAAGAACTACTAAATTGAAGCTCTAGTGAGAGCAAGAGATGCTATCATGTAGAAGAATGTTTTGAAGTCTTAGATCTCTATCTACTCACATATAGCTAATGTTGAGGATAAGAGGAGAAGAGATGAAATTTAGGATGAGGCTGAGCTAGAAAGAAGAGTGACGAGGAGACAAAGTAAAGATAATGAAGAAAAGGCTAAAGAGACTAGAAAGAAAGTCCACTTCGAGGAGCCTATTGCTTATCAAGAAGAGGCAAAAAGAAAGGAAGTAAGAGAGGGAAAGAAGCCATCCAAGGCAATAAAAATTCAAGAAACAAAACAATTGGATAAAAAGAGTGAAGAGACTATTGAAAAGACTAAAAATATTCAAGAAAGAGAGAAGAAAAAGAAGAGGAAATCTCCAAAGGTTGTAGTAATTTCAGAGCTTGAGAAGAAGAATGACACAAAGGAAATTGTAAATGACATTTTAGTGAAGAGTCATATAACTATGTCTTTGGAAGAGGTATTTGCAATTGCGAAGCTAGAGTTCAAAGATATTTTCTTTCATTAAACTAATTAAGAGAAAACAATTTCCATTACCTGAACATATAGAAATGGGAGAAGCATTTGAGGGCACTCAAGTAATGAATGAAGTAGTTTCTTTGAGTGACTCATGTGATGCTGAATTTGATGAGATTGCAATTTGGCAAGTGAATAGGAATTCTCTAGGATCGATCGTACGTGATGATGAGACTAGAAAATCTGAGAGTGGTTATAATAGGAACTTCTAGGCAAGAGGGACGCGTGAAGTAAAAGTGAAATTAGGAACTAATAGAGATTCATATTTAGGTTTGGCCTTGATTGACTGAGAGTCAAAGATAAATGTGATATCTAAGAAGTTGCATGACAAATTCAGATGACGAATAGACACACAACATGGCTCGGGGATGAAGGCTATAGATAGTAACTCCAAAGCTTTTCTTAGATGCTTGTGATTTTTTTACTGTGACAATTGGGGGAATTTTGAGGAATTCCACTTCTTTGTCTAGGATAAATCTTCATACAAGACTATTCTTGGGCAACCATCGATAGCCAAAATGCGAATGGAAAAATAGGCTATGGATAACATATCTACTTATGGAAGAATCCAATTGTCTATTTTGCACTCCTTGCAAGTCATGATACTCTACCTGAATCATGTGAGAAACAGAAAGAATGTGCAAAAACAACCCATAAACTCTTATGATCATGAGTATGATGATTGTGTACTCGGGAGAGAGTATGGGGTACATTTTGATCAAAATTTCTGTTAGGATCCACTGTTGAGTTAGACAATGTGGAAAATGGTTTTATGTCTTACAAATATTTGTACATAGTTTTCAAACTTGTTTTGTATATTCATCTGCATTTGAGTTACACTATTTGCAAAAAGAAAACATTTCAAACAAATTTAGAAAAGGATATGAAAAACATTAGAAACATTTAGGTCTAATATTGCCTAATGAAAAGATTGAGAACATAATTGAGTTTGAAAGTAGTTGGACTACTCTATAAGAACTTAAGCAAGCACTTCAAAGAAAAAAATTTAAAATCATTATGCTCACTTCTATTCAAGAATATGATTTAATTGTTGAGGTTTTGCAAGTTTATGAAGTGAATGTAAATACCAAGTACAAGAACGTTGATAAGAAAATCAAACTCATAGCTCAATGATTAATATTGAGTCATATTTATGAAAAATATTTGAGAGTGTTTCATGACCCTATGCTAAAAAGATGAGAGATGATAGCGCATCACCTTACAAATGAGAGTATTAAGAAGATACAGTTTGGAGAGAAAACTTTTCTTATAGAAAAAGAAAGAGAACATTTATAGAAGTTATCAAGATACACAAGAAAGCATTTGCTATTTTACCATGTGAGATAGGCTGTGTGGATCCAAAACAAGATCCACCCATGATCTTCTTTGTAGTGCCATACGTTCCATGGAATATTCCATGTATTCTAGTCCCAAAGGTTCATTTACATAAGTTGATGCGACTGTTAAAGGAGAAGATATCGATGCAAATACTGAAACCATCTTTAGAACCATATTGAAATAGGTGGTTCATAGTACCAAAGAAGAATGGGAAACTTTGTTTCAATCAAGATTTGCAACCTGTGAATAAAGTCATGATTAGAAATATAGGGACAAGACTTGTACTAGATGAGTTTGTTGAAGCAATTGTTGGGCATTTCAACTACTCAATGGGTGATCACTATTCAAGGTATGAACAATTGTAGTGAGCTATTAGCAGTAGAGATATTACTACCATTAAGAGTCTTCTAACCTTGTATGCATATGTACTTTGTCGCAAGGAGTGAGGAATTCTATAGCTCACATGATGAATGCCATGATTCGAGTCCGACATGACTTTATACCTTCAGTGACTATGACTTTTGCTGATAATATTTTGATAAAAGTTTCCGAGGAAAGAGTGAAAGAAGATGCTTGTGATTGTAGGAAATTTATTAGCGACCATATCTTTGATTGTGAGAAAATATTTGAAAGATTTGAAGAGGTGGGGCCAATATTTTCTCTGGAGAAATCTATTTTTGGAGTTGAGAAGGTTCTCATTGTAGGACATCTTTGTGTATAATTTTAGTCACAAGCCATACCCATAGAAAGATGAGACCATTAGCAAAACTTTCAGGCGTGTCATAATGTCAATGAGGTAAGAAGATCCTTAGGAGCCCGTGCCTTCTACATGATCGGGATTCCTCACTTCGCTTATTTTGTGAACCCTTTATATGATCTGCTAAAAAAGAGAAAGAAAATTATTTGGATACAAAAACAATCAAAAGCCGTGTCTAAACTAAAGGAATTTCTAATTGAAACCTTGATTATGAAGCATGTTGATTATTTAGGTCAGAAGCCTTTTATTTTGACTTTTGACAATAGTTATTGGTATAGGCTAGGTTATAGGTCAAGATGATGATGAGGGTAGAGATACGCAGTTTGCTTTGGTGCAAAGATATAACATGATACACAAAGAAAATATCCACAAATAAAGAGAGAATTATAGGGATTGGTGACTGCATTAAAATACGATAAAGAATATTTCATTAGAGCTAATGTTATAGTAGAGACTACTTGTCTTTCTCTAATTGGTATGATAGCTAATTGTTCTTGTTTGGATATTGCAAAGCTTAGATGGATTTCATATGTAAAGTTTATTTATCTAGCTTTTGTTCACATGGGTGGAAAGTTAAATACAATTTTTGATATGCTTTCAAGAGTGAAGTTCGATTATGATTCTAATGATGATGAGATAAAAGGAGATATGATCCACTAGTCTATGCTTATGAGTGATTCCACAAGAATGAGTATGATGGAGAATGGAAAGACACAGGAAATTATCTAATCTCACTAAAATCTTCCTTTGGTTGGTCCACAAATAAGTTTAGATCCATGAGGAAAAAGTCTTACAACTTCTTCTTGAAGGATGGATTTATTTGGTGATACAGTAAAGGCAAGGTGAAGAATCCAAAATGTGTACTGAGTAGTGGTAGTCTTTAGAGCAAAGCATGAGAGAAATCTAGGAGACCTTATGGGCAATTCACAAAAGAATTTTATGCAATGTATGAAAAGATTAGGGAAGCCTATTGGTGGCCATGCATATATATGAGTATGTGAGACTTTATGAGCACTTGTGCCACATGTCCACTTCATTCTTCAATTAGGCATAGAGAACCATTAGATTTGACTTATCCTCCTTGTATTCATTACAAGTGTGTGGTTGACCTTGTAACAATGCCCAAAAGAATCGATACAACGAGATACATTCTACTTGCTAGAGAGGACTTAACTAACCATGTGGAAGGTCAAGCTCTACAGACAAAGACTACCTAAAATGTATGCATATTTCTTTTAGAAGAAGTATTTTCACAATTTGGTTACATAGAGAAAGTGGTTGTAGATGGGGAGAATTAGATGTGAGAGACGTAAAGGAGTTCTTTGATAGACATGGGATTCACTTGTCTCTCACTACCACCTATAATCTTGAGGCTTATGGAAAGATTGAAAGAGGTCACCCTTCTATCATGAAGGTAGCCTCTAAGGCCTACAATGGTGACATAAAGTAGTGGCCTAGATATCTTCCATTAATATGGGCAAATAGGATGATGTACACTCGGTCCACAAGATTTATGCCTACTAAACTAATGTGCTGTCAAAAGATAATTTTTCCTATCTAGACTCAGATTTTGACATGGATGACGCTCCCATGGAATACTGAAATGTCAAGAGAAGAAGTTATATCACTAAGAATTAAACAATTAGAACAAGGAAAAGAGAAACTAAAAGAGGTAGTGCAGAAAATGGAGGAGTCAAGGTTAAAGAATAATATTTACTTTTTTAAAACTCATCAAGTTAGGCCACATCAGATTGCGATCGATGAACAATAGGATGTTCAATACTTAGTATGATGTGAGGAAGAAATTGACTAAAAGATGGTTTGGGTCATATGTATTGATGTCTATATTAAAAAATGGAACATATGAGCTTCACGAGTTTGATGATACTCCTTTTAGATCTTTGATTGGAGGAAAAACAGTAAAGTTCTTCAAGAAGAGAAATGAAAAAGAGTACAAGATTGAATAAGAACTATTGGAAGACGATGATGCTGCTAAATAAATTTTATGTCTGACCAACAATGTAGTGCAAGAAGTCTTGGACATGAATGTCATGCACATCACAATAGAAAAGGATAAACTACTCCCTGAAAATATGGAGAACAAGAACTTCACCAAGCTTAAAGGTATGGTGGCAATGACCCCCAACGTTGTTGTACATCTTCATATGTGAATGCAACACTTCACCTTATTATGACAAGATAGGTTCCCCATGCCCCATAAAAAGGTTTGGTTTATCTTAAATTTGGAAAAAATGGAGAATATGACTACTAATATCCCTCATCATATTATAGATCAGATACATGATACTCATAAGAGTTGGCCATGCAAGAGGGTCCTACATGGATGTTGCACACTTACATGCATAATTATAGGTGAGTATCTTATGACATACCCATTCTGTAGGCACTATCCTAGAACTGAACTCAATAGTTTAGGAAAAAGACGGTAGCCCCACCTCCATCCAAGCACATGAGAGGATCCATTTCATGTGCACAACCCTGAGGAGCCACTCTGGCACCGACATTTCTCATACACCAAAACATGTTGTACACGCATTTACACTTCAATTGCCGAGGCCTAGCACCAATGGATCACAATCGATCTTTCCATCCATACCATCTGAGTAAGATCTAGAAGAATTGGGAGATGTTCTCTTTGACTAGCTACTCGGAGATGTCAACCAAGACTTAAAAGACGAAGAAGGAGGCATTCACTAGCACCATGAGGAGGGGCATGAGGAACAACAACAAGAAGAAGAGAAAGAAGAAGAGGATGATGAGGAAGAAGAAGATGAATGAGAACGTGAAGGAGCCCAACATACATGGCACAACTGGAGAAGCTATACTACACTATCACCAATGTACAAGAGTGGGGATGACTCTCATTCTAGATTTCCTTACTACTCATCAATGAGATCCTAGCTCAAGAGGGCGTAGATCCTCACTTTATAGAGTCCTTTCAACTTACGATAGAAATATGTGGAGTTGTAGAAGCCATATATACCATCTTGCAAAAGCCACCACAAAGATACAAACAAAGGTGCATGGATACTAGTCCCACACTAGGGAAAAACATTTGGATACCTATCTCACAACAAGAGGTGACAACCGTGCATGAAGCAACATCAATCCCCACCATCGACCTAAGGGCAAAAACCTTTGTGCATACCTCACCCACCTTGGCTCCACACCCTAGATCCCCATTTGCAACCCTCTAAGTACATATTACAACCGCAACCACAACAACTACCCAACCTAGAGAACCCATCTTTCACACCCCTCCCAACTCACTACCCCATATCGAAGCTACCATCACCACTTCTGAAATTAGCACAACCACCCTCTCATTCAATTTGAGAGAGCCTGTTTTGCAAGCCCCACTTTTATCTTCAATCTCCAATCCATTGTACATTACCACTTCTCAATTCCTTGAACTAGCCCATGTGTCATATGCTCAAACATATAGTAGTAGAAAACCCATCTCTGATCGAAGGTACTATAGGCTTCCCCACTTATCCTTGCACCTTTATTCCATTTAGGATGCATCCCTATTCTTTCATCTCTCACCCTCAAGCATCTAGTGCCACAATACCACCATTTTGGAAAACTTTCTTGGAGGCTTGAAACTACCCCCAACACCCTCCTCTAGGGGTCCTCATTCAATTATCACATAATCAGTATCCACAAACACTAGCAACACTACACCTACCATCCCCACGTGCATGGTAGAACCAATGCAGACAACACTATTTGATCCAATGGATATCTCTACACCGATGGCACCACCCCCTTCCCCTACACTTCCACAGTCTCTCATTCCCCCTCCACCAACCTCACCTATGCTTGTCACACCATCATGCATGACATTCATACCTCTTATTCCCACCTCCCCCTGTATTTTCCCCTACATCTTTTTCATCTATGTTTCTAAATAATACCATCGATACTATGATTCAATGCACCACACATCTATGACACGACTATCAACAATAAGAAGAACAAAACATCATTCTCCTAGAGGAATCACAACAATTCCAAACTAGAGTTATTGCACTAGAGGAATACAACCACACCTTAAGAGAACAATATGACACACTAGAGGAGATGCACAATGTACTAGATTCAAGGATGCAAAATGTGGAAAAATTGGCTATGAAAAATATTCCACTCATGCTTGATCATCAAATGCACTGAAATGCTAAGTTACCATCTTTGATCCATCCAAATGCTTCTTTAATGAGTTCATGGGTGAATTGGATGGTTTTCTAGTGTCCTTGTAAATCCATGACTCTAGCCTCTAATACAGAGGGTTTGTCGATGGCAGGATGCAGTGTATTCATGACTTGAATGCATCTTTCAAAGTCTGGTTTATAGATGGGAAAATTCAAATAATCTTTGATGCCAACTTTGTTCTGTGTATCCATTACTCGAGGCAATTCATGTAGGACCTTTAAGTCTTGAATCATCACTGGAAATTGATGGTCTCGATCTAATTTTTTTTTAATGATTAAGAAGAGAAGTTCCCTAGCTAGTTGGCATCCCAAATCTAGTGATCTTTTGCTTTGACATCACACTCCAAGGGAAATTCTCTTATCTCCATCAATTGGCTTGCTTCAAAATCCTCAACAGCCATCTGCACTTGAATTACAATGTGTGATTAATATGATTATCTAGGAAAGCTCCCTTTCTTCCATATTGCTCAAGCATTCATCATTTCCCTTTTAAGTATGTCCCCCCTCACATAGTTCAATGAGTCATGATACTTGAAGATACAATTTTTATTTTTCTATTTGCTGAAAAAAACATAAAAGGTTAGTCATAGCCAAAGCAATTGTTAGTAATATCTAGTAGAAGTCCTTCATTACTTAAAAGTGAAGTCCAATTTTTGTTGACGAGAATGTGCATCACTAAATATTTTAAAGAAGGTGTGTGCCGAATGCGAGGCCTTGTAGTGTGGCCCTATTGTGCATACTCTAGGTGCATTCAACTGATTATGAGTGCAATTCTGGCACTACCTCTCTTGAATTTGTTTTGCTAGAAGAATCTTTGTTGTACATGTTTGATGTGTGTTTGTGGTTTGGTGTCGAGCCTTTGTTATGGTTGTTTGAGTTAGTTCTGGTGTTACTTCATTTTTCTTGATCCCCCATATATATTTCCTTTGCTTCTAGAGTTCTTGTAGTTTCTTTGGCCTTCATTCTCTGTTATTTGCTTGGGAAGCTTTAATAGTCTTTGCTTGAATGCTGATCATTTGGCCCAATACTTTGATTTCTTCCTTGGCTTTCTTCAATGCCTTGGCATCCATACTTGTTTTTGTGGTCTTTGAGCTTCCATGAGTAATTTGGGTAGCAATATTTGTAATGCCCTCTGTTTGGCTTGCTGTGCACTTCCTCCTTTGGAATTTCTTCTTCTTCTAGTGTTTGTTTGCTCTGCTTGTGCCTCCTTGCATTGGAGCTCTTGAAGTTGATCTTTGCAAATCTATATTTCTTTGACTCATTTGCATGACAATTGTCTAGTTCCTTTTGACTTTAGGCATATGGATAACTTTCCACTTTCCTCTCTGAATGAATGACCTCACTATGACTCTTGGAGATAATATCTTGAGGAGGAGGGTTTAATTGATCACATGAGGTAGAACAGGAATCTTCTTGGACACATACTATGGATTGAAGCACAAAATCCTGTGATATCGAGTTTGGTTAGGATTCTAACTCATGCATACTTTGATTTGGTACATTAGGGTTTTCCATTTTCATCATCTTTAGTGGTTTTTCATCTAGTAGACTAAAGACTTCCCTATGTTTTACTTTGGCTAACACGTGTCCTTGGGCTAAATGCATTGTGACCTCAAACTCATATATCCAATCTTGTACTAGGACTAGTCCTTCTAGAAGATCAGGGTCTTTACAAACTAAGTGTCTTTGTTGCATGATGTTGTTTCCTAAGTGTAATGATAGAGTTACTTCTCCTAGGCATTTGAGAATATTACCTCTAATCCCTATCATGTCGGCTTTATTGGAGTGAGTGAAATCTTCAAATTTTCAACTTAAGAACCATGTGCACTACTTAAATCTCCTCTTGTATCAATTATTGAGTCAACCAAATAATATTCTTCCTTTCTAGTCCTTAGGTTTAGGTAAGGTCATTTTGGTATGTTTCCTCAGTTTTTGATATTGCTCTTGTGATAATTTGCCATGGGAATGGGTTCTTTGTCTCGTATGTATCTTTCATTGTGTTCTTTAATCCATTCCTTATGTCTTCTTATTCTCTCTAGGGATTCTACTCTTGCTTCTTCTCTTATTCCCCCTTCTTCTTTTTTCTTGTTCACTTTTAAAAGTCTAGTCAACATTTGTTGCATTAGGGGTTCCATATATTTCCTTTACTCTACAGCCACTTGTCTTGCAAGTATATCTCCATTTAGAGTAGCTAGATTTATGGCTCCACTTGAGGAGATACAATTTATGATCAAGGGACCATATTCTCTTTGTTGTAGCATTTTTGCATGTTGTTAGGAGAATAAATGCCTACTATTGCTTGTAATCTAGTTTCATCCACCTTCTCTATTTGATCCAAATACTTGGACAAATTATGTCTTTTCCATTCATCTCTCGACCATAAACTAGATTAAAGGGCGTCATTCTTTTAGTTGTCTTATAAGCAACTCAGAAGTGCACAAATTACATGATGCAATTGTTTATCCCAATCAGATATTTCATTGTTTACTATCTTGGTAAGAATGTGCATAACACTTTATTTAAACTCTTTGCTTATCTATTAGTTTGTGAGTGATAAAGTGTTGACGTTTTATGAATCACTAGATATTTATTCATGGGTGAGACTTCATTGATGAAGTGCATACCTCTATCACTTACAATCTCTATAGCTAGTCCACATCTAGTGAAGATGATTTCAATTGACACGTGGCAAGTTGTCAGATATTGATGTATATCATTTTGCATCTTCGGCCAATACATTCCTTGTCTTTTCAAATCCTACATGTTTCCACTTGCTCTATGCGTTCTCCATTTGTTCTCATGGGCTTGTTTGATCAGGCTAGTTCTCTCCTCATCCTCGACACATGCTAGAAGTATCCCATTAGAATCTTTGAAGTATAACTGCCTACCACAATGTGGAGGTTTGTTGTTTTCCAAAGTTCCTCACCTCCACTCGGATCGATCCAATGGTTTGATCCATGCATGATTATAGGTGTTAATTTTTCTACCCACCTTGGACATACTTCTAGGTTGAACAAATAAATATCAGGTAGCTCATCCACTACTCTAGTTGGTGGTTCTCCATGTGCCATCCTTGAGAATTGATTAGCTCTTACATGCATATTTCCCTTTTTAACTACTATCTCAAAATCAAATTCCATTAATAGTACAAACCATCTGAATAGCCTTCCAAGTACAATAGACTACAACAAAGTACAACAAAGTTTAATGATCTATAAACAATTTGAACTTTTTGGCTGGAGTTAACGTCTAAATTTCTTTATCGCATAGACCATCCTTGGTCCTTCTTGTTTCATTGTAGTGTAATTGCATTTTTCTTGGTTAAGTTGTCTACTGGCATAGGCTATTGGATTATCTAACTTTCCTTCATCTAATGGTTGTACTAAGGTGTATCCAATGATAAAATTAGATGCATCCACGTGTATATGGAATGGTTTGTGAACAAAGTAGAGAAATTATTGTTCGATCTCACATAGTATAGCGCTACATTACAGACTCCCCGATTCTTTGAGTGGAAAGAAACTGGTGATCATATGATAGATGTCGAGATTTATTGCTTATTGGTATATAGGTTTAATATCATTCAATAGTGTAACCTTTGATGTGGATATTAAAATACCTACTTTTATTTTGTAGGTTCAAGTTGAGAGTTTAGAACATGAGGTACCATTGACCAATGCATGTAACTAATTTTGAAGATGGAGAAGTGCCTCCATATAGAGTATTTACCTAAGGCATTATGTTGCCTCAGAATGGGACATTATCATGGGGTAATAAAGCAATTGACAACTCAACACATAACCAATTCACTACTTGTGGATGTCTTAGTGGAATGCAGGATATAAGTGGTCAAGACTCCCTACAACCATGCTTACTGTATCCTCTACTTTGAAACCATAACTCTATTTAGAGCAACTTGGAATGCTCCAGATTTCCCCCATGAGCTTAAAGGTTGGTTATCACCTTCTACTAAAGCAAGTATGTGGGAAACATGCTTTTCAACACATTCTCTTATAGTAAATATAATGTTTTTCTGTCTAAGTTAGCATAACCATTAAGCTTAGTGATAATGCTGATTAGTAGAATATAAATACTAGTTACCATAATATCTATGCTACACCACTTACAAAAATCTAGTGCTACTAAGCACAACACATATGATAGTAGTCAAACCATTGTGATAGATGACATATTTGAGGTGCCAATTAGCACATTGATGAGAATAAGCATAGTGGCTCTGCTAAAAAGAATATAGATTATGGTAGTTAGAATAGTTGCTACCCTAATTAGCATACAACTGTGCTCATAAACTCGTTACATTAATAAGTGTACTAGCTTTACTAATTAGCATCATAGCTATGCTAGTTAACATTGTAATTATGCTACTTATCATAGTGACTTCACTAGCTATCATAGAAATAATTTTAGTTAGTGTGTTAACTATGTTAAGTAGAATAGAGCATGTTTTAGTTAGTATCTTGTTTGTACTAGTTAGCATATTGACTTTTCGAAGAAACCTAATGACTATGTCACCCAACATACTAGTTTTGCTAGTTAGCATACTGTCTTTGCTAGCTAGCATACAAAAAGTGCTAGTTAGCATGCTAAATATGTTAATTAGCATAGATCATGTAATAGCTGTTGATGCATAGATCTTAGCCTACATACTTGGACAATTAGCTATTCACTTCTATGTACACACATGAAGTCACATATGAATACTCACTTATAAAAGTTTGGTTTTACTCCTTGTGAAAGTGCATATGTAAAAAGGAACTTACATTCACGTGGAGTTTGGA
Organism: Ceratopteris richardii; assembly: GCA_020310875.1. Lineage (NCBI taxonomy): Eukaryota > Viridiplantae > Streptophyta > Polypodiopsida > Polypodiales > Pteridaceae > Ceratopteris > Ceratopteris richardii. The sequence goes on from CM035416.1 coordinate 5,182,192, forward strand.
AGATCAATTACGAGATTTTTGGTGAAGAATTGATGAGAAAGGAAGTCCTAAACTCTAGGTATATGTTTTGGTAGAATTTGAAATTCAAAAGTTGAAAATGGCTCCAACTTTAGCTTTAAAAGTGACTGAAAAAGTCACATCCAATAGAGCCCAATTTGGAGGAGTTTTCAGAGGGATTCTACTTGGGTATTGAGCTCACACTATAACATTACCATTATCCTCATATTGTGCAATCATTCATTGCCAATATCATTGTACTTTATGTGCAATAATACATACATGTTGATCATGTTCTCTTGTCTCTACTCCGCCAAGTGCTACTCAAAACAATGAATTTTGCAGAGCTATTTCTCAGTGTATACTTAATCATTTTGAGCAATTTAAATTGCTATATCTTCATTAGAGAGTCTAGTAATATGTTGCAAATTTTCATCTTGATTTCTTTAGTCATTTTCAAGCAATCTTTGAATTACTGCTCTCTTGTCTGCTATCTGTTCAACTCCTAAAAAGTCGGGATACACCCAAGACTTGGTAAAGATCATTCACCTTGCCTAATTGATCATTTTGAGTGAAATAACTTATGGAAGTTAGCCATATCTAAGTAAGTTAGATATTTCCAAAAGGAGTTTGTACAATTGGTAGTAGAGAAAGAGAACTATTCATTTCTTTGAGCAGGTATAGTGACTGAAATAGAAAGTTTTTGGTTTGAGGTCAATGTCAATCTTATCTGTTTTGATCCAACGATTTGAGAATCATCTTCCAAAAGCACTTAGGTGGTTATTTGTACTTTTTCAAAAGCTCAAGGGGTCTACTCTCCATTTCTCAACTCAACTTTGGCTGGTGTGAAGCAAGAATTTGCAACACCATCTCATCTCTAACAGGTGTCCACCATCTACTCGAAGAGTGGTATCAGAGGAAGATCAAGGTAAAATGGGGGATAGATTTCCATCATTCATTGATAAATTGGATAGGGGAAATTATCCAGCATGGTCGTTAAGGATCAAGGCTTACCTCCAAGGAAGAAGCTTATATGGATACATCTCTGGAGATGAAGAAATGCCAACCTTTAGAAGCAAAATCAACCTACAAAAGAGGAGCAAGAGAGACTAGCTGCATGGTGTGCAAAGGATGCTCTATCCAAGTCCAACATACTCAATTGAATCTCTCATTTTTTGTTACCTCATATTAGGAATTTCAAGACTTCCCAAGAGGCTTGGGATGTGCTATCTTCATACTTCTCATCAAATACAACGGCCAGAAAGAACCAACTTTGGATGGCATTTGAAACCTTGAAGAAGCAACCAAAGCAAAGTGTAGCTATGTTACCAAGATGAAGGATGTAGCTGACTAATGTGGGAGTATTGGAGAAGAAATAGAAGAGGAATAGATAGTAAGGCATATCGTAAATGGCATCAAGGCTGATAAAAAATGTGAGTCTTTCACCATAGCAATGGACCTATATATGGACATGCAGATACCTGACCTCAATACATTGATGGGGCAACTCTTCACACATGAGAAAAACTTGAACACTTGCAAGTACCTCTCAAGTGAGTTTTACAGGTAAAGGAAGAGGTACTAGAGGAAGGGGACAGAGGAGGAAAAAAAGGCAGGGAGAGACCATATAATTCTTCACCTTGCAACTTTTGTGTCTTGACCAATCATATCGCAGATGAATGCTTTAGAAACAAAAAGAATCAGAGAGGAAGAGGCTTCCATAGAGGAGGCTATGGACAATCAAGACGTAGACTCAATAATGGAGGAAAAAACTACCATCACAACCACAACCAAGGCTTCAAGAACAACTATCAATCAGAGGAAGGAGACATTACAATAATTATATAGATGACCAAGTGGATTCTCTATTGCTAATGAATATGATAACCAAGCAAGGTAAAGATGATGATTACCTATTCTACATTGATTATGGTTGTTCCAATCATGTAGCTAGCAATGCAACACTATTTTCTGACCTTGAAGAACTTAAAGGGAAGCATGAAGTTTAAATAGGTGATGACAATAGGCACTCAACAAAGAAAATTGGAAATGTTAAAGCATAGATGGTAATATGAACCTTCTAAGCAACGTGTTGTATGTGCCAACAGTAACCAAAAATCTAATCAATGTTGGATAGATTGTTGAGAAGGATTTACAGGTTATATTCACAAGATGTGAAGCATATATGGAGGACCCTCAAACAAGGCTTCAAGAGGATTGCAAAAGGTGAGAAATTTGGTAGACTTTTTACCTTTAAAGTTGAAGATACAAGAAACATTGCTCTTTTCAATTGTAAGGACCAAACCCTATCTTAATTGGAGATATGGCATAAGAGACTAGGTCATATAGGTGAAAGGACATTGAAGCAAATATGCAAGGATCAGAGTGTGTTTGGCATCCCAAATGTTTCCAAGCAACACATGATTTACAAATGTGGAGCATGCCAATTTGGCAAGTCACATAGGCAACCATTCAACAAAAGAGGATACATGTATGAAGATTACTTGGAGCTTGTACACACAGATGTGTGGGGTCCTAGTAGAGAGCCATCAATTGCAAGGTTAAGATATTATGTCTCATTTATAGATTATTGTAGCAGGTGGATAATACTTTATTTTATGAATAATAAAGATGAAGTCCTCACTTGTTTCAAGAAGTATTTGGCATTGGTTGAGAATCAAACATCTAAAATTTTGAAGAGGCTCAGATCTAATGGAGGTGCTAAGTATTTCTCACATGAGTCTGAATCCATCTTATAGGATAGAGGCATAAAGAGAGAGATTACAACAAGGTACACTCCTGAATAGAATGAAGTGGTAGAGAGAAGAAATAGGTTCATAGTAGAGGCTACAATATCAATGTTGAATGAGAAAAAACTTCCTAATCATTTATGGACATAGGCTATTTCCATAGCTACTTACCTAATTAATAGGATTCCATCCAAGTCTCTGGATGGGATGACACATTATGAAGCATGGAATGGCAAGAGACCCACATTGGACCATTGTAAGATCTTGGGTGCATTATGTATGCACAGATCCTGTAATAAAGTGATAAGTAGGAGAGGATTGAGCCACACCCTTGACAGATAGGAGATGGTTGAACTAAACCCTAAGAGAGAGGATTAGGAAGTAATACTAAACCATGGATTTTGGGGCAAGTGGTTAGCCCATCACATTCCTAACCAAGAGGTTGTGAGTTCAATTCCTTGGAGATCCCTTCATAGATTAGGTGAAAGCTTGATCCAAAGGTTGAAAGATGCATATTTATTGGCTATGATTAGAATTAGAAAGGATATAGGTTATATAATCCCAGTAACAAAGGATTTACAATTAGAAGGGATATAGTATTTTATGAAAATAACTCTTGGTTTTGAGGATGAGATTGCATGAAAATAAAGCTACCCTATAATTTGGAGAATGATTTTCCAAATCTGACCAAGGAAGAACCATATACATATCAAGATATCAATTCAAAGGATGATGAAGAACAAATCAATCTTGAAGAATTCAAAGCTTGGAAGTCAAAGGGAAAAGTAGAGATTAAAAAATTAGAAGACATTTCAGATTCATCCAATCAAAGACTTAGAAGATCTCAAAGGGAAAGTAAGAAATCTATAAGGTATGGCTATGACACATCATTAGTCACCAAGCATTCTATTTATATGACCAAAGAGTCTATGTGAGAGGAACCATCTACATTTGAAGAAGCAAACAAGAAGGAAGAATGGAGAGAAGTTATGCAGGAGGAAATTGAAGCACTTCAAGAGAATAGCACTTGGGATTTGACTCCCAAGAAACTATCCATGAAGGTGATACGATCTAGGTGGACTTACGAAATGAAAAAGAATTCAGATGGCAAAATCATAAGGGATTTGATCAAACTCATGGAGTGGATTATGAGGAGAACTTCTCACCAATGGCTAAGATGATAGCTATCAAAGTCTTAGTAAGAATTGCTGCTTCAAAGAATTGGAACTTGTACCAATTAGATGTTAAAAATGCATTTCTTAATGGATGGATTTCTGAAGATGTCTACATGGATCGACTAATAGGATATGAAGACAAAGACAAACCTGATTATGTATGTAAATTAAGGAAGGGATTGTATGGTTTAAAGCAAGCTCCTAGAGCTTGGAACATTAGGCTTGTTACATACTTGAAGGATCAGGGATTTACACCAAGAAAAACAAACATTTCTTTGTTCATTAAGAAGACTAGTTCAAAGGTTATTTATCTATGTGTTTATGTGGATGATATCATCATTTCATGGAATGATGCAAATGGAATCAAGAAGATCAAATCTCATATGAAGGAAGAATTTAAAATGAGTGACCTTGGATTGTTAACTTATTTTCTTGGTTTAGAGTTTGTATATTCAGATTCTAGTGTTTTCATTACTAAGAGAATGTACATCCATGACATGTTAACTAAGTTCAAGATGGAGAATACAAAAATTGTAGGTACACCTATGGAGTTAATCACAAACTCACTGCGCATGAAGGGGAGCTACTTGAAGGCATCACATGTTACCAAGTCTTATTGGGAGTCTCAATTATGCAACCCTAACAAGAGTGGATATATGCTTTGAAGTAAGTACATCGAGTCTATTCATGCATACACCAAAAAACCGTCACATGGAAGCTGCCAAAAGGATCTTAAAGTATTTGAAAGGCACCATAAATGAAGGACTATTTTATCATTTACATCTAACTTGGATATCACACTATACTCTAATGCAGATTGGGCTGGCTCAAAAGATGATAGGAGGAGCACCTCATGCTACTTATCTTTTGCAAGGTCTAAGTTAATTTCATGGTCATCAAAGAAACATCTAATTGTGGCATTGCCCTTAGCTAAGCCTGAATATAGGGGCATAGCAAATGCAACACAAGAGGCAATGTGCTTAAAGCTACTCTACTCAGACTTGGGGTTACATACATACACACCAATGATCTTTAGATATAATACTAGATCACTACATTTGGCTGATAATCATGTGTATCATGCAAGGACTAAGCACATTGAAGTGCATTACCACTATGTGAGAGAGAAGCTACTTAACAAGGATATACAATTGTCATATGTGTCTACAAACATACAATGTGTAGATATGTTGACTAAATCTTTGGATGGAACTAAATTGATTAGGTTCGGGATGATGATTGGATTGCAGGAGATCAAGGAAAGTTGAAGCCCAAGCATGTTAGGCTTGAGGGGGAGCTACTAATGCAAATAGTTCTAAGCCTACATACTTTGACAATTAGCTATTCACTTCTATGTACACACATGGAGTCACATATGAATACCCACTTGTAAAAGTTTGGTTTTACTCCTTGTAAAAGTGCATATGTAAAAAGGAGCTTACATTCACATGGAGTTTGGAGGATCAATTACAAGATTTTTGGTGATGAATTGATGAGAAAATAAGTCCTAGACTTTAGGTACATTTTTTGTTAGATTTTGAAATTCAAAAGTTGAAAATTGGCTCTAACTTTAGCTATAAAAGTAAATAAAAAAGTCACGTGCAATAGAGCCCGATTTGGAAGTGTTTTCAGAGGGATTCTACTTGGGTATTGAGCTCAAACTATAGCTCTTATATTGTTCTCATATTGTGCAATCATTCATTGCCAATATCATTGTACTTTACGTGCAATAATACATACATGTTCATCATGGTCTCTTGTGTCTACTCTATCAAGTGCTACTCAAAATTGTGAATTTCTTAGAGCTATTTCTCAAGGTTTAGTTAATCATTCTGGGTGATTTAAATTTCTATAGCTTCATTAGATAGTCTAGTTATATGTTACACATTTTCATCTTGATTGCTTTAGCCATTTTCAAGCAATCTTTGAATTACTGCTCTCTAGTTTGCTATCTGTTCAGCTCCTAAAAAGTCGAGATAGATCCCAAACTTGCTAAAGATCATTCTCCTTGCCTAGTTGATCATTTTAAGTGAAATAAATTGTGGAATTTAATTAGCGATCTAAGTAAACTAGATACTCCCAAAAGTAATTTGTCTAATTCTTTGCAAAGAAAGAGAACTCTTCATTTCTTTGAGGAGGTATAGTGACCAAAATAGAAAGTTTTCGGTTCAAAGTCAATGTCAATGTTATCTATTTTGATCCAATGATTTGAGAATCATCTTCCAAAGCACTTAGGTGATTAGATGTACTTTGTGAAAAGCTCAAGGGGTCTAATTTGCACTCCTCAACTCAACTTTGGCTTGTGTGAAGCAGGAATTCGTAGCACCATCTCATCTTTGGAAGGTTTTCCCCATCTCCTCCAACAATAATTGCTATACTTCTTATGTTCGTTACAATACTTGCTTTCCTATTTATGATAATGATTATGCTAATTAGCATACTAATTGTGCAAGTTAGCATAGTGCCTTTGCAAGCTAGCATATAGATTGTGCTAGTTGGCATACTAGCTATATTAATCACAATAGTGAATATGTTAGCTAGATTACTCACTATTATAGTTAGCATTTACATATTCTAATTAGCATACTATTAGCATATGTTCTTTGGTGTACTATTTTTCATATTAGTTTCATTTTTATTTTTGTAGAATCTCTTAATGCATCCATAGGCCATTCTGATATAGATTTTTATATTAGTGGATTAAATGATGTGGTATCATTTGAATTATGCGGATTCATTATTTGAATTATGTGGAATAAATGTCGTTGATTCATTTGAGGTAAAATTAATATGTATGTTTTGTAGATTTGCAAGTAAAACATGGCAAGAATTCTAGATGTGAATAGCAACCTTGATTATGCTGAATCTTAAAGGATTTTGTTTGAACAAAATGCTCAATTTGTTCAAACTAAATTAGCATTTTCATTCTACCAAGATTTAGAACCAAAGGGACTAGAAGAAGAACCATTCACAATGAAAGAAGTAAAAAAGCTATGTCTAAATCATTTTGTTTGTGATGTTCTCTTTTGAGTTATAGGAAGAGTGAAAGAAACAACACCATTAACGCTTTCTCACTTAAAACATAAGGGATTAGCAAAAACTCTACTTTGATGCTTTGTTCAAGTTGAAAGATCATTACCAAATAATAATCAAATAGCACTATTTTTCATTCAAAAAGTTTTTGTATAGGACATTCTTCACCGACATGTAGATTGGGATGATTCCCCCAAGAATGCAGGTATAGGTTTGGGCCATCCTCAAAATCATGTAGAATTCTATAATCAAGGACACAAAGTCCCTCTTCCTCGAAAGCGGCCCTATATTCTTCTACCTCAAGACCATAACCTTATCCATGATTTATGATCATAGGGAGTAGAATAATACAATGAAATATTAACAATTCCAGGATTATAATGAACAATTGATGATTTACAAAATCAAGTGAAAAATTTCCAAATATATCTCGATGCATATGAGAACATATATGGAAGACTATTAGAGGCATCACTGTCTTTTTATCGGTTCACTATCTATAATTTATTCAATCAACAAGACCCTAAATAGACATTGATATATCTACTTGATCGTGCTCTACACCTGGACTACTTTGGAAGCAATGAAGTACTCATGATTTTAAATCTTTTTGATGTGATACCTTGAGATTTACATTTTTTTGCATAACTTGAGAAGTCTAGCCATATATCACTATTTAGACTAGATCTTCTTGCCAAATTATGAAATTTTATAAGCCATATATCACTATTTAGACTAGATCTTCGTGCCAAATTATTAAATCTACTAAAAAGATGCTCTTTTATCTGAGTTGCATTGCCTACATAACAATGTCCATAACATTTCATTGTATTGTGGAGACTATTTTACCCACTTGATGAATAATCACAGATTACCATTCTTTTCCCTTTCTCATAGTGATTGCTCTATGAAGACTTTATATATACAAAAAGAGAACATAGATCAATATGAAATATGATATACATTCCACTATATATATATATATATATATATATATATATATATATATATATATATATATATATATATATATATATATATATATATATATATATATATATATATATATATATATATATATATATATATATATATAAAGTAATCTAAATCTCTCTTAAAGATTTTAAATCTATTAATCTATGTATTTATCTATCTATCTCTTTATATTTCTACCTCTTCATATAAAAAAATAGATTTTAACTCATAGTCATATGGGCACATACACTTACACACACTATTGTGAAGTACGAATCAATGTTGAGTTAGATAATCAAAATGGGGTTGAATTCTCAATCATACACACACATACATTTACACACAGAAGTATGAATCAATGTTAAGCCAAATAATTACAATAGAATTTTAATCCTCAATCATACACACACATACATTTACATATACTATTGTGAAGTAAGAATCAATGTTGAGTTAGAAAATCATAATAGATTTTAATTCTCAATCATACACACACATACACTTACACATACTATTGTGAAGTAAAAATCAATGTTGAGTCAGAAATCACAAGAGATTTTAATTTCTAGATCATATGCACATACACTTACACATACTATTATGAAGTAAGAATCAATGTGGAGTCCGACAATCATAATAGATTTTCATTCACAATTATACACTCATATGCACATACACATATTATTGGATGAAACTTTGTTGGACCTCTTTACAATTCAAGGGATTTGAGAATGTGTTAATAAGTCTACAAGACAAATCCATTTAGAGAACTAAACAGTTATAGTTCACTAATAAACACCTACTCAACCCTTAAATAATAAAAAATAAGTTAAAAGCTTTTCCAAGATATACAATCTATTTTAACTTAGAATCATACACACACATACACATGCATATACACAATCACAATAGATTTTTACTCACAACCATACATGCACATACACACATACTATTGTGAAGTAAGAATCAATATTGATTCAAAGAATCACAATACATTTTTACTCACAATCATACACACGCATAGATATACTATTGTGAAGTAAGAATCAATGTTGAGTCATACAACACAATAGTTTTTAACTCACTATTAAAAAAAAAATATTTTTCTTTATTTTTTTAATACTAAATGACTAAATATTTTGAACAAGAGCTTATACCTTCTTCTTTTTGTTGGTGCAAGTACACAAGCCTTCACACTTGGGTAGGCATAGAAGAAAATGTGTGCAAACATGATGTATCATATGAATCCGAGCTTGTAATAGTTGGTTAATTATGCATTGTAAAAATTGTTCTACTTGAGAGAATCTTGTGAGTCCGCGTATCTCGTGGAGTTAGGAGAGATAAAAGTTACAAATTCCATTTGGTAGAATAACTCCTAACTTGCAGCAACACTTTTAGGTGGAGCTTAGTTTGAAATTTAAATTCAAACTTGAAGAGAAAACTCATTATAAAAGGCTTGTCAAAGTTGCGGCTATTGTGCCCCCATTCTTGAGCTTACTGTTGATCTTTTGTAGAGGCTAAGTGGCTTACACCATAGCTCACTTAGATCACTATCATTGGGCATCATCTCTATGCCAATGATCTTGTACAACAATGTTCTATAATAAATTTATATCATTGATCATCTCTGTCTACTTCTCTGCTATGACTACTCATAATAGTGATCTTTGCATGACCATATCTCAATGATTTCTCCATCATTTTGCACGTTTTATATCCAGTTGGAACCAGATCAAAGTCTAGTTTAAGTGTTTTGAAGGAATTCGGTTCACCCAATTGGGAGAAATATGCATCGAAGTACTCTCTAGTCAATCTCTACTCAATCCCTAAAAGATCAGGGGTAAGCCTTGAAGTGCTAAATTGATTTCTCAGTGTATGATTTATCATTTTAAGTGATTCCACTTGTAATCATTAGTTATCTAAGCTAATTAGATACTCTCAAAAGGATTTTGATCAATTACTACTCTACTTTGAGCACTGAGCAAAAGATCCAACATGTGTCAAGACAAAAATAGCAAGTTTTGATCACTAGCTATTTGCAAAGAAATCTATTTTGATCTAATTGTTTGAAGCATCATCTCCAAAGTACAGAGGTATTTTTCTGGTCTAAAATGGCATACAACACAACTCTTAGGGTTGATAGGGCAGGTACAAAGCAGGTTTTGGGAGTACCACCTCACTTCCTTGAGGTATCCATCCATCTCTTCCAATAGTGGTATCAGAGAAAGTTGAGGTAAAATGGGAGATGGTTTCCCTTCTTTTATTGATAAATTGTACAGGAATAACTATCCAGCATGGTCCTTGAGGATGAAGACCTATCTACAAGGAAGGAGTCTCTATGGATACATATCAAGAGATGAGGAGATGCCCATATTCAGAAGCAAAGGACAACCTACAAGAGAGGAGCTTGAAAGAATCAACACATGGTGTGCCAAAGATGCTTTAGAAAGGTCATATCTACTTAACTCTATTTTTGACTTCCTTCTTCCTCACATTAGGAATTGTAAAACTTCCCAAGAGACTTGGGATAGATTGTCTTCATACTTTTCTTCCAACACAAGAGCTAGAAAAAATCAATTATGGATTGAGTTTACTACTCAAAGGAAGCAACCCAAGCAAAGTGTTTCAGAGAACGTGACCAGGGTTAAGGATGTGGCTTATCAATTGGCAAGCATAGGAGAGGAGATTGAAGAGGAGAAAATAGTGAGACAAATAATCAATGGCATCAAGGCAGATGATAAGTGGGAAGCTTTCACAACTACTATGGACCTTTACATGGATATGTAGATTCCAGAACTTACCACACTCATGGGACAACTCTTTACCCATGAAGCCAAGCTCAAAAGAATGGAGAACCATCAAGAGGTAACAACTCTTCTGCCCTATTCATAGATAAAAGAAAATCTAAAGATAAAGGGAAGATAAAAAAATAGAGGATGAAGGTACTACTTCTCAAGCTAACTATGCAGGGAGAGGTAGGAACTCAAGAGGAAGGGGCAGATGAGGTAAGCAAGGTAGGGGGAGACCTTTCAACTCTTCCCCATGCAATATATGTGGACTGTCTAAGAGGAAGAGGATATAAAAAAGGTGGCTACTCACAATCAAGAGGAAGATTCAACCATACTGAAGGTAGCAACCATGGCTACAACAACAAATACAACAACAATTATCAAGGAGGATATAAATCAAGGAAGGACTTCAACAATTATACAGAGGATCAAGAGGATTCCCTTCTCATTATGAATATGAATTCAAAACAAGGTATGAATGATGAGAACCTCTTCTATATTGACTCAAGTTGTTCAAACCATGTAGGAGGCAATGTAGCTCTTCTCTCTGATCTTGAGGAGCCCAAGGGAAAGCACCAAGTGTATATAGGTGATGACACCAAGCATTCAATGGCCAAGGTAGGAAATGTCGAAACTTCTGATGGGAATAGAAATCTGTTGAGGAGGTTTCTTTATGTACCTACTATCACCAAGAATTTGATGAGTGTTGGACAGATAGTAGAAAAGAGTTTGCAAGTTAGGTTCAACAAATATGGAGCTTTTGTGGAAGACGCCCGACATGGATTCAAGAGAATTGCCAAGGGAGAGAAAATAGGTAGATTATTTACATTTTGAACTTGAGGACACTAGAAACATTGCACTTTATAATTACAAGGATCAAACATTGTCAGAGTTTGAGATTTGGCATAAAAGGTTAGGGCACATTGGTGAGAGAACCTTGAAGCAAATATGTAGAGATCAATGTGTGCTTGGGATACCTAATGTATCCAAGCAACATATGATCTATAAATGTGGTGCTTGTCAATTTGGTAAATCACACAGGTTACCTTTTACAAAGAACCCCTATATGCATGAAGACTATTTAGAACTTGTCCACACAGATGTATGGGGACCAAGCAAGGATCCTTCAATTTCAGGCTCAAGGTATTATGTGTCTTTCATTGATGATTTCAGTAGGTGGACTATCTTGTACTCTATGAAGCCTAAAGATGAAGTGTTCAGTTCCTTTGAGAAGCATCTTTCACTTGTGGAAAATCAAACAAGAAGAAGTCTAAAGAGGATAAGGTCAGATGGAGGAGGTGAGTACTTCTCCAATGAATTTGATGCATTCTTGTAGGACAAAGGTATCAAAAGAAAGATTTCTACAAGGTATACCCCTAAGCAAAATGGGGTACTAGAGAGGAGAAAGAGATTGATTGTGGAAGCAGCTAGATCAATGCTTAATGAAAAGAAGTTACCTAATTATTTGTGGGCAGAGAGTGTGTCTACTGCCACTTATCTTATTAACAGGTTGCCATCCAAATGACTTGATGGAATGCCCCATATGAAGCATGACATGATAGAAGACCATCACTTGATCATTGTAGAATCTTTGGATGTGTTGCTTATGTGCATGTTCCATCTCAAATCAGAGGTAAGCTAGACCCTAAGGGAGAAACGTGCATCTTTATAGGGTATGATTTAAATAAAAAAGGATATTGGTTTTATAATCCATCGAACAAAGGATTTATGGTCAATAGAGATGTTGTGTTTGATGAGAATGACTCTTGGTTTGAAAGTGAATGTTGGAAGGTGAAATTGCCATATGATTTGGAAGAGGAATTTCCAAGTCTTACCAAGAAGGAGCCAAGTACAATTGAAGACATCAAATCAGATGATGAGGACACCATCAACTTGGAGGAGTTCAAAGCATGGAAGTAAAAGGGGAAGGTCAAGATGAAGAGATTGGAAGACATACCTGAATCATCCAACCAAGCTTTGAGGAGATCACAAAGAGAGAGTAAGAAGCCAATGAGATATGGGTATGATACTTCTTTAGTTACTAAGCATTCCATTTATCTTGCTAAGGATTTATCACTTGAAGAACCTTCTTCATATGAAGAAGCAAGTACCAAGGCAGAATGGAAGGAAGCTATGGATGAAGAAATAGAAGCACTCCAAGAGAATGATACTTGGGAGCTAGTACCTGAGAATGCATCAATGAAGGTAGTTGGTTCTAGATGGATTTACAAAATCAAGAGGAATTCAGATGGATCCATACGCAGGTATAAAGCTAGACTTGTGGCTAAGGGTTTTGCACAAACCCCATGAGTTGATTATGAAGAGACATTTTCACCTATGGCTGAAATGCCAACCATCAAAGTATTGGTAAGTGTGGTTGCATCTAGGAATTGGAATATATACCAACTAGATGTGAAGAATGCCTTTCTAAATGGATGGATTTTTGAGGAGGTTTACATGGGCCAACCTCCTGGTTACGAAGACCCAAGCAAGGTAAATTATGTGTGCAAAATGAACAAATCTCTTTATGTTTTGAAGTAGGCACCTAAGGCATGGAACCATAGGTTAACAACCTACCTTCAAGATCAAGGATTCATGATGAGTAAAGTAGATTCTTTGTTGTTTGTCAAGATAAGTAACTCAGAGATGATATACTTATGTGTATATGTTGATGACATCATCTTGACAGGTAGTGATGCCAATGGCATCAAAAAAATCAAGAACCAAATGATGCAAGAGTTCAAAATCAGTGACCTTGGTTTTCTAAAGTATTTTCTTAGACTTGAATTAGTCTATAAAAATTTTGGAATTTACAGTACTCAAAGGAAATATGTGCAAGACATGATGAAGAAGTTCCATTTGGGCAATGCAAAGGTAGCTAGCACCCCTATGGAGGTAAATCATAAATTGAGTGCTCATGAAGGTGATTTACTTGAAGACATTGCAGGATATCAAAGGATAATTGGAAGTTTAAACTATGCAGCCCTAACAAGCATTGATATAGCTTATGGAGTAAGTATTTTAAGTCAATTCATGCATAAACATAGAGCACCTCACTTGGAAGCTGCTAAGAGGATTTTGAAGTATCTCAAGGTACTCAAAATCAAGGTCTTTACTTTCCATACACATCAGATTTTTTGGACATCAAGCTATACTCAGATGCAAATTGGGCAGGTTGTAAGGATGACAGAGGGAGTACTTCTGGATATCTTTCTTTTGTAGGTGAAAAGCCCATTTCATGGTCTTCCAAGAAGCAACCTACTATTGCTCTATCTTCAACAGAGGTTGAATATAGGGGATTAGCAAATGCTACACAAGAAGCCATATGGATTAAATTTCTATATTCAGATTTGGGACTTCTCACTCACTCACCTATGACTTTTGGTGACAATACAAGTTCTTTGCATCGTGTAGCAAATCCTATTTATCATGCATGAACCAAGAATATAGAAGTTTAAGGAGATTCAATTGAATATATATTATGCTGGAGAAAAGCTATTGAGCAAGGAGATTCAATGGGCATATGTATCTACAAACATGCAATGTGTAGATTTGTTGACCAAAGCAGTTGATGCTACTAAACTTTGTAGGTTTAAAAGTATGATTGGATTGGAGGATATTAAAGAGGATTGGTTAAGCTATACAAGCCAGATGTTTGGCTTGAGGGGGAGCTATTGGTGCAAGTATACAAGCCTTCACACTTGGCTAGGCATAGAAGAAAATGTGTGCAACCATGATGGATCATATGAATCCTAGCTTGTAATAGTTAGTTCATTAACCATTGTAAAGAATGTTCTACTTGAGAGAATCTTGTGAGTCCATGTATCTCGTGGATTTAGGAGAGATAAAAGTTACAAATTCCATTTGGTATAATAACTCCTAACTTGGAGGAACACTTTTAGGTGGAGCTTAGTTTGAAATTTAAATTCAAACTTGAAGCTAAGAGAAAACACATTATATAAGGCTAGTAAAAGTTGCAGGTATTGTGTCCCCATTCTTGAGCTTATTGTTGATCTTTCGTAGAGGCTAAGTGGCTTACATGATAGCTCTGTTGGAAATGAGGTAGGCCCATAACAAATCTCACAGGTCCAAGGTTCCATAGGCCCAACATATACAACATAGAATCTAGCAATCTTCCAACATTGACAAAACATGAACATACCACATTTAATCATACAAATGATGAGACAAAGATAGAGAGATATTAGAAAATATGTGTAAAGTGTTACGTAAGCCACTGCTTACTCACACTATCATATACACCAATGTTCAATGTACAATGTGGGAGCAAAACTCTCAGCCACTCTATGTGAACAAAAATAGATGGATGAGTGAATGTACAAATGTAACAAGAATATTAATATGTATGGACAGAAATCTGAATATATATGAGATGTGTGACCTAATAGGTTGTAGAAGAGTGAATATGAGTGACAAAAAGAGGAAGGATCAGTCTAAAATGATAATCAACAAACCTGCATCTAACCTTAGGCTATAGAAGACCCTAAGCTAGACACGTGTGTGAAAAGATCCCATGCTTACAAAAGTAGCAAAGAATGCTAACAACTTTGCCGCCAAAAATCCTGAAACTCATATGAACATACCTTCTCGAACACCTCATCCAAATATGCATAAAGCATACATGTACTGATTCTCTTGTACCTATGCCGAATAGGACTCCTCCTGATATGGACGTTATTGCTTCCATAAACTCCAAGTACTACCTGTGTGCATAAAGAGAATATGTACCTAAATTCTTAACATAAGATGCAAATCTTATGTTAACCTCCATCCAATGTCTTTGAAGTACACCGAAATCTTCATGTAGAAGACAATCTTCAAATATATTATGTAGATGGCTGATCCACACCACCAAGCTACTGATGGGCAAGTCCTCTCCATAAGCAAGAGTGTGAGCACACTCTTCTCCAAGAAGAATTCCATAGATTCTCCTCATCATGCTCCTAGATAGCACCATGGCTGCCCCATGTGCTAAGAACAGCACCTCTATTGAGGTACCAAACCTTGCGTTGAACTAGGTGTAGGATGTCTCATCAATGAAATGAGCCAATGGCTTCTTATATAGTAGTTGATTATATCTTGAGAAGCACTATCAAAAGCACTATCAAAAGCACATAAAAAACTATCATTCCATAAAGCATAAGCGAAACGCAACGAAAGAGATTGTTATTTTGCAATCACAAAAAACAAAAACTCTGTTTGTTGCTCGTAAGTAAAGTTGTCCGCTGCCCCAAAAAAAAACAACATACTTCATCGCCTGCGGCATCCAAGAATTGAACTCGGGTGAGTTCTTTGGAAGGAAGTTGCCTTAGCCACATCGCCTCACGCTGTTTACTTGTAGGAGAAGTAATAAAAAAGTATACACATTTTGTGATCCTAGACGAACTTGACCAACTTTGACCGATGGGACATTGTTTCCCAACAATCCCCCGTGCAATGTCATATTGGTACAAACTGAACTGGATCTGCAAACTTCATAAGCTTCAAACTTGTACTCCCCAAATTGTTCTTCAATCATTTTCTTCAAAATTCTTCTTCAAAACTGAATTTGACTTTCCTTCAAAAAGCCTGAACTTGTTGAATATGAACCATAATACTTGAGAAAATATGCAAACTAGATATCCAATAGTGTACACATCAAGCAATCACTACTTGACAACAAATGTAGCAAGTACTGACTCTAAACTTGCTATCTCTTGTCTTCTCAAACCTGAAAACATACAATAGGATCCATATATTTGCAATTACCTTACGAAAGGTTTCTCAACGTACTTCTGCTATGTCATGTAAATACACTAAACAAAATCAAGAACTGAATCCTAGTGCATTATGAACACTAGCTGATTCATCTCTCACTGTACTCAAGTCAAGTCAACTCAACTCAACTTATGAGTCTCATAAAAAAATCTATGATGTCATCATATCTTCAATCTCTAAATCCTTCATACCTCTTTCCTATAGAATCTGGTATAAACATATATGTGCGCACCTCTAAAACATACCTCTCTGAAATACTAAGTTTCTCTTCAATAGAACTCTAGAACCTTCTCCTAAACAGGAACATCCTAATAGGAACTTTCTCCAGACATTCTTCTTCTTCCTTCTTCTTTCAAAGCTAGAACATAATGAGAATCTGAGAAAGGAAATATAGGAATACCTTTAGGTATGACTCTGCATTCTCTTACATATGGCTGAAAATAAGTCTTCATGTTTCATCACCCCCCTTGGATGACTTAACACTAGTATCCAGAATTCTTCAAATATATCAAATTTTATGAAATCTAGAACGTCTTCATTCTTTCAATAAACCTGATCTTCAATGATCAATACCTATATCTGAAACAAAAATCTATGAACCCTTTTTATTAGCACTGTACACATGCCAATAGCTTTCCCTGCCATTCCTCAGCTTTCCAAATTATAGAATAAGGTTAGTTGATCTATCATGAAAACCTTACTGAAAGCATTTTAGAATTCATAACCTTTTGCAACATAACAAGTATCTTCTTCTATTTCTCTGCAACACTAATCTGATAGAATCTCAATGTATGACTTACTTCCTCAAATGCTAAGAACTTTTCAAACAAAGGATAGATATCTGACTCATAAATACTCAAGATCTTCATGATCATTCAAGATCATACAAGATCTATCAAAATCTTACCAACATAATACATGTATAGAATCTGCTCTCCTGTTGGGAAATATGGATGGATGATCCAAGAGATTGAGTAGGTACTGCTAAAACCTGCTTTGTACTAGCCCTCTTTAGCTTCAGACTTGATTAGTAGACTCCCTTAGCTTTCCAATGACACCAAGAAATGGCCTATGTCCTTTGGAAATGAAGTGTGTAATGATTGAATCAAAACAGATAACTTTGGAAGTCACAAAGTCAAGAAAACTTTCTATTTTGGTCTTGACACCTGCTCAATGTTTTGCTCAGTGTGACCAGCACAGTAGCAATTGATAAAATTCCTTCTAGGGGTATTCAATTAGCTTAGTAAGCTAACATTTGCAAGTGAAATGATGTAAAATAATGAACTATGCTAAGAGAAATCAATTTAGCAAGATTTGGTATACCCTTGAGTTTTTAGGACTATAGAAGAGATAGACTAGTGAGCACCTCGACGACGATTTCTTTGAATTGGCTAAATAAAATCCCTTCAAACTTTGTCAGCATATAGATGACTTGGAGCTGAATCCAAGAAGCTTTGAATCACTGAATTTGGTGGAGTATTGACTGAGATATGCCCTTGACAAGTTGACAGACTTTTGAGTAGACTAGCAGAGAACACAAAGATGAATGATGTAAATGTATCTATTGACTAACAATTGGGTACAATCCCATTGGCATGGATAGCATTGCCAAATGGTGTAGAGAGGTCTAAACTATGATGTAGTGCTCACACACACTCAATGACAGTAGAATGAAGCTCGGGAGTGAAGTCTCTCACCACGACTTTTCAAGTTCACCTTTTATATGGAATGTGTAAGAATTTGAATTCAAATTCAAATTCTTGGCTCCTTCTAATCAAGCTTCTAAAAACTTGGAGATATTCTCTCAATCAATTGAACTAACTTTTCCACGAATCATTTGGGTAGGTGATTACAAAAGATTCTAAGTCAAATTGACTTTTACAATGAGGTAAAGTGGTAAGTAATCACTAGCATATGTTCTTATGGTTCTTCATGCATGTAGAGTCTTCATGATATCTTCCAAGCCAAATGTGTAGGCTTGTGATTTACACCAATAGCTCCCCCTCAAGCAAAACATTTTGGCTTAAGTCTTCATCTTCAATCTTCAAGTACATCCTGCAATCCAATCATAGATTTGAACCTGCAAAGTTTGGTCCCATCCAAAGCTTTAGTCAGCAAATCTGCACATTGCATGTTGGTTGACACATAGGTCAGCTGAATGTCCTTGCTTAGCAACTTCTCCCTCACATAATGATATTGAACCTCTATGTGTTTGGTCCTGGCATGGT
The DNA here is from genome assembly GCA_020310875.1 of Ceratopteris richardii. Taxonomy (NCBI): domain Eukaryota; kingdom Viridiplantae; phylum Streptophyta; class Polypodiopsida; order Polypodiales; family Pteridaceae; genus Ceratopteris; species Ceratopteris richardii. Next base: position 5,200,917 of record CM035416.1, read on the forward strand.
AGATAGGATTAGCTGCAAGGTGAAGAGAACTTGTATTATCTCCAAAGATAATTGGAGGCCTAGTATATAAGCCCAATTCTGAATACAAAAGCTTAATCCAAATTGCTTCTTGAGTGGCATTAGCTAGCCCTCTATACTCTGCTTCTGTAGAAGACAATGCAACAGTTGGTTGCTTCTTTGCAGACCATGAAATTGGTTTGTCACCTGCAAAAGAAATGTATCCAGAAGTGCTTCTCCTATCATCCTTGCATCCTGCCCAATCTGCATCTGAATAAACTTTTATATCAATATATGAAGTGTAAGGAAAGTACAAACTATGGTTCTGTGTACCCTTGAGATACTTCAAGATTCTTTTGGCAGCCTCTAAGTGAGGTATCCTTGGCTTGTGCATAAATTGACTTAGCACACTAACTCCATATGCAATATCAATTCTTGTAAGAGTAGCATAGTTCAAGCTACCTACCATACTTTGATAACCTGTAATGTCTTGGACTTCATCACCTTCATGGGCACTTAGCTTTAGGTTCACCTCCATTGGAGTACTAGTTGCTTTAGCATCCTGCAAGTGAAATTTCTTCAACATGTCCTGCACATACTTCTTCTGAGTAATGTATATTCCTGAATTAGTGTAAACTAATTCAAGTCCCAAAAAATACTTCAATAGCCCAAGATCATTGATCTTGAACTCCTTCATCATTTGGCTTTTGATATTTCTGATTCCACTGACATCATTACCTGTAATGATGATATCATCAACATAAACATAGAGATAGATTACCTTTGAATTACTTCTCTTAATAAACATAGAGGTGTCAACCTTGCTCATGACAAAACCTTGGTCTTGGAGGTATGTAGTTAACCTATAATTCCATGCCCTAGGTGTCTGCTTCAATCCATATAAAGCCTTCTTTAATTTGCAGACATAAGTTACCTTCTTAGGGTCTTCATAGCCAGGAGGTTGTGACATATAAACCTCTTCTGAAATCCATCCATTCAAGAAAGCATTCTTGACATCCAATTGGTAGATGTTCCAATTCTTTGATGCAGCCACACTCACCAACACTCTGATTGTTGGCATCTTGGCCACAGGAGAAAATGTTTCTTCATAGTCAATGCCTTGGGTTTGTGCAAAACCCTTGGCTACTAATCTGGCCTTGTACCTATTAATTGTGCCATCAGAATTTCTTTTCAATTTATAGATCCATCTGGATCCTATTACCTTCATGGAGTCCTTCCTGGGTACTAGCTCCCATGTATCACTCTCCTTGAGTGCTTCAATCTCCTCATCCATAGCTTCTTTCCATTCTGATTTTGTGATTGCTTCTTCATATGATCCTGGTTCTTCATTTAGCGAATCCTTGGCAAGATAAACTGAATGTTTAGTAACAAGAGATGTATCATACCCATTTCTGATAGGTTTTTTACTTTCCCTTTGTGATCTCCTAAAGGGTTGAGCTGAAGATTCAGGTATGTCTTCAAGCTTCTTCATCTTCATTTTGCCATTGGACTTCCATGCCTTGAACTCTTCAAGATTGATTGTATCTTCATCATCTGAACTTGACTCTCCATCCTGAGTAGGTTCCTCCTTTGTAAGTTTTGGAAATTCTTCTTCCAAATCATAGGGTAATTTGACCTTCTTGCATTCATTCTCATACCAAGAATCATTCTCATCAAAAATCACATCTCTGCTTACCATAAATCCCTTATTGGTAGGGTTATAAAACCTGTAACCTTTTTTATTTAAATCATATCCAATGAAAATACATTTTTCAGCCTTTGGATCTAGCTTTCCTCTTACCTGTGAAGGAATGTGTACATATGCTACACACCCAAAATTTTTGCAATGATCTAATGATGGTCTCTTACCATGCCAATCTTCATAAGGTGTCATACCATCAAGTGACTTTGATGGTAACCTATTTATGAGATAGGTGGCAGTAGAAACACTCTCTGCCCATAGATAGTTAGGTAATTTCTTCTCATTAAGCATAGATCTAGCTGTCTCAACAATTAACCTATTTCTTCTTTTAGCTACCCCATTCTGTTCAGGAGAGTACCTTGTGGTTATTTCCCTTTTGATGCCTCTATCCTGCAAGAAGTCCTCAAATTCATTGGAGAAGTACTCACCTCCTCCATCTGACCTTAGCCTCTTCAAATTCCTTCCTGTCTGATTTTCAACTAATGCAAGATATTTCTTAAAAAAATTAAATACCTCATCCTTGTGCTTCATAAAGTATAATACAGTCCATCTGCTATAGTCATCAATAAAAGACACATAGTACCTTGAACCTGAAACTGAGGGGTCTTTGCTAGGTCCCCATACATCTGTGTGTACAAGCTCTAGATAGTCTTCATGCATATATCCTTTCTTGGAGAAGGGTAACCTATGAGACTTACCAAATTGACAAGCACCACACTTGTAAATCATATGTTGTTTGGATACATTAGGTATCCCAAGCACACATTGGTCCCTGCACATTTGTTTCAAGGTCCTTTCTCCTATGTGCCCTAATCTGTTGTGCCAAATCTCAAGCTCTAAAAGTGTTTGATCTTTATAACTGTATAATGCAATGTTCTTTGTATCTTCCAACTCAAAAGTGAAAAGTCTACCTGATTTTTCTCCTTTAGCTATCCTTTTGAATCCATTCTTGGGTCCTCCACAAATGCTCCATACTGATTGAATTTGACCTGCAACCCTTTCTCTACAATCTGACCAACACTCATTAAGTTCTTTGTAATTGTAGGTACATAAAGTACTCTGCTCAACAAATTCTGATTACCATCACAAGTTTTCACATTTCCAACTTTAACTATAGAATGCTTTGCATCATCACCTGTTTGGACTTGGTGTTTACCTTTTGGTTCCTCAAGATCAGAGAGTAGTGCCACATTACCAGCCACATGATTTAAACACCCTAGATCAATATAAAATAAGTGATCATCATTTGTACCTGAATTTGAAGTCATGTTCATGATCAAGAGAGAGTCATCCTGCTCCTCTGTGTAGTTGTTGTAGTCCTTTCTGTTTCTGAATCCTCCTTGGTAGTTGCCATTGTAATTGTTGTTGTAGTTGTTGTTATAATTGTTGTTGTGGCCTTGGTGATGGTTGAACCTTCCTCTAGGCTGAGAGTATCCACCTCTTTGGTAGCCTCTTCCTCTCTGATTTTTGTAATTCCTTTAACACTCATATGTGGTGTGGTTTGACAAACCACAAATGTTACATGGTGATGAGTTATAGGGTCTCCCCTTACCTTGCTTACCTCCTCTGCCCCTACCTCTTGAAGATCTACCTCTCCCTGCATAATTGGCTTGGGAGGTAGAGCATTCATCTTCCACCTTCTTACTCTTGCCTTTATCCTTAGATTTCTTATTAGTGTATAGGGCAGGAGAGTTGTTCCCTTTAGTAGTATCTCCACTCTTGGTAAGCTTTGCTTCATGTGTGACTAGTTAGGGGTAAGCCTTGAAGTGCTAAATTTATTTCTTAGTGTATGCTTTATCATTTTAAGTGATTCCACTTGTAATCATTACCTATCTAAGCTAGTTAGATACTCTTAGAACAATTTTGATCAATTGCTAATGTACTATGCACACTGAGCAAAAGATCAAGCAAGTGTCAAGACAAAAATAGAAAGTTTTTGATCACTAGCTATTTGCAAAGTAATTTGTTTTGATCTAATTTTTTGAAGCATCATCTTCAAAGTACATAGGTATTTTTCTGGTGTCATTTGCAAGCTAAAAGGGCCTACATTACAACTGTGAGGATTGATAGGGCAGGTACAAAGTAGGTTTTGGCAATACCACGTCACTTCCTTGAGGTATCCATCCAGCTCTTCCAACACTTTTTATGATGCTCTAAGTTTGCAAAAGCCAAAATAACTTTGATGAGGTATAATTATGAGGGCATTCTTTTATAACACATTATTCAAAAAAATATCTTTTTATTGAAATACTTTTCAATAAAAAAAAATTTGATCTAAAGCTCTTCGATCGAAAATGTTTTCAATGGAATTAGCTCCAAATTGTTGTGCAAGAACTATTTGCTCATGTCTGAATAAGCTGATGTGGCACCAAATAACTTTGTCAAATAATAATGGTTTAACATAAAATTCCATAATGATTCACAAATAATCGAATTGTCGAATAACGAATAATGCAACGGAGGTCTTATGTGTTTGTATCTCAGACACTAGATTAGTTATTTATGGCACTTGACTTGCTATATGCTTCCACAACTTTGGTTTCACTTTTAATAGCTTCTCTAAAGTGAGATGACATTGTACCTTAGTATTCTTTACCACATGTGTGTTCCTAGGTATGAACGGCTCCTTGTTTCTTATCATTGCAATAGAGGCTCTCATCTAGATAGACGTAGACTCCCATGGCCTTTGAAATGAGGGTATTCCTATAGGAAATTGGATTCCAAGTCTAATTCTTCACTACTTTGTGCATCTTCCTATTGTTTAAAGATAGAGGCCATGTCTTGTGGGAATTGATCATGAAGATCACCCACCATTTCAATGAGCGGAGGGTTCTACTCTCCTTGGGCCATTTCTCCTCTTGAATCTCTCCTAAGAACTCTTATGAGTGTTCATTTGCAAAACATGAGATTTTTAGATTACTAGAATCAAGGACATAATCTTCCTTGGGAGGCAAGCTTATCCTTTTGTTTCTATCCTTACTTACCTTCAATGTAGTTGACTTCCCAGATTGGGCTATCACACTCTCCACTCTCTCTAGCAATCCATCAAAGTGTAATTGTGTCTTGGTTCAGTTAGTGCAATTGAAAAGGTGACTACCCTCAAACATAGTTTGAGCCAATTCTACCATCTTTGCACAAAGATTAGTACTTAGATTTCTAAGTTGTCTCTGGGATAACACTTATCTAACTCTACCACATTTGGCCCTTCTTGAATTCTACCCAATATGCCTTGATCATCATGTCAAGATTTTTTGAACTAGGATTTCCTAAGAACGATGGTGCTCTAGGTGGTGGTTTGCTGGGGTGATTTGCGTGTAATGAGGATGGTGGGTTGTGAGGGTGCATGTGAGATGTGATCTCTATCAATTTGGTTTTAGATTCGCAGAAGCTATCTTTAAGTTCAATCATCTTCTTTGTTCATTGTCTCTTCATCCTTTGTGATCTTCTGTGCATTGGCTAGATTTTTTGGACAATCCCTTAGGAGATGTTCCTTATTGCAATATGGACAGAAGCTTTGAATAGTCATTAATTGGGGTTGTCTTGGTGCAAGGATTGGACAATCTTGAATGAAGTGATCTCCTTGGCACATATACTGGGGATCTTTGGGTACTTGGGGTCTCGTTTATCCTAGTTGGGGCCTAGGGTTAGGATTTGTTTACATGACATTCAAATACTATGGATCCTAGCTTGGTTCAATATGGTTGTCATAAGGATAAATGTTAGTGTGCTCTAGAGAATCCATACAGTAAGCAGTTGGGTTGTCTACATGCATTGAGTCGAAGCTTTGAGCATTCAAATCACTTTCTAAAATCAATGGGACTATGAGCACTAGGGTTCTACTCAAATTGTCCTTAGTTGATGCATATTTGACTATGATCACGTTGGCTAGGGTTGGAGGTTGTTGACCTAGCATAGGTTGAGGTCTTTGTTGAGCTTTGTATGGAGGTTGATATGGTTATTACTGCCTAAAGTATTTTTTTTGTTGGTATGGATTTTGGTATCTCCCTTTTTCTTGATATTGCTGTGGATATTTTGGCCTTACCACTTGCTTTTTGTAAGGAAAATCTTGTTTAGTGTGGTTATTGTATCTCCTCTCAATGGTGCAATATTGGCTATTAGTGTTTCCTTGGGTTTGAGCCATGATTGGGAAAACATTGGCCATTTGGTCTCCTTTGTAGTTGTAACATTGTTTCATTGAGAGCATCCTAGGGTTATGCTTGCTTGAGACTCCTAATTTTTGAGCTCCTTTCACTATCAACTCATGTATTGAAGTAGATGGTTTAGAATTGAAACTTGTAGCACTATTTGAGTCTTTATAGATCTTTGAAAGTTCTAATTCATCTCCCAAGTTATCCTCTATGTCTATACATATACGCACACATTGCTCTATGTTCCTAGGATCCTTCAGGTACACATATGATCGTAATTTGGCTCTTAGCAATCCATCTAAAAACAATACCACTTGTTTTGTTGGGGTGGGTAGTTCTGGAATTTGGCATCTTTGGAAGTATTGTCTAAATCTTCTTCTAGCTAGTCAGATGGTTTCATTGGGTGTTTGCTTGAAGCTATGTATTAGAGATGAGGTATTGTTACCACTCTTGGAGAATTTAATGATGAATGCTTCTAGCAACTAGACTATATTCTTGAATTGACCTTGATGTAGTGATTGAAACCACTTCAAGGCTATATCCTTTAGAGTAAGGGCAAAAGCATTGTATTGAGTGATCAAGTCATCAACTTGTTCAGCTCTTAATACTTTTCTACACTGTGCTACATGATTGTATGGATCTCAAGTGCCATCGAAGTAGTCCTTCATGGACTTAAATAGTTGAGTAGGCCTCAAGGTCCTAGGGTTTTCTCTAGGTCATGGTAGGGGAAACTCATCCATGGCTCGTTGATGTCTTGGACCTCTATGCCTCTCCTAATTTGCTCTTTATGTCTCTATTCTTGATATATCTCTGCCTAAGGGGTTTGCAAAACTCGCTTCACGTCTTTCTCTAGTTCTTTCCTTTTGAGTACCATGAAACTGAGATGATCCCACTCCTTGTTGGCCATTGGTCACATTAGATCTTTGTGGAGGGAAAAGCAATTTGCCCTTCCAAGTGTATGCATGCCTACCATGCTCCCTTACTATGAACATTTTCTCTGAAGTGCTGTCTAGGTAGACAACCTTCCCTCATGTCTTAGGATCTTTAAACTTGTATATTGTGACTTTGCCTACTTTGTTGGATTGATATGGTTTAAATCTTAAAAAGTATTCATCTATATACCTATTCAAGAAGATTTCAATGTTTTTGTATCTTGAAGGATCCATTCTAGGTTGATGATTCTAGTCAAGATGGATTTTCCACAAGGAGTTTGAGGTTCTCATCCTATGTTTCCTTGTTCTAGGTCTCCTATCTCATTCTCTGGAATGACAGTTCTTGTTAGCACTCAAGGTTAGGAACAAGGCACAAGAACGTGTCGAAGAAGTGGATACACAAGAAGAAGGAGCAAGTAGGGAGCTCCAAGAAGTGTATGTCAAATCTTCAGAAGAAACCCCTACAAAAAAGAGTGGTTTTGATCACTAAAACCATTGTAAATATCATTTCACCTTTTTCTAGCTCCATTTTGTGCAAGCCAAGGAGTCCTAGAGCTTGAGGAGCATTAGAAGTATCTACATATAAATCTTCATAATTTTTAGACTTCATTTGAGCCCTCAAATAAGCCTTGGAACATAATTTTTAAGTAGGCTAGACACTAGGTCTAGATAGTGCCAAAACTACTCTAAAAACTATAAAAAGAGCTAGTGAGATCATTTTTAGCATTGGCATCTTTGAGAGAGCTAGTGGAGAGTGAACTCATTCTTGAGCATTGTATTGTCTTGAGCTTGCTAATATAAGCTTCCGTTGTTCCTATCTTTGCTAACTTGCCTTGGTTGCATGTGCTTGTCCATGCATGTATGTGCTTGTCAATCACATTTGCTCACCACAATTGCTCACGACCTTAATATCGTCCTCACATCTCTGCGGATTGACAAGTAAAGGAGGTGGTAATCATGCTTGAGCTACACCAAATTTTGGCATCGTTGTCGGGGAGTGTTGTTCAAGGACGAGCATTGTGATGGTAAAAATCGTAGATTTGCGACATTGGAAGGTAAAAAATAGTCATTTTCTGATTTTTCTTATCCATCTTCATCATCATCATCATCACCATCTTCATCCATCTTCATCTTCGTATATTATTTTCGTTTTTGAGTGAATTTTCACTATTTTTACATCATTTCTCATGTGTGGGAGTGCAACAAAGAGCTAGGAAGTTCTTGAGAGTGCATGTGCTTGTGTTTTTCATGATTTTTTGCACGTTTGGGGCTCCGTGCAAAAAATTCTAAATTCCCACCTTAAAACGCTAAAAATTGTGACTTTCTTAGGAAATCCCGATTCTCTGGAAAATTAAAATTTTTTGCCCACCTAATTTTTTTTGAGAAAATCGTAGTTCTCTGGAATTGTATATTTTGAGAAAATTGCAATTCTCTGAAATTGTGCATTTTGAGAAAATCACGATCCTCTTGCTCGTAGACTTTGAGAAAATCGCGATTCTCTGGACTTAGAAAATTTGAGAAAATTGTGATCCTCTAGCTTTTAGATTTTGAGAAACTTGCGATTCGCTAGACTTGGGAAAATTGAGAAATGCATAATTCTCTGGATTTAGTACATTTGAGAAAATCATGATTCCATGGACTTTAGCATTTTGAGAAATTCACGATTCTTTGGATTGAGAGGATTTGAGAAAATCGCGATTCCCTCGACTTTAGCATTTTTAGAAATTCATGATTCTCTAGATTGAGAGGATTTGAGAAAATCATGATTCACTAGACTTTAGCATTTTGAGAATTTCAGGATTCTCTCAATTGAGAGGATTTGAGAACATCATAATTCGCTCAACGTAAGAATTTGGATAAAGTCACAATTTCTTGTACTTAGAATTTCAAGAAAATCACGATTCTCTTGATTTAGTAAAACTTAAGAAATTCATGATTCTCTACTTGGTAGATTTTGAGAAAGTCGTGATTCTTTGGATTGTGGATTTTAAGAGAACCATGATTCTCTGGTTGTTGCACTTGTAAAAAAAACACGACTTTCTGGCCGTCTGATTTGCAAAAAATCACGATTCTCTAAGAGATCATGTTTGCCTATTTTGATCCCCAGAAGCTTGATTGGACATAACTTTCTCATACGAACTCCGTTTTGAGTGATTTTGAGCTCGTTGGAAAGCTCGTTGAGAATGTGGTATTTTGAAGTTGAACCTCATGTGGGAGTATAAATTAAGGAAACTCTAGATTTTTTTTCAGAAATACAAGGGGGAAAAGTAGGTCTTGGAGATACCTCAAGGCAAGTGGTCTATCAAAAATATTAAGTCTAAATCTTGATCTAATTGTGGGATTTTTACAAGTGTATTAAGAGCATTCAAAGGATTTCAAAGCAAGGCAAAGTGAGGCACAAAGCAAGGATTAGGGAGCACAATTGTCGGACATCAAAACATTTTTTTTGAAACATCAAACTTAAGGTTGGAAGAACACTAAACCCCGTTTGTCAATTCTTAGCTTAGGCTAAGTACGAATAGTGGTTTTGAGTAATTGGGGATACACTAGGCATGAAGTAATTCCAAAAAAACATAAATTTGTAAATACAAGCATATCTCGAACATTGTTGTGAAAAGAATAAGTAATTGTTACAGAAGAACTTTGCAAAACGGTTGTGCTCCGGAGAACTAGAATTGATAATCCAAGGCTTATGAACCTTAGATCAGGCAGAGACCTAGGTCGAGATGGACAAAACATCATATCCTATAAAGCTAGTGTCAATCACACAACTATATCAAGATCTCAACAACCTAGTGACTACCCATACACACTAAGTTCAGAAACCAGTGAGTCAGAGATGTCCTACAACATGGAAAGACTAGTGGGTAGTTTGGGGATTGCATACTTAGAGATGCCAGAGGGACCACACAAAGCTCACTTAGAGTACGTCCAAACCAACCAATTAGGTGCTCACATTTATGAGCACGGTTTCAGAAGGTATATCATCCAACTGAAAAACCCTGATCAACTCACTGGGTTAAAGCATCCAATAGTTAAATTTGTGGGAGACACATATATCGACAAGCAGGGAACAATGTACATAATCACCAATGACCCTGATAGGATCAATGAAATTGAGTAATGATCCCTGAAATGGAAATGGGCGATATAGAGCAAGGACATCTAGATGGAGAGCCTAGGACTCTAAGAGGCAAATCTATCTTGACTAGGGTACTCAATCTAGATTGGATTCCTCAAGATAAAAAACATATTGACTTATTTTTTAATAGAGAGACAAATGAGGCATTTTGGAGATATGAGTCTGATGATTAAATGAAGCAGGAACAATCACTATCTATGAGTTCAAGGATATCGACATGCTAGGAAAAGTGATCTATCTAGATAACACGTCAGAGCAAGTGTTGTGGTATCAGAGCAAGGAAGGCATGCTTACACATGGAAGGGTCAATTAGTCTTTCCCCCACCAAGATCAAATGTCTCTTTTGGTTACCAAGGAGTTGTAACGTCCCAAGCTTTTGGTTCTCAAAGGGAAAAAGGTAGAGAGAGATATGAGGTAAGCTTTGCCAACACGATAGGATGAGACCGATCAACAACAGAGACAGATAGAATGGAGAGAGAGACCAAGGGAACCTAGACCCCAAAGAGGTAGAGATGACTTTCCTCTACCTAGGCCTAGAGAGCATCCTAGAATATTTAGATTGAATCAATTAGTAAAATTTATGAAAAATTATTTTGATGGAATAGGTGATCCCTATGACCATGTAGCTGAGTTCAAACAAGTGTTGCGAGATGAACAAGTGGATGACATGTTCACCCAATGTAAATCATTTTGATTCACCTTGAAAAATGCTACCCTAACCTGGTTCCAACCCTTAGAACAAAGGAAATTTAGAGACATGCATCACCTACTAGAGACATTTATCATTGAGTTCTCTAAGAGTGGGATTGGGCACAATACCTCATCCTTGATCCATAGCTTTAAGGAAACCCCTCAAGAGATAGTTACGTTGGCAGAAAGGAGATTCAAACAATGCATAGAAAGATGTCCTAGACCAAAGTTACCCATACTAGCCAAACAAGTGGCATTAATTCTGGATGGCTTGCGAAGTACCAAATTGAGATCCTATGTCTATTTAAAAGAGCCTAGAACCATAGAGCAATGCATTTGGATGTGCATGGACATTAAGGATAACCTAGGGGATGAGCTAGAACTTTCAAATGTATACAAAGATTCAAAAATTCTACTAGTTTCACTTCCAAACTATCCACTTTCATTGATGAATTCGTGGAACAAGTAGCTCAGAAATTAGGAGTCTCAAGTAAGCATACAGGTAGAATGGTCTGAGCAAAATGACGTTATACTTGTGGAGGAGACCATATGGCCAATGCTTGTCCTATCATGGCACAACCCCAAGGGAACCAGAATAGTCAATACTTCACAATAGAGAGAAAATACATCAACCACATAGCTCAAGATTGTTCGTACAATAGGAAGGCTGTTAGACAAATGTATCACCAACCTTACCAACATGTTAGGTATCAGAACCAATACCAACAACCATATTATAGACCATAACAACAATATCAACTTCAATACCAACAAAAATATCATGCACCATATGGGCCACAACCGATCCGACCACCACCTCCTACCAATGTGATTCTAGTTAACTATGTAGTGGCAAAAGTCCACAAGCTTATTACATAGAGTCACCTCAGCATAGTGAGAGTTTTTGATATCAATATGAGGCATTACCTATGGAACCAAATTGGGAGCTGGAATACTCAAATTTCATGTATACAAATCCTAACCCTAGGCCCCAATTGATACAAATGAAACCACAAGACCCTAGAGGACCATGTTTCACATGTCAGGGCGACCATTTCATTCGTGAATGTTCCCACCCACCGGCTCCGAGACAAGGATAAAACATCACAATTCAAGGCTTTTGTCCTGAGTGCAACAAAGATCATCTCCCAAAAGATTGTCCATGGAACCCCTCTAGTATGTCCAAGGTTACACCCATTAATGTGGTAGGCTTAGTGGTGGATTCAAGTTCAAGTAGCATGAACATGGCCCCTATATAGGTAGTCACTAGGGCATGAGTCTTAAAACAGATGAAACTAGCAAAACAATCAGAGTCAAGTGAATGAGGAGAGCCTAGTAAGAGGAGAACAAGAACATGGAAGGATACTAGGGAGAAGGCCAATCATAAGTGGGCTAGAAAGTTATCCGAACTCGAAGAAAGCCTAAAAGATTCAAAACAAAAATAGTACATTACATCTCAAAACCCCTCACATGCCAAAACTCCATCCACTCCACTTCATCCCACCCCACCACCCATTGTGAATAGCCCACAATCAGGGTCTGTTCTTGTAGACCCGAATAGATTTAGAGATTGAACAAACAAAATTTTGAATGAAAATGGTAGAACTAGCTCAGGCTATGCTTGAAGCCAATCAATTGTTCAATCACACAAATTCTATCAAACCAACTTTGCATTTCCAGGTTTTATTAGAATGATTAGAGCAGTTGGTAAACAAGTCGCATGTTTCTTTACCTCCACAGGCTCAACCCGTTGTTGAAAGAGAAATCTCACCACCAATGAACACTTATGTTCCTGATTCCATAGATGTTAGAACACCTCTTTCAATTCAAGAGTACTCTCAATAGTTCTTGTGGGAAACACAAGAAGAGAAATGGGCCAAGGAGAAGGGTAACCCCCCTCCTATTCCTGAAATTGATGATCTTCATGATCAATTTTCCCAAGACATTCCATCTATTTATGGAGACCAACTAGAGCAACAAGAAGATGAAAGATTAGATTTTGAATCTAATTCTTTACAAGAGTTGCCACAATTCACAAGCCCATGGGAATCTAAATCTCTTCAGATCAGAGCTCCCACAATATTGTAAGAAATGAAGACTTTGTGGTTCCAAGAAACACTAAAATAGTGAAGAACACCAAGATGTAGCATCATCTCGCCCTATAAGAGATGCTCAAAGTAAAAGCTGAGTTGTGGAAACATGTGGTAAATCAAGTTCTAGAACTTGATTCCAATATCTCAAAAGTAGGCTCTAAGCAAAAAGTCCTAGAGATACCTCTAAACGAAATGGGAGACATGAGTGAAGGTGAAGAAGGTAATACTTATCTTCCAACCACCTACCAAGGTCATGCATGTGTAGCTTCAAGGGGAGCTCTTAGAATAGAAAAAAATCCTTCAACTTCCTTGAAGATGGACGGCCTCATCAAGGACACCAAGTTTATTTCTTGGAATGATTTTAATTCATGTGGAAAATTGGATGGCATCACATTTATGATTGTACATTCACATACTTATCTATCATATTGTTCATTCATTTATTAAGAGTGTAATTTGAAGCCTTAGGTCATGAGTCAATTGGTTGGTCTCTAAAGAACACTCAAAATCAATTTTGAAACTGATACTTCATTTCCTAGATTGTAGTAAAAAAGTATATGTTACAACTAACTAATTCCAATGTGGTTTATGAGGCAAACACATTTGGTAGAAGTCATGGACTATCTATGCGTGTATTTAATCCTCTAGACATGTACTCATGTAGGCGAGGCAATTCAATCATTTTGAATTATCATCTTGCTCACTACCCCTTTCTTTGCAGCATCTTCTCCAAAGTTACCAGACTTGCAGAAGTTGGTTCTCTTTGCCTAGGAGTTCAATGATCAAGAATAAGGATTCATTGTAAATTGACTAATGTCTAGTTTCATTGTTCAAAAACATGTTTAGTTTGGATTTATCTAGAGTGAAATAAAGATCATTCTTTGTCTGTCTGCAATTTTTTTAACTTACCTCAAAAGTGAGGATGACCATATGTGGATCTTAAGCTTACAACTAGAGAATGCCTTTCTAATAAACTATATTCGAGTAAATAATAGCTTCTTGAGTATCTACGGTATCATCCTCTAAGAGGAACTTAACCAATTTTAAAGAGGATGTGAGTACTGAGCATTTCAAGTAGCACTTTCCTCTCAGGGCAATTCTTTTAACTTCCCTCAAAAGTGAGGATGATCATATGTGGATATTAAGCTTACAAATAGAGCATGCCTTTCTAATAAACTATATTCTAGTAAACCATAGCTTGTTGAGTCTCTACAGTATCATCCTCCAAGAGGAATTTAACCAATTTTAAAGAGGACGTGAGTACTCAGCATTTCAAGTAGTAGTTTCCTCCATAATTAGAAAGTCTTTCATACTTGCTTCATGTAGAAGTAGTCTGTTTTGCACCATCTTTTTCTTTGTGATGTTGCAAAGAACACAAGGTGTTTTGTTACATTTAATTGAAGCTTATAAGGTCAATTAAATATTCCAAGTCATAACAAAGAACACAAGGTGTTTTGTTACATTTAATTGAAGCTTATAAGGTCAATTAAATATTCCAAGTCATAACAAGGAGGTTCTATGTTCGATATAACTAAATCTAACTTCATTATTCAAGGCAAATGATTTCTCCCATCCTCATTTTGTCAAGTACTTTCAAAGGCCGTCTAGTGCCCATGATCCTCAAGGATACAATTCACCTTTCCCAAGCCTAATTCCTAGGCTGAGATACCAATTGTTGTATCTAAGGAGATTTGAACTCATGACCTATTGCCTGATAGTAGTATGGGCTAACCACTTGCCCCAAAATCCATGGTTGAGCATTACTTAATAATCCTCTATTTTAGGGTGTGGTTAAACCATTTCCTTCCTATCATTTCTTGATTCTAGGACATACATAGATGCATTAAAAATATACATACACTCATTAGGTACATATGCAAGTACATACATACATAAATGCATTCATATATTCATAAATAAATACAAACATACATACATACATATATACATGGATATGTACGTACTTTACATACATTAAATACATACATACATAAATAGATTACAAATATACATACATACATGCATTGCATGAATACATAGGTCCTTTACATATGTAGATAGACACACACATGCACACACATACATACATACATACATACATACATACATACATACATACATAGATGCATTAGAAATATACATACATTCATTATGTACATACACAAGTACATACATATATAAATGCATTCATAAATACATAGCTAAATACAAACATACATAAGTACATTGCAAATATACATAAATACATACATGCATTGCAAGAATACATAGGTCCTTTACATATGTACATAGACACACACACACACATGCACACACATACAAACATACATACATACACACACACATATATATATATACACACACACATACATATATATACATACATAGATACATATAAACATACATACATACATGCTTGAGTTTTTTCTGCATATGGAGTTTCTTTCTACAAGTGTTTTTTTTTTTGTAGGTAGAGTGTCTTTTGCAACTGGAAAGTATTTTCTTGGTTTCAGATTGTAAGCCTTTTCTGCTTATGGCACAAGAAACTTTTTTATGTATGGTTTGTGAGAGTTATGATTATTATTTTTTTCTTGTTCTCTTTTAAGGAAAAACGCTCCCAGTTTTTTCTTGCCGTATGGCATAATATACATACATACATATGTACATACATACGTATGTACATACATACATACGTACATACATACATGCATACATACATACATATATACATACATTCATACATGCATAGATACATGCATGCATGCATGCATACATACATACATACATATACATATACATATACATATACATACATACACATACAATATATGGAAGAAAAAGTTGGTAAGTCGATTCTTTAGATAATCTTCATAAAATTTCTTGTTTGTAGATGACTTCAAGAAAACAATATGTTATTCATCAATAGACATGGAGATGAAAGTGCTTTAATATGTCACAAGGTTGGAATTATCGAAACTTCAATATTGAATATGTCATACTAGAAAGTTGGATTCAAAGTCGAGTGACTTATGTTTGCATCCAAGCTATCGCAATCATTTCTTAACTTATAACAAAGGAAAAACTGATTTAGTTGTGCTAATCATGGGATTGGAATATAAAATACCTTCTTGGAGCATCATTTTTATGAAGCATTAAAAAGAATATACAATTGAAAAAACATTAGATAAATGAGTGAGCGATAATGTATAAAACGAATATATAATTAAAAATTAAATAAGTATAAAATCTATAATGTGTAAATTTTCTCCGAGCCTCAAATTATGAAGCATTAAAAAGTATATACAATTGATAGAAACATTAAATGAATGAGCGAGAGATAATAAATGTGTAAATTTTGCGTGGCATTAATTTAATCAAAGGTTTCTCAATCGACCACTCTCAATCACTATTCCTCCTGGGCAAAAGGATCGTTAACAGTAAGAAGTCCCCCCCCTTCAGGCACCATCAAGTCCTCCTTTTGATCAACAACAAGCTCAAACCCAAGTGGGCCCCGCATGAGGGCGATGAGAGGGTGATTAACCTTCTCTGTAATGCAACCTAGGATTCAATCAAGCTTCCCCTGCTTTGTGGGATTTGGGGGGTCCCGTGGGCACTAGTCCCCTTCGTTTGTACCTTTGTTTCTTAATTTAATTCAAGTCCGGGAGAGTAGGCTATTGCCGAACTTCCTTTAAAAAAAAAAAAAAAAATTAATCAAAGGTATTTGGCAGATCCGAGTCGCATACTTAGCAAAATTGGATGGAGTGTTATCTTTGACGAAAATAGAAAAAAAGATTACGTTCATGAAAGTATACACATCTGATGCACGGAGGCCAGATCCCACAAAAATAAATGGGATCTCCAACGCAAAGTCCAAATTATGTTTTGGAAAACATAATAACTCACATAAACAAATAGTCTATCAGAGAGGGAACATTACAACTTGATATCAATGAGGAATACCATAATAAATCTATCTAGAGAATATAAGGATAGAAGAACATCTCTTCACTTGGGCGCTTGATACTTTATTAATTCTGTGTGTAGAGAAGAGTTGTAGTCTATTATTTTTTTAATGGACCAGGGGAAATCAAAATCCTATTGAGGGGGATAATACGGTTGATTTTCTACTTCTAAAGCAATAATAATTTATGATAAGCCAAATATGCCATAGTATGTGGATTCTCTGAATCTGCCAAAGAACTAAATCCATTTTGTTACAACAACCAATGAGCATCTGCTTTATTCCTAGTTGAGTGATGCCCTTAAGATTTAGAATGGGATCCAGAAGATACCAAAATTTCTTGGCATGCCATTAGTGATATAATATTTGGGGCAAATCCTCCTCCCTCCCACAAAATGTACAACTTCCATTATTGACTTTAATCTTCTTAGATCTACTGCTAGACCAAACATTGTGTAATATTAACAACCCCAAGAAGGAGTGCTTTATGTTGATAGGGAAAGCCCATAATAAGTTGAATGTGTATCTCCATTGGCTAGGGGAACATTAAAGATTCCATCTATTGTTTAACTTGTTACTAATACTGATAATGGAACCTTTGTTGTTCTTGAAAATTTTCCACATATCAAGAGCAATCTCTTGTAAGTCAATGTGATTAGCTCTGAATTCCTCCATCTTCAGCTTCAGAATTTTCTTCTAGTAAAAAATAACCTATATACAAGCAGAAGATAGTGGAATTAGGTTTCTATACTACTTATCAGTAATAAGCTCAACTCTTTGTAGAAACCACTCCCAAGTTTTGATCCCGTTTTTGGAGCATTTATGTTATTTAATGGACTGATAAAGTAAGGTCAACCATCCATGCGAAAGAAACTCGTGTAAAAAGAAGTTATTATTATAGATAAAACCCTTTTTAAGTATATAGAGGCTCGTGGCTTTCATCCATGATGCCTAGAATCGACAAGACAATAAAATTCCAACGAGGAATATAAAAGAGATAAAAATTACTTTTTTAAAGCAAAGTACACATGTCATTGGATTTCAAACACCTTACCAACTATTTTGCTGAGAGATTATCAACGTTTTTCATATGATTAAAAATACCCACACCACTATCCTATTTAGGTAAGCAACAGATGCACCAAGCATTTTTAGGAATTTTATAAGAATGTTCATTACCTCTCGAAAGGAATCTTTTGGCAAGCACAATGACTTTAGGGAGCTTCTTTTATTATGGCATCCAACAAGATAGGAAATATATGATACAAGGGAGTAAATAATTTTTAAGAACAAAAGATATGTAGGTCAAGGCAGAATAAACATTATACCACTTAAAAACCTTTTTCCTAATTTGTTCGAGCATCCCAAAAACCTAGATACAACCTGTTCTTATAGAATATGACAATCAATACTAGCAACACAATCAAAGATTATTGTTGTTAGAATCTTAACATCTAGTTTAGATGTGATTAATCTAGGAACTAGTGGTTTAACGAAACATCTACAAGCAACGAAGGAAGGAAGCATCAGAATTAGGACCAACATTAATACACATGTTCGTATCATCAAGAAAAATTTGAAGGGCAACTTTGATATGATGATTAGGGATGTGAATACCTTTCACATTACCTTTTCCATCCTGTGCTTAACTAGCCACCCAAGGGCATTGCAAGCTATGTCAAAAAGCAGGTGTGCAAGGGGATATTCCTATCCAATGGATCTACAAAGTTTGAAAGGGGCAGAAAGTTGTTCATTCATGGAAACCCGAGAAAAGGAATTACCAAATAGGATACTCACATAGTTATAAAACTTCCTCCTTGGTCATATGTCATGAAGAAAATAAAAATAAGATCCCACTCTATTCTATCATAGGATTTATCAAAATCCACTTTCACGAAGTTGTACTCTTGGTTCCCTTCACTAGCACAATCTTAACATTCCCAAATAGAGATGAGAGCATCCAAGATAAATCTTGAGATGTATTTTTTTGTTCCTACAAGGACTTGAAGAGCATTGACCCTCATAATTCTGCCCATAGAATCCTCGACACCAAATGCGAAACCTCAAAACAAAGGCCATGCACATAAGTGTATAGCCGACTAAAATAAAAGACGAAATCAACAAGTTCTTAAAAGAACGTTTTATTCTATGACCTTTTTGTTTAGCGAGAATTATTATATCCATAAGGGGATCACTCTCCTACCTAAAAAACTCTTATAGAGAATGTTAAGGAAAGTAATGGGTCTCCGAGTGTTAAAGTCTTCTTTGGCACTTTTTGAATACTTCTGATTGCTCTAATGTGAATATAGATAGGAAGAATAACCTTACTAGTAGCCTGTTTCCAAATCAAGAGAAGATAGAGGGTCAAGAAGTCTTTTAGTTCCAACAAAAATTCATTAGAAATCCCATCAACAAAAGGATATTTACATTGTTTAAATTTACCAATGGTTTCTTTAATCTTAGCTTTAGTGAGGGGAATGTTGAGTAAAGAGATCAGACTAGGAGGGATATTTTGATCCTCTTTAAGGCAATAGAAGATCTAGCCCTCTGGATATCCTCTCCCCACTTGGGAGAACAATGGAACACATTAGTAAAAAAGCACACTCCTGTAAGTTATCCTCCATGTTGATATGAGTCCCACCATTTCTCTTAGAAGCCAAAGGTATGAAGTCTTTCATTTTTGTGTTCTTCATCAAAGCATACATACATTGGGCGGTCTATCAAACTTACCAACAAAAAGTTCTCTTGATGGATTAAGAGACATACTTGTTTTGACATATTATTCACATCAAGCTTACACTAAAGGTCTACAAGGTCCTTATAAGCTTTATTTAATATCAAAGTATTCTAAAACCTCAAGGATTTTGTCTCTTCTTTAAGATCTTATATTTCTAGTGAGGTTACTATAATAGGTAAAGATATTTTTAATATCTTTGATGGCAAATTCCCAACTTTTAAAGGGAGAGAAGCCTTAGGAGAAGTTCCAAGTAATGGTGTCTATGATCTTGTTCACAAAACTAGGAAACTTGAGCAGACTAGCATATAAATGAGGCCATCTAGCCTCGAACATAGGAGAACCTTTCCTAAAGTACATGGTGATAGATCGGAGTAGAATTAGAAGGAAAATCCAAAAGAATGGTAACCCATTGATGGTACTTGGTTTTTGAAACTTTTTTGATGCAGTGATGAATAGAAGAATTAATACCTATCCCAACACCTTTTTTACCTTGAGTGTGATCAATGAAGTACCAATCATGTTGTGAGGAAAAGATTTTAAGATTAGTAGAAAGTTTAGTGTTACCAATTTTCACTCTAATTCATTAAACATTGGAACCGGAAGAGGAAGAGGAGGAAGTGGCTGGGATGAAGAGGCTGACAATAGGTGAGGGGAAGGTGGTGGAGAGTAATTGGGAGAAGAAGATGAAGTAGCAGGTGCTTCAGGAACAATAGGTTGAACAGAGACAAGGGACTCAACCGGGTAGACAAGGAACAATTGGTGGAGGAGTAGGTATCAGAATTGTCTGCCTGCTCGCCTCAGCCTTGTCGATTACAACTTCAATCATGGTTATCACCTTGTTAAGAATTTCAGCAACAGTTTCATTCACAACTTCTTGATTCAGCTGATGAGAATCCTCCCGAGAAGAAACTTCGTCAGAGTCTTCGATGTGGGCATCTTGTTCGTGCTGCTTATTTGGAGAAGAGTGATCGGAAGAATCAACATGAATGGAGGTAGCGGTGTCGTGGAAGACCTCTTCTTTGTGTCCAACATTGGATCCTTGCACTTGGCTCTCAGAGGGATTTATACATCTGTGTTTCCGGTGAAGAAGTTGGAAGAGATCTTCATCATCATCTTCTGCGTCCTCGAGCACTTGAGCAGATTCTTCATGGAACAAGATTGGAGCGTTTGGCGGGGGTTGCGCGGCTTGAATGGCTGGAAATAGAAAAGTGAGGATATGGGGTAGACGCGAACGCGGAAGGTCACCCTTATTGACCTGTTTGATAACCACAACACATTCACAGTGAATGCGCCAGAAATAAAAAGATGCAAAATTAACAGACTCGCGAGAAGCCATATCTATCATCGAGTAGAATGGGCGCGAGATACCGTAGGTGCATTTTTGCAAGTTCAAAATTGTGACTAAAAACTGTAAAGCGGTACGCTCTGGGTCATTTCGACATAGAATGACGTACTCATTAGATGAGTGCCGTGGAAATAATGTGGTCATGGTGGCTACAGGAAGGAGTGGACCATTCTCCAATCCATCCCGAGGAAATTGGAAGGCATCGGCAAACGAAGCCAAAGTGATCACGACTCGTGACGGTAAACAAAGGATAGGCCAACTCTGCTCCGTAACAGGTGTGGCAGCGATAGCGGCAATAATCTGCGCATAAATGGGTGACACTCCACTGAATGCCAAGGCAATTCAGCGAAGTTCAAAAGACCACGGATACGCAAATACTCTCACTCACTTCAGGGGTGCATCCTTCACGGAAGGTAGCGACATTGGCTAGTGCTTCCATGACGCGCACGAGGACACAAGAACACAGAAACAAAGAATGCAGAAACACACAGAAACAAGAGCGATTATCAGTAAAAAAGGAACAAGATTAAGTAGACACACAGGCAACATGAGGCTATCAAAAACCCTAATCATCGCGCGGTATTGAAATGATAACCTTCATAATTACGGCGTGCATGCATGACCAGACACAGTAACACAAGGCGGTGATTAATCATATTTAGATATCAAAACGAGGAGACTTACGATCTATATTCAACCGAAATATGGAAATAAAAAGAAAATAAGTGACACGCAAAAAAACGAGGAACACGTCAGCGGTGATTAGGCGGTTGGTGATATGGGCGTAACTTTGAACCATTAATCGCTTTCGGAAGGGAAACTCCGGTCAAGGTAGTCAACCGAAAAGTAGCGAGGGTGTTATTGGACCAATAAAATCTAGAACCCACTTCTGAAAGGGTTCCAGCGGTAATACAGGTTGAAGGGGAAAGAGGTGCCGATGTAATGGCTATCCAGACTGTTGACAGGTATCGCACTGCTGCACAAACTGAGTCACATCTTTGTACATGGTAGGCCACCAAAGCCCACTTTGAAGAATTTTACGGTGAGTAAGATCAGCTGCGAAATGTCCACCCGAGGGTAATGAATGCACCATAGCAATAACCGATGCTGCTTCATGTGGTGGGACACATCAAAGTAAAACACCAGTATGATCCATGTAGTACAGTTGGCCTACAATCAATCGGAATCTGTGACTGTAAACTGCAAATTTCTGCCGCAAAGTAGGGGGAGTATGAGGAGGAAGACACCTGTCAGTTAGAAAAGTGAGTAACGTATCGTAGTATGTAGGAGGAACAAGAGGTGCTGTAGATTCTTCGATAGTTGGCTTAGTAGCATAAATTATTGGTGTAGTGTCATCAACCCCCACCGGAGCTTCACCGGAATCCAACTGCGATAGAAAATCCACCAATGCATGTGTTGTGCCGGATCGATGAATAACTTCATAGTCGAATTCCTTTAATAATAAAACCCATCGAGCCAAGCGACCACCTAAATGTTGTTGCCGGACCAAATACACAAGTGCGGCATGATCCACGTGGAATGTGAATTTTCGGCCCAACAAATAATGTCGAAATTTCTTCACAAAGTACACCAACTCGAGACATTCTCATTCAGTCACTGAATAGTTCCTTTCAGCAGGGGCTAATCGGTGACTTGCATAATATACAGGCCGAAACCATTTGTCAGTTTGCTGCATTAGAATGCTGCCAATAGCTATGTCCGATGCATCCACAAAGACATGGAATGAACGGTCCCAATCAAGAGGTTGCAAAATGGGGGCTTGCGTCAATAACACCTTTAAACGATCAAATGCATTTTGGCACTCTGGAGTCCATTCGTACTGCCGTGGAGGACTAGTCATAAGCCGATTAAGTGGTGTTGCTAAATGAGCTAACCACCGTAAATGTCTGCCATGCCATCGTATTTGGCCTAGGAAGCGCATAACTTCTTTCGGTGTTGTGGGGACTGGAGCCTCCAACACGGCTGCAACTTTATCTGGATCAACTTGTATCCCTTGTGCCGAGATAATATGTCTGAGTAGTTTGCCACATGAGACCGCAAAAATAGACTTTGTCGGATTCAAGCATAATCGGTATTCGCGACATTTCTCAAAGCAGCACCGTAAATGATACATGTGCGTCGAAATCTTGCCAAATAAGGAAAAGTCGTTCAAATATACTTGCATAAAAGTAGTCAGGTAGGGTGAAAAGACTTCTTGCATACATCGTTGAAAGGTACTTGGAGCATTCCTTAACCCAAACCACATTACCGTACAAGCATAAACACCCCAGTTTGTGATAAAGGCTGTTCTAGGTATGTCCTGTTCTGCCATCCTCACCTGGTTATAACCACTATAACCATCCAAAAATGAATACATCTCGTGCCCTGCCACCCGGTCGAGCATTGTGTCTAGAAAGGGGAGGGGAAATGGATCCGGTACAGTAGCAACATTCAGTTTCCGGTAATCAACACAGATGCGGAGCTGTTTATTTTTCTTCGGGACGATCAGGATTGGAGATATCCATTGAGCATGCTCGATTGGTACGATGAATCCCACCTTCAATAACCGATCAAGTTCTGCTTTGACCTATGCTGCATAATTGGGGTTCATTCGGTAACTAGACTGTTTGATTGGCCTTGCCTCCGGTTTGAGCACTACCCGATGTTGATAGATCCGCGGGTCCAGACCTTTTATATCTCGATAGTCCCAGGCAAAAACATCGGAGAACTCACGTAGGAGTCGTATCAAATCATCTTGAAACGTCTCTGACAATCTTGCCTTAATCTTAATTGGTCGTGGGTTAACTCCATCACCCAAATTATATGTTATTAACTGATCTTCCGGTACATAAAATTGTTGAGGTTTTACCAGATCATCAACTGACTGCAAAAGTTGATGTAAGGTGGCTCCATCCATGGCGACACTATCATCTCCAGCTGCATCTCCGGTCACTGGTACCACCGTGCAAGCGGTCGGACTCCACTTGTCTGCGACCAACTGGAGATCTACAATACCTAATGAAATCAGATCCTTATTGGTCTTCAGAAACGCCTCTTCCTCGTCGTCAGACAGATACCAGGCTCGAACACCTCAGCGACGAGTTGTAACTGCTTACCCAATCTAGTGTGAACCGCTGCTGCTTGTGATTCCACTAGTGAAATATAGACCATGTTGGTCATTGGATTTTGTCGCTCCTTCTTTCTTTTGTCGTACTCTGCTGCACCCTTGCAAAATCTACGGATGTGGCCAATCTCGTCGCAAAAATGACATCGAGGTGGTGCGCCTGCCATCGATTTGAATTGAAATTGGTATTCCTCTGACCATGATAATTCCAATATCCTTTCGACTGATTGTTTCGCATTTGTGGTAGCACATAATGGGCTACTCGCGGACCTGGTTCCTGTATGATGGCATTTACAGCGGCTCGCCCCTACACCTTGGCATTATACGTGCAATTTTCCATTGAATGTCCCGTTGTATTGCAAATGGCACAATACATCTGGTTAAGGGCACATGTAGCACTAGTGTGCCCTAGATTTTTGCACTTGGTGCAATACATCTGTTTAGCCGGATCATCTGTTACGTTCTTACTAGCCTTCAGCCACTCCAAGTCTTCGGTGAATCCCCCAACTTTATGCTCTAGTTGCAGGGCCATCGCAATAACAACATCTAGTGTCATAGCCTCCACACAGCGGATGATCATAATTTGTCTTAACTGTGGGGTCAAACCATTAATGAACCACTGGGTCATAACATCATCCGATAGATTAGCATGTGCCGGAGGCAGTTGTCTTAAGTGAGTTCTAAACAATGCTGCATATTCCTGAATAGTCTGCTGCGGCTTCTGTCGATTGTTCTGCAAATAGTCGAAGATTTCGGCAGGATTCTTCTTCAACCGGAACCTCTGTAAAAACGCGTCTATCACATCATCATAGTTAGCGAAATGGTTGATATCATACTCTGTTAGCCACCTTGCTACTTCATTGACCAATGTAGCCTGAAATACGATGGCTTTGTACGCCGGGTCAGGTGGGTGGTTTAATACTACATAACTAATCTCAAACGTGCGCACATGTGCATCAAGATCATCCCCTGGAAATCCACCGAACTTTGTGTACGTCACTCCTGTTGGAACCGGCCGAAGTGGAATGATTGGATGTGGCTGTTGCTATTGTTGTTGCTGTTGTTGTTGTTGTTGTTGTTGACCACTCATGGTGCTAATATTGGTACCGCTGCTGTTTCCTGAGTTCTGAGGGGGTGTGCTTTGTCCTTCGAAATCTGTATTATCAGACTGCTCACCTTCGGGCTTGAGAATAGCGTTGAATCTCTTACGTATCTCCAAATCAAATAATCTGTCCTCAGCTTCAATATCAAGAGTAGGCAAACTTGCCCCGAACAGTGGTGAGCGTAACAAGGATCCACCAGATAGTACTGCAATATCACCGAAAAACTTCAGACTCCCATTAAGTGGCACCAAACTTGCACCGGAACTTGTCGAACTTTCACCGAAATAGGGTATACTTCCACCGACAACGATCTCTCTAGGTAACACAACTTTATCCCCGGAAAGGTTCAAATTCTAACCAGATGGTGTCAAATCAACTGCGCACTGCGTTAACCAAGAGTTCACATGCAGAATATATAATCGAGGCTATAGAATATCTAACAAAATGGGTGGAAGTGAAGGGCATGAAGAAAAATGATGCTCAAACTATGGAAAAGTTTCTATTTGAGAATTTATTTACAAGATATGGTTTGCCAATCAAGTTGTTAAGTCATTATGTTACGCAATCAAGTTGGTAAGTGATTATGTCACAAAAAGTCGGCCCCATATCACCGCCAAGCCAATGAACAAATGAAGAGCACTAACAAGATCGTATGCACTGTTTTGAGTAAGCTTGTACACAATAAATGTTCTCATTGGGACAAACAAATACATCATGCTATTTGGGCTTATAGAGTGGCCTATAAAAGGGTATGCAATTCCATTTCCTTTTAGATGGTGTTTGGATAGAATGTGGTCCTACCTTTAGATTTTTTGATAACCACACTGAAGATTGCACAGGAGCATGAATCGAATGGACATGACATATCTTCCAGGATCTTTGATTTCAAATGATTAGGAGAAACTCGAATAAGAGCACTTATTAGGATATCTGAAGCCAAGAAAAGAAAAAGACATACTTTGATGCACATGTAATAGATAGAGGCTTGAAAGTAGGAGATTTATTCTTGGTGTATACACTAAAGCAACATGCTCAAAAATTAGAAAAGTGTGGCTATGGACCTATGATTATCAATAAGTCATCAACAAGTGGAATAATATAATTAGCTACCTAAGATGGTGAAATACTACCAAGTTACATTAGTGGTTGCCGAGTGAAACTATAATAAGAACCTTGAATGGAAGAAATGTTAAGTCGACTCAACACATAAAAAAATTACAAAGAGGAAGAAAGCCAAATTAGAGAAGAAGCCCACGCTGAAAGCCTTAAAACATATCTGACATTTGAAATTAAGGAAATAAGGTAGAGATCAACGTAGGAAAATAAATCATGATACACCAAGATATTCTATGGTGATGTGTCAAACAAGAGTGTTACCCCTCATTCCATAGTCAATAGACATCAATTCATAACCATATAAGTCGGAGGAGGCATGAGTGTGAAGACTATGAAGGTCTTGATTGAATCAGGCGTGGCTAGTGTGGTAAAAAATTCTTGTTGTCAAGACATGCAATTGTGCATAAATCCTATCAAAGCTTATCCCATAGGTTTTGGAGGAGTGGAAACTCCTTGCATGGGCAAGGTAGAACTTTCCATCTCCATTCAAGCCATCCATATGATAGTTACGATGCTAATGTGTCATGATGAGCATGTTAGAGAACCTCTTATCTTGGGCCAAGATTGGATCTATGATCATGCAATTGATTGAGCCTTACAAGTGGGCTTCTTGGGGTTTGGGTAAACAATCAATATGTCACCATTGAACTATGGGGTTCCACATTAACCACATTAGGAAAGTCACCAACTCCTGGTCCTTCCAAGGTTAATCATGGAGATAAAGATGTTGTTCTTGTCCAAAGATCTGTGATGCAGAAGGATGCAAGTGCTAATTAAGTGATAGGAGGAATAATGGAGCTCCCTTCTTTTCCAAAGAAGATCAATAGACAATCAACCAAGGAAACCCAAGAAACAGCTAAAGCAGACAATGGAATCCTAGTATCAGAAACCAGTTCAAAACAAGGTAATTTAGGCTATAAAGTAGATATGGAGACATAAGAGTGAGTAGCCACTTGCTCCCTTGTGAGGACCAGTTGTATATGCAAATCAAGTCCTAAAACTTTCGAACACTTTTAGGTAAAGATTAAAGTTCAAACTTGAATCTTGGCTCCAACAAAAAGGCTATAAAAGAGGAGTATCTAGTTGTGTGGAATGAGAGAGATGTAGTAAAGATTTGAGAGGCATTTTTGTGGCATATTGAGCTCCCACTATAGCTCTTCTATTGTCCTCACATTTTGCAACTATTCATATCCAATGTCAATGTAATTTATGTTCATTAATAGATATAATATCCTCATTTCTCATCTCCTTTACTCTGTCATATACTACTCAGAACAGTGATCATCTCTTATCTATTTGTCAGCGTGTACTTGATTATTTTTAGAGATTTACATTTTCATAGATTCATTAGATAGTCTATTTGTCACATCCATTCTTGAGTTATGAGTAAAACATCACCCTCTGGTCTGCATATTGCTAACTCCCAAAAATGTGGGGGTAGACACCTGAATTGCTAAGCATCATTCTCTGAGCATAGTTGATCATTTCAAGTGAAATAACTCATGGAAGTTATCTATCATAGTCACTTAGAGATACCCAAAATGATTTTGTCTAATTGTTACCAGGAAACGAGTACTTCTCATTTTCCTGAGCAAGTGTGGTAACCGAAATAGCAAGTTTTGGTTCATAGTGAAAAGTCCAAGTTATCTGTTTTGATCCAATGATTTGAGTATCATCTTCCAAAGTACATGGGTGATCATTTGGTTTTCTTAGAAAGCTCTAGAGGTCTATCTTACAATTTTTAACTCAATTTTTACTGGTGTAGAGCAAGAATTTGTAGCAGCATCTCATCTCTGGAAGGTGTCCACCATCTCCTCCAACAGTGGTATCAGAGCAACATCAACGTAAAATGGGAGGTGGATTTCCATCATTCATTGAAAAATTGGACATGGGAAATTATCCAGCTTGGTCCCTAAGGATGAATGCCTACCTCCAAGGAAGAAGCCTGTATGGATACATATCTCGATATGAAGAAATGTCAACATTTAGAAGCAAAAACCAACCTACAAGAGAGGAAGAAGAGAGAGTAGTTGCATGGTGTGCAAAGGATGCTCTAGCCAGGGCTTACATACTCAATTCAATATCTGTTTTTTTGTTACCTCATATTACAAATTGTAAGACTCACAAGAGACTTGGGAAGTACTATCTTCATACTTCTCATCAAATACAAGGGCCATAAAAACCAACTTTGGATGAAGCCCACAACCTTGAAGAATCAACCAAAGCAAAGTGTACCTGACTATGTGACCAAGATGAAGGATGTAGCTGATCAACTTGGGAGTATTGGAGAAGAAATAGAAGAGGAGCACATAGTAAGGCAGATAATAAATGGCATCAAGGCTAATAACAAATGGGAGTATTTTACAATAGCAATGGACCTATATATGGACATAGAAATACCTGACCTCAATACATTGATGGGGAAACTCTTAACACATGAGAAAAAGCTCAACAAGAATGGATATAATTCTAGAGCTAATCAATCTTCTGCCCTTTACATAGATAAAAATAAGAGTAAAGATAAAGGAAAAGGTAAGAAGAATGAAGAAGATGCAAGTACCTCTCAAGTGAATTTCACAGGCAGAGGAAGAGGTATTAGAGGAAGGGGCAGAGGAGGAAAGCAAGGTAGGGTGAGACCATACAACTCTTTACCTTGCAACATCTGTGGCTTGACCAATCATACCACAGATGCATGCTTCAAGAACACAAAGAATCAAAGAGGAAGAGGCTTCCATATAGGAGGCTATGGAAAATCAAGAGGTAGGTTCAATAATGGAGGAAATAAATACCATCACAATTACAACCAAGGCTACAACAAAAACTATCAAGGAGACTTCAGAGGAAGGAGATACTACAAGAACTATACAGATGATCAAGAGGATTCCCTATTACTCATAAGTGTGATAGCCAAGCAAGGTAAAAATGATGGGTACCTATTCTATATTGATTATGGTTGCACCAATCATGTAGCAAGCAATGTAGCATTATTGTCTAACCTTGAAGAACCCAAAGGAAAGCATGAAGTTCAAACAGGTGATGACACTAGGCACTCAATAAAGAAAATTGGAAATAAAACATCTGATGGTAACATGAATCTTCTAAGCAGGGTACTAAATATGCCAACAATAACCAAGAATCTAATGAGTGTTGGATAGATTGTTGAGTATGGTTTATAGGTTAGATTCAGAAGGAATGAAGCATATGTGGAGGACCCTCAACAAGGCTTCAAGAGGATTGCAAAAGGTGGGAGATCTGGTAGACTTTTTACCTTTGAATTTGAAGATACAATAAATATTGATCTCTTTAGTTATAAGGACCAAACCCTATCTGAGTTGGAGATATGGCATAAGAGAATAGGACATAAAGGTGAAAGGACATTGAAGCAAATATGTAGGGATCAGAGTGTGCTTGGCATCCCAACTTTGTCCAAGAAACACATGATTTATGAATGTGGAGCATGCCAATTTGGAAAGTCACATAGGCAACCATTCAACAAAAGAGGATACATGTATGAAGACTACTATAAGCTTGTACACACAAATGTGTGGGGTCCTAGCAGAGAGCCATCAATTTTAGGGTCAAGGTATTATGTTTTATTCATAGATGACTATAGTAGGTGGAAAATAAATTATTTTATGAAGCATAAAGATGAAGTCTTCACTTGTTTGAAGAAGTATTTGGCATTGGTTGAGAATCAAACATGTAAAAGGTTGAAGAGGCTTAGATCTGATGGAGGTGTTGAGTATTTCTCACATGAGTTTGAATCCTTCTTACAGGAAAGAGGTATAAAGAGAGACTACAACAAGGTACACTCTTGAACAAAATGCAGTGGAAGAGAGAAGAAATAAATTAATAGTAGAGGCTACAAGATCAATGGCGAATGAGAAAAAAATCCCTGATAATCTATAGGTAGAGGTTGTTTCCACTACTACTTACCTAATAAATAGGCTTCCATCCAAGTCCCTAGATGGGATGGCACCTTATGAGGCATGGAATGGTAGGAGACCTTGTTTATATCATTGTAAGATCTTTGGGTGTATTGCTTATGCACACATATCCTCATAGATTAGGGGAAAGCTTGATCCAAAAGTTGAAAGATGCATATTTATTTGCTATGATCAGAATTCGAAAGGATATAGATTATATAATCCCACTACCGTATGATTTGGAGAATGATTTTCAAAATCTGACCAAAGAAGAACCACATACATCAAAATGTCAACTCAAACGATGAAGAGAAAATTGATTTTGAAGAACTCAAAGCTTGCAAGTCCAAGGGCAAAGTAAAGTTCAAAAAACTGTAAGACGTTCCAGAGTCATCCAATCAATCACTTAGAAGATATCAAAGGGAAAGGAAGAAGCCTATAAGGTATGGTTGTGATACATCACTAGTCACCAAGCATTCTATATACATGGCTAAAGATTCTATGACAAAGGAACCATCTTCATTTGAAGTAGCCAACAAGGAAGAAAAATGAAGAAAAGCTATGCATGAGGAAATTGAAGCACTTCATGAAAATAACACTTGGGATTTGTTTCCCAAAAAACCATTCATGAAGGTAATGGGATCTAGGTGGATTTAAAAAGTGAAACAGAATTCCGATGGCACAATAAATAGGTATAAAGCAAGGGTAGTTACAAAGGGTTTTGCTCAAACCCATGGAGTAGATTATGAGGAAACCTTCTCACATGTAGCGAGGATGCCAACTATCAAAGTTTTAGTAAGTATTCCTCCTTCAAAAAATTGGAACTTGTACCAATTAGATATTAAAAATGCATTCCGTAATGGGTGGATCTCTGAAGAGGTCTACATGGCTCAACCACTAGGATATGAAGGCTAAGAAAAACCTGATTATGTATGTAAATTAAGGAAGGCATTGTATGGTTTAAAGCAAGCTCCTAGAGCTTGGAGCCATAGGATGGTCACATACGTGTGTGAACAAGGTTTTGTTTCAAGCAAGGTAGATTTTTCATTGTTCAGTAAGAAGACTAATTTGGAGGTTATTTATTTATGTGTTTATGTGGATGATATTATCATTATAGGAAATGATACCAATGGCATAAAGAAGATTAAAACTTAGACGAATGAGGAGTTCAAGATCAATGATCTTGGGTTTCTTACATATTTGCTTGGTTTAGAGATTGTCTAAATAGATTCTGGTGTTTTCATTACTCAGAGAAAGTACACCCATGATATTTTAGTTAAGTTCAAGATGGAAAATGCAAAAATTGTGGGTACACCCATGGAATTGAATCACAAAATTAGTGTTAATGAAGGAGAGTTGCTTCAAGACATTACAAGCTATCAAAGTCTTGTTGGGAGTCTCAATTATGCAACCCTAACAAGAGTGGATATATTCTATGGGGTGAATACACTGAGTCAAATCATGCATACACCAAGAAAACCTCACATGGAAGATGCCAAAAGGATCTTAACGTACGTGGATGGTAACACAAAGGAAGGATTGTTTTATCCATTTACATCAAGCTATACTCTGTTGTAGATTGAGCAGGCTCAAAAGATGATAGGAGGAGCACCTCTGGATACTTATCTTTTGTAGTCTCTAAATTGATTTCAGGGTCATCGAAGAAACAACGAGCTGTGGCATTGTCCTCACCTGAAGCTGAATATAGGGTTCTAGCAAATGCAACACAAGGGGCAATGTGGTTAAAGCTACTCTTCTCAGACTTGGGGCTACATACAGACACTCCAATGATCTTTGGAGATAATACTAGATCACTACATTTGGTTGCTAATCTTATATATCATGCACCGACTAAGCAAATTGAAGTGCATTATAATTATGTGAGAGAGAAGCTATGTAGCAAGGACATACAATTGTCCTATGTATCAACAAACTTGCAATGTGCAGATATTCTAACTAAATCTTTGGATGGAACTAAATTGAATAGGTTCAAGATGATGATTGGATTTCAAGAAATTAAAGAAAGTTGAAGCCCAAGCATACAAGGCTTGCGGGGGAGCTATTGGTGCAATTATTCCAAGCCGAAATGCTTGATCATTTATCCAAAAGTTCATATGTTCTTTCATGTATTAGTACATGAATGATCTCTTGTAAAAGATTGATTTCAGTCCTTGTAAAAATGAATCGCTTCCAATCAAGAGATCATAGGAGAATCCTTCCTCGAATTATTTGGTGAGGATTTATGGCCAATCAAGTTATAAAACTTTGGAACACTTTTAGGTAAAGACTCAAATCCGAACTTGAATCTTGGCTCCAACAAAAAGGCTATAAAAGAGGACTATCTAGTCACATGGAATGAGAGAGATGTAGCAGAGATTTTAGAGGAATTTGTGTGGCATATTGATCTCACATTATAGCTCTTCTATTGCTCTCACATTGTGAATTTATTCATCACCAATGTCAATGTAATTTATGTGCATTAATACATATAATATTCTCATGCCTCATCTCCTTTACTCTGTCATATACTACTCAAAACAGTGAGCTTCTTTGATCTGTTTCTCCGCATGTACTTCATCATTTTTAGAGATTTACAATGGTTTAGATTCATTAGATAATGTATCTGCATGCTACAAAGATTCATTTTAATTTACTCAGCCATTCTCGAGTTATGTGCAAAACATCACCATCTGGTCTGCATATTGTTAACTCTCAAAAATGTGGAAATAGACACCTGAATTGCTAAGCATGATTCACTGAGCATAGTTGATCATTTGAAGTTAAATAACTTGTGGAAGTTAGCCATCATAGTACAACCACCCTCTCATTCAATTTAAGACAGCCTGTTTTGGAAGCCACACTCTTATCTTGAATCTCCAATCCATTGTACACTACCACTTCTCAATTCCTTGAACTAGCCCAAGGTCATCTGCTCAAACATATAATAGTAGAAAACCCATCTCTGATCTAAGGTAATCTAGGCTTCCCCACTTATCCTTGCACCTTTATTCCATTTAGGATGCATCCCTATTATTTCATCTCTCACCCTCAAGCATCTACTACCACATTACCACCATTTTGGAAAACTTTCTTGGAGGCTTGCAACTACCCCTACCACCCTCCTCTCGGGGTCCTCATTCAATTATCACATAATCACCATCCACAAACACTACCAAAACTACACCTATCATCCCCACATACATGGTAGAACCAATGCACCCAACACTATTTGACCGAATGGATATCTCTAAACCGATGGTACCACCCCCTTCCCCTACACTTCCACAGTCTCTCATCCCCCCCCCCCCCACCAACCTCACCTACACTTGTCACACCATCATGCATGGCATTCATATCTCTTATTCCCACCTCCGCTTGTATTTTGCCCTATATCATTTTCATCTATGTTTGTAAATAATACCATCAATACTATGATTCAATGCACCACACAACTATGACACGACTATCAACAATTAAAAGAACAAAATATCATTCTCCTAGAGGAATCACAACAATTACGAACTAGAGTTACTGCACGAGAGGAATACAACCACACCTTAAGAGAACAATACGACACACTAGAGGAGATGCACAATGAAATAGATTCAAGAATGCAAAAGGTGGAAAAATAGGCTATGAAAAGCATGCCACTCATGCTTGATAATCAAATGCACTGAAATGCTAAGTTACAAAGGAATATGGGCTTACTTTGATGGCACATGTCAGAGGCTCTGGAAGAGAACAAGTGTCTCCAACAAAAGAGTCAGGATAACTTGGAGGTAGCCCAAGAGAAGCCATTAGCCCAACAAAGTTTCAAGCTATTCGTTCTGAAAACATCCACATGTTATTAGAGGAACATGAAAATTTCTTAGAATCAAATGATAAGGTAGAGGCACAACTAGGTCAGCTAAAGAAGCAATAAGCCACAACTAGGGCCAAAGTGCAGGAGCCATCCCCCTCCCACCAAACACACAAGAGATTGAAAGCTATCAAGAAACGATTGAAGAACTAGAAGCCAAATTGTTATACTATGAGAACAAACATACTAATAGCAAAAACTGAACTAGAAGGGTTAGTAGAGATCTAGTTGGAGAAAACATTTGAGGATGCTTACGAGCCATAAATAGTGCTAGGGGGCAAACTCATTAAAGAAGGACACAATACCTAGGAGGAACACCTACCCCAATGGTTAAAGCATGTAGAAGAGATTGGGTGAACACACGATGATAGGGTCACAATATAGATTCAATCATTCCAAAACCTCAAAGAAACAATACTCAAATAAGAATACTTCCAAAACTTGTTCCTGGTGATATATTTAGGTAGCGATGTGTGTGAACACTCTAGGACCGCCAAGGCACTTTTTTCCCTCTTTAGGAGGTTTTTCCCCCCCAGCTTGTATATATGCCTATTGCCCTAATGGGCTACCTATCTTTGTACATTCTCTAGTAATACATTCAGTATTGTGTGTTGTGCTCCAAGCTTCTTCTTCTTCCTTGTGTTGTTCACGTGCTTCTGCATACGTCTAACTCCAACAATTGGTATCAGAGCAGGTCGTCGCTTCATCTAGGGCGCCGTCAACACTCCTCCGTTTGTAGTGTGAGATTTGCACGAAATTTGGTGAGCATACTTAGTGTTTCAGAGACCAAAATAGCTTCGCTATATGGTGCCGAAATCACGATCTGAGCTCGTTTCGGCCTCCGAATGCACTATCGCAGTGCTTGTGCAGGCTATTTTGTATTTTTGTGCCAAAGCTATATACCAGTTTCTGTTCGCCAGTATAAGCATCTTCATCAAAAGCAATGAGTCTTCATGGTGTTCATCTTTAGACTAATTGTTGTAGTCCCTTCTATTATGACCTCTATTGTTATTGTGGAAGTTGTGTCCACCTCTACCTCTATCGCTACCATATCCACCTCTTCCACTTCCTTTCTGGGTCTTCGCATTGAATCAGCAATTCTGAGTGGTGTGGTTGGTCTTATCACAAATGGCACAAGGCTGAACATTATGATCTTTGGTTTTGTCATGCTTTGATCCTGTCTTCTTCCCTTTCCACTTGCTCTTGCTTGCAAAGTCGGCTTGGGAAGTCTCCTCTTGATCTTCTTCCTTCTTTTTGCCTTTCGGCTTATTGTCCTTCTTATCTACATATAAAGCACTAGTTGAATTACCATGATATGAGTTACCTTACTTTATGCTATTGTTGGCCTCTTGATTGAAGAGTTGTGGGCCAAGAAAGATGTTGAAGTCTTGAGTTTGCACATCCATGATGAGATCATAGGCTATGGTGAAAGACTACCATTGCTTGTCACCTCTAATCCCATTGAGAATTTGTCTCATGATGGCCTCTTCTTCACTCGGCTTTGCAATGGATGCCAATTGATCAACACCCTCCTTGAACTTTTTAACAAACTCTATGGTGGTTTGTTTAGGCATCTTCTTCATTTTGTTCAACTCATTCCAAAGGTGGTTCTTCCTTGCCTTTGTGCTAGTAGAAAGGAAAGTCTCTAGCACATGACAAGTCTCTTGAGATGTCTTACATCCTCTAATATGTAGTAATAGAAAATCAGAGATAGGTTTTAGTATGTATGACCTTGCTTGAGCATCCCTTGCACACCAAATTGTGAGCTTATCTATCTTCTCTTGTGTAGGTCCTCCTTTGGATCATAGAGTAGGCATAACTTCATCACCTACTACAATTCCATAAATATTTGTACCTTGCAAATAGGCCTCCATTCTAGCTTGACAAGCTGCATGTTTGTGTGTATCAAGCTTATTTATCATTGCGAGAAAGCCATCATCCATCTTGATCTAACTCTCATACCACTGAAAGAACCCATTAGGGCGAAAAACGGCCCAAAAAGGGCCGTGTAAGGATTTCAATTAGTTGTGCTTAATCGGGATTAAAGTTGTCAAATCCTTTAAGAAATTCCGTGTAAGTTCATTTAAAACGTATCTTATGCAAATTTTGAAGAGAGAGAAACTCGTATCATATAATCATGAAAAGTTTGTGTGATATCTTACGCCTCGAAGTTTGTGTGATATCTTACGCCTCAAAAGTTGAATTTTCCTCTTGTTCACGGACCTATATAATGTGTGCTGATGACGTTTTGCGCTTTTTTTCTCTACTTTTCATAGCAAGCCTGTTTCTCCCTTTCACGTCATTTTAGACACTTGCTGGTCATTTTTCATAGCAGACCATGGAGAACGTTAACCCAAATACTCTCCCTGAGCTTTCAAACAATCAAAATCATTGTAAAAAGTTCCATATCAACATTGCAGTTAGTCAGGAGTATGCGACGACAAGAAACGTATTTCGAAGGGCTCTTCATCCTCTTGAAGTGGATGGATTGCGAAAGGAAGGCAAGAAACATATCGACATATGGACAGATGGATCTGTTTATCCAATTGATCCACAAACTGGAAGGTACCCCCCTTTTCATAATCTTCATGATCTGATTAGATTTGTGGGAGATGGTGAGGATGGTTTACGAGGCTATTGTTCAAGGCTCTGGGATATTTCAAGGAATTATGTACAATACATAAACTATTTACAAAACACACTACACCAGAAGAATTTACATATGAGAGAGCTAGAAAACAAATTATCCACTTTATCTTCTCAGTTAGAGTCTTTTAAAAAAATGAAAGAAACTCCTATAGGTTTGAGAATGCGGTCAAAACGAGTAAAACCTTTTTTAGATTTGACTGAAAAATCTGGCCAGAAAAAGAAAAGAATGAAAATTGTTAGAGATCATGTGACAAATGTGTTAGGTTTCAATATGTCGAGCAGTTTTGAGCGCATACATTTCTGTAATGAAATTTTGAGTCAAAATGATGTTTTAAGACTATTGAAACTAAATGAAAATACATGCTTGAAACGCTTTGTTTTTCAAAAACTCATGACAGAAATGAATCTTTTACTAGAACCATCTCAAATTCAAAATATTTGTGATAGTGTCGGAGTGAGTAGGAAAGGTTATAGAGCAATTTCAAAAGTTTGGTGTGAATTTTTAAAATTTAACAAAGTTAGAAGTTTTGGATTGCCTAGACCCCATCATGTAGGAAAGTTTCGGCTCTGCTTGAATAAGAAGATCACATCAGTATTTGGTGAATATAAACATATTCACGGTAACATGCCTTACGAAGTAGGAAAACAAAAGTTACATTTCACTTACAATGCATTTAACAACATATGGATAGATGTTATAAAACTTCAAACATACATGGTTCAGTTCTATAATATAAAAGAGCATGAATGTTCTGGTCTATTGAAATTTGTAATCAAACTTGATGAAGCTGAGCTTAAAAAAACATCAAAAGATGGAGAGAATAAGCATTGCACTGATGAACAAAGCTTTGGACTATAGCCTTGGGAAATTGGATACTCCATCTCTCAAAGTACAATCAGAAATGGAGTTATGGTGGTTGGCTGTGCTCAAGTTCCATCTGAGAGCCATAAAACACTTAAATGGTTATTCTCACAGACAAACATTCCAAATGTTATCCAAGGGCATCATGCAGGAGAATTGTTGAATGTCAAAGACTACGGAAACTTTCAAGTTGAGTGGCATTTGAGTGGAGACCTAAAGACACTCAAATGCATGTTTGGTATAAGTGGGGGAGCAAATTCTAAATACCCTTGCTTGTACTGCATGCAAAGCCCAGGCACAAATGGATGGATTACTAGAGCTGAGGGTGAAGAGGCTCCTTCTAGACAAAATGTTATTCTTCATAACTACTCATCTTCTTCAATGATTTGGGATCCCATACTTCCAATAGCATTGACAAATGTACACATATGTACACTATATGCAGAGTCAAGAATCATTGACAAGTTGGTCCGTCTTCACTTGGATTATGCATATTCTATCAAGCCTACAACTCTTGCAGATGAATGCATAAAAAAATGTGAATGTCTTCTTTCAGAAATGGGGTTTCATGGTGGTGATGTTCATCTAAGAAAAGATCCAAAGCTTTCACAAAATACAGGTGATGTTTTACAGGATGTCTCAATGGGAGGTGCAAAAGCAAGGAGATTCTTCAGCAACCATGATGGCAAACAACTTAATGCCATGTGGAATTCATGGAAAACATTTTGTGAGGTCACGACTAATGTAAAAAGCAAACCAGAAATAGCAAAAAAGAGAATGGAGGTGTGGGTCAAACTAGATAATCTTTTAAAGATCATGAGGCAGCAGGTAACATCAAAAAGTTATGTGACAGATTTCAGAAAGGCGACCACAGAGCTTATAGAAACCATCATAGAGGCATGGGGTGCCAAAGACATAACATACTACTTGGTGAGCTCCAAAGATATTTTATTCAATTTATTTATTTTTAATTGAAATAAAGATCTAATGAAATTCTTCTGCTTTCCAGCATATTCTTCTTGTGCATGGTGCATTCTTTGCAGAAAAAGAACCACTTGCCATGTGGAACACCCAAGGCATGGAAAAATCTCATTATCAAGCAAGGACAAGCTTCTTTAGGTGTACAAGGAAAGGAGGAGGAGTAACAAAGAGCAATGCCTTCAGAGAGCTTTTTGATTGGTTCTTTAGAAGACAATTACAAAGGACCTCATGCCAAATATAATCAGAAGGATATGGCTATCACCAGACAAATCATGTATCAATATCACAAACTGAAAAAGACCACATTTCAAACAGAGCTTTAATATTTGCAACGTCTTTTATTTCTTTGAGAAATAAAAGATGTCATGTATGTACATTTCATGATGTATTATGCTTTGAAAAGAAATATGTCTACTACCATCAGATGACTTTGACCAGAGAATCAATAACAATTACACCAAAAAAATTTGCAATGTCTTATATCACATTGGGAAATTTCTGTATATGTACATTTGTTGAGATATAGAATTTGAAAAAATCAAGTCATTCCTTGAGCCTTTTGAAAGAGCTTGGCTCTGGCA
Organism: Ceratopteris richardii; assembly: GCA_020310875.1. Lineage (NCBI taxonomy): Eukaryota > Viridiplantae > Streptophyta > Polypodiopsida > Polypodiales > Pteridaceae > Ceratopteris > Ceratopteris richardii. The sequence continues at coordinate 5,239,865 of CM035416.1, forward strand.
AATCACCTCTATATCTCAGGAACTCTTTTCTCCTGTATCCAGCAATGCTTTTTAAATCTGACACCCCTGCAGCCATTGCATAGCTTGAATAACAAAGAAAGTACCCTGCCCTTGAAGCATTGAGTCCAGGGGCATATCCAAAAATTCTGAATGCAGTTGCTCTTTCAAGCAGTAAAACTCTGAAAGCATTAAAGGGTATTGGAGTAAAACCCATGTATTTTGATAGAGTCCTCAAGCAGAACAATGCAAAGTCTGGCTCCTCACTATAGTGCTTGTGAATAACACAAAAAGTGGCTGGGTTCAACTTTGGAAGATAGTGGATAATAGAATGAATATCCACCTTTGCTTTTCCTTTCTCTTCTAAGGCTTTTCTTGTTCCCTTGCCCCTGCCAAGGTAATTGTCTTCATCCAATAAAGTTAACTGTGATAAAAATGAAAAACATGGTTAGATGAATTGCAAGCACACTTAAGGAAACATGTGAAGTAACTTGAAACTATTAGAAAGAAAAGCAAGAGACACGACTGATGCAAGCGATAAGAGTCTTCAAGGCCTATTCAGGAAAAATGGGAATTACACAGGATTTTGAGACAATGCTTTGTCTCCCAATGTTTTACTTTTTGAGTCATATACACACTATAACAAGTTATTTTTCTCTTGATTGTAGTATTAAAAATTGTCCCTTTAATATTAAGAATAATTTTATTATAAATTGAGTATCAAGGTCGGGCTAAAACTTAAGAAATTAACATAGTAAGTATTATAAATGGGACTTGAATAATTCCCAAATTTCTTGAATAGGCCTTCTTCAGAGAAATTCAGATTGTCGTTATCGTTTGCATCGGTCGTCATCAATATCTATTTGCAAACTGCCTAGAAACATCTAATGTTTGATAAATGAGGGGAATTCCCACAAGCAAGACATGTATTATCATTGCTGCATGCAACTCCTAGACACGACCGATCCAAGCGATAAGGCCTAGCGGAAAATATCCGATAGGATACATCACATGTGAAGAAGAAAAACCAGATTTTAGGGATCCTAGTGTTCCAAGTAGGGAAGAGCTCTCAGATTTGAAGATATGGATGAAGAAGGATGCTCAAGCAAGGAGCATTATCTACATGGGAGTCAACGATTACTTGCTACCTCACATTAGAGAACTCGAAAGTGCAAGTGACATATGGAATGCTTTGGAGGAGCATTTCCAAAACACTACAAAGTCAAGGAAGGCATCTTTATGGGTAGAGTTCACCACATTCAAGAAGAAGGCTTTTCAATCTATTTCTGATTATGTATCAAGGATGAAGGTCGTGATCCATTTCTGACACTTCGAGTGGAGAACTTGGACAAATCTGATACAAGAAAGAGATTTTGCATTGGTCCCATCTCATATCCTTAACCTAAAGATCTTGAGAACATAGTTAACTGTATACCTTGACGTCATCTTCCTCAAGTCCAAACACGACCGATGCAAGCGATGAGGCCCAGCGGAAAATATCCGATGGGTCTAATCGCTTGCATCGGTCGTGATCCATTTCTGACACTTCGAATGGAGAACTTGGACAAATCTGATACAAGAAAGAGATTTTGCATTGGTCCCATCTCATATCCTTAACCTAAAGTTCTTGAGAACATAGTTAACTGTATACCTTGACGTCATCTTCCTCAAGTCCAAACACGACCGATGCAAGCGATGAGGCCCAGCGGAAAATATCCGATGGGCCTAATCGCTTGCATCGGTCGTGATCCATTTCTGACACGACCGATGCAAGCGATGAGGCCCAGCGGAAAATATCCGATGGGCCTAATCGCTTGCATCGGTCGTGATCCATTTTTGACACTTCGAATGGAGAACTTGGACAAATCTGATACAAGAAAGAGATTTTGCATTGGTCCCATCTCATATCCTTAACCTAAAGTTCTTGAGAACATAGTTAACTGTATACCTTGACGTCATCTTCCTCAAGTCCAAACACGACCGATGCAAGCGATGAGGCCCAGCGAAAAATATCCGATGGGCCTAATCGCTTGCATCGGTCGTGATCCATTTCTGACACTTCTAATGGAGAACTTGGACAAACTGACACAAGATAGAGATTTTGCATCAAGCCCATCTCATCTCCTTTGCCTTTAAATCATGAGAATATATTTTACTACATACTTGACCTCATCTTCCTCTTCAAGTCCGAACACGACCGATGCAAGCGATAAGGCCCAACAGAGATTATCCGTTAGGTTGTATCGCTTGCATCGGTCGTGGTCATTTTCTCACTTAAAAATAGAGATCTCGGACAAAAACTTTAATTGATAGAATATATCAAACAACATACCTTGACCTCATCTTCCTCCTCAATGAGCTCTTTTGAGTCAATACAAATTGTTCCTTTGTCCTCAGCGACATCCAAGAATGAATAGCCACGTCCAAACGAGTATATTCCAAGTTGCTTCTGATGCTCATCAAACTCTTCATCAGCAAGTTTTGGCTTCTCTGAGATAGCTTTCTCAAAGCATTTTGAAAGAGCTTGTGATGAATCTTTGAATTCTTCATTAGACAAATCCAAATCAAGACGCAAAAATTCCTCTCTTCTTTCTCCTTTCTTATTGATGAATCTCTTTGCAACTTCTTCTGCCTCAGCTATAGCTGCAAGATAGTAGTCCTCCCTTAGATTGAAAAGTTCCTGAATGTAAAATAGAGGTATGAACTCTTTCCCAGAGATAAAGTAAAAAGGTAGATTTGGGAGAAGTAGGGACTTCTTAGACACTTGGACTTCTTCAGTTGGCTCCCTTATTGCAGTCTCTGCTTTAAAAGTGGCCACATCAAAATCTTTGACCTGCTCTTCTTCTGCTTGGAGATTGATCTCCTCAACAATCTCCATGACACCTTTCATAGTTTTTGAGCTAGCCTCAAGTGCCAGCTCTAAGCAAGGCTCGTCTTCATCATGAACATTTTCCTCCCTTTCAACTGAGATATGATCAAGCCATATCAAGAAAGCAATGTTTAAAGGGAGCAAGCAGCAGTCCTTTTCATGCTCTGGGCATAAATCAAGCTTCCCTGGCAAAGGGGATATCCTTCTGCATTTTCTTGTGATTTTAGCCCTATCTATTGGATCCTTCCAAAAGATGTGAGGATGGACATAGGTTTTCTGAGAAATAGAAAGGATCCTCTCATTGACCAACCCCAAGAAAATCTCCCACTCATCCTTAAGAAAACTTTTCGAGTTCTCTAAGAGTTTTTCAAAATCAATTTCGGGGTTGAATATGGTCATTGCATCAGGAAAATAATCTACACTTAAACCCTCTTGAACCATGAAATCAAGAAGTTTCTCTGATGGAGAGACACTAAGGATCTCATTCATTACCTCCATCTAAGCTGCAGCTTCTCTTGTATTTCTATTAGGAGAACACAACCGATGCAAGCGACCAGAGCGAGTCAACGTAGGTCAAACGGCGAAAATCGCTTGTATCAGTCGTGTCGGCAACGAAAGAAAAATACACATGTAGGTGAGAAATTCTCTGAAGGTTGAAAGTTTGAGATTGTGAAGAAATAGGTATTTATAGGCGAGGAGGGAAGAAACGATCGAATGAGGTGGACCAATCACAGAGTGCCACGTGGCAATGTGTACGTTGCCGGATGCAACGGATAGATGACGTGGATCAATCAAATCATGCCACGTGGCAAAATACGTTGGAATTCGCAACGGGTATCTGACGTGGACCAATCGGGGCATGCCACGTGGCACAACGGTCAACTCAGTTTTGGGACCTATTTAAGCTTCCCTATTCATTTTCTTTTTTTTTTTTGTCAACACTTGCCAAGCGTGGAGGTTCCATTGCCACCAAGTTTTTTGGCTACTTCACAATTTCTATAGAGAGCGCTCTCTCCGTAAGGTAATGTGGACACGACTGATGCAAGCGCTTAGGGACATCCGAGATTTTTGGATAACCCTAATCGCTTGGATCGGTCATGTTTTTTAAATAGCATCGAGTCCTTGATCATACCTTGCAAATTTTGGTTTCTTTTGTGTTGCTTGAGTATAACGCATTGTTACCTTTATTTTAACTTCTATTTATTGAAATATGATGATGAATTCAGGGACGACCGATGCAAGCGATGAGTGACATCCGGGCATTTACGGATGACTCTTATCGCTTGGATCGGTCGTGTCTCTAGTGAGACAAGTTCTCTGAAGGTTGAAAGTTTGAGTTTGTGAAGGAAGTAGCTTTCTATAGGCGAGGAGGGAAGAAACGGTCGAATGAGGTGGACCAATCATAGAGTGCCACGTGGTAAAGTGTACGTTCCCCGATGCAACGGATAGATGACGTGGATCAATCAAAGCATGCCACATGGCACAATGATCAACTCAGTTTTGGGACCTATTTAAGCTTCCCTATTCATTTCCTTCATTTTTTTCTGTCAACACTTGCCAAGCGTCGAGGTTCCATTGCCACCACGTTTTTAGCCTACTTCACAATTTCTATAGAGAGCGCTCTCTACGTAAGGTAATGTGGACACGACCGATGCAAGCGATTAGGGACATCCGAGATTTTTGGATAACCCTAATCGCTTGGATCGGTCATGTTTTTTAATATCATCGAGTCCTTGATCATAGCTTGCAAATTTTGGTTTCCTTTGCTATGCTTGAGTATAACGCATTGTTACCTTTATTTTAACTACTATTTATTGAAATATGATGATGAATTCAGGGACGACCGATGCAAGCGATGAGGGACCTCCGGGCATTTACGGATAACTCTTATCGCTTGGATCGGTCGTGTCTCTTACAGTGGAATGAGTCATTGATTATAGTTTTCCAATTATCTTCTTCTTAGTGGTAATTGAGTATTTTGCATTGTAAGATATATTTTATTGATATTTCATGATAAATTTAAAGACGACCGATGCAAGGGATCAGGGACATACGAGCATTTCCGGATGACTGCTATCGCTTGCATCGGTCATGCCTCTGATAGTGGAAAGAGTCATTCATTATAGTTTTCCAATTATCGTTTTCTTAGTGATAATTGAGTATTTTGAATTGTAAGATATATTTCAATGATATTTGATGATAAATTTGAAGACGACCGATGCAAGCGATCAGGGACATCCGGGCATTTCCGGATGACTGCTATCGCTTGCATCGGTCGTGCCTCTGATAGTGGAAAGAGTCATTGATTATAGTTTTCCAATTATCTTTATCTTAGTGATAATTGAGTATTTTGCATTGTAAGATATTATTTATTGATATTTGATGATTAATTTAAAGACGACCGATGCAAGCGATCAGGGACATCCGGGCATTTCCGGATGACTGTTATCGCTTGCATCGGTCGTGCCTCTGATAGTGGAAAGAGTCATTGATCATAGCTTTTTGAGAGTAAGTTTTGACAGTGGAATATTCCACTTTTCCTAATTCCTTGCCTAAAGATTGATTTTTTGCAGAGTATGGCTAGAACCAAAAAGACAGCAAGGAAGTTGTACCCTGAGGGTCAGGACAAGAATGCCCAAGGGGAAAATGTCCAGGAGCAAAATTCCCAGAAGGTTCAAGCCAATGTGCCAGACAAGCCTTCAAAAAAAAGGGTCAACTACCATGTTAAGTCTTTGAGGGAAATTAGAAGAGCCCAAAAGTCTGTGGGATTGTTGATCCCAAGACTTCCATTTATGAGAGTTGTCAAGCAGATCTCAGCCAACCTCTGTTCTTTGATGAAGACCTCATCCTTTGTCAATGTGAGGTGGCAAACTCAAGCACTGCTATGCCTGCAAGAAGCTGCAGAGGACTTTGCTATTGATTTCATGAATGATGCCTACTTATGTGCTGCTCATTCTCATAGGGTAACACTAATGGCGAAGGATTATGTTATTGTTTCAAGAATAAGATATAAGTTTGATAAAGCTCTGGTTCCTATTGATCACCACGATAAAAAATTCGTCGATATTTTAAATATACCTCCAGCTCGAGCACCTAAAACAACAGTTGTCATTGAAGAGATCAACGCTCAAGTCACTCATGATCATGAGACTAGAACTGCAGCAAATAGTGAGGAGGAGAGGAAAAAGCAGGGATTATTTACAGAGGAAAGTGCCATCTTAACCCAGATTCAAAAGTTATAGAAAGCAAATAAAGAGCTCCTCAAGAAAGGAGATGGGCAGGTTATAGTTAATGTTGCAATGCCATGGCAAAGTGAATTGTTTCTTGACATTAGACCTGAAGATAACAAAATGTTGAGGGAGCTTCATCTTGAAATATCAGATAGTGTGGTCAACATTTCACTCAAGTATATCTAGAGGCCTTAAAATGCTTTTGTTTTGCATAATTTTCTAGTTCCTTAACTGCATTTTTATTTCTTGATTTGTAGGGTTCTTCTTCAACAATGTGAGGAAGCGGTTCAAAGAAAAGTATTTATTTTAGATCCTCTGGTGACACAATGTTTTTTGCATAAACATGGAGATGCCAAGTCCTTTCTACGGGGTTTTACAGAAGAAGTAGAATGTGTAATTTACCCATATATTGAAAAGTAAGTATTCATCTTCATTTTGGAAACATATTTGTTTCATTTAAGAAAGTATATTTACATGCAACTCATTGACAGGGGCCATTGGAGTTTGATTATTGTGGACTTCAATGCATATCAAGCTCTTTTCCTCAATTCTCTTCCATCACAGCATGGGAATTGCAAAGTGTAAGTTACTATACATTTTGTTGTTCTCTATTTTAAAGCCATGCCCCGTTTTGATTTTCACTTTACAATGCAGTGCTGCAAAGCTTCTCAAGATGCATATTGATCAGAATTTTCCAGGAATAGCTAAAATGAATGAACAAAAGCAATTTGGATACAACCAAATTCATGTGCCATTGCAGAGAGACTCAACATCATGTGGCTGGAGAGTGATTGCAAATGCTGTAAGATTCTTGGAAAGAAGGTTCCACAAACCTGAATTGAATTTATCAGACTACCCGGAAGCATGGATCATCTTGATCAGAGAGAGAGCAATAAATAGTATCATGAAACATGCAATCTGCCCATATGATCCAGACTCACCTCCACCCCCTCCACCTGATAAAAAACAGTCTGAAGATAAAAAGAAAGGGCTTCCTCTTCACTCACCACTAAAGCATGGGAACAACATAAAGAGTCAAGCTGAAAGCTCCAAAAAGGGACAGAAGCAACAGAGAAAGCAAGGCTCTAAAAAGGATAGAAAGGGTTAAATCATTTTTTGAGTCTTAGATTGAAATCAATTGTAAAGCCAACCGAGGTTGGAAGATTTATTTTTTAACAAATTGTATGTAGTTATGCCAATCTTCATCTGGAAGATGGTCACAGTTGTATTGAACCTCTTGAGAGTTTGACAAAAGTTCATTGGATGGTCCAATTAAGTTTATTAATGTCACAATTATGAATGCATTGTGGGTTTTTTACTTCATTCTTGTTGGAAAGTGTTTAAATTCGAGAAGTTACAGAAGGACATAAAGAATTAAGAGGACACGACCGATACAAGCGATACGGGGAATCGGAGAATCTTGGATTGCCCCTATCGCTTGCATCGGTCGTATTATCCATTTCATCGTTGTTGCTAGTTTTTATACTCGTGAGTCAAATCTTTACGCAAGGTCACTTCTTGAAGTCTCCCGCGGTAGTTTGCTAACACGACCGATGTAAGCGAAAAGGGCCATCCGACAATTTCAGATTGCACTAGTCGCTTGCATCGGTCGTCTTCACTTATCTCGTCTCCTCTGCTTTATGCCTTGAGACATGCTCTTCTAATATTGAAATACCAAACCTTGGATTGGAATTTGCACCAAGTTCTCCACTCTCTCTTATATTACTTGGTAGTTTGCATTTGTACCATGATAATTTCTCTCGCGGTAGTTTGCTAACACGACCGATGTAAGCGATAAGGGCCATCCGACAATTTCAGATTGCCCTACTCGCTTGCATCGGTCGTCTTCACTTATCTCGTCTCCTCTGCTTTATGCCTTAAGACATGCTCTTCTAATATTGAAATACCAAACCTTGGATTGGAATTTGCACCAAGTTCTCCACACTCTCTTATATTACTTGGTAGTTTGCGTTTGTACCATGATAATTTCTCTCGCGGTAGTTTGCTAACACGACCGATGTAAGCGATAAGGGCCATCCGACAATTTCAGATTGCACTAGTCGCTTGCATCGGTCGTCTTCACTTATCTCGTCTCCTCTGCTTTATGCCTTAAGACATGCTCTTCTAATATTGAAATACCAAACTTGCACCAAGTTCTCCACACTCTTTTATATTACTTGTTATGTGTACCATGATAATTTCTCTTGCATTACTTGAGGACAGAAAAGTTGGATAGAATCAAATTATTTAGCTGAGACTAGTGTGCACCTTTGATAGACTATAATTATTAAATGGAAATTAGATATTCAATTCTAGATCTCTTCTTCATCTAGAATTAACTTATGCAAGTTCCTGTATAATTATTTCTTAGTCATCAATTCACTCCTGCAAAAAAAAATCAATGGAAATATGAAATTAAGGACCTAAAAAATATCTAAGACATTTAAAATTAATAATTTAACACACATTGTTTGTAACCATCCTGCCAAGAAAATTCAATGGAAGTATCAATAGAAGCTTCTATTAGATGAAGATACATTATGTAAGAATGTCAGGGTTAACTTGTTACAATCTTAAAGGTTGGAACTTAATCACCCTTGGTGGCAGGCAGCTTATGCAAGATAATGATTTCTCTGATCTAATGTTAACTATTGCATCATCAATTGAGAATCTACACTGAGATGATACCTCATCAAGGTATTCTAGAAGCTCCCTTACATTTCTGAGATTCCAATTTGCAGTGACAATTATTTTCCTTGATTGAAAATCTGGATGAATCAATACTTCTAACTCAAATTCTGGACAGCTCTCCTCTGAGTCCAAGGCTATCCAAAGTCCAAGCTTTTTTTTCCACCTTCTATAGTCATATCCTAGAACCAGAGATTGTCGACATATCTGATATGAGATTGAAAGAGAATTGGGACTAACTTTACATAAAATAATGTCACCTAGCTTTTGAACTTCTTTGCTATCCCATTCCCTACCTAAAACATCATCAATCTCTGAAATGGGGACTCTCCTATTCAACCACATTGTTTTTGTTTTCTGTAATAACATGTTTTTAAAGCATGCTACAAAGACATGAATAGGCAAAAACCATTGAATCTTTATCCTTCTCGAAATTCGGCCTGCTGACATTGCCTTCTGGATGTCAAATTTAATTTTGCAGAGAAAACTTGAAACTGTTGAATGATCAGGAGCATCCCAATCTAATGAAGAGATGCAAGGACTAGGTACGTGTACAAGAATTCCATAAGGACTCCTCCCTGACGGCACTTGATAATCTGCATAATGGACAAATAACTCTATGCTATTGAAGAATTGAACAGATTTCTCTGCATACATGAGTTCTGCATATTCCTTATGAAGAACTCTGAATGTTCCTGTTAAACATTCAACAGGTTGCCATTCCACAATATTGGAAGGAAAGATATCTGCAGTACAAAAACATATGTTTCATTATACAAAATCAACTGGAATGATAGAAGAGCATTGTCAAACTTCACTTACAGTACGAAGGGAATTGCAGATGATTTTCTAGAACAAGATCCTTAGCGGTGTACACATGCTGTACTCGTGCAAACCAACCGCATCTCTTCAATTTGAAACTGAGAATACGTCCCTTCCAATGGTTTCTTGTGTTGTCTCTTTTGGCACGCTTGACTTTATGGGCACCTCTACAGCTAGGAAGCATAGTAACCCAGTCATTTACTTTCACGGAAAGAGGTTTCCACAAAGAATCCTCTCTTCTGTTGTAAACCTCACATGAAGTTACGCGATTGGAAGGACGACGAGAAGAAGAAGCCATTTGAACTTAGGAGAAGAAGAATGTTCAAAGCGAGAAACCGACGTTCACAAATTTTGGCAGTATTTATAGAAAAAAAGGCTTTGTACACGTGGAAACTTTTGATTTGATGTTAACCTTGTCGTTGAATGATCATGACATTTTGTGAACCCAAAAATATTTCGTATCTTCAAAAATCAATTCCTTCTTGGAAATTCGAGAATATGCTTTGTGTAGTGTGCAAAAGTATCTTTTTTTGCATCAAACCGAAAAATTGTACACTGAATACGAGACTCTTCATCACTTTAGCGGCGCTTTGAAAGAAAATTGTATTAAAAAAAAAATTCTCCATACGGTTAAAAGAGACAGCAATGTTATATTCTTGTACACGTGGAAAGACGCTATTTGTCGATTTCCTTAATCTCTCATTAGCAAACAGCCCCTTTTCGGCCGTTTTTCGCCCTAATGCTGGAGAAGCTTGTAGGAGGTAGAAAAGTGAGTTGCGAAGTGGTGAAGTTCCATCCAGCCAATCATCATAAGACTAGCCCTTGAGCTTATGGAGATTGAAATAGATCTTATAGGCATGTGATAAAGCAATAAAATCCACCACGTACTTTGGACCATCAAAGGGAAAGAGTCCATACAAAATAGATGGGTTTGCACATTGACTATCTCAAAAAACTTTCTATCTTTGGATGAAACAATCAACTTCAAATGTTCATAGCAATGAGCATGATTACAATTGAAAAAAATCATTTCGTAGGAATGATAAACATATGGTTGAGTGTATAAAATGCACAAGATTACAAGTAATAAGAAAAATATGCTTCTAGAATGAACTTGACAATCAACAGTGGTACCTCTTATTTTTCATGGCTCCATAGAGAAAGATCATGAGATAGAGAAACTAGCATTTCTCCACTTCTACTAAACCAAATGCTTTGAAATTTGTACACACTATACTAGAAACTAATAAATTTCCAATGAATGCATCCAATTTAGGCTTTTTTAGAGAGCACAATAGCCTCTACAAGGTCACTGTTATTGAAAAACATGATGCAGAGAAATGAAGGAGCAAGAAAATGAAGGCTAAAAATGTTTGTATATTACTTCCATGTAATGTACAAGTGATTTGAAGTATTCATATAGACTCTTGAAGTGTCCAAGAATTTTACAAGTGGACTTTGAATTCAAATGAAGGCGGGATTAGTTGTTGAAGAGAATCAGTTTAACTTCCTACAATCTAGGAATAGTGAAGATCTAATTTGATCTACTTTTAGGTAACCGATTGATTCATTGATTGTCAAGCTCAACCACATCAAAGTCATGGAATTTTATCTCTCTTTTTCTCCTTTTACGTGTGTAAAGATCTAGGCTTCTACATTGGCAAATGATCCATAAAAATTCATTTAGACAAATACAATAAATGATCATAAATAGAAGAACACTTCAATGGATATTTTGACATAATCCAAATGATAGATTTTTGATGTAGATGAAATCCACCTCAAGCATAGTGTAAACTTGATGTTTCAACAAGATTGACAATAAAGATGTGGATTTCCTTATGTTGATAGTCATCATTATGCCAGATTGACAAAATTGGAAAGAGCTCATCAAATATTTCCATTGTTGGACGTTCTTCTCTTTGTCAAAAAGAATGTATTACCAAGTAAATTTATAAAGATAAGTCCCTCATTAGGTTTATAGGCGTAATTACAAGCGAGAGTGAAGATCATCCTTAAGAGGGAAGAAAGCCCTCGATAGTCGTATGTTGATATATTAGGAAAATATATCAAAGTCCCCCCTTTGAGTGATGTAGTAAACAAGTGTATGGCACTCATGTATAAGGAAGTGCCAAGCTATGTGAAAAGAGATCAATCCACAAAAGGAAGTGAGCCCAAAGTTTTTGGAGTGCTTCAAACTGCTTCCTACGAAGAACCTTGGTGAAAAGCTTTGCAACATTATCCTATGTGGGAACGTAAGTCAAATTGATCTCTCCACTAGAGAACCTCTCCCTAACATTATGATACTACATCTGAATGTGAAAGTTGTCCGAGCATAGAACAAAAGGTTCCTCACAGCTCCAAATGCACTCTAGCTATTATTGAAGATAGTGGTGGGAGAATACTGACCAACACCCAGATCATCCAAAAGGCAGCTCAACCATACACACTCAATAGTCACGCCTATACTTAGGCTTCAAAACTAGAAGTGGCCATAGTAGGGTACTTCTTGCTCAACAAAGATATTTACTAGATACCAAGCATGAAGCAAAAACCATTGGTGGACACACGAGTGTCATAGCAAATAGTCTAGTATGAGTGAGAATAAGTATTAAATATAGCAAGAATGATCCTCCCTTTAGATAAAAGAATCTGAGTGGTCAAGTACCAGTCGAGTAGAAAAAGATGCACTTAACTACCTACGAATGCTTGACACTTTATCAATGCATAAACTAGCTCATCTAAGAGAGGACAAATTGAATATGGGGAAAAATTATGCATAAGTAAATCAAGCATCCAAAACCCTTTTGATAAAGAAGAAAATCAAATGCATTCCCATCATCATAAAGAATCAACCCTAAACCTATTTCAATAGGAGTGGGAATAGGTTTGCAATCTTTGACACAACAATGTTGCAATAATGTGTTAATATATTTTGTTTGACACAAAGGTATTCCCACATCAAATCGAATAAAATAAATGCCAAAATAATGATAGAAACGCCCCAAATTTGGCATCTTAAAAGATGCATGCAAATCATCCTTAAATTCAGCACTATGCTTCTCATTAGCACCAGTGGGCAACATGTCACCAAGATATACAACAATGATCAAAATCACATTATCAACATGCTTAACGTATAAGTTTCTTTAAGTTTGGCTATTCTCAAAACCATGTGAAATAAAGTAGGTATGTATCATTTCATATAGAGCACAAGGATGAAATACATACGGTTCTTCATGTAAGTCATCATTCAAAAATGCAATTGTAAGGTCAAACTAATGTACACTCCAACCATGATGAGCTACAAGTGCACAAGTGCTATGAAAAGTGGTCATTCACTATGTGGGAGCAAAGGTTTCATCAAATTCTTGAGCATAACCTTTGACAACAAGTGTAGATTTATAATTGTGAACTATTCCATTAGGCTTATGTTTCATCTTGTATATCAATTTAGTGCCAATGGCCTTTTTTCTGGAGGTAAATCACATAATCAACAAGTAGTGCTCTATGTTCAACTCCTATAGAAGATAGACAATGATAGGTTGCTTCTTTGCCATCCATGAAATGATCCTCTTACCTTGCATCACTCCATATCCACTTTTTTTCCTCCCATGTTCTTTGGATCCATCCCTTTTAGCATCTATATATAATTTCACCTACAAATCATCTTCAAAATAATATAAAAAACCTTGATTGAAAGTAGCGTTAAGACATCTGATTACTCTCTTAGCTGCAAGTAAATGAGGAACCCTTGGTATGTGTATGTATTGAGATACACACCTTGTGTATATGCTAAGTTAGGCCTTGTGATAATGACACAATTTAAAGAGCCCAACATAGACCTATATAAGAGTGGATCTTTAACTTAATGGCCTTCTATTAAAGTCAATTTCATATTGATTTCCATTGTACTAATCAATGGTTTGCAATCTATAAGTCCATAATTCTTCAATACGTCCACAATGTATTTCCTTTGCATGATCTAGATGAGATCATCATTATATATAAACTCAAAAGTAGTCTACAAGCTTTTGATTTGATGCCTTTAGGGCTTATTTGAAATGAGAGAGTGGCTTATTTAACTTGCAAACATAATAGACTTTGGTTTTATCTTCAAACCCTAATGGTTGGTCCATGTATTCCACCTCTTCTAGCTCTTCATTTAAAAAATCATTCTTAATATAGTTGATACATCTTCCAATGCTTGCTAGCTACAATTACAACGACTGTTTTGATGGTAATCATCCTTGATACATGGCTAAAGGTCTTCTCCTAGTCCACTCCATCATGAGTCTAAGCAAAACCTTTAGATACAAGCCTTGCCTAATATTTGGGAATGATACCATCTCAATGCTTCTTTACCTTATATACCATGTTTCCAATGATGTTCATGTATTTCTTTATGTTCACTACTACCCAAGTGTGATTATCCTCAAAATCTCTAATTTCCTCCTCCATAGATATTTTCTAATACTTGCATGTATTTTCTTCTTCAAAGCATGTGGGTTCTCCAAAAACTTTGCTCATATATGCATAGTGTCTAACCATGAATGAATCATAATTAAACCTCTCAATTGGAATTCTTAACCTATTAAACCTTATTATTTCACATTTCCATTGATATTGATTTTATTTGTTTACTTTTGATCTCTCCCCCTTCTTTGCATGATGGTGTGCATTGAGTTCTATCCACAAGTCTTCATCTTCTTCAATCTCTATAATCTTGGCCTTGCCTTTGTTCCTTGCATCACTAAGTGGACTTGAGGCTATCTCCACCCCATTATGGTATCCTACTTGATTCGTTTTGTCAAGTAAGGACTATGCTTTTTGGTTCTTCATTTCCTCCTGAAGTATTTCCTTCATCATCTTCATTTGCCTCCATATCTACATTTGATGAATACCAAGATAAACGTTCATCAAGTTTGACATCCCTTGATACCTTTAGTTCCTTGTTTGTGGGCTCATAGCATCTATCACCCCTTTTTTAAATGCCATATCCTATGAATATACATCTTTTTTATCTATCATCAAGTTTTCTCTCAATTCATTTGGGCTTAATATATAGCAAGTACAACCAAACACTCTCAAGTGTGATACATTTGGTTTTTTTATTATACTAAGCTTTATAGGGTATTGAAGCATGTATACCAAATGTGGGTGCTCTATTCATGATGTATATGACATTGGTTGTTGCATTAGTGCAATATTTATTTGGCATTCCTATCTCCTTCATTATAGTCCTAGCACATTTTGCAATGCACCTATTCTTCCTTTCTCCCACACCATTCTTTTTTAGTATGTACCTGCATGTGATTTTTCTCTTCATGCGCTTGGACGCCAAAATATTTAAGAACTTGTGGGAGACGTATTTCCTCCATCCATCTGACCTTAAACATTTTATGTAATTATCACATTCCTTCTCTAGAATACCTTTCAACTTCTTGAAGTAATAAAAGTCATTTTACTTATGCTTTATGAAATAAAGCTAAGTTACCCTTGTGTGATCATGAATAAAGATTAAAACATATCTATTACGTCCTTTGGGAAATCCTTTGTTTGCCCCAAAGCATCTATATGAGCAAGATCAAGTAAATGATAACCCACATAGTTACTCTTCTTAAATGGTAACCTAGTTTGATTATCTAATTAGCAAGCTTCTCGCAAGTTCTTGAGATTTTTATTGTGAAGTTTTGGTCATTCAAGCACTTAGCTCTTCTTCTTTATGCCCCTTCAAATTTTGAGTAATGATATATCCATAACTTTTGTGCCAAAGGTCCAAATGTGCTACCTTTCTACTTCCATATGTGAAGAAGGTTGTGTGGTTGAAATCTGGTTGAATTTGACTTGCAATCCTCTCTTAACCATTTGACCCATAGAAACAAGATTCTCTGCAATAGTGGAATGTGAAGAACATCTTTCAAGCACTTAGAATTATTAGAACCATCCAACATAACATCACCTATATGTGTGATTGCATGGGGGATATCATCTCCTATTTGCGCATGCCCTTTGGATGATAGTACATGCAGATTTGAGAAGAACTTCTTATTGTAGCTCATGTGATTTCTCTATCGACTATTAATGTATGTGCTTGAACCTTGCGTCTTATAATCACTCATCAACATCATGGCTAAAATGGCTTCATTCGCATTTGAAGTAGAAACATAATTACCTTTCCCTTTGTATGATGAGATTCTCTTGTCCCTTTGACAAAAATCCCTTCCATAGTGGCCATACTTGCCACATATGTAGCATCTAGTTGAGTTGTTGTTCTCTTGAGTTTGATTGTACCATCCTCCTCTTACTCTTAATGAAGAAAACTCTTGCTCTTGATCCTGATCATAGTCTCTATCTGATCCTGCTCCTTTCCTTCATGTGCCTCTACCTCTTCCTAGGTGAATAAATTCTTGGGTTTCATTTCCCTTTGCCTTTGAGACTCCAATTTTCATCTCCTCAATGATCACGAGGGCCACTATTTGCTCAAATTCAGGAATTTCATCTTTGATATATTCAAAATTGGTGAAATCCTTCCACTTCGCATCATCCCTAAGTCCATTTTTATGTATATGAAACTATGTCATCATCATCTGTATAACAACCTATCGATCCCAATGCATCACGTACTTCCTTGATCTTTGGAATGTAATCATTGATGTTACTACTAGGTATCTTCCTCAGGTTATTGATTTCATTCTAAAATCAAATGTTCCAATCTTTTCTTGAATTAGAGTACAACCTGTCTCGGGTTTCCCGCACTTTGAGTTCTTATGGAATGAACTCGAGAGCATTTTTCCCCACACTAGAGTATAAGAAATTCCTAATGCAATTTATCCCAATAGAAATGTTTGCTTCTACTCTAAGAACCAATGCATCCAAGACAAGATACTCACTTCCTTCAATAGACATGCACATAGAGACCATTGTTCACACTAGAAAAATTTGTTGATATATTTAGGTAGTGGTGTGTGAACACTCTAGGACCGTCGGGGCACTTTTTTCCCTCTTTAGGAGGTTTTTCCCCCCCGACTTGTATATATGCCTATTGCCCTAATGGTCTACTCATCTTTGTACATTCTCCAGTAATACATTCAGTATTGTGTGTTGTGCTCCAAGCTTCTTCTTCTTCCTTGTGCTGTTCGCATGCTTCCACAGACGTCTAACTCCAACAATTGGTATCAAAGCAGGTCACTGCTTCATCTAGGGCGTCGTCTACACCTCTCTAGTTGTAGTCTCAGAACAAAATTTGGTGAGCATACTCAGGGTGTTTAAGAGATCAAAACAACTTTGCTGTGTGGTGCCGAAATTGCGATCTGAGCTCGTTTCAACCTCCGAATGCACTATCACAATGCTTGTGTAGGCTATTTCATCTTTTTGTGCCAAAGCTATATACCTCTTTTGGTTTTCCGGTATGATCATCTCAAAGTCTATTACCTGTTTAGCAGAACATGTTTGGTAGTTCCATTCAACATTTTGAGATACAATCAATTTTTTGCAGTGTTGAGGTCTTTATAAGTTGGATGGTATCAACTACCCATTGTGGGATTATATGATGTGATATTTATTGGTTGCAAAAGGACTGTGGAACATTGTGCAGGGTGTTGAAAAACGTCCTATCACACCTGCAACTATTACAACTGTAGGTACTGAAGCTAATGTAGAAGGTGTCGAAGATGATTATATTCTACATATTCCTGTTTGTGCTGTGGTTTCTGCTGCACCTACTATAGAGCAAATTCTTTGGGATGGCAGAGATGCCCAGACACATGCATTGATAGCTTTGTCTATCAAACGTGCCATTATTCCTCACATGCACTCTTGTAGAACAGGTAAGGATGCTTGGGATACACTTACCACATTGTACCACGCTAGGAATGAGGCTCGTGTTGCTTACCTCCGAAAACAATTGGAGAGTGAGCACATGAATGAAGGTGAATCTATGGATAGTTTTCTAACAAAGATCAAAGACTTGAAGGAACATTTGATTTTTGCTGATGAGGTTATACCAGAAGCTCACTTGTGCAGACCGTTCTGAATGGTCTTCCTGATTCATATGAGAGTTTTTCTTCTACTCTTCGGTTGATGATGAAAGGCAATCGAAATGCCTTGTCATTTGAGGAGTAAGTCTGTGTTATGTTGTAGGAAGATCAGTCCAGGCAGAACACGTCCATTATGCATGTTATAGATCAAGCTTTCCTGGCTAGTTAGAAGGGCAAAGGAAAATGGAGCTCTTCAAGTAGAAAGCAAAAATCTGCTAATTCTGCACAATCAAAGAGGGAAGACAAAGATGAAAAGAAATCAGAAAAGAAAAAAATATTTTGCAAGAACTGTAAAGAAAATGATCATATCATAAAGAACTGTCCAAAACTGGTTGCCACAGAGGCAAAGAAGAAAGAGGCTGGAATGGTTGTTGCAGAGGCCTCTACACCAAAAACACAGTCTGCTAATCTTGTGCAAGAAGAAGAATGCGTGTTTACTACTGTTTACAGTTTTGACCCATCTTCTCATTAGCAATGTATGTCTGCAGTAGACTAAGATGTTTGGTACTTTGACACTGGGGCGACCAAACATATTACCTCACAGCATAGTTTCTTCGCTTCACTCGAGCCTACCCCTACAAGGAATAGTGTTACATGTGCCAACAACTCCTCTTATCCTGTTATGGGAGTTGGTAAGATCATTTTGACTACTACAAGGTAGTTCTTTGACTTTTTCATATGCTTTGTTTGTGCGAGGGATCAAGAAAAATCTGATATAAGTTTCTGCATTAGCCAAGATTCTTGGTTGTGAAATTTATTGATGACAGATGTACAATTCATGATTTGTAAAATGGCGATGTGATTATTGCTTCTAGCATTTTATGTCGTGGGCTGTATAAGCTCAATGATGATATTCTACATATTCCTGTTCGTGCTCTGTTTTTTGTTGCACCTACTATAGAGGAGATTTGCGGGGATGGCAGAGATGCCCAGGCACATGCATTGATAGCTTTATCTATTAAACGTGCCATCATTCCTCACATTTGCTCTTGCAGAACAACTAAGGATGCTTGGGATACACTTGCCACATTGTACCAAGCTAGGAATGAGGCTCCTGTTTCTTACCTCCGAAAACAGTTGGAGAGTGAGAACATGAATGAAGGTGATTCTATGGACAATTTTGTAACGAAGATCAAAGACTTGAAGGAGCAGTTGATTTCTGCTGATGAGGTTATACCAGATAGCTCACTTGTGCAGACCGTTCTGAATGGTCTTCCTGATTCATATCAGAGTTTTGCTTCTACTCTTCGGTTGATGATGAAAGGCAATCCAAATACCTTATCATTTGAGGAGTTAGTCTCTGTTCTATTGTAGAATGATCAGTCCAGGCAAAACAGGTCCATTATGTGAGTTGCAGATCAAGCTTTCCTGGCTAGTTAGAAGGGAAAAGGAAAATGGAGCTCTTCAACTAGTAGGGAGAAATCTGCTAATTCTGCATATTTGAAGAAGGAAGATAAAGATGAGAAGAAATCAGAAAAGCAAAAATTGTTTTGTAAGTACTGTAAAGGGAATAATCATATCATAAAGAACTGTCCAAAACTGACTGCTAAAGAGGCAAAGAAGAAAGAGGCTGGAATGGTTGTTATAGAGGCCTCTACACTAAAAACAAAGTCTCGTAATCTTGTGCAGGAAGAAGAATGGGCGTTTACTACTGTCTGCAGTTTTGACCCATCTTCTCATGAGCAGTGCATGTCTGCAGTAGACTCAAATGTTTGGTATTTTGACAGTGGGGAGACCAAACATATTACCTCGCAGTGCAGTTTCTTCTCTTCACTCGAGCCTGCCCCTACATGGAATACTGTTACATGCGCCAACAACTCCTCTTATCCTATTATGGGAGTTGGTAAGATCATTTTGACTACTGCTGATGGTAGTTCTTTCACTTTGTCAGATGCTTTATTTGTGCTAGGGATCAAGAAGAACCTGTTATCAGTTTCTACATTAGCCAAGATTGGCTTGGTTGTGAAATTTGTTGATGACAAGTGTACAGTTCATGATCTGTCAAATGGCGATGTGATTATTCCTTCTGGCATTTTATGTCATGGGTTGTATAAGCTCATAGACTATGAAAGATCTATAAATGATTTGGCATGTGCAGTAAATGATTCTCAGGCTATGTCAGATGCAAAGCTTTGGCATGCATGCTTTGGTCATCTGAACTTTGCTAGTTTGCTACGCCTGCAGAAATATGAAATGGTCTCCTCTTTGCCCAAACTTGAGGCACCTACAAAACATGTTTGTGAAGGTCGTACTTTGGACAAAATGCAGCATTCGTGCTTTCCAAAAGATGGTTCAGTTCGGGCTACTCAGAAATTGCAGCTTGTACATAGTGATGTATGTGGTCCTATGCAGACACCTTCTTTTGGGAATTATCTCTACTTTGTGACTTTCATCGATGATTTTTCCAGGCATGCATGGGTATATCCATTGAAGGCAAAGTCCGAAGTGTTCATGTGCTTCAAACAGGTTTTGGTTTTGGCTGAAAATCTGTCAGCATGTAAAATGGGCACCCTTCGTTCTCATCGAGGGAGGGAATATTTGTCTTCTGATTTTAATGCATTTCTGGCTGAACATGGGATAAAACACCAGTGTACAATGCCATATACACCTCAATAGAATGGAGTTGGTAAAAAAAGGAACAGGTCACTCATGGAGATGGCGAGGTGTATGGTCAAGAGTCAGGCTTTACCACATAGTTTCTCGCTTGAGGTTGTCATGTGTGCAGCATATGTATTGAATAGGTGTCCCACTAAAGCGCTATAGTCTATCACTCCATATGAGGCTTGGCATGATAAGAAGCCATCTGTTGCTCATCTGTGTGTTTTTGGTTATTTGGCATATGCATTAGTGCCTGAACAACATCGTAGAAAATTGGATGATAAAGCAGTAAAATGTATTTTTGTTGGGTATAGTTTTTAAAGTAAAGGCTATCGTTTGTATCATCCACAGACTAAACACATTCTGGTTAGTCGTGATGTTGTTTTTGTGGAAGATGCTATTCAGCCATTGCTTTCATGTACTAAGGAGACATCTATTAGCTCCAAAGACATGTATGATACTTTGCTGCCTCTTTTTACAGGTGGACAGTCTAATGGTGGTCCTAATGAGGCAACTTCTCAACCTTTGCAGGTTTCATGTGATGATGTAGATAATTCCATTTCTGATGCAGATGTACATGATGCATTTATTGATAAGAGAGCTGATATTGAGCAGGCAAGAACTATGCCAAAATGGCTGGTGCAGACCTTGCATGACAGCAAATTAGATGCACCTCTGTCATATCGTACTCGTTCAGGCTCTCATAGTGCCTCTTTTGCATCAGATTGCTATGTTATGGCTACATCTAGTCTCTGTGATGAGAATGAGCCTGTTTCGTTTGATGAAGCACAAAATTCAAAAAATTGGGTGGTTGCTATGCAATCTGAATATGATGCTATAATGAAGAATGGTACTTGGTCTTTATGTGACTTGCCTCTTGGAAAGAAGGCCATTGGCACTAAGTGGGTATACAAGTTGAAGAGTAAACCGGTGTCGAAAAGATTTCCTCACTCAAATTGTCATATGGAAAAATAAAAATATTTTGGTTTAGAGTCGGTTAAATGATATCTCTCTCTCATATTTTTTAATGTACTGATTTAAAATGACTAATGTTATCTCTTGGGTACCTGCACAAAAAAGAGGAAAATATGTTCTGAATAGAGATGGAGGATTAATTGAACCCTTACTTGGGCTCTTCATTTTTTATGTTCATTTCTAAGTGATTTATGTATATCCATAATTATATAAAGATAATTATGTGCCTATGAATATGTATGTAAATGTAGGGTATATGCCATAAGCATGAGTTGTGCACTTATATCTATGTGTTTGCGTATTTTCACTAACCTAAGCATGGATATAAATATGGAGTTCTATAAATGTATGTGAGTACATTTACGCCTATTAATAGTTTAGTTTCTCATAAGTGAACATTTATGTGCATATATGTTAATATGATTTTATGTGTGCCAATGTGTTTAGGTCTATGAGGTTTTATGAAATTTCTCTATGTGATTAAACTTATACTACATGGATTTTATATATATCTCTTCATATGTGCTAACCCAAAGTGTCTACTTATATATTTGACCTAAGAATATTGTATATATATATATAAGTTTATATATATATATATATATATATATTTATTTATTTATATTTATATATATGTGTTTATAATACATTTGGATCAATAATGTATATATATATTTAAATGTATTCTATATCATATGATGTTTAATATCTTCTTTAGTATTTATTAAATTTATAAGTAATATATTAAATAACAAAAATAATACGTGAAGTGAAAACTCTAGTCTACTCTAAGTTAGTATGAGTTAATTCAAGTTTGCATGTTGAGTGTTAGTTAAAGTAAATGCATGATTTCACAAGAATAACTGCGTACGACATTCTCTCTGAAAAGTATATATATGTAAACTTATGGACTTTATTGGTTAATGCTTTCTGCAAGTACGTTCTCGCGCGAGAGAGAGAGAGAGAGAGATAAAGAGAGAGTTTTTCCTATCTGTACCTTCCCCTCTCCTCCTGATTGTGTTGTTGTAGAGAAGCAACTTCCTTCGCGTGCTACTTTTTGTTGAACGTTGAAGAACGCACATGAAGAAGAGAGAAAGGGAGAGACTGAGTGAGAGCTTATGCTATATCTCCTCCCTCTGCTTCCTCTCTCTTGAAGAAATTCTTCTAAATATACTATTAAGAACATCAAGATGTTTAGTTGAAGGCCGCTATTGTTTAAGTATGCGGGCACGAATTATATGTCGATTAGAAAGTGGTTAATGTTATTATATGGTGTTGTTCGTGTTTTCGAACGATTTGAATCACTGTAATATGTGAAAGATGAACTATTTTTGTCGAATAAAGGTTTACATCTTTATTATTTGTTGTGCAATTAGAGTTTCATTGGTATATTAGCTAGTTTGATGCATGGTTTATGTGTCCTCAGTACAGTATATATGTCCTGAAGAGCGCAGAACATGTACAGGGAGAGAGAAACGTAGAGGATGTCATACCTGCATTGAATGAGAAAAGTAGATAATTGATGAGTTTCTATCGCGTTTCTTTTCTATTTTTACAATCTAATATCTGTTGAGGGATTTCTTGATTAGAGGTGTTGAGCCCATAAAAGTCATTTTGGTCAAAAGTCAACTGCAATCAAAGTCAATAGGTCAAAGTCCACAAGGTCAAGGTCAAAGTCAACAGGTGCAAAGTCAAAGTGCGTAAGTGCAGGTGTCAAAGTGCACAGGTAGTGCACAATGAATTCTCCACAAAGGGTAAACTGGAGAAAGAGGGTTGGAGGTTGCAGAGGTATTTTCTATAATTTCCCTAAGGTTCAAAGTGTGTTTTAAAGTGTTTTGGAAGGTTCAGGTGAACCCCCTCTTATGTGCAAAAGTGAAGACTTAAAAGGAAAATGTGAAGGTATGTGAAGCGGCAGCGTACGCATAGGTGAAAGTATGGCCCCCCCATTAAAATTTTGGTTTTAGTCTAAAGTCACTACAGGACAAAACAGTGAGTCGTTGGTTGCCCCTTGTGAAGAGAATCTTGGGACATCAAAGTGAGCACCAAGATACCATTGCAGTTAGGAGCGTACGTGATCGACACTCTCAAATCAAGGCAAGGTCTATTCTTGGACCAATCTTAGAGTAAGCAAGAGAAGCATAGTCTAAGTGAAGCAAGAGAGAGAAGTGCAAGAGTCACCAGTGTGCGACATAGAGAAGTGGAGGTGAAGGAGTGCATGGAGAGTGACTAAGGGATTGTGTAGAGAGTGCTAAGCTAGTCCCCCAAGGATCTCAAGGTCTCCTTGTAGTGTGCACGTGCCGACAGAAGGTATTCATTCCTCCCCCTTAGTGGAAGCTTGGTGCAAGGTGTGCACAAGGATAAGCTTGAAGCAGGTGGAGGTCTGGTGCAGAGGAGGCCGGCGCCAAGAAGACTTTGGGATATTTGGTATTTGTAATTGAGCCCTCTGTGGGATTGTGCACAGAGGTATTGGCTTGTATTGTGCTTCAAACATTGTAATTGTCTTACTGTAATCAATCGGCAGAGGTTTCCAGGTGTATTTTCTCTTCTTGTCTCTTCCCTTTCCTCCTACAAACCCTCAAACTCCTTCTTGTCTAAGAATCCCCCAACAAAATTTGGCACATCCGGTGGGACTTCCAAGGAGATTTGAGCTTAGGAGAAACCAAGTGCAAAGTATAGCAGAGGTCACGTGTCTACAGTGCTACTACAGTGCTACTTCATCAAACAAAAAGGTAAATATTCTTATCAAAGGTCTCATATTAAGTGGGCTATGAGCTGCTCATGACCGCAACCCGGTCCTAAACATTGAGGGTCACCTGCAAGCAGACAAGAAGGAAGGTTGTTAGAAGAGTGCTTCCGCAGACGTCTAACTCCAACAGATTTCAACCACATTTGATCAAATAGTCCACGAATATTTGATTCAAAGACCTTAGAGCTTGCTTTAGGCCAAAAAGCACCTTCTTCAACCTACGAACATGATGTGGAAACTCTTTATGAGCAAAACCTAGTGGTTGCTCCATGTTTACCTCTTCTTCCAAGTCTCCATTGAGAAAGGCATTCTTGATATCCAATTGAAAGAGCTTCCATCCTTTGCTAGAAGCCATTGCAATGAGTGTCCAAATGGTGCTTGTCTTTGCCACGGGGCTGAATATTTATTCAAAGTCCACTCCTAGGTTTGTGCAAAACCCTTGGCCACCAATATTGCTTTGAACCTACAAATAGATACATCAGAATTCCTCTTTACTTTGTACACCAACTTATTTCCTATTACCTTCATGTTCTGCTTCACGGGCACTAGAGTCCATGTTATATTCTCCTCAAGTGCTTCAATCTCCTCTTGCATTGCCTCTTTCCATTCGGTGTACCTACTTGCATCTTCATAACAATCACGCTCATGATCTTCTACTACTTTGTTCATATATGCATAATGATTTTCCATGTACGAATCATAAGTAAACCTTTGAGTTGGATACTTAACCCTAGAAGACTTCCTTTCGTCAGCTTTGGAGGAATAAACCTCCTTTGTCTTGGGTACGTGATCTCTCTCTTTGACATGGCTTCTTTCTCCATCATGTGTCCTTCATCATGTTCAACTTCATTACCTCCTTGATCCAACTCCACCAATGTTTCTTTGCCTTTTTTGATTGATTAATTGCTTCATAGCTTGATGAAGATCTCCCCCTCCATGGTGAAGTCATGCTTGAACTATCTTCATTAATGGAGCACCTTGGATCGCTTAGCTCTAGGTGGATTTGTTCTTCATCATGTCCATGCTTTTCTTCTTCATGTTCCTGCATAAAATCATACTTCTTATACCAAGGGAGTAGCTCATTGAATGCTATATCCCTTGATATCCTCAAGTCCTTTCTGATTGGGTTGAAGCACCTGTAACCTTTATGACCATTTGAATATCCTAGAAACACACACTTTTTCGCCTTTGGTTGTAGCTTATGCCTCAACTCACTTGGCATATGTACATAATAAGTACATCCAAATATCTTCAAGTGGAAAAGATCAGGTTTCTTACCATAATAGGCTTGATATGGTGTCAAGCCATGGATCCCTGAGGTAGGAGCCCTTTTCATAAGATACATGGCGGTATTCAGTGCATCACACCAAAACATGTTAGGTACATTCATCTCGTTAAGCATTGGTCTAGCAATTTCTGCAATGTATCTATTCTTTCTCTCTGCTATCATATTTTTTTGGGTTTAGTACTTGCATGTTACTTGCCTCTTGATGCCTTGATCCATTAAAAAAATCATAAAATTCACCAAAGAAATATTCTCCCCCTCCATCGGACCTTAGCTCCTTGATATATGTACCTATTTCCTTCTCTACCATTGCCTTGAATGCTTTGAAACATCCAAACATATCTGATTTGTTTTTTATGAAATAAACCCAAACCATCCTTGTGCAATCATCTATAAAGGTGAAAAAGCACCTTTTACCTCCAATGGATTGCTCTTTGGTTGGCCCCCACACATCTATGTGTATCAACTCCAATGGATGTTGGCTTATGTAGCCATTCTTTTTTAATGGAAGTCTCCCTTGCTTCCCTAGTTGGCAAGACTAACATAAATGCTTCATACCTTGTTTTTGGAAGTTGGGAAGACCTTCAACCAGCCTCTTGAATTACATTTCCTTCGTTCTTTGTATGTTGATGTGATGTATCCTCTTGTGCCACAAGTCCAACTCCAAAATCCTATTGTTTCCATATGTGAAGTAGACATGTTTAGTGGAATGAGAATTTACCTCCAAAGTGAAGAGTCTCCCTTTCCTCTTTCCTCTTTCCAAGATTCCTTCAAGGTAACCATCTTTTTTTTCCAATTCTTCTCAATCTTGAAGTCCTATTTCCAAGGTCTCTCGAGATTCAAGAAGCCACAAGGAGGAGTTTTAAATTCTTGGAGAAGGCTCACATGGGAGCATCAAAAGCAGGGACGTGGGGCAAGAAGGAGAAAACTATCTCTACTGATAGAAGTGCTAAGTATTTTCAAAGTTTATGCTTGATTTCAACATGCGGTTGCTTTTCTTTCACATACTTTGCATAGAATAATCATTGAAGGGTGGCATAAGACTTGAATTTTGATACAAGGATTTAAAGTTAATGAAAGTCAAAAGGGAAAATATTCATCTATTTAAAACTAAACCAAGCACAGTAAGTACTTTCTTGCATTCATTATGCATTCTTTCTGCTTGATGAATTGATAAGAATGAATGTTGGTACATTCCTCTTTGCAAAAGAATATTTCCAATGCACAACCTTAATTTTAAAAAAGATGTCTTTTTTGCACATCACAATCTTCCTTATTATCAAAAAATAATTTTCTGCACTTAAGCATGTTCACTATTCTTCTTGCCATATTTATGAACAAGTAAATACTTGCAAATATAAGAAGTTCAATAATTACTCTATGTATTGGAACTACTTGGAGATTCACTTATAAAAACATTATTAAGACATTTTCAAGATGTGATGTTCCACCTTCTTCTGTAAAATTCATGCATTCTCTAAAGATATCATAAGTCATAAGTTTCATGAGCACTTTGAATTGATAGATCTCACTTGATTCGTCTAAGATCGATGAAAAGTAGTTGAACGTAGACATAGATTGAAATTTGAAGTTCAATAGATGGCTATTTGGTTCATATTTACATCTATAGTAAAGATGAATGAAGCAAAGAAATTAAGAAAATGTGAAAGATCTCATTTTCCTAAAAGATTTTGAGAATCTCTTTGTGGTTTCATTTGAGAGATTTGATTCTCAAGAGGAAATTAATGTAAGTCGTATTTAGGAAATAATATCGTTTCAATAGAAAAGATAAAGGTGCGAATAGATCCAAATAATTCATGCAAAATAGATGAATTGTAGCTTGACCAGTTTACAAAAACCCTTGATGAATCAAAATTGAAGTTATGACTAAAAAAGTCTCAGAGCAGGAGCATAGTTATAAATCGAGTAAATCCCTTTTAATGAGGTGTCATAAAAAGTTCTATTTTGTTGTATTTCATAAAAGCATTGATTAACAACAAGCAATGAAGTAGAAATCAACTTAACTCTGATTGGTGGTCATTCCTATTTTTTAGGAATATGCAGAAGATGAACCTGAGACTACAAATCTAAACTTTCTCTGAATTCGCTAAAGCAAATGACTTGAAAATTTCTATACATAAACTAGACAGAGATACCTTTCTAGTGAATGCTTAATTACTAGATTTGGACCTCTCTAAAGAGAGAAGTAGCCTTTTCAAGTTGACTATGTATGAGTAAGAAGGAGTAGAGAAATGAAGTAGCAAGACAATAATGGCCAAAGTATATGTATATTGCTTTCAACATCTACAATCACCTAGTGTACAATGTGCTGAGGCATTTTATAGACTATTGAGGATCTATCCATGCCATTTCACCATTAATTTTGGTTCAAAATAAGGTGTTTTGGTAGTTTAGGCTGATTGAGATATTATCATATAATCTAGGAAAAAGTAATCTAGTGAAGATCTACTTTTGGTGGCTCATTTATTGATTGATTGAACAAATCACAACCACCTCAAACTCTTTATTTTTATCCCTTTACTTTTCCTTTTACAAAAGGTAAATATTTTGTAGCTTACATAAGAGTGTGATCATATGTGATCAATCAATTAATACAATAAATGAACACAAAATAGAAAGCTCTTCAATGAGTATTTAAGTTACCATCCAAATTATGGTTTCTATGTACATCATATATATCTCAAACATAATGCAAGCTTGGTGTTTCCACAAATGTAATTGCTCATAGTAGAATATGGTTGAGCAAAATATGACTCAACAAAATTTGATTCAACAAAATTCGAGTCTACAGAACTCAATAAAATCAGACTGAGCAAAATTTGAGTCAATAGGACTATATAGCATCTGCGTAAACAATGTTCTAACAACTCACATCTTAAGCTAAAGTATGCTCGAGTCTTTATTTCCTAATAGGATGAATACTTTGCAACTGTTGATTGCTTCTTCGAACTCCATGAAACCAATTTTGAACTTGCAAATGCTAAGTATCCATATGTCCTTCTTCTTGTTGGAAAAGATGGATGGACACTTCAAGTGATGAGTAGGTACTACTGAATCCTACTGAGTACGAGCCCCTTGTAGCTTCAGAGTTGATATGTGGGCCCTCTTAGCTTTCCAATGACACCATAAAAGTGCCTATGTACTTTGGAAATGATGTATGAAAAGATTGAATCAAAACAGACTACTTCCAAATAGAAGACTCAATGAAAACCTTCTATTTTTTATCATACACCTGTTGCTTGTAATGCTTAGCGCTACTAGTACAGTAGGAATTGGAAAAATTCCTTTTAGAGGTATCTAATTAGCTTAGTAAGATAACAATTCCAAGTGGAATCCCTTGAATTGATCTACTATACACAAAGCAATCACTTTAGCAAATAAATAATTATCCCCAATGTTTTAGGACCTCTGCAAAGTTTGAACATGAGTGCTTCGATCCGCTTTTCTTCAAATTGACTAAATGGATTTGCTTCAAACTTTGTGAGCATGTAGATATCTTGGACCTGATTCCCAGAGGCTATAGATCATTGAATTTGGTTGAGAAGTGACTGAGATATGGCCAACACAAGTTGACAATTAAGACTGACTATAACAGAGATTCATAGATGAACAATGTAGATGTAATGTATTAATGAACATTGTTGTACAAGATCATAGGCTTGATAATCATAGCCTTATGATGGAGAATAGTGTAGGCTACAATGTAGGCCTTACACACATACAAAATGGCAATGGAGAGCACACCCGTGACTTTTCCAAGTTACCTTTGATAAATGTTGTATTCAAATTTGAATTTGAAATCAACTTTTGGCTCTGTCTAAAAATGATTCTTCAATCTAGGAGATATTCCCTTAATCAAGTAGTTACTTCTCTAACTAACAAGTCCATGAATTTTAGCTAGGTGATTACAAATAGTCTCTGGTCTAAAAGAAATGACTTTTACAAAGGTAAATGTTTAAATTTCCACTAGCAATGGTTCTCATGGAACTTCATGTCCTTATGAACCTCAAGAAAAATGTGTGAGCTTTGACTTTGCACCAAAAACTCCCCCTCAAGCCATACATTTTGGCTTGGTCTTCATCTTCAATCTTCGTGAATGTCCTACAATCCAATCATTGATTTGAACCTACAAAGTTCTGTACCATCTAATGATTTAGTCAACAAGTCTGCACATTGCATATTAGTTGATACATATGCCAACTGAATATCCTTGCTCAATAGCTTCTCTCTCACATAATGATAGTGGATCTTTATATGCTTGGTCCTAGCAGGGTAAATAGGATTAGCTGCAAGGTGTGGTGAACTTGTATTATCTCCAAAAATCATTGGAGATGTTGTGTGCAAACCTAAATCTGTATACAATAATCTGATCCATATGGCCTCTTGAGTAGCATTGGCCAATCCTCGATACTCTACCTCTATAGAAGATAAAGCAACAATAGGTTGCTTCTTTGATGACCATGATATTGGCTTATCACCTGCAAATGATAAGTAACATGAGGTACTCCTCATATCATCTTTGCATCCTGCCCAATCTGTATCTGAATAAATCTTAATGTCCAAGTCTGATGTATAAGGAAAATACAAACCATGATGTTGAGTACCCTTAAGGTACTTCAAGATCCTTTTGGCAACCTCCAAGTGAGGTGCCCTAGGCTTGTGCATAAACTCACTTAGCACACTTACTCCATAAGCAATGTCTATCCTTGTCAGGGTAGCATAGTTCAAGCTTTCCACTATGCTTTGATAACCTGCAATGTCCTCAAGAACATCACCTTCATGAGCACTTAATTTTAGGTTTACCTCCATTGGAGTACATGCAACTTTGGCATCCTGCAAATGAAACTTCTTCAACATATCTTGTATATACTTTCTCTGAGTAATGTAGATTCCAGACTTAGTATATACTAACTCAAGTCCAAGAAAATATTTTAGTGGTCCAAGGTCACTAATTCTGAACTCCTTCATCATCTGATTCTTGATCTGTTTGATGCCATTAGCATCATTACCTGTAAATATGATATCATCAACATATACACATAGGTGTATTACCTCTCAATTACTTCTCTTGATGAACAAGGAAGTATCCTCTTTACTCATGACAAGACCTTGATCTTGAAGGTATGTGGTCAACCTATGATTCCATGCCCTAGGTGCCTGCTTCAATCCATAAAGAGCTTTGTTCAATTTACATACATATGTTACCTTGTTTGGGTCCTCATAGCCAAGAGGTTGAGACATGTATACCTTCTCTGAAATCCAGCCATTCAAAAATGCATTTTTTATATCCAGTTGATACATGTTCCAATTTTTTGATGCAGCCACACTTACCAATACCTTGATGGTTGGCATTTTGGCCACAGGTCAGAAGGTTTCTTCATAATCAATTCCTTGGGTTTGTGCAAAACCCTTAGACACAAGTCTAGCTTTGTACCTGCTTGTTGACCCATCAGAATTCCTATTGATCTTATAGATCCATCTAGAACCAATTACCTTCATAGATTCCTTCTTTGGTACTAGTTCCCAAGTATCACTTTCTTTGAGTGCTTCAATCTCCTCATCCATAGATTCTTTCCATTCTGCCTTGGTCTTTGCCTCTTCATATGATACTGGTTCTTCAATTGATAAATATTTTTCAAGATAAACAGAGTGCTTAGTAACTAGGGAAGTGTCATACCCATATCTGATAGGCTTCTTGCTCTCCCTTTGTGATCTTTTGATTGCTTGGTTGGATGATTCAGGTATATCCTCCAATTTCTTCATCTTGATTTTGCCTTTGGACTTCCATGCTTTTAACTCTTCAAGGTTGATGATGTCTTCATCATCTAAATTGATGTCTCCATTCTGAGTAGGCTCCTCCTTAGTAAGGCTTGGAAACTCCTCTTCCAAGTCATAAGGTAGTTTTACTTTCCTGCATTCACTATCAAACCAAAAGTCATTTTCATCAAAGACATCTCTAACGACCATGAATCCCTTGTTTGAAGGATTGTAGAACCTGTATCCTTTTTGATTTAGATCATACCATATGAAGATACACTTCTCTGCCTTAGGGTCTAGCTTACCTCTTATCTGAGAAGGGATATGCACATATGCTACACATCCAAATATCCTGCAATGATCAAGTGAAGGTCGTCTACCATGCCATGCTAGTTGCATAATTTTTTCTCATTTAATATTAACCTAGTTGTTTCAACAATCAATCTATTTCTTCTTTCTACTACCCATTTTGCTTAGGGGTATACCTTGTGGTAATTTCTCTCTTGATTCCTCTGTCTTGCAAGAATGCATCAAAATCATTTGAGAAGTACTCACCTCCTCCATCTAACCTTAGGCTTTCTAAATTTCTCCCTGTTTGGTTCTCAACAAGTGCAAGATACTTTTTAAAGCAACTGAATACTTCATCCTTGTGCTTCATAAAATACAATACAGTCCACCTACTGTAATCATCAATGAAAGATACATAATACCTGGATCTAGAGATTGAGGGATCCTTGCTTGATCCCCATACATCTGTATGAACACGTTCTAGGTAGTCCTCATGCATATATCCTTTCCTTGAGAAGGGTAACCTGTGAGACTTTCCAAACTGACAAGCACCACATTTATAAATCATGTGTTGCTTGGATACATTAGGTATCCCAAGCACACATTGGTCTTTGCAAATTTGTTTCAAAGTTCTTTCATCAACATGCCCTAACCTTTTATGCCAAATTTCAAGCTCTGATAATGTTTGATCTTTATAATTATAAAGTGCAATGTTCCTTGTATCCTCAAGTTCAAAAGTGAATAGTCTACATAATTTTTCTCCTTTGGCAATTCTCTTGAACCCATGCTTCGGATCCTCCACAAATGCTCCATATTGAAGCTAACCGGCAAACCTTTTTCCACAATCTGTCCAACACTCATCAAATTCTTGGTAATAGTTGGTACATATAGAACCCTACTCATCAGATTCTTGTTCCCATCAGAGGTCTTAACATTTCCTACTTTAATCACTGAGTGCTTGGTGTCATCACCTCTTTGTACTTGATGCTTACCCTTTGGTTCCTCAAGGTCAGAGAGAAGGGCTACATTGCCTTCCACATG
Source organism: Ceratopteris richardii (assembly GCA_020310875.1). Taxonomy (NCBI): domain Eukaryota; kingdom Viridiplantae; phylum Streptophyta; class Polypodiopsida; order Polypodiales; family Pteridaceae; genus Ceratopteris; species Ceratopteris richardii. The sequence continues at coordinate 5,272,221 of CM035416.1, forward strand.
ATTTGAGCATCCTGAGTCAATGTAGAAGAGATGATCATTATTTATAATTGGTTTTGAAGTCATATTCATAATCAGAAGAGAATCTTCTTGCTCCTCTATGTAGTTGTTGTAATCCTTCCTGGATTTGTATCCTCCTTGATAGTTGCTATTGTAGTAGTTGTTGTTCTATCCTTGGTGGTGATTGAATCTGCCTCTTGATTGTGTATATCCACCTCTTTTATATCCTCTACCTCTGTGATTCTTGAAGTTCCTGAAACACTCACCTGTAGTATGATTTGATAAACCACAAGTATTGCATGGTGAGGATTTATAAGGTCTCCCCCGACCTTGCTTACCTTCTCTGCCCCTTCCTCTTGAGGATCTACCTCTCCCTGCATAGTTGGCTTGGGAGGTAGTTCCTTCATCTTCTACCTTCTTGTTCTTTCCTTTCTCTTTAGACTTATTCTTATCAGTGTATAGTGTAGAAGAGCTTCTACCTCTTGATGAATCTCCATTCTTGTTGAGCTTGGCTTCATGGGTGCATAGTGGCCCCATGAGTGTGGTAAGGTATGGAATCTGCATGTCCATGTACAAGTCCATTGAGTTGTGAAGCTCTCCCATTTGTCATCAGCTTTAATACCATTGATTACTTGCCTTACAATCTACGCCTCTTCAGTTTCTTCTCCTACGCTTGCCAATTGATATGCTACATCTTTAACTTTGGTCACATACTCTGAGATAGCTTGCTTAGGTTGCTTTCTTTCAGTGGTGAACTCAATCCACAATTGATTCTTCTTGGCCCTTGTGTTGGAAGAGAAATAGGAAGACAATGTTTCCCAAGTCTCTTCAGATGTCTTAGAGTTCCTAATATGTGGAAGAAGAAAATGATAGATTGAGTTAAGTAAGTAAGACCTTACTAATGCATCCTTGGCACACCATGTGTTGAGTCTTTCATGCTCCTCTCTTGTAGGTTGTCCTTTGCTTCTGAATATGGGCATCTCCTCATCTCTTGAGATGTATCCATAGAGGCTCCTTCCTTGCAAGTATGTTTTCACCCTCAAGGACCATGCCTGATAGTTGTTCATGTCCAATTTATCAATGAAATAAGGAAAACCATCTGCCATTTCACCTTAGCTTTGCTCTGATACCACTGTTGGAAAAGATGGATGGACACTTCAAGTGATGAGTAGGTACAACCAAATCCTACATAGTACCAACCCCTTCTAGCTTCAGAGTTGATATGTGGGCCCTCTTAGCTTTCCAATGACACCATAAAAGTGCCTATGTACTTTGGAAATTATGTATGAAAAGATTGAATCAAAGCAGACTAATTCCAAATATAAGACTCAATGAAAACCTTCTATTTTTTATCATACACCTGCTGCTTGTAATGCTCAGGGCTACCAATACAGTAGGAGTTGGAAAAATTCCTTTTATATGTATCTAATTAGCTTAGCAAGATAATGATTCCAAGTGGAATCACTTGAATTGATCTACTATACACAAAGCAATCACTTTAGCAAATAAATCATTAACCCTCATTTTTTAGGACCTCTACAGAGTTTGACCAGTGAGTGCTTTGATGTGCTTTTCTTCAAATTGACTTCATGGATTTGCTTCAGCCTTTGTCAGCATGTAGATAACTTGGAGCGGATTCCAAGAAGCTATAGATCATTGAATTTGGTTGAGAAATGACTGAGATATGGCTAGCGCAAGTTGATAGTTAAGACTAACTATAACCGAGACATCATAGATGAACAATGTAGATGTAATGTATTGATGAACAATGTTGTACAAGATCATAGGCTTGGTAATCATAGCCTTATGATGGAGAATAGTGTAGGCTACAATGTAGGCCTTACACACATACAAAATGGCAATGGAGAGCTCAGATAATGAAGCCACACACCCGCCACTTTTCCAACTGACCTTTTATAAATGTTCTATTCAAATTTGAATTTGAATTCAGCTTTTGGCTCTCTCTAAAAATGATTCTTCAATCAGGAGATATTCCCTCAATCAAGTAGTTACTCCTCTAACTAACAAGTCCAGGACTTTTAGGTAGGTCATTACAAATATTCTCTAGTCTAAAAGAAATGACTTTTACAAAGGTAAATGGTTAAATTTCCACTAGCAATGGTTCTCATGGAATTTCATGTCCTTATGAACCTCAAGCAAAATGTGTGAGCTTGGACTTTGCACCAACACTTCTATCATCCTTTGCTCCTATCCAATCTACATTTGAATATATTTTGATATTTAAATATGAAGAATAAGGATACAAAATACCTTTGTTAAGTGTCCCTTTTAGGTACTTGAGAAGTCACTTTGTTGCATCCATGTGCAGTTTTCTAGGTGAGTGCATAACTGACTGAGAAACTCCCACACTATAGGACATATCTTGTCTTGTGTGAGTGGCACATATCAAGATACCAACAAGACTTAGATACTCTTTAGGATCATCAATCTGCTCACCTTCATACACACTTAGCTTGTGATTCATTTCCAATGGTGTACCTACAAACTTTGTATTTTCCAATATGAATTTGTGAAGTATACCTTTAATGTACCTTTTTTCAATTAGATACATCCCTTCATCTGAATAAATTACCTGCATACCTAAGAAATATGTGAGCTCACCTAAATCACTTATTTTGAACTCCTCTTGCATATGTCTTTTGATCCTCTGAATGCCATTCAAATCATCGCATGTCACAATAATAGCATCTACATATACACAAAGATAGATAACCTCATTGTGATCCCTTTTGATGAACACAAAAGGATCCGAGTTACTAGGTCTAAATCCTTGATCTTGAAGATATGTGCCCAGCCATTAATTCCAAGATCTAGGAGCTTGTTTCAGTCCATACAATGCTTTGTTAAGTATGCGAACATAAGATGTATGATCACAATTTTCAAAACTTGGAGGTTGTGACATGTATACCTTTTCATTTGCAATCAAAGCCAACATCCAAGTCATCTTTGCAACGGGTGAGAATGTTTCCTTATAGATTATACCACCCTTGTTGCCTTTTCATCTAGCTTACCTCTTATTTCTGATGTTACATGAACATAATATAAACATCCAAAAACCTTGCAATGTCCAAGGCTAGGTTTTTTTCAATACCATGCTTCCTAAGGAGTGATACCTTGGAGTCATTTGAATGGTAGTCTATTGACAAGGTACACAATAGTTGAAATAGCTTCAACCCCATAAGTAATGTGGTGACTTCTTGTCTTCAAGCATTGTTCTAGCTGATCCAACCAATCTCTTGCTTCTTCTTTCATATCAAGTCTCTTGACATGCCTTGTATCCTCTAATATATGGTAAAAGAAAATCAGAGATAGAGTTAAGTATGTATGACCTTGCTTGGGTATCCCTTGCACACAAAAGTGTGAGCTTATCTACTTCCTTTTGAGTTGGTCCTCCTCTAGATCTTGGAGTATGCATTACTTCATCACCTTATATCATCCCATATAGATTTCATCATTACAACTAAGCCTCTATTCTATTTTTTCAAGCTGAATAATTGTTTCTATCAAGCTTCTCAATCATTGATGAAAACCTATCTCCCATCTTAAAGTTGCTCTGATACCAATGGAAGAGATGGGAGAGATTTGGATAAGCTTTGAGATGATTGTCAGATGATGAAGATGGTCCAACAAACCTACATAGGACCTACCCTAGCTTTTTGGATAGTTAAAATGGGCCTTGTAAGCTTATGGTTAGTGCAATAACACCCAACTCTACAACATCAATAAGAATAGATTGATGCAAAACAGATGAATTGTAGCTTGATCAATTTACACAAAACCTTATTGATCCTAAATTGAAGCTATGACAAAAAAAAAAACTCAAAGTAGTAGCAAAGTTACAAATTGAGAAAGATCCTCTTAATGAGGTACATAGAAAGTTTTAGTTTTATATATTGCATAAAAGCATTGATTAACAACAACCAATGAAGTAGCAATCAACTTAACTCTGATTCGTGGTCATTCCTATTTTTTAGCAATGTGTAGAAGATGACCCCGAGATTGAAAATCTAAGATTTATCTAGATATGCTGAAGTAAATAACTTCAAAAGTTTATACACATACATTACACAATGATACATTTCCAATGAATTCTTAATCATTAGATTTGGAGATCTATCGAGAGAGCAATAACCTCTCCAAGTTGACTATGTCTGTGTAAGAAGGAGGAGAGAAATGAAGTAATAAGACAATAATGGCCAAAGTATATGTGTATTGCTTTCAAATTCCACAACCACCTAGCATACAATGTGTTTTTCATTATATATACTCTTGAGAATCTATCCACGCCTTTTCTCCATGAGTTTTGTTCTAAAATAAGGAGGTTTTGGTAGTTTAGATTCATTGAGATCTTTTCCTACAATGTAGGAAAAAGTAATCTAATCAAGCTCGACATTTGGTGGCTGATTGATTGAAGAAATCACAAACATTGCTAACTTTTGATTTTTGAGCCTTTTACTTTTCCTTTTACAAAAGGTTTATATTTTGCAGCTTACATAAGAGTGTGATCAATCGCTTAATACAATAAATGAATACAAAATAAAAAGATTTTCAATAAGAATTTAAATTACCATCCAAATGATGGTTTTCATGTAGATCATATTTATCTCAAGCATACTACACGCTTGGTGTTTCAATAGATATAATTGCTCATAGCAGAATCTGGTTGAGCAAAATCGGACGTGGAAAAATCCGATTTAGCAAAATCTGATTTAGCAAAATCTGATTTAGCAAAATCCGATTTAGAAAAATCCAATTTAGCAAAATCCAAGTCCACTTATCCAAAGGAAAGTGTGAATTCAAAAAAGATATGCGTTTCTGCATTTGTAATCTATAACCTTCTTAATGGTATTTACATTTTTGACACGTAAATCATTTGTTTACCTTGCCTCAAAGAGATATCCTAAAGGTGAAATCCAAATTCATGAGTGGATGATTAGATTTAAGCAATGTAGAGATTTTTTTCAAGAAAAGGAAGTTTAGCCTTGGTCACTCTCCTCGACTTTTAAAGGAGAAAGAACAAGCTACAAGTAAATGGGACTCCTGCCTTTGGGACCCCCCAAATCCCACAAAGTAGGGGCAAAACTTATGGTTTTTGAGATTGTTACAAAGGAGGTTAGCAACCAACCCTCCCATCCCCCTCATGCTGGGCCCACATGGATTTAAGCTTGTTGTTCTCGATGAGAAACACTTTATGATGCCTAAAATGTGGATCCCACTTGCAGTTGGAGCTTCTTTTGCCAAGGAGGAATAGAGACTTCTCAATCGAACACTCTTTAGGAGGGTGTCCAAAATTGTTGGCACACTGGCCCCTCCAAATCTTCCAGAGGGTTTCACCTCTTATAGAGTTCCACAATGCCATTGAGAAGTTGATCACTTTGCCAAGCAGCCCTTCCTTCCAAGTGATTTGTAATTAAAGTCTCAAAATATTCCGAAGGGTCTGCTAGAGTAGAAGTGACTTGGGGCAAGCAAAGAAGATGTGGCCCATATCTTTGATACTACAACGACCTCGCTTACACCACGGTGGAGCCCCAAAAAATTTTTAGCCTTTAGGTTGGCGCAGATACCACAATGGAGAATTTTCCACATGAGAATCCATTTTTAGAACTCAATGAGGGGATGCCAAATAGACATGAACTTCAAATCCCAATGCAACCTTGTCCAAGTCAGGCACCACTTCTTGTTAAGTGTAATATGATAGTCTGTGTTCACCTTGATTCTAGGAAGTTTGGATAGGTGATTGCCATTTTGCCACATAAGACCCTTGGTATGACAAATCCTACCCACTGAGGAGTCACGTTTTTGAACATTCCCAAGTGATGCGTCTGCTCTATAGAAGAGTTCATTCTTCGTAGTTCAATCTTGTTTCAGGGTCTATGTCCTCAAATCTGATCTATTGGCCATTTTCTTATTTCCAAAGGTGTTTCCACTATCTGAAACCCCTGTCCCGATTGCTCTTAGCATTTTGGAGGTTCTAGGAAGCCACACCCCTAATGCCCAAAATCGAAAACCATATTGAGTGTTTTTGTCTCAAATCGGCCACCCATTTCCAATCTTCTCTAACTCTGACAAATTGTTTGAACTTGTTCTAAGTATTCCACAAGGAGCACACAAGATTCAAGCCCTTAGGAGAAACCCGACTTTGGGAGAATAAAAGTTCGAGTACTTCCAACCAGCGAGGCCCACCAACGTAATCATTTTCTTGTTCCTAAAAATGAGCTTGGCCCAAGAGGTCCCACAGTTGCACCAAGCCCTAATGATCCATTTTGCCTTCAACTTGATAGCCATGCCTTCAATATCCATAATGCCCAGACCACGACAAACCTTTTGGCTAATGCAGGTAGACTATTTAATTTTGGGAACCCCTCTTCTATTGTGGTCCCCCATCCAAAGAAAGTTTCTCCAGATTCTTTCCATTTTGCTAAGATCTTGATCTTTCGGTCTCTAGCAGGAGGGAAAGTAAATGGTGGAGGAGATAAGGAAGGTATGAATTACCATGGCATGATCCGCGAGCTTGATTTGCATGCCCTTCCAATAAGCTAACTTCTTGTCAAGCTTGGAAAGGACCCAATTCCATCACTGTTCCATCGAGATACCAAATCCCATCGAAATATCGAGTAGATGAAAGACCTGTCCCTTGGGGATAATTTGGCAACCATGATCAATCAACAATTGAGGCATCATCCAATGATGGCTCGAAAAGCGATTTTGGAGTGGTCGATTTTGGAACCATAAACCTTAGAGAAAGTGTCAAGGCATCCTTAGACATAAGCAGTGATGATGGCATGAGCATTGCAGAGATTTTATAAAACTCCCTAGGATAGCTACTTAAACCTTCAGTACAAAATGAATCTAAAGAAAAGAATTAAATAAAACTCTTGTCAATACAAATTGGTTAAGTAAGAACCAATAGAGCTTCAATAAAATTAATTCAAGTAACTTGGAACTATATTGGTTTTCTTTTAAACAACCTAGAAAAGAAGGATGGATGTTCATTCTATCAAAAATTTCCAAGCTTACAACACAACACAAAGTATAGGCTAAGCATAAGACCATGAACTGATCTTATTAAGAAAGCAATTGAAACATAGATCAATGTTGGAGTTTGAGGTCTATGAAAGCACGCAAACAACACAAGGAAGAAGAAGAAGCTTGGAGGACAACACACAGTACTCCATGTATTATCAAGAGAATGTACAAAGGTAAGTGACCCACTAGGGTTATGGGCATGTATACAAGCCGGGCGAAGAAAACCTCATAAAGAGGGAAAAAAGTGTCTAGTAGTCCTTGTGTGTTCACACACATCACTACCTAAATATATCAACAAATCCCCCATGGGAGTGGTACAGTGAACAAGGAACTAGCACCCATGTACATATGCAATGATCAACTATACAGTGAGAATAAGCTCTGACAAATTGACTATTCTGGTGGAGTTATGGCAGAGATATGAGAATAAGAAGTAATGATCATGTATGTATTAAATTATGTAAAAGTACAATGTCATTGGCAATAAACCATTGCCCAATGAGTGAGAAAATGAGTGAGATATGAGGTGAGCTCCTCTTCTCAATGAAACTACATGATATATGAACCTCTTTGTCTCGCGGGCCCTTCATATCTTCTTTTTATAATTTTTGTTGGAGCCAAAGATTTGAATTCAAATTCAAATCTCTACCAAAAAGTGAATCCTACAGTATAGGATTGATTCTCTCTTGACACAACTACCAAATAATATGAGATTATATGCTTCCTAACTCCTCATGGGTTTATTTAACTTTTACAAATGTAATTGTGAAGCAAAATTACAAGAGGTTGTACATATGAAGCCTTCCAAGTGATATGCCAATACATCAAGCTTGTGTGAGGTGATCATGTATGCAGGCTTGGGTTTAATTGCACCAACAGCTCCCCCTCAAGCTTAACATACTTGGTCTTCATTGCTCCTTGATTTCTTGCAGCCCAATCATCCATTTGAACATGTTCATCTTTGTTCCATGGAATGCTTTGGTGAGTATATCTGCACATTGTAATTGAGTTGATATATAGGAGTATTGTATATCCTTGCTAAGCAATTTCACCCTTAAAAAATGATAGTGCACTTCAATATGCTTAGTCCTTGCATGGTATATAGGATTAGCAGCCAAATGAAGTGAACTAGTGTTATCTCCAAAGATAATTGGAGTGTAGGAATGTATCTCAAATCTACATACAATTGCTTAAGCCACATAGCTTCCTAAGTTGCATTCTCCGAACCTCTACATTCTCCTTCTGCGTAAGATAAGGCCACAGTTGGTTGCTTCTTGGATGACCAAGATATGAGTTTTGAACCTGCAAAAGATAGGTACTCTGAAGTGCTCCTCCTATCATCCTTGGACCCAACCCAATCTACATCAGAATACATCTTTATATCTATGTCGAAAGTGAAGGGATAGAACAATCCTTCATTCATTGTACCCTTAAGATACATAATCATCCTCCTTGCAGCCTCCATATGAGGCTTCCTTTTCACATGCATAAGCTGACTCAATGTACTTACTGCATATGCAATATCTACTCTTGTCAAAGTAGCATAGTTCAGACTACCAAAAAGTAGTTGATAACTTGTAACATCTTCAAGTAGTTCACCTTCATGTGAACTTAGCTTATGGTTGAGCTCCATAGGAATACCTACAACGCTAGTGTTCTCCATCTTAAATTTTACCAACATATCATGTATGTACTTCCTTTGTGTGATGAATATACCTAAATCTATATACACAAGTTCTAATCCAAGAAAGTAGGTTTATAACCCTAGATCACTAATTTTGAGTTCCTTCATCAATTGAGCCTTGACTTGCTTGGTGCCATCAGACTCATTGCCTGTGATAATGATATCATCTACATAGATACATAATTAGATTACCTCTGATTTATTCTTCTTAACAAATAAAGAAGAGTCTACCTTGCTTGCCACAAAGCCTTGATCCTCCAAATAGGTAACAAGTCTATGGTTCCAAGCTCTAGGAGCTTGCTTGAGAACATAGAGTTCTTTTCTAAGCTTGCATACATAACCTACTTTTTCTTCATGTTCAAAACCTGGTGGTTATGCCATATACACTTCTTCTGATATCCAACCATTTAAGATTGCATTCTTAACATCTAACTGATATAAATTCCAATTTTTTAATGTGGCAAGTCTTACCAATACCGTGATTTTTAGCATCTTTTCCACAGGTGAAAATGTTTCTTCATAGTCTACTCCATGTGTTTGGGCAGATCCCTTTGCCACTAACCTTGCGTTGTACCTATTTATAGAACCATCAGATTTCTTTTTTATTTTGTAAATCCACCTTGAACCAATTATCTTCATATCTAGCTTCTTGGTAACTAGATCCCAAGTGTGGTTTTCTTGCAATGCTTCCACTTGTTCTTGCATGGCTTTTCTCCACTCTTTCTTCTTCTTGGCCTCTTCAAGTGAAGAACACTCTTTTGCGATATAGTCTTTAGTGATGTACATAGTGTTTTGTGACTAAGGATGTATCATATCCATACCTTATGGGCTTCTTACTTTCTCTTTGTGATCTCCTTAAAGCTTGATTGGAAGACTCGGGTAGATCCTCTAATTGCTTGTATTTGGACTTGACTCTTGACTTCCAAGCTTTGAAGTCAATCTGCTCATCATCCTCTGAGTTGATGTCCGTTGCCAGGTGTTGATCATCTTGAGTGAGGGTTGGAAAATCATTTTCCAAATCATATGGTAACTTAACTTTCCTGCAATCATCTTCAAACCATATTTTTTTCTCATCGAATACTACATCCATACTAACTATGAATGCCTTGTTAGTGGGGTTTTATAATCTATATCCCTTTTGATTCTGATCATACCCAGTAAATATACATTTCTCAGCCTTAGGGTCAAGCTTCCCTCTGATTTGTGATGGGATGTGTGCATAGGCAATGCACCCAGATATTTTGGAATGATCTAATGAGGGTCTCCTTCCATTCCATGCTTCATTTGGTGTCATACCATCCAATGATTTGGATGGAAGTCTATTGACCAAGTAGGTGGCTATGGAAACAGCCTCTGCCCATAAATAAGTAGGTCATTTTTTCTCATTTAACATAGGCCTAATTGTTTCAATAATTAACCTATTGCTTCTCTCTGCTACTCCATTCAATTCAGGAGTATACTTGATTGTTACTTTCCTCTTTATGCCTCTGTCTTGTAGAAATAGATCAAACTCATGTGAAAAAACTCACCAGCTCCATCAGACCAAATTCTCTTCAAGCTCCTTCTTGTTTGATTTTAACCTAGTGCCAAATACATCTTGAAACATGTAAATACCTCATCCTTATGCTTCATGAAACAGACGATTGTCCACCTACTATAATCATCAATGAATGAGACATAGTACCTTGAACATGAGATGGATGGATCTTTGCTAGGACCCCACACATTAGTGTGTACAAGCTCCAAATAGTCTTCATGGATGTATCCTTTGCTATTGAAGGGTTGTGTGTGAACTTTGCCAAATTGGCATGCTCCACATTTGTATATCGTGTGCTGCTTAGTCACATTGGGAATGCCAAGCACACTTTGATCCCTGTAAATTTTCTTCAGAGTTCTTTCTCCTATATGCCCTAGCCTTTTGTACCATATTTCTAACTTAGATAAGGTTTGATCACTATAACTGAATAGTGCTAGGTTCCTTCTGTCTTCAATTTCAAAAGTAAACAATATACCTGACTTCTCACCTTTCGCAATCCTTTTGAATCCTTGTTGGGGGTCTTCCACATATGCTCCATGCTTAGTGAATCTGACCTGTAGAACTTTGTCTACAATCTGCCCAATACTAATTAGGTTTTTTGTTATAGTAGGCACACACAGAACTTTGCTCAAAAGGTTCATACTACCATCAGATGTTTTGACATTTCCAATTTTGCTGCCACATGATTGGAACAACTTGAACCAATGTAGAAGAGATGCTCATCATCCTAATGTTGCTTGGATGTTGTTCATAATGAGTAGACTGTCTTCTTGATCTTCAATATAGTTGTTGAAGTCCCTTCTTCCTCTAAATCCTCCTTAATAGTTGTTGTTGTTGTAGCCTTGATTGTAGTTATGGTTGTAGTTCCCTCCACCATTTTTGTACTTGCCTCTAGATTGTCCATAGCTTCATTTATGGAAGCCTCTTCCCCTTTTGTTCCTTGTATTTTTGTAGCATTTTTCTGTAGTGTGGATTTTGAGACCACATATATTGCATGGTGAATTTTTGTAGGGTCTCCCTGTGCCTTGTTTTCCTCCTTTGCCCCTTCCTCTAGCACCTCTTCCTCTTCTTGCATAGTTAGCTTAAGAGGTACTAGTCACTTCTTCCTATTTCTTACTTTTACCTTTATCCTTAACTTTAATCTTATATGTATAAAGGGTAGAAGATTGGTTACCTTTTGAGTTATCACCATTTCTATTGAGCTTTGTCTCATGGGATCAGTTATTTCCATATCCATGTAGAGATCCATTGTTGTGGTGAAGGATTCCCACTTATCATCAACCTTAATTCCATTGATGATCTACCTCACTACATGATCTTCCTCTATCTCTTCTCCAATGCTTGCAAGCTGGTCTGCTACATCTTTCATATTGATTACATAATCAGCCACTCCTTGCTTTGGTTTTTTCTTGAGGGTTGTGAATTCCATCCACAACTGATTTTTTCTAGCTCTTGTGTTTGAGGATAATTATGATGAAATCGCTTCCCAAGTCTCTTGGGAGGTCTTTCAATTTCTAACATGTGGTAACAAGAAATCAGAGCTTGAGTTTAGTAGATATGATCTGGCAAGAACATCCTTTGCACACCATGTGGTTAACCTTTCTTGCTCTTCCCTTGTTGGTTGATGCTTGCCAAAACTTGGCATGTCTTCATCTCCTAAGATATATCCATATAAGCTTCTCCCTTGAAGGTATGTTTGCATCCTTAGTGAACATGTTGAGTAGTTGTTCCTGTCCAATTTGACAATGAAGGATGGAAATTCATCTCCCATCTTGATTTTACTTGCTCTAATACCACTGTTTGAGGAGATGGTGGATAATCACAAGAGATGAATTGGTGTAGATAAAGCTTGCTTCACACTTGCTACAAGTGATTGCTCGAGAGTGTTGTGGGCCTCTTTAGCTAGCCTAAACGCATAAATAATCACATATGTTTCCTGGAAGATTATGCAATAATGATAGGATAAAAATATATAGGTAGGCATATGTTCCAATTCAAAACTTGCTATTTTGGTTGATACATTAATTCAAAGTTTTGAACCATTCTTTGAGTATAGTAGCAATTGACAAAATTACTTTTGGGGAACTATAATTAGCTAAACAATCTTTAAAATAGACAGTATGCTAGAGCTATCATGCTTTAAATCATATGAAATGATCAAATATACAGTGAGAACAAGCTCTTAGAAGTTGACTCTTCTGGTGGAGTTATGACAGAGATATGAGAATAAGAAGTAATGATCATGTATGTACTAAGTTATCTAAAAGTACAATGTCATTGGCAATAAACCATTGCTCAATGAGTGAGAAAATGAGTGAGCTATGAGGTGAGCTCCTCTTTTCAATGAAAGTACATGAATATGATCTCTGAGCTTCTCTGTCTCATGGGCCTTTCATATCTCCTTTTTATAATTTTTTGTTGGAGCCAAAGATTTGAATTCATATTCAAATCTCTACCTAAAAGTGAATCCTAAAGTATAGGATTGATTCTCTCTTGACTCAGCTACCAAATAATATGAGATTATATGCTTCCTAACTCCTCGTGGTTTTATTCAACTTTTACAAACGTAAGTTTGAAGCAAAATTACAAGACGTTGTACATATGAAGCCTTCCAAACAATATGCCAATACATCAAGCTTGTGTGAGGTGATCAAGTAGTTAGAAGTGAAGGGATAGAACAATCCTTCATTCATTGTACCCCTTAGATACTTAAGCACCCTCTTTGCAACTTCCATATAAGGCTTCCTTGTCACATGCACAAACTGACTCAATGTAATTATTGCATAGGCAATATGTACTCTTGTCAAAGTAGCATAATTAAGACTACCAACAAGTTTTTGATAACTTGTAACATCTTCAAATAGTTCACCTTCATGTGAACTTAGCTTATGGTTGAGCTCCATAGGAATACCTACAACTTTAGTGTTCTCCATATTAAATTTTACCAACATATCATGTATGTACTACCGTTGTGTGATGAATATACCTACATCTCTATATAGAAGTTCTAAGCCAAGGAAGTAGGTTAATAACCCTAGATCACTGATTTTGAATTCCTTCATTAATTGAGCCTTGACCTGCTTGATGCCATCATAATCATTTCCTGTGATAATGATATCATCTACATAGACATATAAGTAGATGACCTCTGATGTATTATTCCTAACAAATAAAGAAGAGTCTGCCTTGCTTGCCACAAAGTCTTGATCCTAGAAATAGGTAACAAGTCTATGGTTCCAAGCTCTAGAGCTTGCTTGAGACCATGGAGTGCTTTTCTAAGCTTGCATACATAACTTGCTTTTTCTTCATCTTCTAAACCTTGTGGTTGTGCCATATAGAATTCTTCTAATATCCAACCATTTAAGAATGCATTGTTGACATCTAACTGATATAAATTCCAATTTTTAGATGCAGCAAGGCTTACCAATACCCTATTTGTTGGCATCTTTGCCACAGGTAAAAATGTTTCTTCATAGTCTACTCCATGTGTTTGGGAAAATCCCTTTGCCACTAACCTTGCCTTGTACCTCTTTATAGAACCATCAGATTTCTTTTTTATTTTTTATATCAACCTTGAACCAATTACCTTCATATCTGGCCTCTTGGGAACTAGATCCCAAGTGTGGTTTTCCTACAATGCTTCCACTTCTTCCTTCATGGATTTTCTCCACTCTTTCTTCTTCCTAAACTCTTCAAATGAAGAAGGCTCTTCTGCCATAGAGTCTTTAGTGATGTAGAAAAGTGTTTTGTGACTAAGGATGTACCATATCCATACCTTATGGGCTTCTTACTTTCTCTTTGTGATCTCCTTAAAGCTTGATTGGAATACTAAGGTAGATCCTCTAATTGCTTGTATTTGAACTTGACTCTTGACTTCCAAGCTTTGAAGTCAATTTGCTCCTCATCCTCTGAGTTGATGTCCTCTGGTAGGTGTTGATCATCTTGACTAAGGGTTGGAAAATCATTTTCCAAATCATATGGTAACTTGAATTTCCTGCAATCATTTTCAAACCATGAACTATTCTCATCAAATACTACATCCCTACTAACTATGAATGCCTTGTTAGTGGGTTTTTATAATCTATATCCCTTTTGAGTCTATTCATACCCAATAAATATACATTTCTTAGCCTTAGGGTCAAGCTTCCCTCTGATTTGTGATGGGATGTGTGCATAGGCAATGCACCCAAATATTTTGCAATGATCCAATAAGGGTCTCTTGCTATTCCATGCTTCATATGGTGTCATACATCCAATGATTTGGATAAAAGCCTATAGACCAAGTAGCTCGCTATGGAAACAACCTCTATCCATAAATAATTAGGTAATTTTTTCTCATTTAACATAGACCTAGTTGTTTCAACAATTAATCTGTTCTTTCTCTCTACCACTCCATTCAATTCAAGAGTACACCTGGTTATTACTTCCCTCTTTATGCCTCTGTCTTGTAGAAATAGATCAAAGTCATGTGAAAAATACTCACAGCCACCATCAGACCTGATTCTCTTCAAGTTCCTTCCTGTTTGGTTTTCAACTAGTGCCAAATACTTCTTGAAACATGTAAATACCTCATCCTTATGCTTCATGAAATAGAGGATTGTCCACCTACTATAATCATCAATAAATGATACATAGTACCTTGAACCTGAGATGGATGGATCTTTCCTAGGACCCCACACATCAGTGCATACAAGCTCCAAATAGTCTTCATGGATGTATCCTTTCCTGTTGAATGGTTGCCTATGAGCTTTGCCAAATTGGCATGCTCCACATTTTTATATCATGTGCTCCTTGGTCACATTGGGAATGGAAAGCACACTTTGATCCCTATAAAATTTGCTTCAGAGTTCTTTCTCCTATGTGCCCTAGCCTTTTGTGCCATATTTCTAACTCAGATAAGGTTTGATCTCTATAACTGAATAGTGCTATGTTCCTTGTGTCTTCAATTTCAAAGGTAAACAATCTACCTGACTTCTCACCTTCGGGAATCCTTTTGAAGCCTTGTTGGGGATCTTCCACATATGCTCCATGCTTAGTGAATCTGACTTGTAGAATTTTCTCTACAATTTTCCCAACACTAATTAGGTTTTTGGTTATAGTAGGCACACACAGAACTTTCCTCAAAAGGTTCATACTACCATTAGATGTTTTGACATTTCCAGTTTGCTTGACTGAGTGTTTAGTGTCATCACCTATTTGTACTTTGTGCTTCTCCTTGGATTCTTCAAGATCAGGTAATAGTGCTACATTTCGTGCCACATGATTGGAACAACCTAAATCAATGTAGAAGAGATGCTCATCATCTTTACCTTGCTTGGATGTCATGTTCATGATGAGTAGAGAGTCTTATTGATCTTCAGTATAGTTGTGGAAGTCCCTTCTTTCTCTAAAGCATCCTAAATAGTTGTTGTTGTTGTTGTTGTTGTTGTAGCATTGATTGTAGTTATGGTTATAGTTTCCTCCATCATTTTTGTACCTACCTCTAGATTGTCCATAGCTTCCTCTGTGGAAGCCTCTTCCCCTTTGTTTTCTTGTATTTTTTTAGCATTCTTCTGTAGTGTGGTTGTTGAGACCACATATGTTGCATGGTGAATTTTTGTAGGTTCTTCCCCTGCCTTATTTTTCTCCTTTGCCCCTTCCTCTAGCACCTCTTCCTCTTCTTGGATAGTTTGCTTGAGAGGTACCAGTCTCTTCTTCCTATTTCTTACTTTTGACTTTATCCTTATCTTTATTCTTATCTGTATAGAGGGTAGAACATTGGTTACCTCTTCAGTTATCACCATTTCTATTGAGCTTTGTCTCATGGGTGAAGAGTTGTCCCATCAAGGTGTTGAGATCAGGTATTTGCATAGCCATGTAGAGATCCATTCTTGTGGTGAAGGATTCCCACTTGTCATCAACCTTAATTCCATTGATGATCTGCCTCACTATGTGCTCTTCCTCTATCTCTTCTCCAATGCTTGCAAGCTATTCTGATACATTTTTCAATTTTGTTGCATAATCAACCACTCCTTGCTTTGGTTGTTTCTTGAGGGTTGTGAATTCCATCCACAACTACTTCTTCCTAGCTCTTGTGTTTGAGGAGAAGTATGATGAAATCACTTCCCAACTCCCTTGGGAGGTCTTGCAATTTCTAACATGTGGTAACAAGATATGAGAGATTTAGTCTAGTAGATATGACCTGGCAAGAGCATCCTTTGCACACCATGTGGTTAACCTTACTTGCTCTTCCTTCTTGGTTGATGCTTGCTCCTAAAAGTTGGCATGTCTTCATCTCCTAAGATGTACCCATATAAGCTTCTCCCTTGAAGTTATGCTTGCATCCCTAGTGACCATGTTGAGTAGTTGTTCTTGTCCAATTTGTCAATGAAGGATGGAAATCCATCTCCCATCTTGATTGTGCTTGCTTTGATACCAGTGTTGGAGGAGATGGTGGATAATCACAAGAGATGAATTGGTTTAACTAAAACCTACTTCACACTTGCTACAAGTGATTGTTGGAGAGTGTTGTGGGACTCTTTAGCTAGCTAATAAGCATAAATAATCACATATGTTTCTTGGAGGATTATGAAATAATGATACCATCAAAATAGATAGGTAGGCATATGATCCAAGGTTCAAAACTTGTTATTTTGGTTGATACACCTATTCACAGTTTTGAACCATTCTCTCAGTATAGTAGCAATTGACAAAATTTCTTTTTGGGAACTTTAATTAGCTTAACAAGCTACTAATCATGAGTGATATCATAAAAAATGATGGACTATATGCAGAGAAATATGTTAGCAAATCAACTAAGCATCCCAACATTTACGGCCCTTGGCAATCATAAACTTGTGAGTAGAGATTGATTAATACCTGATGATCGCGAGAAGCATTACTAATGAAACTTTATTGGATTAGATAGATAGTATGCTGGAGCTATCATGCTTTAAATCATATGAAATGAAAAACTATATAGTGAGAACAAGCTCTGACAAGTTGATTGTTTTGATGGAGTTATGACAGAGATATGAGAATAAGGAGTAATGATTATGTATATATTAAATTATGTAAAATTACAATGTCATTAGCAATAAACCATCACTCAATGAGTGAAAAAATGAGTGAGCTATGAGGTGAGATCATCTTCTCAATGAAAGTATATAAATATGATCTTTGAACCTCTCTGTCTGTGGGCCTGTCATATCTTCTTTTTATAATATTTGTTGGAGCCAAAGATTTAAATTCAAATTCAAATCCCTACCAAAAAGTGAATCCTAAAGTATAGGATTGATTCTCTGTTGACTCAACTATCAAATGATATGAGATTATATGCTTCCTAACTTCTTGCGGATTACAAATGTAATTGTGAAGCCAAATTACAAGAGGTTGTACATATGAAGCCTTCCAAGTGATATGCCAATTATACATCAAGCTTGTGTGAGGTGATCAAGTATGTAGGCTTGGGCTTAATCGCACCAACATATTCCCCCTCTCAAACAAAACTAAGGGTGTCCATTTTACATGCTGATAGGGTTTCAACTAAGAACAAAAACTATTTGAAGCACATAAACACTTAAGACTTTGCGTTCAGTGGATATACCCATGCATGCCTAAAAAAATCATCAATGAAATTCATTAAGTAAAGGCAATTCCCAAAAGAAGGTGTTTGCATAGGACCAAAGACATCACTATGAACAAGCTACAATTTCTAAATAGCTTGAACTGACCCATATTTTGGGAAGGTGAAATGTTCCATTTTTTTTCCAAAATACAACATTCACAAACATGTTTACCAGGTGCCTCAAGTTTGGGCAAAGAGGACACCATTTTAGATTTCTGTAGGCATAGCAAAGTAGCAAAATTTAGATGGCCAAAGCATGCATGCCAGAGCTTTGCATCTGACATGGCCTCAGAATCTTGAACTGTACATGCTGAATCATTCACAAATTTTGGATAATCTATGAGCTTATACAGCCCATGACATAAAATGGCAAAAGCAACGATGATATTGCCATTTGATAGATCATGAAATCTACATCTGGCATCAACAAATTTCACAAACAAGTTGATATTGGCTAATGCTGAAATGGATAACATATTTTTCTTGATCCTTGGCACAAATAAAGCATCTGACAATGTAAAAGAACTACTATCAATAGTAGTCAGAATGATCATGCCAACTCTCATAACATGATAAGAGGAGGAGTTGGCACATGTGATAGTATTCCCTATAGGGGCAAGCTCAAGCAAAGTGAAGAAACTATGCTCCAAGGTAATATGTTTGGTTGCCCCCTATCAAAGTACCAAAAATCTGAGTCTACTATAGACATACAATGTTCATGAGAAGATGGGTCATAACTACAAACAGTGGTAAATGCCCATTCTTCATTCTACACAAGATTAGCAGACTTTCTTTTGGGTGTAGAGGCCTCTACAACAACCATTTGAGCCTCTTTCTTCTTTTCCTCTTTTGTAGCCAGTTTTGGACAATTGTTTATGACATGATCATTTTCTTAACAGCATTTGTAGAAGAATTTCTACTTTTATATTTTCTTCTCGTCTCTATCATCTTTCTTTGATTGTGTAGAATTAGCAGATTTATGCTTACTAGTAGATGAGCTCCATTTACCTTTGCCCTTCTTACTAGCCAGGAAAGCTTGATCTACAACATGCATAATGGACTTGTTGTGATTAAATTGGTCTTCCTACAACAGAGTAGAGACTAACTCTTTAAATGTCAAGGCATTTGGATTGCCTTTCATCATCAATCAAAGAGTTGAAGCAAAAATCTGACATGAATCTCAAAGATCATTTAGAACAGTCTACGCAAGTGAAATATCAGGCAAGACTTCATTAGTAGAAATCAAGTGCTCTTTCAAATCTTTGATCTTTGTCTAAAAAATTTTCCATGGAATCTTCTCCATTCATGTTCTCACTCTCCCATTGTTTTTGGAGGTAAGCAACATGAGGCTCATTCCTTGCTCGGTGTAAAGTGGTAAGTGTACCCCAAGCATCCTTTGCTATACTGCAAGAATGAATGTTAGGAATAATGGCATGTTTGATAGACAAGGCTATCAATGCATGTGCATCAGCATCTCTACCATCCCAATGAAGTTGCTCTACAGTAGGTGCAATAGGAACCATAGCATGAACAAGAACCTAAAGAATATCACCACCTTCAATGCCATTCGCATCACCTTGATAATTTATGTTTGCATGTGAAATAGGACATTTCTCAATAGCCTACACAATATTCCACAGTCCTTTTGCAACCGATACATGTTGCATCAGATAAGACCATAATGGTTTAGTTGGTACCATCCAACTTATCCTAAACAACCAACATACAGAATATATCACTACGTTCAGCCATAGCGACCGACTAAAATACCGTGATGTAGAAAAATGATAGTATCTCAAAACGTTGAACACAACTATCGTATTGAGTTATACTAAACTTGTAGCAGGCTCTGAGATGCTTATACTAGAGAACAGAAACCTATATATATCTTTAGCACAAAAAGACAAAATTATCTACAAACTTCATAAAAGCATGAAACTTTTGGTACCCTTGTGTAGGGGCCTCTTTAAGTCCATACAAGCTCTTCTTGAGCTTACAAACTAGACTTTCCTTACCCGAAACTACATACCTCTCTTGTTGTTCCATATAGATCTCATCTATAAAATCTCCATGCAAGAAAGCAGTTTTCACATCCATTTGGACTAGCTCTCATTCGTCCATTGCAACAAATCCAGGCAACACATGTAGGGTAGTCATCTTGACCACTGAAGAGAAGATTTCCTCGAAATCAATGGCATGTTCTTGCTTAAAAACTTTTGCAACAAGTCTTGCTTTATACTTTGGAGAAGCACTATCTGATGTGAATTTCAGCTTATGTACCCATTTACATGGAAAAGATTTCCTGCCCTTTGGAAAAGCTACTAAATCCCAAGCACCATTCTTATGAATAGAGTCCAACTCACTCTTCATGGCATGCTCCCACTTGACATGATCCTCTCTCTACATAGCCTCTTTGTAGCAAGAAGGCTCACCGACATCTCTTAGCATAACAAAATCTAAACCTGGAACATATCTATCAAGTGGATATGAGACACGTGTAGAGCATCTTAATGGTTGTTGAACAAGAACATTTGTAGACTCATTTGATCAAACATTCTCTTGAAGGTCCCTATGTGCAACATTTTTATGCATGGTAACTGGAGGACTAGTATCCTCGAACACCACTCTTCTAACTTCAACCTCCTTAATTGGTTGTTTATGCATCTTAGACTCATTGAAAATGACATCACTACTTCTGATTACAGACCGTGTTTCAGGATCCCATAAGTGATATCCAAATTTTCCTTCTCAACCATATCCAAGAAAAATGCATTTCTTTGATTTATGGCCCAACTTTTGTCTAATATTCTTGGTTATACGAACATATGCTTCACACCCAAAAACTCGAAGATGATCATAATATGGTGGCTTCCCTGTCCATAACTCTTATGCCACTGTTAGACCTTTTGTAGTACTAGGTGAAAGCTTAATCACACGAACTACAGTCAATACTAGTTCTACCCAAAAGTCTTGTGAAATGTTTGCATGATGGAGCATACAGACTACTCTATCCTGAATACTCATCCTTTCAGCTACAACATTATGTACTGGGGTATAAGGCTCTCTCTCTATATATGTATGTATGTATGTATGTATGTATGTATGTATATATATATATATATATATATATATATATATATATATATATATATATATATATATATATATATATATATATATATATATATATATATATATATATATATATATATATATATATATATATATGTGTGTGTGTGTGTGTGTGTGTGTGTGTGTGTATGTGTGTGTGTCAATCAAAAACAAAACTAATCTAGTTAGTACACACTATGCATCAAACAGTGTGTACAACAACACTCGAAGATGATCATAATATGGTGGCTTCCCTGTCCATAACTCTTATGCCACTGTTAGACCTTTTGTAGTACTAGGTGAAAGCTTAATCACACGAACTACAGTCAATACTAGTTCTACCCAAAAGTCTTGTGAAATGTTTGCATGATGGAGCATAGAGACTACTCTATCCTAAATACTCATCCTTTCAGCTACAACATTATGTACTGGGGTATAAGGCTCTCTCTCTATATATGTATGTATATATATATATATATATATATATATATATATATATATATATATATATATATATATATATATATATATATATATATATATATATATATATATATATATATATATATATATATATATATATATATATATATATATATATATATATGTGTGTGTGTGTGTGTGTGTGTGTATGTGTGTGTGTGTGTGTGTCAATCAAAAACAAAACTAATCTAGTTAGTACAAACTATGCATCAAACAGTGTCTACAACAACACTAGCATGATAACTTGACAAGTCCGGTACGTATCTTCTCACTAGTGCACCAAAAATACCTCTTGCATTACTCAATGAAAAGGTACAAAGACAACCCTGTTAGCATTCCTATTTTCTTTTTTTTTCACTAATTGCACTTCAATGCCAAGATTATGAACCTCATGAAGTGGGTTAAAGAAGTCTTCAAGTAGAACATCAAAGGTGTTATGGAGCTTCCTTTTTTCGTGGTAGCTTTGGGGAGTTGTTTTAATAACTAGGGAAGAGCCAGCATATTTAGCAAAACTCAAGTGATTAGAGTTTGCATGCTCCACACCAACATTACAATCATTATCATGAAGAATCCAATTAAGTAGAGGACAATCTCTCATAAGGTGTCCTTCTTTGTAACAATTGAAGTAAGCATTTAATAAATTACTATTAGTTACCTTGTGTCATGGAGATCTTTTCCATTTGAATCCTTACTCCAAACAAACGGCTTGATAGGTTTGGAGATGTACATCTCCACTAGTATTTGAGGATTTCACTTAGGATTGATGCTTCTCTAGTGTTTTGAACTAAAACCTTCCCAAGCAAACCTCCTATACTATCAAACTAGGGATATAACTCCAATGGCAACTCCAGGAACTGAACTCAAACATGTATTTTTGTTGATTTTGGCCCTCTAGTGTTAAAGCCCAAGTGCCACATCAGAAAAGTGATAAGGGTATTCCTCATCAACCATTGTCCCTCAACAATTAGTTCCAAAGCACTAATCATCGAAGAAAAATCAAAAGAAATTGTTCGGTAGATACATAATGTGTTTAACAAATAAGCCATGAGTACCACGGTTACTTGTAATCCAAGCCTTAAGCGTCTCGTAAACGGATCTCCGTCCACGGAAAAGGCCAATTACCACTGTTTCATTGAGTTGGTTATGCTAGTTATCTAATGAGTTCTTGTGAATGGCTAGCATCGATGGTTCATCTTCATTGTCATGATGCTCAACGTGAAGGTTAAAGACATTATCATCTACATTCTTTCCTTTATCAATCACACGGGGCTGTCGGGAATCAGAGTAACCTGAGTGTTCCGTGTAGTTGAGAAGGGGGCTATAGAACGAGCGAGGTACTTGACCATGTCGGCGAAAGACCCTCTAGGAAAGGTTTCTCCGGATCCAACATCATTATCAATAACATTAGCACGAGCATGCGCATCTTTCATCTAAGAAGAACCAACGCTAAAACCATCTCGCAAAGCCTCATGGAGTGCCATGCTTTCCCACCTCGGGGATGCAACACTCAGTGGAACGTGCACCAAGCCCGGTCAGGTTAGCACAGCACTGGGAGAATAATGAAAAAGGTCTTTTTGACGTGGAAACCTTCATGGATAGGAAGTCACACAGATCGCGATGAGAGCAAAGCCTAGCACCTTGGGGAGAAAGAATTCAATATGGTAATGGTTTATGTAACCATGTTATTAGTTTAAAATTAAACAGACAAAGAGAAAATTTACAGACAAAAAAAGTGTTGAACGGTCACCGACTATGGATACATTGTTTTCCAGTTGTCGACTGTTTTTCTTGATGCACTGAGTCATGCACAAAAATTTATGTAGTGCGTTGATTCTAAAGAGGGAGCTTGGCCGAAGCGAATCACGTTTTGCTTGAATTGATTGAAAGACCAACTCTACAAGTGAACATGCATAGTCTTCATGGGAACACTTGTATCCCACAAAACAGGGTTAGACTGCCCGAAGGGGTCATGTGAAAGGACTATGCAAAGGTAACTGTTTGAACTAGTTATAACCCACTGGAAGGCAATACATTAACCTACGGCCCACAATTGTCCTACCATATGGAAGTGTTGAACCCTCACTCCCACCTCAAGTGGCAAAAGTCCTAACCAACTAGCCTATTGTGTGTGGAAAAATTCATATAGTGTTAGAACAGGGAGATGTTGGGACATTTATAGCTCTTGGTTCTTTTGCATAACAGCTTAACAAGTTTTTTTAAAGAGGAAGTTTTCTCGAAGCCTAATCTCCCATCCTCGGATTATATTGAAAGAAAAACGATACAAATGAAGGCAATAGTACCAATGAGACTTCTGCATATCTGACAAAGTTGGGGTCAATATTTCCTAAGCCAATACTGAGAAAGGACTTCTTGAAGTCATTTGGTTTCAACAGTCCAACTTTGTCAAGATTTCTTTAGGCGACACTAGGAAGGGACTTCTTGAAAGCACTTGGTTTCAAAAGTCCAAAGGTGATACAACCCAGATTAGGTTGGTTTATGGCTCATACAATGTCCAACAACCCGAAGGAGGGTTGGACCCAAGACCTCTGCCTCAAGAGGTGAAAGCTCGACCGATTCTGCTACGATGCATGGACCATCTAATAGATTACTTATTTCTCCACTCGTTGGCAATACTTTCCAATGATTATGGAGAGGTGAAATTAGACCATCAAGGAGTCTTCAGAAGCAAACAAAGTGTCCTAAGTCCTTTGCTATAGCTGGCTGCTGATCGACTTACAGCTAGAAATTTTGTTGTACGGACTGTCCTTTGGTATGGGTGATTAAATGAGAGTTACAAATTTTGGCTGTATTCGATTCTTCGGTGACTTCTACAACTGATAGGTATTAGGGATACATCATTGTTAAGTATGAGTTGGCGAGCGCGAGAGAGAGAGAGAGAGAGAGAGAGAGAGAGAGAGAGAGAAATTTTGGCTGTTTTCGATTCTTCAATGACTTCTACAACTGATAGGAACACATCATTGTTAACTATGAGTTGGACACAAGAGAGAGAAAGCCAGAGAGAGAGAATATACAGAGTAGTGCTAAACGGTCTCTAACTTGAGATGCATTATTTCCCCGTTGTCGGAGGTTCCTAAAGATGGACTGACTCACGATACACAAATCCTCTCGGGAGCTTGAATGTAATCGACGCCCACACGGTAGCATTTAAGAGGAGGAAGATTGAATGAGAGTTACAGAATTTACTTGATTGAATGAGAGTGACAAATTTTGGCTGTACTCGGCTCTTCAATGATTTCTACAACTGATTTGAGACCAGATATAGCACATCTCGGCCTCAAAAAAAATGTGGCCTATCAAGATCGAATAGAATGTGGCCTATGAAGACATCTGTGCATCTGATCGTCCTATTGAAGAACAAAAAGAAGGATGAGGTGATTTGTCACAAAGGAGAATACATGTCGGGAGCATTATATCAATTTGTATGAAAAAAATGTTTATCTAATGTTTGCGAGTAGATAAGGACCCTCATCGTGGGAGTTCTACATGGTCCGCTAGGCCTGTGAAGTGCTGTCAGAGTAGCGGCTAAGCTTGAGAGAGAGATAGATAGAGAGAGAGAAAGAGAGAGAGAGAGCTGACTACTCATTATCCGCAGCGGCTAGGCTTGAGAGAGAGATAGATAGAGAGAGAGAAAGAGAGAGAGAGCTGACTACTCATTATCCGCAGTGAGATGCCTTTGATTAGGACTCAGATTTCATGCTCACATTGATTTTGTCTTTTTAAAATGGAGGTTCTGCGGAGGCTTACTCTTCTAACCTTTAATTTTGAAATCGCAAATGTATAAGGAAGGGCATAGTACCCATGGGATCTCTTTTATCCTACAAGAACAGAGATTTACATAACTGGGTTAAACTGTAGTCACAACTACCACAGGGTAGGACAAACGTTGACACATCAGCCACAAAATACAGCTTTTCATGTTAAACGTGTCCCTTACATGATGTCGATAGAGGTTGAACCTTCGCCCCCGCCTCAAAAGGCGAGAGGCCCAACCACCCAGACAAGAGACTTGAGACGACATTGAATTTGTCTTGGGAGAACGAAAAAGATGACTATTATGTAGATGGAGATGGTGTATCGTTACTTGTAATGGGCATTGGCTTCAGCGCTATGGTTGTCTGTGGGCCGCCCCCACGCTAAGTATCGACATCATTGAGAAAACATCAGGGCCTCTTCGAAGAGCTCATATTTTTCCTGATGAACATGGTGTTCCGCCGTGGGCAGTGTCATCTCGGCTTGCGTATGGTTCTCTCGGAGCCGCCGCCCACCTCAAGTATAATCATAAGTGATAATAACATCAGGGTGAATCTGAGGAGCTTATATCAGTGAGTGCTTAACACTAACACTAACATGAACAGAGTGGGCTCATGAAAAGGGAGTTCGAAAGGGAGTTTTTTTTTTTTTTTGAGAGAACAGGAAAGATAAAATTAGTGCAGGAAATGAAAAGTTACATCTTGGGGCTTTGCCCCATAGGAGAATCAAGATATAATGTCTTCTAGAAACTGACTCAATGAGAGTCTGGATGGGGAGTACATTTTAAGCAGAGAAGTCTTCCATCTGCTGGGTTTAGTCACTCTCATTAGGTGATGTTGGTCAAAATTACTAGTGAAGGCATCACAGAGGCTGGTTTTACAAAGATGTAACAATCTCAAAACCCCTTTATTGCAAGCGAATAGAAAGTCCCTAGGCTTGTGGGAGAACATTATTTCATTCCTATTTTTCCAGATGTACCAAAGGGTATGGGCTCTGATCATCTGCCAAAGAGCAATATCCATTCTTTTACTTTCTCCAAGCAAGATCTCTTTGACTCCCAACTGAGGGAGACCCTCAGCAGAACAGTATAGATTAAGGTAGTACCAAAACTTTTGAGCATTTATACAGTGAACAAACAGGTGACTGATGTCCTCAACCTGCCCACAGAAGGGACAATTTCCTGCACTAATTTTAGCCCTCCTGGCTCTGCTTCCAGTCCAAATACCCTGGTGGATGATCATCCACAACAGGAAAGCCTGTCTTGAAGTGTTAGCAAAGGCCCAGACAGTCCTGAATCTGTACATCCATTGGGATCTACCCCATTGCAACTTCCACTTGTTATTTAATTTGCTAGTAACCCAAGTGTCTTTGAGTCCAACAGCTTTGAAATTTTTGAAAATATCTTCTGCAACATCGGCAACACCAACTTCTTTATGATAATTGTACTCCTCCAACTTGTCAATCAGCCAAGTCCTTTTCCTCATCAAATCCTGTTTACAGGCAGCAGACAAAGTATCAATTCCTTGGATAAAACTAATGTCACAAACTTGCCTGCCATCCCAGAGAGAGTTCCAGGAATCAAAACCTGCTTTCCTGCACTTATTCATCCGAATAGTTAGTTCTTGAGGACTAGAATCAGAAAACCAGCCTATCCAGATGGAACTTTGTAATACAAAATTAGAATTTTTTTTTAGAAAAACAGGAAGCTTGTAAGTACTTTTAATAAGATTCCAAGCTTTCCAGAAAGGGAGTTTTTTTACTTCAAAAGGGAGTTCGGAAACAGCCTATTCTCTCAAGCTTTAATTATAAGTGAGTGCTTAACACTAAGATGAACAGAGTGGGCTCCATGAAAGCAAGAGCTGTTTTTTTTTTCAAAACTGAGTTGGAAACAACCTACTCTTTCAAGCTTTAATTAATATAAAGAACAACTGTATGCGTGAATGAGCCATATTCAGCTTACCTTCATTCATTTATATGGTAGATAGGAAGGGCACATAGAAGTTTTTTTGGCTGACAGGATTACAGTTTTTAGATCATCTGAGAGAGCATTAGAGGCACATGTATGATAGATCCGGTGACCTTTGATTGTCCAAATTATAGGCACATGTATGATGATCATCCAACTTCCGACGAAAAAAAATTAAGAGCATATGAATTATTTGCATTGATATTTCTTTTTAAAATTTCATTATTAATTTAGCTAATTCTACAAGATTTCTCGTCAACCTACTCATTTGTTTTTATAACTACATGTGCACACATATGCACACACACAAAACCTACATATACACACATACTCACACACACACATGAACCTAATCATATAATGCCCCTCTCACTTTTGAATAGAGGTATGAAATGAACCCTATCCTTCCCTCCACTTACACATATCTTTTATATTTATATCTCTCATATAACATGCGATGACGGCTACAAATTAATGTAACGTTTCAACACTGGTGTTATACTAAAATAGGACACTTTAGTGTCCTTTTTTCTAACAAATAAATAAAATAATGCATAATAATGTAATAGAATTGTGAAAAAAACTTAAAGCTCCATAAAGACCTATACCTAAATGTTCTATAAATGTTCTATCCAGAATCCCCAACTTCAAAGAGGATTTAGATGTTCACCACACCCTTAACAAGAGATGGTGCCTTTCTTGGACCAAACTTTGGTGGGAGCTAAAATTCATGTCTATTTGGCACCCCCTAATTGAGGTCAAAAAGTCCGTTCTCATGTGGCAGATCTTGCATAAAGATATCTGGACCAATGCAAGGGCTAACAAAATATGTGGTGTGCCGCCATGGTGCAAGCGTTGCCATCGGTGCATCGAAGATTTAGCTCACATGTTCTTCGACTGCCCCAAGTCCCGTGTTATCTGGCATCACGTGACCCGAGTATTGAGACTCACGAACCAAATCAACTGGCAACAAGTGATGTTGGGTGAGGCGATCGGCTGCTCATCGAGGCTGTGGAATGCCATCAGAGGTGAGACTCTCTAGAAGATTTGGAGGGAGCGATGTGCTGTCAATTTTGGCCAAACTCCTAAGGAATGGTCGATCGAGAAATCCTTGTTTCTCCTAGGTAAAAGAATCTCCCGAGTCAAGAGATCGCCACCGTTTAGAAATCACTATATTTATCTCCTCGAAAACAACAAGTTGAAACCCAAATGGGTCCCACATGAGGGTGATGATAATTTTATCCGCCTCATCTGTAATGCCCTGTAGCTTGCCATACTCCTCCCCTGCATTGTGGGATTTGGGGGGTCCCATGGGCACTAGTCCCATTCACTTGTAACTTTTTTTCTTTAATATAATTAAAGTCCGGGAGATTAGGCTAAGGCCGAAATTCCTTTATTTAAAAAATATATATATATTTTGTAAAAAAATAATCTTTTTTGATGATTCAAAATATAGAAATTATTGAATATGTTTAGAAATTTGTTATTCTGTAGACTTATATATGAGAAGAAAGAAATATCTCCATGAAAAAAAAATTTCCTTGTATTGAAATAATTTTCTAATGTTTATTTGAAGTCATATAATCATTTAAGACAAGTCTTGGGAGTTAGAAAAATCATTTTCATAATGAGAAATTAAGTACAATATAGGGTGCTCCTTATATAGCTATCCATTGTAGGAGCCTTCCAAATGATATTGATGCATAAAAAAACTAAAATGGCGGGTGTTTTATTTCAAAAACCATCATATAGTATCATACAAATATGTTACATGTCTTTGAACCAATTATTTTTTGTACCTATCTCACATATCATCAACAATCTCAAGATTTCATTGAATAGCCATATTCCACTCTGGCAAGAATAGAAATGCATCCTAAAACATTAGATTTTCTCAATAATATAAGGTGTATAATATCAATCCAAATATTTATATAAATATTATAAACTACTTTATGTAGAAAGAAATAGCATATTAACTTTAATCATGTAGTATATGCAATATTTTCTCGTCAAATGACATTATCTTAGCATAGAAAAATAGTAGCATTGATTAACTTGAAGAATCGGCATAGAAATTAAACTCCTAAGGTTGTTAAGAAAATATCTCTAACTTTAAGAATGTTAAATAGTATTTTGATCATAAAAAATGATTCATTTTCATACGATCACTTTTCAAAATCATCCATAGATGATAAGACTATTATAACACTTATGAGATTAATTTTATGCCATAAACTTAGTAAAAATCATTAAAAATATCTAACTATGGATAAAAAAGTGTTGACACATATAAAATAAGTGGCTTTAATGCATTTATAACAATGCAAATTGTGAGATCACCATTTCCATAAAAAATAACCACTAACTGACATCAATGTAATTTGTGTGCCAATATTGAAAATAGCATCATAAAATTAGTGAATAAATCTTAATTTTTCTATCCTTTAGTGAAAAGTATATTTTTCTAGAAATATTCAACCCTTGTGCTAACAGGTTGCATAGTTATATTTATAAATGGTTCCTTCTAGAAATCTAAAAAATTCAATAAATAATGTCTCTTTTTCAGGGTGTCCAAGTACAACACTAGTGTTGAGTCTTAAAAGTGTAACTCTATGTCAAATCCTAAGAAAGATAATTTAAGGAAATGCATTCACGATAGTAGGTAACCAATGTGTGGAATGATTTATGAAAAAAAAAATGAAATGTATCTATCTATCAAATGAAAAGAATTATGACAATTTGCACAACATTGGTGATAGTCGGTAACCAATGTATGGAATGATTTATGAAAAGAATATGGAATGCTATGAAACCTCTATCTATCAAATGAAATGGATTATATGTGAAGATCTAATACTGTGTTGGAGTCAATATCATATTGTCTAAGATCCTCAATAATTTTAGCATATGATGATTATAAATACTTC
This sequence comes from Ceratopteris richardii, assembly GCA_020310875.1. Classification (NCBI taxonomy): domain Eukaryota; kingdom Viridiplantae; phylum Streptophyta; class Polypodiopsida; order Polypodiales; family Pteridaceae; genus Ceratopteris; species Ceratopteris richardii. Next base: position 5,302,353 of record CM035416.1, read on the forward strand.
TTCAAGAAGAGGACAAAGACATGTATAGCTTATTCTTCAAGCTCTTAATAAAATGCCACAATGGGTGACCTGGATAGCGTACCTCTCTTTTAATCAAGGGACGAGAGATCGAATCCTATAGCAAGCGGCATGGCAATGCGTAACAATTTGTTTTTTGCTTTATTAAAAAACTTCGGACAGCGTTGAACTTTGCGATTAGGCATTTTTGCAATCGTAGCTTTTTCAAATAGTTTTTGAAGGGGATCGCTTATGTTTCTTGTGCTTTTCAAAGACTTACAAACTCTATATAAGCAAGGCCAAGTTCATTATGTAATCACTCACTCAAGCTCTCAAGGAGGTCAAGGAGGAAGAGTCTCACACTCTTGAGGAGGTGGAGATTTGGTGAAGGAGAGGCTACTCTCATTGGAGCAAGAAGTCTTCTACAAGGTGGTGGTAACTATCTTTTGTGAGTTAACCTTGTGGTTGATTTACAATTTTGTTACACTATTTTGTGAGAATAAGGCTATCTTTGTTGCTTCGTTCACTTCACACACTTAGATTATTTTGACATAATGTTGAGAAAAGGACCGAGGCAAATTAGATGTAAAGGCAAAGAAAGTTATTTTTATTGGATATGCTATTGAGAGTAAAGGATACATGTTTTATGTTCGAGAGACAAGTGAAGTTATTCTTTCACGTAATGCTTATATTGCTGAAAATAAGGTTTATGATAAAAAAAGCAGAAACTCCGAAGTTCATTAGTGAAAATGATTATGGAGTTTTTAGAAAGATTTTGGATGTTCATGTTCAGCCATATCAGGAGGGAGTTGAAATTCCTAGGATTCAAGAAAAAGTTGAAGAAAGAAACAACCTTCTACAGAGTCATTTCCACATGAGACTTTGATTCCAAAAATGGAAGAAGTTAGAGTTTTAGAAAGTCCTAGTACCTTAGTAGGACAAGTTCCAGAACCTGGGGAAGTTGAAAGTTCAGAAAGAGTTTCACCACTATTTAAGGATACACCTACATGGTTATATCAGACTTGGAAAGATAGTGTTATAAAGACTTTTACTGGAAGAAGAAGGAGACAGACTAGACAACAACAACAAGATCATATAAGAACAAGAAGTCAGACTAGACAACATCAACAAAAAGATCATGTAAGTTTTGCTGAAGACTTTGAGATTCATGATATTTTGGCACTTATGACTCTTGAAGATGAACCTACATGTGTTAAAGATGCACTTAACATTCCTATTTGGAGAAGATCTATGCAAGAAGAGATTGATTCTATTCATAAGAATCAAACTTGGCAGCTATGTGAGTTACCAGAGGGAAAGAAGGCTACAGGTGTAAAATGAATCTTCAAAATCAAAAGGAAAGCAGATGTTATTGTTGATAGATACAAGACCAAGTTGGTTGTCAAGGATATGCACAACAAAAAGGTATTAATTATGATGAGACATTTGCTCCTACATCTAGGATGACTATTATTAGGTCAATACTGGATCTAGCAGCACATTTTGCTTGGCATATATATCAACTTGACATTAAGACTGATTTTCTAAATGGTGATTTACATGAGCATGTGTATATTCAACAGCCAGAAGGTTTTGAAGAGACAGGTAAAGAAAACTTAGTATGTAAGCTAATAAAAGCTTTGTATGGTTTGAAGCAGGCACCTAGAGCATGGTATGAAAAGCTACATACATATCTTTTGTCCATTAATTTCCATAACTCAGATGCAGCTCCAACTCTTTATATTAAAGTTGAAACAGGTATGATGATTATAGCAATCATTTATGTGGATGATATTATAGTCACAGGTCCCAGAGATGAAGATTTGTAGATGTTCAAAGAAGATTGGGCAATTGATAGAGACACAAGAAAAAATACTAGTGGATTTTGTTCTTATCTTGGAAATTCTCTTATCTCATGGCTTTCGAAGAGACAACCCACTATTGGCACTTCATCATGTGAAGTTGAATATAGTACAGCATTTAGAGCTACTCTAGAGTCAGTTTGACTGCATAATATTTTCAGTTTTTTCTTGATGTGAGGGTACATGAACCCATTCAGATATTGCCAGATAGCCAAAGTGCTACAGCTATAGCTAAGAATCCGGTGCATCATGCAAGGACAAAGCATATAGAGGTACGCTACCACTATATTCGAGAACAGCTACCTAAGAAGCACATTGAGCTAGTTTATGTTCCTTCTAGTGAGAATGTTGCAAATATGTTTACCAAAGCATTGACTAGAGATAGTCATGAGAAGATTTGTAGGTTACTGAAGTTTGTACCAATATGACATTGAAGGAGGGATTGTTGGAGTCAATATCATATTGTCTAAGATCCTCAATAATTTAAGCATATGATGATTATAAATACTTCTTCAAGAAGACCATAACCGTGTTTATAGTTTGTTCTTCATGCTCTCTACAAGAAGCCACAATGGGCGATGTCGATAGCATAGTTCTCTTCCAAACAAGGGACCATGGATCGAATCCCATAGCTAGCGATGTGGTAGTGCATAACAATTTGTTTTTTTCTTTATTAAAAAGCTTCGGATAGTGTCGAACTTCACGATTAGGAGTTTTTGCGATCGTAGCTTTTTCAAATAGTTTTTGAAGGGGATCGCTTATGTTTCTTGTGCTTTTCAAAGACTTACAAACACTATATAAGCAAGGCCAAGTTCATTATGTAATCACTCACTCAAGCTCTCAAGGAGGTCAAGGAGGAAGAGTCTCACACTCTTGAGGAGGTGGAGATTTGGTGAAGGAGAGGCTACTCTCATTGGAGCAAGAAGTCTTCTACAAGGTGGTGGTAACTATCTTTTGTGAGTTAACCTTGTGGTTGATTTACAATTTTGTTAGACCATTTTGTGAGACTAAGGTTAGCTTCGTTGCTTGATTCACTTCACACACTTAGATTATTTCGACATAATCTAAGTTTTGTATCATCATCTTCTTGGTGATATTCTTCCATTAGTGAGTGCACCACTTTATATGGTTGAGTAGTACTCCCATGTTGTAATTTGGACATCTCTTATTTTTAGTGAGTAAGCATCCAACTTACGTTCTGTAATCTTGTCTCAAGATCTCTATCCTTCTCTATCTCACATATCATCTTGTCAATTAAGTTGTGTATGCTCAAAAGTTTTTAGTTTGGAACGATCCTGGGGCCCCAAATTCCAACATACTGGACACTTGCATGCAATATGTGTAGGGATAAGAATGACAAGTTGCACATGTGAAGAATCCATGGAAGCTTGTGCACAATATGTAAAGGCATAAGAATAGAGGTGCAATATGTAAAGACATGAGTTGTTGATGTAGAAGAAGAATTGAGGCACATTTGAAGTAGTTGACCTCATCGTCCTTGGCAAGCATACACACCAACTTGAACAACTTCAACACCAAAACAACAAGGGAGTAAGGCAACAGTTTAATCGACTTGCACACAAAAATAAATGATGAGTACATATATGATGCAATTCACGATGAGTAGAATGGTTGCATAGAGTACAAATATGCTGCAATTCTCAATGAATAGAACCAATATATATGGCTGATTGCACCTCATAGCTTTGCAATGGTTGTAGTCAATTTGTGGCATCCTAACATAATACACTTAATGATAAGGAAAGCACTCTAATGAACCATGGGGTCACCCAAACAGAAAGATTATTGGGGTTACACTTTGTTTGGGTTATCCAAGTGCTAATCAAACAACACAGCTACTAGATTCTTTGAGCATGGAAAAAATTAGAATTTTTGTCAAACTTTAAGTCACCAGATGCTCATCTACCCTCCCCCCCAAAGATACAAGGCAAACACATTCTCAAGAAGAGCACATATCCACCCATGGACCATCAATAGTTGTTAATGTGAGAATACCAATGGGTATGCTGCTTCCTTTGAATATGAATTAGAAGTGCAAATCCATGTACCCCTTATGTATTGTACATTCAGCACCTATGTTCATAAAAAAATTCCACCTCTGCAACACAAGGTGTCTCCGCATTCCTCATGTCATCTAAAATCTTTATCTAGAGAAATGGAACAACAACCCTCTTCTTATTTGTTTTTCTTAAGGCAACAAAAAAAAATTTAAATTAGTGATGAAGCTTTACAAATCATGTAGGGAGGAAAGATCCTATACCATGAAAAAGGATGAATTTACAATGACATGCTCTATACCAAGTCACAAGTGCAAAGAGAGAAACAATAGGACTAGTGCCAATTATCAAGGGATAACACCATCATGAATCTGTCAAATGAATACAAGGATAAAAAATAAATATCCATCTGTTAGGATGGTGAGGAGCAAGGAGCTCAATAATGGAAACATTTTTACAAGGGACATCCCTAATAAAATTACGTCTAAAGTATCCCAAAGAAATCAAACATTTCCTCTCAGCGATAACATAATCCCTCTTTTGACCACCAAAGCATCTTTGATTCTAACTGAGTTAGATGTGCCACAGAATGTGGCTCCTCCAAGCACCAGTATGTACATCAATACAATAGAACCAATATAAGCATCGGTATAGGCATCGGTATTAGCATTGGTAATCAGCGAGTAGCATTGCTATCAGGCTCAGTATATGCACTGGTAGTTTTTCACCATATAGATGTTAGTATGTATCTTCAGACCAATGGTATAATTGATAATATGTACATCAATATCAAAATCAATGCTATAACTGTTAGTATGTTCCCAAGAAAAAGCGTTGGTATAGGCATCGGTATGTCCCTGATCATACCGATGCGCATATCCTCTTCCATACCGATGAGCATATCTGCAAATTTTTTTAGGCCAGAGTGTGTTGTCTCTTGCTACAATAATATTATCATGATTTTGTGTAGCAAAACACAATATACTTTTCCAAAAAACAAACCGAGTACATGTGATATGTACTCTGGTGGTTTTTGATTTAGAGTTTACATGATGACCGACAACCAAAACATTATTTGATAAAGCAAAATAGAAGAACATAAAAGAGATGAGAAGAATGAACCATGAATCATGTACAAAAGAGATAATACATAAATGAAACATGTACAAAAAAGACATATATTCCATAAATGAACCATGTACAAAAGTGTGGCAAACCACTCCCATATATAAGCCAAATACAAAATGTGCATTAGGGCGAAAAATGGCCCAAAAAGGGCCGTGTAAGGATTTCAATTAGTTGTGCTTAATCAGGATTAAAGTTGTCAAATCCTTTAAGAAATTCCGTGTAAGTTCATTTAAAATGTATCTTATGCAAATTTTGAAGAGAGAGAAACTCGTATCATATAATCATGAAAAGTTTGTGTGATATCTTACGCCTCGAAGTTTGTGTGATATCTTACGCCTCAAAAGTTGAATTTTCCTCTTGTTCACGGACCTATATAATGTGTGCTGATGACGTTTTGCGCTTTTTTCTCTACTTTTCATAGCAAACCTGTTTCTCCCTTTCACGTCATTTTAGACACTTGCTGGTCATTTTTCATAGCAGACCATGGAGAACGTTAACCCAAATACTCTCCCTGAGCTTTCAAACAATCGAAATCATTGTAAAAAGTTCCATATCAACATTGCAGTTAGTCAGGAGTATGCGACGACAAGAAACGTATTTCGAAGGGCTCTTCATCCTCTTGAAGTGGATGGATTGCGAAAGGAAGGCAAGAAACATATCGACATATGAACAGATGGATCTGTTTATCCAATTGATCCACAAACTGGAAGGTACCCCCCTTTTCATAATCTTCATGATCTGATTAGATTTGTGGGAGATGGTGAGGATGGTTTACGAGGCTATTGTTCAAGGCTCTGGGATATTTCAAGGAATTATGTACAATACATAAACTATTTACAAAACACACTACACCAGAAGAATTTACATATGAGAGAGCTAGAAAACAAATTATCCACTTTATCTTCTCAGTTAGAGTCTTTTAAAAAAATGAAAGAAACTCCTATAGGTTTGAGAATGCGGTCAAAACGAGTAAAACCTTTTTTAGATTTAACTGAAAAATCTGGCCAGAAAAAGAAAAGAATGAAAATTGTTAGAGATCATGTGACAAATGTGCTAGGTTTCAATATGTCGAGCAGTTTTGAGCGCATACATTTCTGTAATGAAATTTTGAGTCAAAATGATGTTTTAAGACTATTGAAACTAAATGAAAATACATGCTTGAAACGCTTTGTTTTTCAAAAACTCATGACAGAACTGAATCGTTTACTAGAACCATCTCATATTCAAAATATTTGTGATAGTGTCGGAGTGAGTAGGAAAGGTTATAGAGCAATTTCAAAAGTTTGGTGTGAATTTTTAAAATTTAACAAAGTTAGAAGTTTTGGATTGCCTAGACCCCATCATGTAGGAAAGTTTCGGCTCTGCTTGAATAAAAAGATCACATCAGTATTTGGTGAATATAAACATATTCACGGTAACATGCCTTACGAAGTAGGAAAACAAAAGTTAGATTTCACTTACAATGCATTTAACAACATATGGATAGATGTTATAAAACTTCAAACATACATGGTTCAGTTCTATAATATAAAAGAGCATGAATGTTGTGGTCTATTGAAATTTGTAATCAAACTTGATGAAGCTGAGCTTAAAAAACATCAAAAGATGGAGAGAATAAGCATTGCACTGATGAACAAAGCTTTGGACTATAGCCTTGGGAAATTGGATACTCCATCTCTCAAAGTACAATCAGAAATGGAGTTATGGTGGGTTGGTTGTGCTCAAGTTCCATCTGAGAGCCATAAAACACTTAAATGGTTATTCTCACAGACAAACATTCCAAATGTTATCCAAGGGCATCATGCAGGAGAATTGTTGAATGTCAAAGACTACGGAAACTTTCAAGTTGAGTGGCATTTGAGTGGAGACCTAAAGACACTCAAATGCATGTTTGGTATAAGTGGGGGAGCAAATTCTAAATACCCTTGCTTGTACTGCATGCAAAGCCCAGGCACAAATGGATGGATTACTAGAGCTGAGGGTGAAGAGGCTCCTTCTAGACAAAATGTTATTCTTCGTAACTACTCATCTTCTTCAATGATTTGGGATCCCATACTTCCAATAGCATTGACAAATGTACACATATGTACACTACATGCAGAGTTAAGAATCATTGACAAGTTGGTCCGTCTTCACTTGGATTATGCATATTCTATCAAGCCTACAACTCTTGCAGATGAATGCATAAAAAAATGTGAATGTCTTCTTTCAGAAATGGGGTTTCATGGTGGTGATGTTCATCTAAGAAAAGATCCAAAGCTTTCACAAAATACAGGTGATGTTTTACAGGATGTCTCAATGGGAGGTGCAAAAGCAAGGAGATTCTTCAGCAACCATGATGGCAAACAACTTAATGCCATGTGGAATTCATGGAAAACATTTTGTGAGGTCATGACTAATGTAAAAAGCAAACCAGAAATAGCAAAAAAGAGAATGGAGGTGTGGGTCAAACTAGATAATCTTTTAAAGATCATGAGGCAGCAGGTAACATCAAAAAGTTATGTGACAGATTTCAGAAAGGCGACCACAGAGCTTATAGAAACCATCATAGAGGCATGGGGTGCCAAAGGCATAACATACTACTTGGTGAGCTCCAAAGATATTTTATTCAATTTATTTATTTTTTAATTGAAATAAAGATCTAATGAAATTCTTCTGCTTTCCAGCATATTCTTCTTGTGCATGGTGCATTCTTTGCAGAAAAAGAACCACTTGCCATGTGGAACACCCAAGGCATGGAAAAATCTCATTATCAAGCAAGGACAAGCTTCTTTAGGTGTACAAGGAAAGGAGGAGGAGTAACAAAGAGCAATGCCTTCAGAGAGCTTTTTGATTGGTTCTTTAGAAGACAATTACAAAGGACCTCATGCCAAATATAATCAGAAGGATATGGCTATCTCCAGACAAATCATGTATCAATATCACAAACTGAAAAAGACCACATTTCAAACAGAGCTTTAATATTTGCAATGTCTTTTATTTCTTTGAGAAATAAAAGATGTCATGTATGTACATTTCATGATGTATTATGCTTTGAAAAGAAATATGTCTACTACCATCAGATGACTTTGACCAGAGAATCAATAACAATTACACCAAAAAAATTTGCAATGTCTTATATCACATTGGGCAATTTCTGTATATGTACATTTGTTGAGATATAGAATTTGAAAAAATCAAGTCATTCCTTGAGCCTTTTGAAAGAGCTTGGCTCTGGCAAATCACCTCTATATCTCAGGAACTCTTTTCTCCTGTATCCAGCAATGCTTTTTAAATCTGACACCCCTGCAGCCATTGCATAGCTTGAATAACAAAGAAAGTACCCTGCCCTTGAAGCATTGAGTCCAGGGGCATATCCAAAAATTCTGAATGCAGTTGCTCTTTCAAGAAGTAAAACTCTGAAAGCATTAAAGGGTATTGGAGTAAAACCCATGTATTTTGATAGAGTCCTCAAGCAGAACAATGCAAAGACTGGCTCCTCACTATAGTGCTTGTGAATAACACATAAAGTGTCTGGGTTCAACTTTGGAAGATAGTGGATAATAGAATGAATATCCACCTTTGCTTTTCCTTTCTCTTCTAAGGCTTTTCTTGTTCCCTTGCCCCTGCCAAGGTAATTGTCTTCATCCAATAAAGTTAACTATGATAAAAATGAAAAACATGGTTAGATGAAGTGCAAGCACACTTAAGGAAACATGTGAAGTAACTTGAAACTATTAGAAAGAAAAGCAAGAGACACGACTGATGCAAGCGATAAGGGTCTTCAGAGAAATTCAGATTGTCGTTATCGCTTGCATCGGTCGTCATCAATATCTATTTGCAAACTGCCTAGAAACATCTAATGTTTGATAAATGAGGGGAATTCCCACAAGCAAGACATGTATTATCATTGCTGCATGCAACTCCTAGACACGACCGATACAAGCGATAAAGCCCAGCGGAAAATATCCGATGGGCCTAATCGCTTGCATCGGTCGTGATCCATTTCTGACACTTCGAATGGAGAACTTGGACAAATCTAATACAAGAAAGAGATTTTGCATTGGTCCCATCTCATATCCTTAACCTAAAGATCTTGAGAACATAACTGTATACCTTGACGTCATCTTCCTCAAGTCCAAACACGACCGATGCAAGCGATGAGGCCCAGCGGAAAATATCCGATAGGCCTAATCGCTTGCATCGGTCGTGATCCATTTCTGACACTTCGAATGGAGAACTTGGACAAATCTGATACAAGAAAGAGATTTTGCATTGGTCCCATCTCATATCCTTAACCTAAAGTTCTTGAGAACATAGTTAACTGTATACCTTGACGTCATCTTCCTCAAGTCCAAACACGACCGATGCAAGCGATGAGGCCCAGCGGAAAATATCCGATGGGCCTAATCGCTTGCATCGGTCGTGATCCATTTCTGACACTTCGAATGGAGAACTTGGACAAATCTGATACAAGAAAGAGATTTTGCATTGGTCCCATCTCATATCCTTAACCTAAAGTTCTTGAGAATATAGTTAACTGCATACCTTGACGTCATCTTCCTAAAGTCCAAACACGACCGATGCAAGCGATGAGGCCCGACGGAAAATATCTGATGGGCCTTGTCGCTTGCATCGGTCGTGATCCACTTCTGACACTTCTAATGGAGAACTTGGACAAACTGACACAAGATAGAGATTTTGCATCAAGCCCATCTCATCTCCTTTGCCTTTAAATCATGAGAATATATTTTACTACATACTTGACCTCATTTTCCTCTTCAAGTCCGAACACGACCGATGCAAGCGATAAGGCCCAACGGAGATTATCCGTTAGGATGTATCGCTTGCATCGGTCGTGGTCATTTTCTCACTTAAAAATAGAGATCTCGGACAAAAACTTTAATTGATAGAATATATCAAACAACATACCTTGACCTCATCTTCCTCCTCAATGAGCTCTTTTGAGTCAATACAAATTGTTCCTTTGTCCTCAGCGACATCCAAGAATGAATAGCCACATCCAAACGAGTATATTCCAAGTTGCTTCTGATGCTCATCAAACTCTTCATCAGCAAGCTTTGGCTTCTCTGAGATAGCTTTCTCAAAGCATTTTGAAAGAGCTTGTGATGAATCATTCTTCATTAGACAAATCCAAATCAAGACGCAAAAATTCCTCTCTTCTTTCTCCTTTCTTATTGATGAATCTCCTTGCAACTTCTTCTGCCTCAGCTATAGCTGCAAGATAGTAGTCCTCCCTTAGATTGAAAAGTTCCTGAATGTAAAATAGAGGTATGAACTCTTTCCCAGAGATAAAGTAAAAAGGTAGATTTGGGAGAAGTAGGGACTTCTCAGACACTTGAACTTCTTCAGTTGGCTCCCTTATTGCAGTCTCTGCTTTAAAAGTGGCCACATCAAAATCTTTGACCTGCTCTTCTTCTGCTTAGAGATTGATCTCCTCAACAATCTCCATGACACCTTTCATAGTTTTTGAGCTAGCCTCAAGTGCCAGCTCTAAGCAAGGCTCGTCTTCATCATGAACATTTTCCTCCCTTTCAACTGAGATATGATCAAGCCATATCAAGAAAGCAATGTTTAAAGGGAGCAAGCAGCAGTCCTTTTCATGCTCTGGGCATAAATCAAGCTTCCCTGGCAAAGGGGATATCCTTCTGCATTTTCTTGTGATTTTAGCCCTATCTATTGGATCCTTCCCAAAGATGTGAGGATGGACATAGGTTTTCTGAGAAATAGAAAGGATCCTCCCATTGAGCAACCCCAAGAAAATCTCCCACTCATCCTTAAGAAAACTTTTCGAGTTCTCTAAGAGTTTTTCAAAATCAATTTTGGGGTTGAATATGGTCATTGCATCAGGAAAATAATCTACACTTAAAGCCTCTTGAACCATGAAATGAAGAAGTTTCTCTGATGGAGAGACACTAAGGATCTCATTCATTACCTCCATCTAAGCTGCAACTTCTCTTGTATGTCTATTAGGAGAACACAACCGATGCAAGCGACTAGAGTGAGTCAACGTAGGTCAAACGGCAAAAATCGCTTGTATCGGTCGTGTCGGCGACGAAAGAAAAATACACATGTAGGTGAGAAATTCACTGAAGGTTGAAAAATTGAGTTTGTGAAGAAATAGGTATTTATAGGCGAGGAGGGAAGAAACGGTCGAATGAGGTGGACCAATCACAGAGTGCCACGTGGCAACGTGTATGTTGCCCGATGCAACGGATAGATGACGTGGATCAATCAAATCATGCCACGTGGCAAAATACGTTGGAATTCGCAACGGGTATCTGACGTGGACCAATCGGGGCATGCCACATGGCACAACGGTCAACTCAGTTTTGGGACCTATTTAAGCTGCCCTATTCATTTGCTTCTTTTTTTTTTTGTCAACACTTGCCAAGCGTGGAGGTTCCATTGCCACCAAGTTTTTTGGCTACTTCACAATTTCTATAGAGAGCGCTCTCTCCGTAAGGTAATGTGGACACGACCGATGCAAGCGATTAGGGACATCCGAGATTTTTGGATAACCCTAATCGCTTGGATCGGTCATGTTTTTTAAATAGCATCGAGTCCTTGATCATACCTTGCAAATTTTGGTTTCTTTTGTGTTGCTTGAGTATAACGCATTGTTAGCTTTATTTTAACTTCTATTTATTGAAATATGATGATGAATTCAGGGACGACCGATGCAAGCGATGAGTGACATCCGGGCATTTACGGATGACTCTTATCGCTTGCATCGGTCGTGTCTCTAGTGAGACAAGTTCTCTGAAGGTTGAAAGTTTGAGTTTGTGAAGGAAGTAGCTTTCCATAGGCGAGGAGGGAAGAAATGGTCGAATGAGGTGGACCAATCATAGAGTGCCACGTGGTAAAGTGTATGTTCCCCGATGCAACGGATAGATGACGTGGATCAATCAAATCATGCCACATGGCAAAAGACGTTGGAATTCGCAATGGGTATCTGACGTGGACCAATCGAAGCATGCCACGTGGCACAATGATCAACTCAGTTTTGGGACCTATTTAAGCTTCCCTATTCATTTCCTTCATTTTTTTCTGTCAACACTTGCCAAGCGTCGAGGTTCCATTGCCACCACGTTTTTAGGCTACTTCACAATTTCTATAGAGAGCGCTCTCTACGTAAGGTAATGTGGACACGACCGATGCAAGCGATTAGGGACATCCGAGATTTTTGGATAACCCTAATCGCTTGGATCGGTCATGTTTTTTAATATCATCGAGTCCTTGATCATAGCTTGCAAATTTTGGTTTCCTTTGCTATGCTTGAGTATAACGCATTGTTACCTTTATTTTAACTACTATTTATTGAAATATGATGATGAATTCAGGGACGACCGATGCAAGCGATGAGGGACGTCCGGGCATTTACGGATAACTCTTATCGCTTGGATCGGTCGTGTCTCTTACAGTGGAACGAGTCATTGATTATAGTTTTCCAATTATCTTTTTCTTAGTGGTAATTGAGTATTTTGCATTGTAAGATATATTTTATTGATATTTCATGATAAATTTAAAGACGACCGATGCAAGCGATCAGGGACATACGAGCATTTCCGGATGACTGCTATCGCTTGCATCGCTCGTGCCTCTGATAGTGGAAAGAGTCATTCATTATAGTTTTCCAGTTATCGTTTTCTTAGCGATAATTGAGTATTTTGAATTGTAAGATATACTTCATTGATATTTGATGATAAATTTGAAGATGACCGATGCAAGCGATCAGGGACATCCGGGCATTTCCGGATGACTGCTATCGCTTGCATCGGTCGTGCCTCTGATAGTGGAAAGAGTCATTGATTATAGTTTTCCAATTATCTTTATCTTAGTGATAATTGAGTATTTTGCATTGTAAGATATTATTTATTGATATTTGATGATTAATTTAAAGACGACCGATGCAAGCGATCAGGGACATCCGGGCATTTCCGGATGACTGTTATCGCTTGCATCGGTCGTGCCTCTGATAGTGGAAAGAGTCATTGATCATAGCTTTTTGAGAGTAAGTTTTGACAGTGGAATATTCCACTTTTCCTAATTCCTTGCCTAAAGACTGATTTTTTGCAGAGTATGGCTAGAACCAAAAAGACAGCAAGGAAGTTGTACCCTGAGGGTCAGGACAAGAATGCCCAAGGGGAAAATGTCCAGGAGCAAAATTCCCAGAAGGTTCAAGCCAATGTGCCAGACAAGCCTTCAAAAAAAAGGGTCAACTACCATGTAAAGTCTTTGAGGGAAATTAGAAGAGCTCAAAAGTCTGTGGGATTGTTGATCCCAAGACTTCCATTTATGAGAGTTGTCAAGCAGATCTCAGCGAACCTCTGTTCTTTGATGAAGACCTCATCCTTTGTCAATGTGAGGTGGCAAACTCAAGCACTGCTATGCCTGCAAGAAGCTGCAGAGGACTTTGCTATTGATTTCATGAATGATGCCTACTTATGTGCTGCTCATTCTCATAGGGTAACACTAATGGCGAAGGATTATGTTATTGTTTCAAGAATAAGATATAAGTTTGATAAAGCTCTGGTTCCTATTGATCACCACGATAAAAAATTCTACGATATTTTAAATATACCTCCAGCTCGAGCACCTAAAACAACAGTTGTCATTGAAGAGATCAACGCTCAAGTCACTCATGATCATGAGACTAGAACTGCAGCAAATAGTGAGGAGGAGAGGAAAAAGCAGGGATTATTTACAGAGGAAAGTGCCATCTTAACCCAGATTCAAAAGTTACAGAAAGCAAATAAAGAGCTCCTCAAGAAAGGAGATGGGCAGGTTATAGTTAATGTTGCAATGCCATGGCAAAGTGAATTGTTTCTTGACATTAGACCTGAAGATAACAAAATGTTGAGGGAGCTTCATCTTGAAATATCAGATAGTGTGGTCAACATTTCACACAGGTATATCTAGAGGCCTTAAAATGCTTTTGTTTTGCATAATTTTCTAGTTCCTTAACTGCATTTTTATTTCTTGATTTGTAGGGTTCTTCTTCAACAATGTGAGGAAGCGGTTCAAAGAAAAGTATTTATTTTAGATCCTCTAGTGACACAGTGTTTTTTGCATAAACATGGAGATGCCAAGTCCTTTCTAAAGGGTTTTACAGAAGAAGTAGAATGTGTTATTTACCCATATATTGAAAAGTAAGTATTCATCTTCATTTTGGAAACATATTTGTTTCATTTAAGAAAGTATATTTACATGCAACTCATTGACAGGGGCCATTGGAGTTTGATTATTGTGGACTTCAATGCATATCAAGCTCTTTTCCTCAATTCTCTTCCATCACAGCATGGGAATTGCAAAGTGTAAGTTACTATACATTTTGTTGTTCTCTATTTTAAAGCCATGCCCCGTTTTGATTTTCACTTTACAATGCATTGCTGCAAAGCTTCTCAAGATGCATATTGATCAGAATTTTCCAGGAATAGCTAAAATGAATGAACAAAAGCAATTTGGATATAGCCAAATTCATGTGCCATTGCAGAGAGACTCAACATCATGTGGCTGGAGAGTGATTGCAAATGCTGTAAGATTCTTGGAAAGAAGGTTCCACATTCCTGATTTGAATTTATCAGACTACCCGGAAGCATGGATCATCTTGATCAGAGAGAGAGCAATAAATAGTATCATGAAACATGCAATCTGCCCATATGATCCAGACTCACCTCCACCCCCTCCACCTGATAAAAAACAGTCTGAAGATAAAAAGAAAGGGCTTCCTCTTCACTCACCACTAAAGCATGGGAAAAACATAAAGAGTCAAGCTGAAAGCTCCAAAAAGGGACAGAAGCAACAGAGAAAGCAAGGCTCTAAAAAGGATAGAAAGGGTTAAATCAATTTTTGAGTCTTAGATTGAAATCAATTGTAAAGCCAACCAAGGTTGGTAGATTTATTTTTTAACAAATTGTATGTAGTTATGCCAATCTTCATCTGGAAGATGGTCACAGTTGTATTGAACCTCTTGAGAGTTTGACAAAAGTTCATTGGATGGTCCAATTAAGTTTATTAATGTCACAATTATGAATGCATTGTGGGTTTTTTACTTCATTCTTGTTGGAAAGTGTTTAAATTCGAGAAGTTACAGAAGGACATAAAGAATTAAGAGGACACGACCGATACAAGCGATACGGGGAATCGGAGAATCTTGGGTTGCCCCTATCGCTTGCATCGGTCGTATTATCCATTTCATCGTTGTTGCTAGTTTTTATACTCGTGAGTCAAATCTTTACGCAAGGTCACTTCTTGAAGTCTCTCGCGGTAGTTTGCTAACACGACCGATGTAAGCGAAAAGGGCCATCCGACAATTTCAGATTGCACTAGTCGCTTGCATCGGTCGTCTTCACTTATCTCGTCTCCTCTGCTTTATGCCTTAAGACATGCTCTTCTAATATTGAAATACCAAACCTTGGATTGGAATTTGCACCAAGTTCTCCACTCTCTCTTATATTACTTGGTAGTTTGCATTTGTACCATGATAATTTCTCTTGCGGTAGTTTGCTAACACGACCGATGTAAGCGATAAGGGCCATCCGACAATTTCAGATTGCACTAGTCGCTTGCATCGGTCGTCTTCACTTATCTCGTCTCCTCTGCTTTATGCCTTAAGACATGCTCTTCTAATATTGAAATACCAAACCTTGGATTGGAATTTGCACCAAGTTCTCCACACTCTCTTATATTACTTGGTACTTTGCGTTTGTACCATGATAATTTCTCTCGCGGTAGTTTGCTAACACGACCGATGTAAGCGATAAGGGCCATCCGACAATTTCAGATTGCACTAGTCGCTTGCATCGGTCGTCTTCACTTATCTCGTCTCCTCTGCTTTATGCCTTAAGACATGCTCTTCTAATATTGAAATACCAAACCTTGGATTGGAATTTGCACCAAGTTCTCCACACTCTCTTATATTACTTGTTATGTGTACCATGATAATTTCTCTTGCATTCCTTGAGGACAAAAAAGTTGGATAGAATCAAATTATTTAGCTGAGACTAGTGTGCACCTTTGATAGACTATAGTTATTAAATTGAAATTAGATATTCAATTCTAGATCTCTTCTTCATCTAGAATTAACTTATGCAAGTTCCTGTATAATTATTTCTTAGTCATCAATTCACTCCTGCAAAAAAAAATCAATGGAAATATGAAATTAAGGACCTAAAAAATATCTAAGACATTTAAAATTAATAATTTAACACACATTGTTTGTAACCATCCTGCCAAGAAAATTCAATGGAAGTATCAATAGAAGCTTCTATTAGATGAAGATACATTATGTAAGAATGTCAGGGTTAACTTGTTACAATCTTAAAGGTTGGAACTTAATCACCCTTGGTGGCAGGCAGCTTATGCAAGATAATGATTTCTCTGATCTAATGTTAACTATTGCATCATCAATTGAGAATCTACACTGAGATGATACCTCATCAAGGTATTCTAGAAGCTCCCTTACATTTCTGAGATTCCAATTTGCAGTGACAATTATTTTCCTTGATTGAAAATCTGGATGAATCAATACTTCTAACTCAAATTCTGGACAGCTCTCCTCTGAGTCCAAGGCTATCCAAAGTCCAAGCTTTTTTTTCCATCTTCTATAGTCATATCCTAGAACCAGAGATTGTCGACATATCTGATATGAGATTGAAAGAGAATTGGGACTAACTTTACATAAAATAATGTCACCTAGCTTTTGAACTTCTTTGCTATCCCATTCCCTACCTAAAACATCATCAATCTCTGAAATAGGGACTCTCCTATTCAACCACATTGTTTTTGTTTTCTGTAATAACATGTTTTTAAAGCATGCTACAAAGACATGAATAGGCAAAAACCATTGAATCTTTATCCTTCTCGAAATTCGGCCTGCTGACATTGCCTTCTGGATGTCAAATTTAATTTTGCAGAGAAAACTTGAAACTGTTGAATGATCAGGAGCATCCCAATCTAATGAAGAGATGCAAGGACTATGTACGTGTACAAGAATTCCATAAGAACTCCTCCCTGACGGCACTTGATAATCTGCATAATGGACAAATAACTCTATGCTATTGAAGAATTGAACAAATTTCTCTGCATACATGAGTTCTGCATATTCCTTATGAAGAACTCTGAATGTTCCTGTTAAACATTCAACAGGTTGCCATTCCACAATATTGGAAGGAAAGATATCTGCAGTACAAAAACATATGTTTCATTATACAAAATCAACTGGAATGATAGAAGAGCATTGTCAAACTTCACTTACAGTACGAAGGGAATTGCAGATGATTTTCTAGAACAAGATCCTCAGCGATGTACACATGCTGTACTCGTGCAAACCAACCGCATCTCTTCAATTTGAAACTGAGAATACGTCCCTTCCAATGGTTTCTTGTGTTGTCTCTTTTGGCACGCTTGACTTTATGGGCACCTCTACAGCTAGGAAGCATAGTAACCCAGTCATTTACTTTCACGGAAAGAGGTTTCCACAAAGAATCCTCTCTTCTGTTGTAAACCTCACATGAAGTTACGCGATTGGAAGGACGACGAGAAGAAGAAGCCATTTGAACTTAGGAGAAGAAGAATGTTCAAAGCGAGAAACCGACGTTCACAAATTTTGGCAGTATTTATAGAAAAAAAGGCTTTGTACACGTGGAAACTTTTGATTTGATGTTAACCCTGTCGTTGAATGATCATGACATTTTGTGAACCCAAAAATATTTCGTATCTTCAAAAATCAATTCCTTCTTGGAAATTCGAGAATATGCTTTGTGTACTGTGCAAAAGTATCTTTTTTTGCATCAAACCGAAAAATTGTACACTGAATACGAGACTCTTCATCACTTTAGCGGCGCTTTGAAAGAAAATTGTATTAAAAAAAGAAATTCTCCATACGGTTAAAAGAGACAGCAATGTTATATTCTTGTACACGTGGAAAGACGCTATTTGTCAATTTCCTTAATCTCTCATTAGCAAACAGCCCCTTTTCGGCCGTTTTTTGCCCTAATGGGCAAACCACTGCCATATAGGAACCAAATACAAAATTGTGGTGTACCACTACTATATATGAGCCAAATACAAAATTGTGGCACACCACTACCATACACATGCCCGAGGGATTAAACCATCTATATCTATAGTCGTTCAACAAAGCACATTGATGAAATTAGACAAAGTGACATGATATTTATAAACAACAACTAAAAGAAACCAAAAAAAGTCTATAAGCTCACCTCATCATAGATGCTCCCATGAAACGATCCCATCGTGTCTCTCCAAGTCCTCCAATAGTGCAAGTAATCCATGAATATATCCTTAATCCTCATTTTCATGTGTTGGAGGATGACCCACTACCAACTCCTACAATAAATATGCAAGGCGCTAGATGAACATACATGACATGCTTAACATAAGCAAATTCAATCATCAAAATGATACTCACAAACTCGTGATGCATAGTGTCATACCTGCTACTACCAAAATGTGATGCTCCAACCATATCTAGACTTGTGGGCACCGCATCTCACTATTGATGATATTGGTTAGAAGTCTAAAACTACTCATTGTGGATCATATCCCACTCCTCAGCCTTTAACCATATAGGCTTCAATAAGCCTACTTTGAAAGCATCATGAGCCTTTGATCAACGATGGGACATCACCTCAGGCACCATGTACTAAATCCACTATGAGCTCACAATAGGGTGCCCACGTGTTGGTCGGTACTTGTTATACATGGACTCTATGATTTAATGTTTTTTATCCTTGTCCTATTCACTCCACTTCACCATGACAAAGTCTCCAAACTATATGGAGCATAGCTTCCGTATGCGCTGATGCATGGCCTTTCTAGCTGCATCTATTACTGGAGCTCCATCACATATAGACTACACCTTACAGTCTTCATGGTCACGAGCACCCCAAGTGTACGCGGTGTACTATGTGGCATACCTGTATATGAGGTACTCACTCTAGAAGACGAAGTGGGAGACACAAAAACTATTGCACTGCCTCCACAACATCCACCTCCTCTATAGCCACTTGTAGATCCGCCTCTAGAAGCTGCTCCTCTAGAGCATGACCACATTTGATTAGAGGGATAAGAAGGGCTAGCACCTGTATTGTATTGTGGAGTGGAATGCATATGTCATCTAGTGGAGCCACTAGGGGATGGCTCAATGGGTGGTTGTGGTGGATTTGTAAAGCTAAGAGTATCTCTAGTGGGAGTAATCCCCCCAAAAGGAGTACCTCTGAGAGGAGTAGTCTTGCCAAAGGGAGTACCTCTAGTGGGAGTAGTCCGGCCAAAGGAAGTGGTACTAAAGGGAGTGCAACAGATGGGAGTGAGGCTGGGGGGGAGTGCTACAATTAGTGATCCAATATTGTTGCTCTATCCATATATAGCAAGAGATTCTTGAGATACAAACTCCATAATCTGTTCCTCTATCATGGAGTGCTAAGTGATCGATGGGTTGTCTCCTATCATGCTCTACAATAGAAAACACAAATAATTAGAATACAATAATAATGGTAATATAGAAAAATAGTAGTGTACAACAAAACATAGCAAACTAAATAAACACAAATTAGTACGTACAAGTGTTTGCTTTATAAATCCTGTATTCTAGCATCCTCTTGGAGATCTCACATATAGAGGATATCTGTCTCTACATTGATGACTTAAAGATCTCTTGGTATGGACACCCCTTCTTGATCATCATCCTCAAACAATGTGTTGTTTGTTACTTCATTCTGAACCTCTTCTTCTTTAGAGACCTCTTCATCTTGGACAATGATCTCTTCCTCCTTGACTACCAAATGCTCCTAAGAGTCCACTCTGGATGGAATTTCTTCTATGTCTATGTCCTCATAAATTTATTTTCTACATGCATAGACTTGTAAAATAAATAGCCACTTTGGTTCTTTTGAATCTAGCATAAAGACAACTTGCTCATAGTGTTCAAGAAGTACAAATGTATCTCTTTCATCTGTCCATGACTTTGTGGAGTCTACTTGAAGCAAACCACTCTTATCCCACCTCATTGAGTGCAAGGACATGCCATTCTCTCCTGTAGATCCAAAGATGCCATCTGATACCATGTAGAGATGTTAGGACATTTAATATATGACACATTTAATTATATATTCTAATTATAAATCTAAAATCTTAATTTTTTATTAAACATAAAGTCCTATATTTTTTATATTTAGTTATATATATCTAAAATAATTCAAAAACCCTAATTTCTTATATATTTAATTATACATATTTTAGTTTGATTATATATTGTACTTTTTTTCCTATTTTTATTTATATTTGATTATATATACTAATATTAAACCTTAGACACTATTTTCTTTATATCTAACTATATGTACGTAAAAATCCTAAAGACCTATTTTTTACATCTTTAATTATATATATTTTACATATTCTAATTTTTCCTAAATTTTTACATGCATTTAATTAGAATATTTTCTTATTCTAATTTTTTACCTAATTTTTACATACATTTGATTATATATATTTATATTAATCCTCAAACTTTACTTTTTAAATATCTAATTATATTGTTTAATTTGAATAAAAAATCCTAATTTCTTATAAGTTTGTATATATGCGCAATTATATGTATGTGGTTGTATGTAAAACCGTAAAACCCTATTTTTTAGATATTTATTATATATATGTAGAAATCCTAAATATCCTAAAAGCCTATTTTTAACATATTTAATTATAAATATTTTACATATTTTAACTTTTTGCCTAATTTTTACATACATTTGATTATAATATTTACATATTCTAATTTTTTCCTAATTTTTACATACATTTAATTAGAAGATTTAAATATTCTACTTTTTTCCCTAATGTTATATATATTGCATTATATATATTAATATTAATCCTAAATTTTTATTTTTTTATATTTAATTAGATGTATTTAATTTAATTCAAAAACCTTTATATGCATGTGTATGTGTATATTTATTATGTGTGTATATGTGTATATATGTGTATGTATGTGCAAAAATCCTAAAACCCTAATCCTAAAGACATAAACCTAAAACATGTATATGTGTGTATGTGTGTATATCTGTATGTGTGTATGCTTGTGTATATATATGTGTATGTGCATATGTATTACATATGTGTATATGTGTATGCATGTGTAAACATCCTAAAACCCAAATCCTAAAGACCTAGACCCAAAACATGTGTATGTGTATGTGTCTATGCATGTGTATATATATGTGTATGTGTGTATATGTGTATGCATGTGGAAAACCTAAAACCCTAATCTTAAAGACCTAGACCTAAAACATATATATGTTTGTATGCATGTGTATATACATGTGTATGTGTATATGTGTATATATGTGTATGCATGTGTAAAAACCCTAAAACCCTAATCTAAAAGACCTAGACCTAAAACATGTGTGTGTATATATATATATATATATATATATATATATATATATATATATATATATATATATATATATATATATATATATATATATATATATATATATATATATATATATATATGCACACATACACACACACACACACATATACACACACACACACACACACACACACACACATATATATATATATATATATATATATATATATATATATATATATATATATATATATATATATATATATATATATATATATATATATATATATATATATATATATATATATATATATATATATATATATATATATATATATATATGTGTGTGTGTGTGTGTGTGTGTGTGTGTGTGTATGCATGTGTGTGTTAAGAAAGCATCTATAAATTGTGAGACAATTTCAAGTAGTCAACGCTATTAAGAACAATTTTCAAGGCTCAAGATATCAATATGAAAAAATAGATAAATTTAAAAAAGTCTTTCAAGTCATGCAAGTCAATGGGTCACTTATGCAATTTCATGCATTTGACCTTGAAGGGCATGGTCCTTGCTTAGTTCCAACAATTGAATACAAGAAGCTACCTAGAAATTTAATAACTACTTCATGGCTTCATAATGAAATTCTCCAAGAAGAGAATTGGGAATTGTAAATCTTGTTAAGGTTATGTGATGTCGCGGCAAAAGCTTGTTCACTAACAAGACTGCGGAAAATTGCCACCCCTCAATTAGAACTAAGCTAGGGTGATATTAGAACACCTACATAATCATCAGTAGCTTAGCAACCTTCTCTTGCTGAAAACTTTATAACTGTATTTAGTGAAAACTGAAAATTCACTTTACAGAAAGCTTTGCGTTTTCCTCAAGCTTCAATTCTTAACTGATTTACTTCAAACTTTACACTACTATGTTTTCTTACATTTAGATAATCTTTCGGTCACTTAACTGTACCAAAAAATTGAGTTTTGAACTCACCGAAATACCACCGGAACTTCACTAGACTGTTACCGGACTCTCACAAAAATTGTACCAGAATGTTATCGGAATCAACTGTAATCCTATTTGGAATTACTTCAAATGACTGTAGATGAAGTAAGAAAGTAATACCTGAACTTCCTTCATTAAACGAACTCTATCTGAAGTTTGAGAGAAAACTTCACCAGTTTTGGATGTCTTTACGGTGAGACTTAGTACTGTGTGTACATGTCCCGTTTCACAAAACTCTTTGATCAGTTTGTAGTTCAGACTCCTAGCTTCAAGATGAGCTATCACTCATGAAAAACTTTACACTATACTATGAGATCTAACTTGCAGAAGTACCGGAAAACGTTTACTGAGAAAAACTGACTGTTAACTAAGTTTCACAATAACCAGAAATCACTTAGATTTCTTCACACGAGAAGAATGCACTCAGATCTTTCCACATAAATTTGTGTTTTCTATTAGAAAAGATGTGTACAAAAATGGCTTGGCCTCACTTTGCTCATAGCCATGAAAAACTCTCCTATGCTGAGTAGTTCTTCCTTACCATCTATCTCTTAGATGAATACCCGACATTTCAAGTTCTGTTATTCATCTCTACATACGGACGCTTGCGTCTACTACAAGTGCTTCTCTACTCTCTTGGGAGTCTTACCTTTTCATCTCTTCTCATCTATCTAAGCACTCTCTCAACTCTCTTATATACATTTTTAATCCGAGATTCAAAACTCGTACTTCTAGAAGTTTCTACACTGTATATTACAAGCGTGAATTTGTCCCTTCACTAAGGCTTTGATTTTTTGAATGCTTTGTTTCTGCTTCTCTTCGTCTTTATGTCGTTATGCCTAATTAGTGAGTGAATCTCCAACAACTCCCCCTCAAGCACTAACTAGCATCTTCTGATCTTTCATATATTCTTCTTTTCTTTTATTCATGCCATCTCTTTGAATCTGCTTGTCTTTACTTCATCCAAGCTTTTTGGCAGAATATCTATAATCTAATCTTTTGTAGGAGTGAATACTATTTCAATCTCCTTCTCGATTACCTTTTCCCTCGGAAATAATATTGAATCTCTATGTGCTTTGTTCTTGCATGAAATACTGGATTTGCTGCAAGATACAATGAACTCATATTATCTCCATGTATGATAGGTGTACCTTGATCAATACCCATGCTTTTGAACAAGGTCTGCATCCATATCACTTCTTTTGCTGCTTCCACAAGTCCTTTATATTCAGCTTCAGTTGATGATAGAGCCACTGTATGCTGCTTCTTTGAACACCAACTGACGAGCTTGTCTCCTAGGTATATCATATACCCATGTGTTAATCTTCTGTCATCTTGACTTCCTGCCCAGTCTGAGTCACTGTACGCTCTCAACTTTATATCTGATGTAAAAGGATAATATAATCCTTCCTTTATGGTTCTTTTAATATATCTAAGAACTCTTTGTCCTGCAACCCAATGTTGATCCTTCGGACAATGCATAAACTGTGAGAGAACTCCTACTGCATAACTAAGATCTGGTCTTGTTAGCGTAGCATAAATCAAGCTTCCCACTAAAGATTGATACTTTCTCATATCTTTAAACTCTGCACCATCATATTTGCTGAGTTTATGATTTACTTCAAGCGGTGTTGACGCTTCTCTGCAATTCTCCATGTTAAACTTCTTCAGTAAGTTTAGGAGATACCTTTCTTGCGAAACATATACACCATGATCTGTATATGTATCTTCCATTCCAAGAAAGCATGATAACTTTCCTAGATCACTGATCTTGAACTCTTTTTCAAGCAATATTTTTACCTCCTTGATTCCTTCATCTGAGATACCTATGATTATAATGTCGTCTACATAAATACAAATCTAGATCATACCTTCATCTGTTCTCTTAATGAGTAGACTTGCATCTGCCTTTGAGCTTTGGTATCCAAGGTCATTGAGATACTTAACAAGTCTATAATTCCAAGCTCTTGGAGCTTTCTTCAATCCATAGAGTCGCATGACAACTATTCGGACGGTACTTGTAGTAGCTGCACAAAAGGCCTGTCCTATTTTCCAGATGGATGTCGAATTTGCATTTTTGAATGGTCACCTCAAGGAGGAGGTATATGTATCTCAACCACCAGGTTTTGAAGTGCCCAATTCAGAAAATAAAGTTTGTAGGTTGAAGAAAGCTTTGTATGGACTTAAGCAAGCTCCACGAGCTTGGTACCAACGAATAGATCATTTTTCCAAAAATATGGGTTTTGAAAGAAGTACTTCTGATGCTAACTTGTATGTAACGAAAATGGATAGCAAGCTAGTTGTTGTCATTGTATATGTAGATGATTTAATCATTACACGAGATCATCAGGAACTCATCAATCAAACTCGCATCAGCTTGGGAACTGAGTTTGAAATGACAAACTTAGGTATACTCCATTTTTGTCTGGGAATTGAAGTATGGCAAAGGAAGGATGGCATTTTCATCTCACAACAAAAATATGCCAAAGAGATTCTCAAGGCATTTGGAATGATGGACTGCAAGCCAACTAGCACACCTATGGAGGTAAATCATAAGCTATCTATGGATGATAACATGCCTGATGTAGATGCTAAGAAGTATAGGAAGCTCGTTGGAAGTCTTATTTTTCTGTGCAACACTAGACCAGACATTAGCTATGTTGTTGGAGTATTAAGCAGGTTTTCCAACAAACCTAAGGAAAGTCACTGGAATGCTGGAATGCGAATTCTAAGGTACATTGTAGGAACCTTGGATTTTGGTATTTTTTATACCACAAGTGATACACTCCAAGGATATTGTGATTCAGATTGGGCTGGAGATTGTGATTCTAGAAAATCAGTTTCTGGATATTGTTTCTCACTTGGTTCAGGAATATTTTCTTGGGTAAGTAGAAAGCAACCAACTCTCGCTCTCTCCTCCACTGAAGCAGAGTACAAAGCAACTTGTTTTGCTTCTTGTGAGGCAGTCTGGTTAAGGAGAATTCTTGCATATCTAGGCTTTCCATCAAATATGGCAACTATACTCAAGTGTGATAATCAAAGTTGTATGGCTATTGCAAAGAACCCAGTATTTCATGCTCGCACCAAGCACATAGAAGTACAGTACCATTACATTCGGGAGCTAATTGAAGATGAAATTGTGGAGCTAGAATATTGCCCAACAGAGGCAAATTGTACTGACATATTCACTAAAGCATTTGGAAGAGAGCAGCTCAACAGACATCTTCAACGGATGGGCATCGGACCGAAACCTACTTGATTTTTCATCGGTAAACATTGAGGGGGGGTGTTAGTATATGATCAATGTCTACCCCTCATGATTGTATGCACATTTTGTAAGGCCCCTGTTATGAGGAGAAGCCAAGCGTGCATTACCCAATTGATGGGAATCCCAACTTGCATGTTGGATGAAGGTCATATTGGACCATGTAAGGTATTGTAAGGAAAGGGAGTTACCAGGGTCCCCAATTGGGGGGTCCGGTCGGAGTCAGAAATCATTTATATTTGTTAGGTCGGTTCAACCGGTCTAAGCCGTGTATGGCAATTACGCGGATGGTGGCCGCCCACACTCTACCGCCCATGTATAGACGTCCACGGAAGGCCACCCATGATCCTATATATACATGACTTCTGCACTACCTGAGACATCAAGTTGAGCCAACATACCTCTACCTTGTATCTCCCTATCTAGAGTTGTCTAGATCACCATTTAAGCTCTATCTTGAGAGCGCACGGATGGACAACGCCATCATCTTTGTACTTGCTGCTAATAGAAAATTGTTGAGATTCTCCTATATCTGTTATCTTCTCTGCTATTGCTCCTGTGTTATATTGCATAACTATTGTCTTACATTAATCAAAGAAGATCGATTGTCCTAAGCACCTAGTTGATAGGTATATAGAAGTCCAATTCATATTAAATATATTAAAAATTATCATGTGTTGCCACACACGAAGGGAGAATCCTCATTATTGCCATAGACATGTTCTTTGCAAGGGAGATCAGTTAGCAGCATAGCTGCAACTCGAAGATTAATCTGCAAACATGATTTGGGTATCTGGAACTTACGAACCCTTCAGGTTGTTCCATGTAGACTTCATCTGATATATATCCATTTAGAAATGCATTCTTTATATCCAACTGACTTAGCTTCCATCCTTTTGATGTTGCTACAGCAACCAATGTCCTTATGGTTGACATCTTTGCCACTGGACTGAATGTCCCATCATAATCTATGCCATGCATCTGAGCATAACCTTTGACTACCAGTCTAGCTTTGTATCTGGGTATTCTTCCATCTGCAAGTTTCTTAACTTTTTAAACCCATTTATTTCCAATCACTTTCTTATCATTTGGTTTTGGAGCAAGATCCGAAGTCTTGTTCTCCTTAAGTGCATTGAACTCCTCCTTCACTGCTTCTTCCCATTGTTTCTTACCTTTTGCTTCACTTGTCGGTTGTTTCCTTACTCTGTTTGACCTTCTTGGTTCAAACTCTTCATGTGTATCTGAATACACATCTTCATCAAATCTCGGTCCATCTTCGTTTCTCATACCTGATCTGATCTTGGACATACTTGCCTACACATGATCTTCATCTCCATTTACTTGCATATGTGATTTACCTTTTTCAATTCTTCTCATCTCTTCTTCAAGAGTTTCAACACTATGCTCTTTATCTGTATACCAGCTCTTTCCTTCATCAAATGTCACATCTCTGGAAACAATAAACTATTTGGTTAGAGGACTCCATAGTCTATAACCCATCTGCTTTTCATCATATTCGATGAACACATATTTTTCAGCTCTTGGTTCAAGCTTATGTCTAAGTTGTGATGGTACATAAGCATAAGCCACTGATCCAAACACTTTGCAGTGATCAAGTGTTGGCTTCTTACCCCACCAAGCTTTATAAGGGGTTATCCCATTTAAAGCTGTACATGGTAATCTGTTTACAAGATATGTGGCTGTATTTACAGCCTCAGCCCAAAGATAGTTTGGACAATTCTTCTCCTTTAACATTGCTCTGGCAAACTCAACTAGAGTTTGGTTTCTCCTTTCTGCTACTCCATTTTGTTGCGGTGTATACCTGCAAGTTATTTCTCTTTTGATACCTGCATTCCACAGATAATCATTGAATTCTTAAGAAAAATATTCTCCTCCTCCATTAGACCTTAGTCTTTTGAGTTTTTGTCCTGTAAGTCTTTCAGCATATGCATGAAAGTGCCTGAAAGCTCCGAATACTTCTGACTTCTCTTTCAAAACATAAAACGTTATCCATCTTGTTGCATCATCAATAAAAAGAACGTAATACCTCGAGCCGCAGATAGATCCTTCTTTTGTCGGTCCCCATACATCTGTATTTATGAGTTCTAGCAAACCATCATGTTTGTAACCATTCTTCTGAAATGATAACCCGCGTGCTTTTCCCATCTGACAGGCTTCACATTTGTGAATCATATGTTGACTCTTCATATTTGGTAATCCTCTTACGGATTGTTTCTCCACCATCATTTTGATTCCTTTTTCATTAAAATGTCCTAATCTCTTATGCCAGAGGTCTAACTCTGTAAAAAACTTCATCACCATGTGTGATTAAAGCTTGACCAACATTCCCTTGTACTTTAAGAGTAAAAAGTTTACCTTCCTTTTTACCATGAACAATCTGATTGTATCCATTCTCTAGATCTTCAACAAATACTCCTTCATTTGTAAACCTGACTTGAAAACCTTTTTCTACTATCTGTCCCACACTGATCAGATTCTTCGGGATTGTTGGAACATACAAAACATTTGTTAGCAGGTCACCTCCATTCTTACAATTTACTTTTCCAATTGACCTTACATTATGTTTTGTGTTATCACCTGTTTGTACTGTATGATTTGAAATACCTCCTTCTCGTTTTGATAACAATTCGATATTTCCTGACAAATGATTTGAACAACCAGAATCAATATAGAATACCTTGAGGTCTTCATTCTCTGACGTACTTATCGAATTCATCATCAATGTTGTATGATCATCGTTCTGCGTATCATTTGCATAGTTGTAGTAGGTAGTGTTGTGAGACTGATTCTGTCCCCAACTTCTTGCTCCACCTCTACCATATCCACCTCTTTGGCTTTGTCTACCTCTTTGATATCTTCCGCTTCTGCCTCTGCTATTGTTATTCTGACTTTGACTTGATCCTTGAGAATTATGCCAGCAATCATGAGCCAAATGATTACTTAATCCACAGATCCAACAAAACTTCTTCTGATTACCTCTTCCTTTTGTATTACCTCTTTTTCTGATGTTACCTCTTCCTCTTGCATAATTTTCTTGAGTAGTCATCTCTTCTTCATCCTTTTCTTTACCTTTATCACCTTTCTTCTTATTCTTTGCGTACATAGCAGAACTTTGTCCTTTATCTCCATCTATCTTCAAATCTTGCTCAAATGTTAGCATTAGTCCAAGCAACTGATTTAAATCTGGTACAAAATGATTTAATGAAAGTTCAGTTGAAAGTACGAAAGGTTTCCACCTTTCATCTCCTCTCAGTCCGGCAAGCAACTGCACTATCAACCTGTGGTCTTCAATATTTTTGTCAATTGATCCAAGACTGTCTGCCAAGTCCATCTTAGTGACATAATCACTAATGCTTTGACTTTGCTTTTTCTTGAACGTTGTGAACTCCGACCATAAGCTAGCCTTTCTAGCTTTGGTAGTGTTTTGAAAATTATCTTCCAACGCACCCCATATGTCTTCCGCTTTCTCCAGACCTCTAATATGTGGTAGTAGATGATCTGTAATGGTATTGTAGATATACGCTCTTGCCGTTGCATCTGTCTTCTGCCACAACTTCAAGGCTTCTAACTCTTCTTTCTTTGGTTGACTATCATCTTCAAAAGTAGGCTTCTTTTCTTCTCTTGTTACATATTTCATTAAGTCCTTACTCATAAGTAAGGCTTCCATTCGCATTACCCATGCGGGATAGTTATCTCTGTCCAATTTGTCAATCGAAATGTGATCTGCCATAATCTTCTTGTTTCTGTTAATGCCGGTGAGTATAACTTTAAAAGATTTTACCTTTCATAAACCTTTACCCTTGAGAATGACTTCGGAATGCTTCTTGATGCCGTTTGTTGTTTATCTCCTCAGCTTTCACCTTTCTTGTGAAGAATTCTTCAAATTCTCTTGTATCTTTATTTCCGTTTCTACTTCTGAGAAACCTTTTCTGTTCTTCAGAACCTTTCGCTCTGATACCACTTGTTGAGGTTATGTGATGTCACGGCAAAAACTTGTTCACTAACAAGACTGCAGAAAATTGCCACGCCTCAACTAGAACTAAGCTAGTGTGATATTAGAACACCTCTATAATCATGAGTAGCTTAGCAACCTTCTCTTGCTGAAAACTTTATAACTGTATTTAGTGAAAACTGAAAATTCACTTTACAGAAAGCTTTGTGTTTTCTTCAAGCTTCAATTCTTAACTGATTTACTTCAAACTTTACACTACTGTGTTTTCTTACAGTTAGATAATCTTTCCGTCACTTAACTATACCAAAAAACTGAGTTTTGAACTCATCGAAATACCACGGGAACTTCACTGGACTGTTATCGGACTCTCATCGAAATTGTACCAGAATGTTATCGAAATCAACTGTAATCCTGTTTGTAATTACTTCAAATGGCTAGATGAAGTAAGGAAGTAATACCTGAGCTTCCTTCAGTAAATGAACTCTATCTTAAGTTTGAGAGAAAACTTCACCAGTTTTGAATGTCTTTACGATCAGACTTAGTATTGTGTGTACATGTCCCGTTTCACAAAACTCTTTGATCAGTTTGTAGTTCAGACTCCTAGCTTCAAGATGACCTATCACTCATGAAAAACTTTACACTATGGTGCGAGATCTAACTTGCAGAAGTACCGAAAAACATTTACTGAGAAAAACTCTGACTGTTAACTAACTTTCACAGTAACATGAAATCACTTAGATTTCTTCACAGGCGAAGAATGCACTCAAATCTTTCCACATAAATATGTGTTTTCTATTAGAGAAGATGTGTACAAAAATGGCTTGGCCTCACTTTGCTCATAGCCATGGAAAACTCTCCTATGCTGAGTAGTTCTTCCTTACCATCTCTCTCTTAAATGAATACGCGACATTTTAGGTTTTGTTATTCATTTCTACATACCTACGCTTGCGTCTACTACAAGCGCTTCTCTACTCTCTTGGGAGTCCTACCTTTTCATCTCTTCTCATCTATCTAAGCACTCTCTCAACTCTCTTATATACATTTTTAATCTGAGATTCAAAACTCGTACTTCTGGAAGTTTCTACACTGTATATTACAGGCGTGAATTTGTCCCTTCACTAAGGCTTTGATTTTCTAAATGCTTTGTTTCTGCTTCTCTTCGTCTTTATGTCGTTATGCCCACTTAGTGAGTGAATCTCCAACAAATCCTTAACTAGGAAATAGCTTAAAATAGATCCCAAAAAAAGTGATAACATTAGAATCCAAAAAGGTTTAAATAATACATACAAGGATGGTGGAGAACAAAATTGCCTTCTTAGGCCATGCAAATTTCTCCATTCCCAGGCGGACTTCTGAGTGAGAGAACTAAAGTTATGTCTACCCAAAAGAACCTAGCAAATTAGAGCAATGTGTAAGGGTATGTAGAAATAGAGAGAAACCTAGGAGAGGATCTAGAGCTATCCAAGTTGTACGACTCATTAGGGTACATTTCAAGAACCATGTCCAAGTAGTATCTCAAAATTTAAGCGGAAATGTAAAGGTAGAAGCGATAGTGAACCTTAAAAGGATACTATCCTTAGAAATGGTTACCGATGTGGTTGTGACCACC
This sequence comes from Ceratopteris richardii, assembly GCA_020310875.1. Taxonomy (NCBI): domain Eukaryota; kingdom Viridiplantae; phylum Streptophyta; class Polypodiopsida; order Polypodiales; family Pteridaceae; genus Ceratopteris; species Ceratopteris richardii. The sequence goes on from CM035416.1 coordinate 5,333,610, forward strand.
CGATCAGTTCTTTTCTTATGAAAACAACTCACTATCAATTATCACCTATGAAAAGTGATTACAAACTTATCTTTAAAGATGACTCATTAGGTTATTTTTATGGATTTTGTATTTACTATCCTTTATAAGTTGGATAGCTCTTTAACAGATATTATGTATTTCATCTATCCCTTGTTGTACATTCTCTATTATTATAGAACAAGGAGAGGTAGACGGTAGTTCTTGGTTCTATCTTAATGTAATTATTTTTCCTTGGGAATAAATGTTATGTGCTTAAACATTGTATCCATATTTGCTTACATACTTCTTGAAACAAACTTTTTTCTTTTCTCTAATAAATATGGTATGATTCACATTTGCATCTCGAACATATGTGTGCTTTATAATTTTCTAATTGTTATACATGTTTTCACTTATAAGCATACGTATAGTCTCATGAAATAGTTTCATACTTGTTTACGTATGTGAATTAAACTTAAATTAACCAATTACTCTGATTGTCTAGCTCGTGGCATCAAATCTTATTCTAAGGGTAGTATACATATATGAAATTTAGATTTATTAAGATTTTTGGAGTTTTTGGCTTGATTCAAAGTCTCTCAACAGTATAGAGAATGTACAATCACTACAATAATGTTCTAATTATTTGATTCTTACTTCACAATAGTCGTGTAGGTTCACCAAACAATAATCATATATAGTATATAGAGTGCATAGTAACATTTCTACTTGTTTGATAATTTGACTTTTACTTTCACATTAGTAATAGAGATTCATATGAAGATAATCATACATATACTTCTATGATTCTTACTCTCAGAACAATTACAGATCTTCATATAAATATTATCATATACAAATATAATTAATCATCCGTCTAGCAATATATCTTTTTATTTATCTAATTTACAATCTTTTCATCTATCCATGTATCAATATGTCTACTTATATATATATCCATCGGCTTATTTGTCTATCCCACTATTTATCTATTTATTCATCTATTTATCAATCCATAAATCCATCCATTTATTCATCTATCTATCTATCTATCTATCTATCTATCTATCTATCTATCTATCTATCTATCTATCTATCTATCTATCTATCTATCTATCTATCTACCTACCTACCTATCTATCTATCTATCTATCTATCTATCTATCTATCTATCTATCTATCTATCTATCTATCTATCTATCTATCTATCTATCTATCTATCTATCTATCTATCTATCTATACATCTATGAATTTATTCATATTATCTATCTATCTATACATCCATTCATACATTCATATAGTTATCTTATCCATCTATCAATTTTCATATCCATCTATCTAGATATGCATCCAACTAACTAGCTATTTGTCTATCCATACATCGATTTATGTCTATCTATTTATCCCTCTATTGACTTATTCATCTATTTAGATATCTATCTATCTGTGTATCTATTAATCTATATATCTAACTTCTTGTCTATTCATATATCTATCTGTTCATTTATCTATCAATTCATTTGTTAATCTATCTATCTATTTATCCATTTATCATGTTATTCATCTTCTTATCTATCTATTTATCTAGTTATCTATTCAGCTATTTTTGCATCTAATATTCATCTAACAATCTATCTATTTATCATATGTATCTATATTTCTACTTATTTATGTGTCCAATTATCTTTCTATATATCTACGATAGTTTGACTCTTTCATTAACGTTTTATAATAGCATGTAAAAGATTAGTTAGATTACTGTTTTTGTAAATTTATGTGATACTTTAATTTTATAATTGCAAAGATGGAGAGAAAAAAGAATAAGTATGAGAGAAAGTAGTTAGAAGAGATCATTTGCTCTTACTTCTAAGGAATGAGAGAGAATGAGATCATATTAAGAATGGAAATTTCTAATTACAAAGATTTCATTGATCAACTTTATAGAACACTACATAATAGAATTGAAATAAAAATGGAAGGATATTAGATGGACCAAAATTACTACATGAGCAAATGAGTAAGAAGCTCACTAGAGTATTGGAAAAATAGTGATAGTATGTGAATCATTGGCATCAAGTACCAATTTAATGACATGGTGCATAGAGAAGTCTAAGTTTATAGTTTGGCATTTCTAAACAATGAAGACGGAAAAAAATGCTTGATCTAATACATTTGAAGACATAGAGAGACCATCAATGCTAGATTCATCACATCCATCAATAAAATGCATCTCTTGGAGTTTGAGATTTGCAAAAGTAAGCGAGAAACACAAGGAAGAAGGAGAAAGTTGGAGCACAACACACAATATTGAATGTATTACCAAGTCAACGTATAAAGGTAAGTGACCCATTAGGGTTTAAGTTGTATATACAAGTCACGTGAAAAAACCTAAAGAGGGTAAAAAGTGCTCCAACAGTCCTAGTGTGTTCACACACATCACTACCAAAATATATCATTCAATGAAGAAGGAGCTAGCACTCATGTATAAGGAAGTGCCAATCTATGTGGAATAGATCCACAAAAGGAAGTAAGCCCAAAGCCTTGCGGAAAGCTTCAAAATTCTCGCTAGGTAGATCCTTTGTAGAAATGTCTCCAATCTTCTCCTCTCTGGGCACATATGCCAACTTGTTCTCATAACAAAAGAACCTATCCATGGCATAATGATAGTGCACCAAAATGAGCTTAGTGTGAGCATGGAATAGAAGGTTCCTCGCAACTGCGAATGCACTCTGGATGTCAGTGAAGATGGTGGTGGCAGAAGATTGACCAACACCCAAATTAGGCATAAGGCATATGAGCCACACACACCCAATAGTCAATGTGAAAGTTGCACTATACTCAGCCTCACAACTAGAAGTGGGCATAGTAGCCTACATCTTGCTCAACCAAGATATGTATGAGAACCAAGCATGAAGCAAAAACGAGTGGTGGACACATGAGTGTCATAGCAACCAGCCCAATCAAAGTAAAAAAAACATGTAAATCCAGTGGTAATGATCCCCCCTTGGGATAAAACAATCCAAGTAGCCAGGTACCACTCAAGTAGCAAAAGATGTGCTTAACCACCTGCCAATGCTTGAAACCTAGGCACTGCATAAAAGTGCTAATTCATGAGACAACAAACTGAATATTAGCCTGAGTTATGCATAAGTAAATCAATCAGCCAACACTCTACTAATAAAAACAACATCAAATGCATCTCTAACATCATGAAGAATCAACTATAAACCTGTTTGCATAGGAGTGGCAATAGATTCACAGCATTCAAGGCTAAAATGTTACAATAATGTGTCAATAAATTTTTTTACTCAAAGCTATTTTGCCATCAACTTGCATAAACAAAATGCCCAAATAATGAAATAAATGCCCCAAATCGGACATCTCAAGTGAAGCATGCAAATCAGCCTTAAAATTAGCAATCTACTACTCATTAGGACTAGTGAGCAACATGTCATCAACATAGATATCAATGATCAAAAGCATATCTTTTGCATGCTTAAAATATAAGGTTCTCTTAGTTGGACTGTTCTCAAAACCATGTGCAATCAAGTAGGCATGTATATTTTCATACCAAGCATGTGGTGCTTGCATCACACCATATAATGGCTTTTTCATCTTGCACACTTTGTTTTCATGCCCTTTGTGAACAAAATCATGAGGCTAAAAAACATACAATTTTTCATGTAATACACCATTCAAAAATGTATTTTTAATGTCCACACTATTGTACATTCCAAACCATGCTGAGCTGCAAGTGTAGAGATGCTATGAACAGTGATCATTCTACATGTGGGAGCAAAGGTCTCATCAAAATCAATCCCTCTTTCTTGAGCATAACCTTTTGCAACAAGCCTAGCCTTATACCTGTCAACTATTCCATCAGCTTATGCTTAAGCTTGTATACCCACTTAGTGCCAATGGTCCTCTTGTGAGGAGGAAAATCGTATAGAGGCTAGTTACCATTCTCCATAATAGCATCATAATCTCATTGCATAGCAGCCATCCAATTTCTTGAAATTTGTGCTTCATCAGGCAAAACAAACTCATTCTCATCACAAAGACTAGAGTCTACCATATCATAAAAATCTGATGCAAAAGGAGCACTATGAGAGCCAGAATGAGTATTATATGACAGAGGTGCATCTAATTTGCTATCTTGCGAAGTCTTCACTAGCCTTTTTGGCAAAGTTTTTACCTCCTCTATATTTGTCCTCTCATCAAAAAGTGCATCATGTAAATCTACATCACAAATGAAATTCATCTTCATCATCACATGAAACTTGTAAGGTCGAGAAATGGCCTCATTTAGACCAGCACTTCAATATGCAACTATAAAAAGAGGTAGAAAAGTTTCATACACATCTCTAGAGCTAACATAAGAATCCTTGATACATGAAAGTAATGGCTGAATTGTATATTCAACAGAAACAACATTACAACTAACCAAAATGCATTTAATCTATAAAGGATGCAAACAATTGCCTTTGCTTCGAGAACTGTACCCAACAAAAATACATTTCACTTCTTTATCATCAAATTTCTCGCATTCTTGTTCAGGCACTAATGCGTATGAGGACACCAATTCATATTTGTACATGCATAGCAAACTAGCAAAATTCACATGACCAAAGCGTGCATGCCAAAGCTTTGCATCTAAGATAGCCTAAGAATCTTAAACTGAACATGTTAAATCATTCAAAGATTTTGCATAATCTATGAGTTTATGCAGCCCAGGACATAAAATGCCAGAAGCAATTGCCATTTGACGGATAATGGACTCTACATCTGTCATGAACAAATTTCACAACCAATCGATTCCTGGCTAATGTTGAAATTGATAATAGATTTTTCTTCATCCCTGGTTAAAACAAAGCATCTAACAATGTGAAAGAACCACCATCAACACTAATCAAAATGATCTTACCAACTACCATTATGAGATAAGAGGAGTTGTTAGCACATGTGATAATATTCCCTATAGGAGCATGCTCAAGTGAACTGAAGAAACTACAGTGCAAGGTAATATGTTTGGTTACCCCACTATCAAAGTACCAAACTCTGACTCTACTACAGACATACACTCTTCATGAGAAGATGGGTCATAACTACAAACTGTATAAAATGTCCATTCTTCCTTCTACAAGATAAGCAGACTCTGTTTTAGGTGTAGAGAACCCTTTAAAGAAAATATTTACTCCTTATGGATTCTTGAATCTCTAGAGACCTTGGGAAAAGGAGAATTTCAAGATTGAGAAGAATTGAAAAAAAAACGATGGTTATCTTGAAGGAATCTTCACTAAAAGTTAACTCATATGAGAGCTAAAGGAGTTTAATAAGGATTCATATCGAACTCACATGCCTTCACAAGTAGGTTCATGAGCTCAAACAACTCTTGGTAGAAGAATATATAGACTTATCTTTTTGTCATGCTAAATGTCCAAGTTTGAATTTTAATGATAGTTTCCTATACCTTCCATCATAAGAGAAACTATCATGGATACACGAATAGTCTCTATTGCAGCTAAAGTTGGTTTGATTTCCACCCTAGGAGTTTTTATCTTTATCTTTGTTGTGTCATATGTCATGATAAGACTAAAAACTTGAAACTACATGACAATAGGAAGAGCTTGAGTGACAATCACATCCATCTTGGAGTTGCACCTATATTGTTAACTGATCTCCCCTGCAAAGAACATGTCTATGGCAATAATGAGGATACCCCCTTAGTGTGTGGCAACACATGATAATTTTTAATATAATTAATAGCAATTGAACTTCTGTATACCCGTCAACTAGGTGCCAAAAGATAATCGATCTTCTTTGATTAACATGCCACAAGATCAATCTACATCTTTTAGAGTGGTTCACAAGACGTTTTTTTTCCACATCAAAATACTTAGTATACATAAGATAAGCATATCTACTCTAAAATCTATAATTAACGCACTTCAACTGCATGATTATTCACTTCAATTGCATATGGTTTGAATTACTACTAAATTGTAAGACAGACCGTTTTCCAGTCATTCTTTAAACATTCCTTGAAAAACAAGATGACCACCAACTGATGTTATAATTACAATTAAGTAATCCTTTCGCTTATAAAATTGGTTCCTACGCATAATAATTACTTAATCCTATATGCCACCATCATTTAAGAAGATTTTAGTCAAGTGTAATCACATTCAAAGCAGTGAGCATTTGAAGGCACATATCCCAATCATAAATAGCAAGTTTTCATCCACTAACTCATGTGCAAAGTAATCTATTTTGAACGAATGTTATCTTAATGATTCTACAAAGCACCTGGTGTTTCATAGCATCAATTTTAAATTTATGAGGTTTATGAAAGTCTCTCATGGCTAAAGGGTTGATTCTATGCTGGTTAGCTCAACCAAACTTTGACATCTTCAACATCAGATTTCTACTATTCACACTTCTCCAAATACTTTCATTGGTATCAGAGCAACATCAAGAAGGGGGATGGTTTTACTTCCATGATTAAGAAACTTGGAATGAACAATGATGATGCTTGGAAAATCAAAATGTAAGCTTACTTAAAAGGTAGAAATCTTTACGGAATTATAGCAGGGGATGAAGTTATGCCTACTCCAAGATCCAAAGGAGGACCTACACACGAAGAGACAGAGAAGCTCACATTATGGTGGGCAAGAGATACTCAATCCATGTCTTCTTAAACCCTATCTCTCATTTCTTGCTTCCATATGACAGAAGCTAAAAAACATAAAAAAAAAACATAGGATGAACTTGAGACATTCTTCTCTTCTAGCACCAAAGCTAGGAAGAATCACTTATGGAATCATTTAAACCAAATGAAGAAGACACCTAAGCAAACAATCACAAAGTTTGTCACTACAGTCAATGAGGTTGCAAATCAATTAGCTTCAATTGGACAATTGATTGAGAAGAAGCTATCACGAGGTAGATCTTAAATGATATTAGGTCTTGAGAAGAAATGGAAATCATTCACAACACCCTATGAACTTATTATGGATGTGGAGACACTTGAATTCAACATATTCCTTGGAAAACTCTTCAATGAAGAGGCAAACAACAACTTGAATGAAGGTAATTCCTATCAAGGTAACGCCAAGTGATCTTATGGAGATAAGAAGGATGAGAAGAATAATGCAAAGAAGAAGGACGATGATGATGAAGAGATCACTCAGTCCAAATATGATGGCAAGAGCAAGAGGAAAGGGAAGAAGAAAGGAGAAAAAGAAGGAAAAAAAGGACAAGAGGGTCAGCCTTGTTCCATCTATAACAGGAACAACCACACCACTTAAAACAGCTACTTCAACTGTGTGAGGAGATGGATAGGTAGGTTCTAGAGATGAGATGGTGCTGCACAAAACCTGCTCTACGCCTACCAAGTTAACTCGATGGATACTTAATAGACTCCTTTAACTTCACAATAGTGCATTTGGAAGTACTAAATGCTAAATAGTCCTGCAAGTGTGATTCATTATGACAAGTGAATAGGCTAGTAGTCCCATTTGTAAGCTAGTGACTTGCTTCTATGAGTGATTTCCTTCATCTTTAGGTAGCTATATTTACTTCTCTATTTTTATAATCAACTAGCAACTTAGCAATCAATTTGTCCTTGTAGCAACATGATTCTCTGTGAAGTTAGCGGTTGATTTGTCTCTAAAGCAGGCATTATTGGGTAATGTGATTAGGTGTTCCTTAGCATTGTGGGATGCTATAAGAGGGGAGACCCTCTAGAAGCTCTAGAAAGAGAGGTGTGCCAAGAACCTTGGAAGCCCTCCTAAAGAATGATGAATCGTATGGAGGCCTATCTACAAGGAAGGAATCTCTATGGTTAGATATCTTGAGATGTAATGATGCTAATACTTAGAAGAAAAGGCCAACAAATATAAGAGGAGCAGGAAAGGTTAAATGCATGGTGCTTAAATGATGCTTTGGCAAGGTCATACATTCTCAACTCTATGTCTAGTTTTTTACTTCTGCACATTAGGAATCACAAGACATCACAAGAGATGTGGAATGCTCTTGAAGCATTCTTCTCATCAAGCACCAAAGCAAGAAAGAATCAATTATGGATGGAGTTTACAACACTCAAGAAGATGCATGAGAAAAGTGTGTGTAATTTTGTCACCAAGATGAAGGACGGTACAGACAGGCTTGGAAGCATTATAGAATTCATTGATGAAGAATAAATAGTAAGGCAAGTCATCAATGGTATCAAAGTTGATGACAAATGGGAAGTCTTCACCATAGCTATGGATCTTTACATGCACATGCAAGTTCCTGACTTCAGCACACTCATGGGACAATTTTTCACACATGAAGCAAAACATGTGAAGAATGGAGACAAAGTTAATCAATCCTCTGGTCTCTATAGAGATAAAAAAAATCAAGGATGACAAAGGAAAGGGTAAAAAGTCTAATGATGAAGTTAGAACCTCTCAAGCCAACTTTGGAGGTAGAGGTAGAGGCACCCCTTGATAATCACGATCTCTTTTTTAGAGAAATTTCATGTAGTTTCTTTCCATCTTCCCCAAATCTTTGTTGCATAATCTCTAATATGCAAAAAAAAAAGATGATCAAGGAAATCGAGAATGTGTTGATCACCACCTCTTTCTGGAAAACATTCAATTGCATACCATTCCAATATTGGATCTTACTATCGGCCATGGCTAGAAACCAACCCAATCACTGACTCATCGAAACCCCAAAACCCATAGGGATTCCTAATAGGCAAAAGATCTAATTAGAACCCAAATCTTTGCAACCTTGGTATCTAACAAAATAAAGTATGGGCCTCAATAACGTCCTAAATTCCATCTTTAATTGATTTAAGTTTTTATTTTGAGGTACTGAAGAAGATGTGGAGGGAGCTCCAAAAAACTGACACAAATCTTACCTCCTTTTGAAAAAAATGTTAGTATATTCTAGAAACAACCAAAACATGATTTGTACTTGGTTTTGTAGAAGTGATAGGCCTTATATTTGACCTATGTGTACTTGGTGGCTTAGCATGAAACTCAGACCATAAAAAATGATAGCAGAAAGAATGAAGGATAGAGGAGAACCTTGTTTCATAGAGCTCTTGAGAACAATCGACAAAGAGAGTCAGTGATTGATTTTGATCTGGGCTGATGTGTTCCCCATAGGAGTCGAAATCATCTTAAGGAACTTGGAGACATACCCAAAATCTTTGAGGGATTGGAGAATGAAGTCCATTCAAGTTTATTTTAAAAAGCTTTCTCAAAATCTATCTTGAGAAAGTGAGAGTTTTGAGATTACTCCTTAGCATACTTCAATCCTTCCCAAACATTGATAATGCATCGAAGAATCATTCGCCAAGCTCTGATGAAGCCTTTTTTCTACTCTCACATCCACTATATCATATTTTTAGCAATATGATTAGCCAAGGCTTTGGCAATGATCTTGTATCCCATTTGAATCATGGAAATTTGTTGCCAATTTTATATTAGTTCTTACTGTCTTTCTTGTGTACCAACTCACTAACACCTTGATTCAAGCATCTTAGAAGGGGACCAAATTTGAGAGCCTCACCACAAGAACGGTTGATGTGGCCCACAAACTCTTCTCTAAAGCATTTCAAGGACTCATAAGTGAGGCTATCTTTTCCTTTGGGAAGAACATTGATCTCATCTTTAATATTGTTGATGGTGAGGCGTCGAGCCATATCTTGTTGTAACATTTAGAGCTGAATTTGAAGATAAGGGCGATGCACTCCCATCTTTGAGTAGAGAGAGGGAAGGACATTGCAACAAAGGTCTGAGAAGTGGTGCAAAAGAAAATAAGGGTTTTCTTTCAATGGATTGCACTCAATTTCATTGCTGTTTATCACTCTAGGGAATATCTTTTTTAGCTAGTTCTTTTTCAAACAATGTAGATGCTAGAAGTAAAGCGTAGTTAAAAATAAAGAGGACAAAAGATCTCGCTCTTTTCAAGAATGCTAAGCTGAACCAATGTGGGTTTTAACCATTGATACAAAGGTATCGGTGACATATATAATGGGTGAAGATGCAAGATCAAGATTGACACTTTTTTTTTAATATAAAGGAAGTTCGGCCTTAGCCTACTCTAAGGCCTACTCTCCAGGACTTGAATTAATTAAAACAAAAGTATAAGAGAAGGGGACTAGTGCCCACGGACCCCCTGAATCCCACAGAGCACGGGTAGCTTTTACAGAGTTTAGATGGCATTACAAAGAAGGTTAATCACACTCTCATCACCCTCATGAGGGGCCCACATGGGTTTAAGCTTGTTGTTGATCAAAAGGAGCACTCGATGATGCTTGAAGGGGGGGGTTCTTACAATTAATGATCTTATTGCCAAGCGGGAACAATGATTTCTCAATCGACCACTCTTTGGGGGCATCGCCAAAGGTAATAGCACATCTTTCCCACCAGATTTTCCATAGGACCTGCCCTCTGATGGCGTTCCGGAGAGTCGTGGAGCAGTCGATCATTTCTCGCAGCCGAGCTTGCTTCCAACTGATACGTTTCTGAAGATTAATTTTCTTTTCGACAATCTACCAAAGCCTGTTGGAGTTGGGACAGGTAAAGAAGATGTGAGAAACATCTTCGATAGACCGGTAGCAGTGTTTGCACTCGGGAGGTATCCCACAAAATTTGCTAGCCTTAAGGTTGGACTAGATTCCACGATGAAGAATTTGCCATAAGAGGATAGACTTTTTTATTTCTATGAGGGGATGCCAGATAGCCACGAACTTCATGTCCCATCGAAGCCGTGTCCACGATAGGCACCACTTCTTGTTGAAGTGAATCTGATAATCAATGGTTTCTTTGATGTTCGGGATTTTTGATAGGCACTTACCATTGCGCCATCTGAGACCAAGCGAGCTCGACATGTCATGCCCCATGAATCAAAATTGATACTTTTTTTATAAATAAAGGAAGTTCCACCTTAGCCTACTCTCCCAGACTTGAATTAATAAAAGGAAAAGTACAAGAAAAGGGGACTAGTGCCCACAGGATTCCTTGAATCCCATAGAGCGGGGGTAGCTTTTACATAGTTTAGATGGCATTATACAGACAAGAGATCACCCTCAAGCGGGGCCCACTTGAGTTTTAGCTCATTGTACAAGATGAAGCCTGAAGGGGGGTTTCTAGCAATAAGCTAAGGAGGGACATTAGTCTCTCAATCGACCGAAGATACAAGCACATCTTTCACGCTAGAGTATCCCTAGTCCCTTCTCTCTGCTGGCATACGAGAGAGACGCGAAGCAACCGGAGCATACATGAAGTTATAGAGGAGGTTGATAAACCTCGCATCCCCATCGTGCGGAGCCCACTGGGTTTTAAGCTTATTGTTGACATACTGTAGCTCTTTGTGATGTCTGAAGGGGGGGGGGGGGTTTCTTATAGTTCGCAATTCTTTTGCCAAGAAGGTGTAGGGACTTCTCGATCGAACACTCCTTGGGGGTATTACCAAAGTTGTGAGTGCATCTTTCCCGCCAAATCTTCCAAAAGATCTCTCCCCTGATCGTGTTCCATAGTGCCGTAGAGCAGCCGATCGCTTCACCTATAAGTGCTTGCTTCCAATTGATATGTTCTTGGAGTCCTAGAGAGCGACCAAGGACCATCCATAATCGAAGGGATTTAGGGCAAGCAAAGAATAGGTAACCAATATCCTCTTTGCTACGGCAACATTGCTTGCACCATGGTGAAACACTAGAGATCTTGTTAGCTTTTGCATTGGTCCATATTCCACGGTGTAAGATTTTCCATAGGAGGACCAACTTTTTGTTTTCAAGGAGAGGGTGCGAGATAGACATGAATTTCAAATCCCAATGCAGCCATGTCTAGTTGAGACACCATTTCTTGTTGAGACTGATATGAATGTCGTTGTGAGCTTCGACATATGGAAGCTTCCAGAGGTGATTACCATTGTACCATTTAAGGCCCTTTAGGTCCGGAGCATCCTGTCCCATAAGTAGGAAAATCTTAGAGCGATCCCAAGCATGGTGTCTACTCAATAAGGCATTCCATTCCTTGAACGTGACCCCAACACTACGGTCAAGGTCCTCAAAGTCCACCCATCTATTCGTGTCCTATTTCCAGAGGTGCTTCCATTGTTTGAATCCCTTATTCCAGAGTGTCTTTGCACTCAAGACATTCCAAGGCTCCACGTTTCTCATGCCTTGGATCGGGAACTAGATAGAGTCATTTTGTCTTATACCCGCAGCCCATTTCCAATCTTCACTGATTCTAACGTGGGGTTTGAATTTGTTCCAACTCAACCACAAGGATCTTACCAAGCTCGATTCTTTGGGTGAGACAAGAATGGGAGAGAATAAGAGGGTGAGGATGTCGAGGTTTTTCCATTTGGGGTAGCCCACCAGAGAGATCGCATTCGTGTTTCTGAAAATTAATGTTTTAGGGCTAGTGCATATGGACCATTTGATTTTAGGTACTCCCCTCCTGTTATGGTCCCTAGTCCATAGAAAGTTCATACAAGAACTTTCCAATTTGGCTAATTCTTGATCCTTCGGTCTCCAACAAGAGAGAAAGTAAATGATTGAGGATATGAGGAATGCATTGATCACCATGGGCCGGCCAGCAAGATTAATTTGTAGACCTCTCCAATAGTTAAACTTGTTATTAAGTCTGGCAAGGACTGAGGCCCACCTTTGTTCAAGAGTAACACTGAATCCCATGGGGATACCAAGAATGCGAACGATCTGACCCGATTGAATGCTTTGGCATCCCTTCACATTGAGGAGATTAGGTTGGTTCCCTTTGATAGCCCTGACTGCAGTCTTGGAATGGTTGATTCTGGACCCAGAGGCCTCATAGAAAGTGTCAAGGCACCACCAAAAGGTTTCCAGGCTGGTATCGTCATTGTGAACAAATGCATTTGTGTCATCAGCAAAGAGTCTCATGGTCATTTGACTAGAGTTATGTGGCAAAGTGATACCTCTTATGCGACTGAGCTCTATCTGTCGCTCCACAATTCGGCTAAGTCCTTCTGTGGCGATGGCGAAGAGCAGTGGGGCCAACGGGCAACCTTGCTTGATGGATCGTTTCAATTTTATTGCCTTAGAAAGTTGCCCGTTGACATTGACTTTGGTCGAAGCATTACCAAGGAGAGTGGAGATCATCCTGAGGAATCTCTCACTACACGCGAGGTCTTTCATTGATTGTAACATATAGTCCCATTCCAATCTATTGTAGGCTTTGTCAAAGTCGATCTTGAGGAATACAATGTCGTGATTAGATTCTTCAGCGAAGTCCAAGCCTTCCTAGATATGAATCATGGCTTCCAAAATTGACCTTCCCTTAATGAATCCTTTTTTGTCTTGTCTAAATGGCAGGATATCCTGTTGGCAATAAATTTAGCAAGAATTTTATACTCGGTTTGAAGCATTGTGATAGGTCTCCAGTTCTCAATTCTATTCCTCTCCCCTTTTTTATGAATAAGTTTGATGATGCCATTGTTGAGACAAGCGGGAAGGGCACCAAACTCGAGTGCCTCAAGCCACACAAGACGCAAGGGGGTGGCCACCACAAACTTGAATGATTTAAAGAACTCATTAGTGAGTCCATCAGGCCTCAGGCTCTTGCAAAAAAGAAGCTTTTGATGTCTTTTTTGATAATAAGGAAGCTTTTGATGTGCAAAAAAGACATCTTTTTTTAAATTAAGGTTGTGCATTGGAAATATTCTTTTGCAAAGAGGAACGTACCAACATTCATTCTTATCAATTCATCAAGTGGAAAGAATGCATAATGGATGCAAGAAAGTACTTATTGTGCTTGGCTTAGTTTTCAATAGATGAATATTTTCCCTTTTAACTTTCATTAACTTTAAATCCTTGTATCAAAATTGAAGTCTTATGCTACCCTTCAATGATTATTCTATGCAGACTATGTGAAAAAAAAAAGCAAACACATGTTGAAATCAAGCATAAACTTTGAAAATACTTAGCGCTTCTATGAGTAGAGATAGTTTTCTCGTTCTTGCCCCATGTCCTTGCTTTTGATGCTCCCAAGTGAGCCTTCTCCAAGAAATTAATATAAATATGCACCTAGGTTGCACCCTTTAAAGAAAATAATTCCTCCTTGTGGTATCTTGAATCTTTAGAGACCTTGGAAATAGGAGAACTTCAAGATTGAGAAGAATTGGAAAAAAAAAAGATGGTTACCTTGAATGAATCTTAAGTAAAAGTTCATATGTGAGTTAAAGGGGCTTAATAAGGCTTCATATCCAAGTGACATGCCTTCGCAAGTAGATCCATAAGCTCAAACAGCTATTGGTAGAAGAATATATAGACTTTTCTTTTAGTCATGATAAATGTCGAAGTTTGAATTTTAACGATAGTTTGCTATACCTTTGTGAATCATATATTCGCCATAGAGTCTTCCAGCATAAGAGAAAATATCGTGCATACATGAATAGTCTCTATTGCAGCTAAAGTTGGTTTGATTTCTACCCAAGAGTTTTTATCTTTATTTTTGTTGTGTCTTATGTCATGATAAGACTAAAAACTTGAAAACTACATGACAATAGGAAGAGCTTTAGTGACAATCACATCCATCTTCGAGTTGCAGCTATGCTGCTAACTGATCTCCCTTTTCTTGTTCCATACGCTCTTAAGATTTGATCTTGATTCCCAACACTCTCCCTCAAGCTTCAACCTTCAAGCCTCCACGCTTACTCCATTATTCAAATTTTTCTTTTGAACCTTGGAAGCTTTGTTGAGCCCAATACTTTTGTAAACATGTATGAACAATGATCCTTGATACTTATGAACTCTAGAAGATCCTATTTAGCCAAAAATTTCTCTTTCATCTAGTGATAATGTACTCTATGTGTTTTTCCTACCATGAAACATGGATCATAAGATAGGTACACAATACTCATGTTTTCTCATAGAACCATAAATTGATTTATCTAGAAAATATGAATCAATAATAATAAGATTTGTGAGCAAGATAAGACCAAAATTTTCTTTGGCTAATTCTCTACATTTAGCTTCAATTGAGGATAAAGAAATTGTGGGTTCATTCTTTGCCATCCATGGGATGACCTTCTTGCCCATCATCACTTGGGAAACACTTGTACTCCTTTCTTCCATGGAATCAGCCTAATGAGCATCCTATATATTCTCACTTGAAAATAATCATCAAAAGTGAATAAAATACCTTCACTTAATGGAAACTTAAGATATTTGATCACTCTTTTGGGGTTCCTACAAATGAGGAACTCTAGATGTGTTCATGATCTCACTCCATTTTTTAAATAGAGGAGCTCACTTGGCACTAAGAGAGTGCTAAAAATTTCCTTCCCATTAAATCCGTTTTTGCTCAAAATTTGAGGATGGAAAGTCTTGAAGAAAGAGAGAGGGGGAAAAGAAAATCACTCTAAATCAAGCCCATGTACCCTATGTTAGATTAAAAAGCTGTTAGCATGCTTGGAAAATAAATTTTATCAAATATCAAAATAAACTTCACTTCTTGGAGATACCTTAGACTTGTGGGAGATCATATGTTTTCTCTTAAAATCCTTGTATACTCATTAGATTATTAAAATATCTTGTACAAGAGTGCTTAGACCATTCATGATATAAGGGAATTCAAATCATTTTGGTTTGTTGCTTGTCCATTGTGCATTTCTCTACATCTTCTTCTCCAAAGTTAGTAGACTTGCATAAGGGCTCATTTGAAAGGTATTCGTGCAGATTTTAGGTCTGTAAATTTTTTTATCATTTGAAATCATAATATGTGAGAAATACATCATTCTACTTCTCGTAGTCATTCTTTACACATTCCTTGAAAAAGAGGATGACCATCGATTGATGTTATAATTACAATTAAGTAATGCTTTTTCTTATAAATTGGGTTCCTATGCATAATAGCTACTTAACCCTATATGCCACCATCATTTAAGAGGAATTTAGTCAAGTGTAATCACATTCTGAGCAGTGAGCATTTGAAGGCACATCTCCCGATCATAAATAGCAAGTTTTCATCCACTAGCTCATGTGCAAAGTAATATGTTTTGAACCAATATTATCTTAATAATTTTACAAAGCACGTGGTGTTTCATAGCATCAATTTAAAAGTTATGAGGTTTATCAAAGTCTCTCACAGCTATAGGGTAGATTCTATGCTAGTTAGCTCAACCAATTTTTGACATCTTCAACATCAGATTTCGACTATTCACACTTCTCTAAATACTTTCATCGGTATCAGAGCAACATCAAGATGGGGGATGGTTCTATTTCCATGATTAAGAATCTTGAAATGAACAATTATGCTGCTTGGAAAATGAAAATGGAAGCTTACTTAAAAGGTAGAAATATTTATGGAAGCATAGCAGGTGATGAAGTTATGCCTACTCCAAGATCCAAAGGAGGACCTACAAAAGAAGAGATAGAGAAGCTCACATTATAGTGGGCAAGAGATAATCAATCTATGTGTTCTTAAAATCTCTCATATCATGCTTCCACATGTTAGAAGCTAAAAAACATCATAATAAACATAGGATGCACTTGAGACATTCTTCTCATCTAGCACCAAAGCTAGGAAGAATCACTTGTGGAATGATTTAAACCAAATGAAGAAGACACCAAAGCAAACAATCACAAAGTTTGTCACTATAGTCAATGAGGTTGCAAATCAATTCGCTTCAATTGGACAATTGATTGAAGAAGAAGCTATTATGAGGTAGATCTTAAATGGTATTAGCTCTGACAAGAAATGGAAATCATTCACAACACCCTATGAACTTATCATGGATGTGGATACACTTGACTTCAACATATTCCTTGGAAAACTCTTCAATTAAGAGGCAAACAAAAACTTGAAGGAAGGTAACTCCTATCAAGGTAACTCCTATCACGGTAACTCCTATCAAGGTAACTCTAAGTGATCTTTATGGAGATAAGAAGGATGAGAATAATAATGCAAAGAAGAAGGACGATGATGATGAAGAAATTACTCTCTCCAACTATGTTGGCAAGAGCAAGTGGAAAGGGAAGAAGAAAGGAGAAATGAAGGAAAAAAAGGACGAGAGGTTCAACCTTGTTCCATCTATAACAAGAACAACCACACTACTTAAAATTGATGGTTCAATTGTGTGACAAGATGGATAGGTAGGTTCCAGAGATGAGATGGTGTTGCACAAAACCTTCTCTACCCTTACCAAGTCCACTCTAGGGATACTTAATAAACTTCTTTAACTTCACAATAGTGCATTTGGAAGTACTAAGTGCTAAATATTCATGCAAGTGTGATTCATTATGACAAGTGAATATGCTAGTAGTCCCATTTGTAAGCTAGTGACTTGCTTCTATGAGTGATTTCCTTCATCGTTAGGTAGGTATATCTACTTCTCTATTTTTACAATTAACTAGCAACTTAGCAATTGTTTTGTCCTTGTAGCAACATGATTCTCCGTGAAGTTAGTGGTTGATTTGTCTCTAAAGCAGGCATTATTGAGTGAAGTGATCAGGTGTTCCTTAGTATTGTGGAATGTTATAAGAGGGGAGACCCTCTAGAAGATCTAGAAAGAGAGGTATGCTAAAAATCTTGGAAGGCCTCCTAAAGAATAATCAATCATGAAATCTCTTTTGCTTTTAGGGAAAAAAGTTGCCAAGTGTAAGAAGTCCCTACCGTTTAGACATCATACAGTGTTTTCCTTTGAGAACAAAAAATTGAAAAGCAATTGGGCCCCCCATGAAGGGGAGATAAGGGTTATCAACCTTATGTGTAATTTTTTCTAGAAACTTTTTAAGCAGTCCCTACTTTGTGGGATTGGGGGTCCATGGGTGCTACGACCATTCACTTGTATAGTTGTTCTTTCTATTAAGTAAAGTTTGGGGAGTACACTATTGCCAAACTTCCTTTGGGAAAAGAAAAAATAGCAACTTAGCCGTTTGTAGATAGTAAGGTTTTTGCTTCATCTTTAGTATATATATATTTCTTTAAATCTTAGGCTTTTTAAAAATAAGATGTAGCATTATAATGGTTTCCCAAAGCTCTCCTCTGAACTCTACATGTTTGGAGAGAAATTTTGTCTAAAGTGCCTATTGGTCACTATGTGTGTATGTCTAGTGACGGTTGTTCATATTCTATCTTGGTGGCACTATTTATATGAGTTTTTGAAAGTATCTTGAGTGAGATAGCTTGAATTGGGAATAACATTGGCATCTATTTGAGACTGTATAATCTTTTAGGTTCATTCCTTATGATATTTGAGAATTAGAAGTTTGAGTGCACGTAGCTCAAGCAAAGAACACTTGAGAGGCCATTCATGCCCCAAGGATACTGAGGCGTTTGTGCATTCTTCATTCAAGGGTATTATAGTATTTGACACACGACTCTACATCCAAACAAGACCAAGATCGTTTTTTGAAGGGATTGTCAGAAAAGGGAGTTGTTGGATCAAACTATACTCTTCACAATCAATAATAGAAAACCTCTTAGTGAAGGAGCAAGGCACTAAACACATTTATTTGGATAAACTTGGAGAATATAGATAATTTTTTTAAAACATGAATGAGGTACATGATGCCTTGCCTTCCATAGGTTGTGACATAAATGATGATGACCATGTTCCATATACTCTCAATGGACTAAGGGATGATGAAGATTAATAGTTTTCACCAATTT
Source organism: Ceratopteris richardii (assembly GCA_020310875.1). NCBI lineage: Eukaryota > Viridiplantae > Streptophyta > Polypodiopsida > Polypodiales > Pteridaceae > Ceratopteris > Ceratopteris richardii. The sequence goes on from CM035416.1 coordinate 5,352,264, forward strand.
AGTATATTTTAGGGATAATCTCCTTGACTTTAAGCAACACATGAACTTCATTGTATGGAAATTGGATGTTCAAAGGCAAAGGGCATTGATACAAAGTTTCATTATCATTGGATCACTATGTCTATGAATGTTTCAAGGTCCTCTACCTACACTTCGCCTTGGTCCAAAAAGTTGAGTGATCCCTAGACTTGCTAAACGCAAATCACTTTGTATGATCTAGCTAAATTCATGAAATGACCTACTTTAGTTATCTATACACTTCAAATAGATGCGTGCAAAAGCTCTCTGGTCAATTCATACAACCTTGTGAGCTCTAAGCATTCTTATGTGACCTTCAATTCCCAAAATAGAAGATTTCTTCAAATCTTGAGAAGTGCAAGTCATCTCTTTTGATTCAATCATTTAGCAATGATGTTTCAAAGAACTTAGTGGTTCTTTATGCATAGTTTAGAAGCTAAGGAAGTACATAAGGCATCCTTCAAGTTATATTGGATGGTAAAGAGTAGGAGTTTTGAAAAAACCCACCCATCTTTGCATATATCCTATCCCCTCTTCAAAGTGGTATCAGAGAAATTAAGCAACATGAGAAATTAGATTGAGGCAATTACTCAGCATGGTCACTCGGAATGGAGATTTGTCTACAAGGAAGGAATCTCTATGGTTAGATATCTTGAGATGTAATGATGCTAATACTCACAAGCAAGGGCCAACAAATACAAGAGGAGCAGGAAAGGTTAAATGCATGGAGCTTAAATGAGGCTTTGGCAAGGTCATACATTCTCAACTCTATCTCTGGTTTTTTACTTCTGCACATCAGGAATCACAATACATCACAAGAGAGATGAAATGCTCTTCAGGCATTCTTCTCATCAAGCACCAAAGCAAGGAAGAATCAATTATGGATGGAGTTTACAACAGTCAAGAAGATGCCCGAGAAAAGTGTGTAGTTTTTTCACCAAGATGAAGGACATTGCAGACATGCTTGGAAGCATTAGAGAATTCATTGATGAGGAATAAATAGTAAGACAAGTCATCAATGGTATCAAAGATGATGAAAAATGGGAAGCCTTCACCATAGCTATGGATCTTTACATGAACATGCAAGTTCTTCACTTCAACACACTCATGGGACAATTGTTCACACATGAAGCAAAACTTATGAAGAATGGAGACAAAGTTAATCAATCATCTGATCTCTATAGATATAAAAGTAAAAGCAACGATGAAAAGGCAAGGGTAAGAAGTCTAATGATGAAGTTAGAGCCTCTCAAGGCAACTTTGGAGGTAGTGGTAGAGGCACCCCTTGATTATCATGGTCTCCTCTTTAGAGATATTTTATGTTGTTTCTTTCCATCTTCCCCAAATCTTTGTTGCATAATCTCTAATATGCAAAAAAAAAAAAAGATGATCAAGGAAATCAAGAATGTGTTGATCACCACCTCTTTGTGGAAAACACTCAATTGCATAGCATTCCAATATTGGATCGTACTATCGGCCATGGCTAGAAACGAACCCAATCACTGACTCATTGAAACCCCAAAACCCGTAGGGATTCCTAATTGGCAAAAGATCTAATTAGAACCCAAATATTTGCAACCTTGGTATCTAAAAAAATATAGTATGGGCCTCAATAACGTCCTAAGTTCCATCTTTAACTGATTAAGTTTTTATTTTGAGGTAGTGAAGAAGATGTGGACGGAGTTCCAAAAAACTGACACAAATCTTAGCTCCTTTTGAAGAAAAATGTTAGTGTATTCTAGAAACAACCAGAACATGATTTGCACTTGATCTTGTAGAAGTGAGAGGCCTTATATTTGACCTATGTGTACTTGGTGGCTTACCATGCAACTCACACCATAAAAAATGATAGAAAAAAGAATGAGGGATAGACGAGAACCTTGTTTCATAGAGCACCTGAGAATAATCGACAAAGAAAGTTAGCGATGGGTGTTGGTCTAAGCTGATGTGTTCCCCATAGGAGTAAAAATCATCTTAAGGAACTTGGAGACATACCCAAAATCCTTGAGGGATTGGAGAATGAAGTCCCGTTCAGTTTATTGTAAAAAGCTTTCTCAAAATCTAGCTTGAGAAAGTGAAAGTTTCAGGATTACTCCTTAGCATACTTCAATCCTTCCCAAACATTGATAATGCATCGAAGAATCGTTCGCCGAGCTTTGATGAAGCCTTTTTTCTCCTCTCACATCCACTATATTATATTATTAGCAATATGATTAGCCAAGGTTTTGGCAATGATCTTGTATCCCATTTGAATCATGGTGATTTGCTGCCAATTTTATATTCGTTGTTGTTGTCTTTCTTATGTAACAACTCACTAACACCTTCATTCAAGCATCTTAGAAAGGGACCAAATTTGAGAGCCTCACCACAAGAACGGTTGATGTGGCCACAAACTCTTCTCTAAAGCATTTGAAGAACGCATAAGGAAGGCAATCAAGGTCGATATTTTTCCTTTGGGAAGAACATTGATCTCATCTTTAATATTGTTGATGGTGAGACTTTGAAGATAAGGGCAATGCACTCCCATCTTTGAGTAGAGAGAGGGAAGGACTTTGCAAAATAGGTCTGAGAAGTGGTGCAAAAGAAAATAAGGGTTTTCTTTCAATGGATTGCACTCAATTTCATTGTTGTTTATCACTCTAGGGAATATCTTTTTTAGCTAGTTCTTTTTGAAACAATGTAGATGTTAGAAGTAAATCATGGTTAAAAATAAAGAGGACAAAAGATCTCGCTCTTTTCAAGAATGCAAAGCTGAACCAATGTAGGATTTAACCATTGATACAAAGGTATCGGTGACATATATAATGGGTGAAGATGCAAGATCAAGATTGATACTTGAACCACGATGCATCAAGTGGTTTTAAATGAAAGGAGTATGTTAACACATTGTTGAAGTTGACAAAGAAATACAAACTATTTAAAATTGTTATTATGAAATGTGATAATTGATAGAATATTTTAACTTGTGTAGAATGAGAGCTAAACATGAAGAGGTTAAGGAGGTACTTACATAAATGGAGATAATGAAGATGTCTTTTTTTTTAATAAATGGAGGTTTGGCCTACTCCTTCAGGCATTAACTTTTAAATTGCCGCTGTACAAGGAAGGGCATAGTACCCATGGGACCCCGTTATCCCACAAGAACAAGGGTTTACATAGCTGGCTTAAATTGTGGTCACAACTACCGTGGGGTAAGACAAAGAGTGGCACATCAACCACAAAATACAACTTTCCATGTTAAACATGTCCCTTACATGATGTCGGTGGGGGTTGAACCCTCGCCCCTGCCTCAAGAGGCAAGAGGTCCAACCACCCAGACAGGCGGCATGGAACAATGAAGATGTATTTTGGTTCCCGACCCATGGAGGAGTAGAAAAGAGGACGTGGCCCATCTTGACTTTTGACTTTTTTTGTGGTAGCCGAGTAGAGTTGGTTGTGAAGAGCTTGTTTGATCTAGTGTACGGGTAGAAGTTCTTTGTCATAGGATTAATAAAGGTGACTTCTTTTGCCTTAAGCATCCTTTGCACCAAGGAGGTGCAATGTTCAGCTCGGGGAGAGAGAGAGAGAGGCACACAAGGGAATGAACGACTCTTCAAAGAAGCCCGCCGGTCTAAAGCCCAAATGTACTAATGAAGGTCATCTGCGCACGCAGCCGTACGTGCACACACCTAAGTTACAAGCAGTCCGACCGGAGCCTGCTGTACGGCAGAGACAGACGACCCTTGCAGACGCTCATCAGTAGGAAATTTCTGGTCACGACTCACGATATATCATATAATGATGATGCCGTAGCGCAGTCTACATACCCACGGACTAAAGAGTCACGGGCTCGGGTAAGAAGTTCGACAACAAGGCACTCTGCTGGTTTCTTTCATGTCGTCTGATTGAAGAACATGCCATTGCATTTGCTTTGCGAGCACGCCCTCAAATGCAGAGTACCAAAAGGATCACCAAAGAAAAGCTTTTCAGGATGGAGAAGGGGATGGCGCTGAGCAAAGGAACCCATGGTCTGCAATGTACTATAGTCAAACATGGTGGCATATGATAGCCAAGCTTTTGTTAATGGAGGCACATGGTACTATTAGTGGTACTCTTTCGCATGCTGGAGGTTCATCACAAAAAAACAAAGTATGGAACATCGTTTCAAGAAGAACAGACATAAAACTGCATCAAAGAAGCTCCTTTGTAGTCCTCTCTTTCAACATTTGGGGACTTTCAGACCCCAACAGAATGACGACTATAGGTCACTGGTTGAAGGATAATAAGCTCAACCCGGATTTTGTATGCATCCAAGAGGTCGAAATTGGAGCCACGACCTTATGAAAAAACTGTTGGATCTCCACTGCCCATCTTTGGGATAGTGGAGGTTTGGTAATGGGTTACAATCATAGGTCGTTTTCGTTTGTTGATGATTGCATCCATGATCCTAATCACCGATGGATTGAAATCTGACTTCATGGACCTTCCCATTATTGGTGTTTTAGTTTATGATTTTAATGCTTCGCTTGAGAGAGAGAGTTGAAACTTTGGACCCTTGAGATCCCTTCTAGTGCAATGTTATCCTTTCAGGCGACTTCAACATGGTTGAATCCATTGTTGATCATTCGGAGCAAAGGGGTCTTCTGATTGATGGTAATGAAAAAAACCAATGGGATGGTCTTAGCCCTGAATGAATAGAATTAAAGAACTACCAAAGATTCTCGTGGTCTAACCGCTAGGAGACTCCAACCTTTGTAAATGAAGAATTGACAACTGTTATGTTTCCCATGATACTATTAACTCCTTGGGTTCTTCGTTGATGTCCCTTTGCATGGACATTGTAGTTTCTTATCACTTCCCTTTCATAGCCTCCTTCATTGCCCCCTCCTTTGCGAAGAAGGCTCCATGGTTCCATGTGCACCTTGCAACATTCATGCTTCCCTCCCTCCATATAACAATTACCCAAGTGTGGTCCCAAGCTTTCCTTAATTCTGCCTCACTAGCAAGAGGTATGATTCATGTGGTTCAGGTGACCCAAAGTACTATGCACCAAGCCAAAATCGAGACCGAGAGGATAAGAAAGGAAAGGAGAAAAACACTCTATAGAAGAGTCTAAAGGCTAGAAGAAGAGGTTTACGAAGGAAAGCTTCATCCTCAAAAGGTCTACTAAAAACGAGGAGCAAACAAAGAAAGGAAGAAGAACTCCAACAAAGGATTCTTTTTGTTGATATATTTAGGTAGTGATATGTGTCTAGGCTGAAGGGGGAATATGATTCACCTATGTTCAAGTTTCCTATAGAAAGAGAAAGGAATCTCATAACTAGCCTCTCAAAAAAAATTCGAAATTTTCAAAAATAAATAAAATTAATCCTAACACCATTGAATGGCCCCCTAACCACTTTTTAGGATCAAATGTTCTATTTTTAACTCCTTATCCAAAATCCATGCATGAGTTCACTTGAAAAAAGTGTCTTTTCCAAAAATAACTCAAGATATAACTTTTTCCTTCCTAAACCTCACACTTTTATACCCAAGTCCCAAAAAGTAATCTCTTTCCACTAGTTTCTCTCCCTAGAACACCATTTAAGCTCCTATGTCTACATTTCTTTCTCTCTGCATCTTGCAATTTGAATTCCTAATGTCACTTCCATAGCTTGAACTCCAATGGAGACATCTAAAGTTTATAGGCATCCAAAAGATGAGATTATTGTGTTAAAATGTCACAATATCAAGATTGTAGAAGGACAATGGTTATGATATGATCTTTGCAAAGGTGCATGGGTGTACATGCAACCCTCTGATGTTGGCCCTCCTCATGCTAGAGATCATGGAAACTTGGGTATTCATTGCAAATGAAAGTTATTGGGCTTCAAAAGTATCAAAAGTAATGGAACTATTGTCAATATACAACATGTTTTTACAATGTCAAAGCATGAAATTGGAAAACTCAAACATAATGAGATATCATATCAAATGTAAGTATTACTCTATACTATAGATTGATTACTATTATAATTTCTATATTTTAACCTATTAAGTTTTTTTTTTTGTTTCATACATGTTCCCTTCTACCTTGGTGCAGAAACAACCACTCCACAGTTTTATAGATACTTTCCAAGCATTACATGTACATTGGCTCAATAGTCCTTTCACAAGTCCCTCCTGCTCAACGTTTACATGAGAGAGTTTTCTTTTACACACATGCATATGTTGTACCCTCTTCATCAAATGATTTTGGTAGGTCATAGATGATTAAGATAGATCTCTTTTCAAGTTTGAGTGGCCCCTGTTGGGAGTGATGGTTGGATACACTCAAGAGATTGAGTTGAAGCTGCTAAACCTGCTTTGCTCCAGCCCTCCTTTGCTTCAGATATACTTAGTACACAAGCTTAGCTTCCAAATGATACAAAGAAAGCATATATGTACTTTGCAAATGATATGTGTAATGATCAAATCAAAACAGATAACTTTGCACTTCACAAATCCAAGAAAACTTGCTATTTTGGTATTGATACCTGCTCAGTCTTTCACTCACTGTGACCAGCACACTTACAATTGATCTAATTCCTTCTGGACATATTAAATTAGCTTAACAAGCTACCATTTGCAAGTAGAATGAGATAAAATGATGGACTATACTTAGAGAAAGATGTTTAGCAAAAATATGTGTACCCCCGACTTTTTAGGAATTCTACAGACACAGACCAGTGTGCACTTCGAGCGAGATTTCTCCGCGATCGCTAATCCTATTGACTTGAAACTTTGTAGGTGTATAGTAGACTTTGAGCTGAATCCAATGTGCTTTGAATCACTTGATTTGGTTCAGTAGATCCTGAGATATGCTCCTCAGAAGTTGACAGACTTGGAGATGATGACTCAGAGAAAACAGAGATTATAAATGTGTATACTTCTATTGATTGATGTAGTTGTACAATCTCATTAGCATGACAAGCATAGCTAAATGAGGTATTGTGGTGTAGGCTATGAAGTAGCACTCACACACAATGAGTTACAATAATGAAATGCCTCGGGAAGTGAGCTGAAGTGAGTGACACACCCGCGACTTTTTACATCATCTTTTATAGATGTTTAGTGATCATTTGAATTTGAAATTCAAATCTAAGCTCCCTAGAATCTCTCCTCTAAAAGTAGGGAGATATTTTCTCCAATTACACCATCCAAATTTCACGACTCTAATCAAGTAGGTGTGATCATTTTACATACCAAGTCATTTAGACTTTTACAAGAGATAAAATGGTAATAACACATAGGCAAGTGTTCCTATGGTTCTAGCTTCACATGGTGATATCTTTCAAGGGTTCCAAGCTAATCTTCCAAGGTTCCAAGACAAGTGTGAAGGCTTGAAATGCACCAAGAGCTCCCCCTCAAGCCAAGCACTTTGGCTTAAGTCTTTATCTTTAGTCTTCAATCACATCCTGCAATCCAATCATAGATTTAAATCTGCATAGCTTGTTTCCATCCAATGCTTTGGTGAGTAAATCTGCACATTGCATATTAGTAGACACATATGTCAATTGAATCTCTTTGCTTAGTAACTTCTCTCTCACATAGTGGTAATGAACCTCTATGTGTTTTGTCCTAGCATGATATATTGGATTAGCTGCAAGGTGAAGAGAGCTTGTGTTATCTCCAAAGATGATTGGAGGCCTAGTGTATAGGCCTAGCTCTGTATACAAAAGTTTCAACCAGATAGCTTCTTGAGTGGCATTGGCAAGCCCTCTATACTCTGCTTCAGTGGATGACAATGCCACTGTAGGTTGCTTCTTGGCTGACCAAGAAATAGGTTTATCTCCTGCAAAACAAATGTAACCTGATGTGCTTCTCCTATCATCCTTGCATCCTGCCCAATCTGCATCTCAGTATACTTTAATGTCAATATCTGATGTATAAGGAAAGTACAAACCATGATTCTGAGTTCCTTTAAGATACTTCAAGATCTTCTTTGCTGCCTCTAGGTGAGGTACCCTTGGTTTGTGCATGAATTGGCTTAGCACACTAACTCCATATGCTATGTCAATTCTTGTCAAGGTAGCATAATTCAAACTACCTACCATGCTTTGATATCCTGTGATGTCTTGGACTTCTTCCCCTTCATGAGCACTTAGCTTTAGGTTGACCTCCATTGGAGTAGTAGATACTTTAGCATCCTGCAAGCCAAACTTCTTGACCATATCCTGTACATACTTCTTTTGACTTCATCATCTGTCCTTTGATGTGTCTAATACCATTAACATCATTGCCTGTAATGATGATGTCATCAACATAAACACACAAGTAGATTACCTCTGTACTATTTCTCTTTATGAACAGAGAAGTGTCAGCTTTGCTCATCATAAATCCTTGGTCTTGGAGATAAGTTGTCAACCTGTAATTCCATGCTCTAGGTGCCTGCTTCAATCCATATAGAGCCTTCTTCAATTTACAAACATAATTTACCTTCTTGGGGTCTTCATAGCCAGGTGGTTGTGACATGTAGACTTCTTCAGATATCCATCCATTCAAGAAAGCATTCTTGACATCTAATTGGTACATGTTCCAATTCTTGGATGCAGCTACACTCACCAATATTCTGATAGTTGGCATTTTGGCCACAGGAGAAAATGTCTCCTCATAATCAATGCCTTGGGTTTGTGCAAAACCCTTGGCAACCGACCTAGCTTTGTACCTGTTTATTGTTCCATCAGAATTCCTCTTTAGCTTGTAGATCCATCTAGATCCTATCACCTTCATAGTATCCTTCTTGGGTACCAAGTCCCAAGTATCACTCTCCTTGAGAGCTTCCATTTCTTCATCCATAGCTCCTTTCCATTCTGTCTTTGTGATTGCCTCTTCATAGGTACCTGGTTCTTCATTCAACAAATCCTTTGCAAGATATACAGAATGCTTGGTTACAAGAGAAGTATCATACCCATATCTGATAGGTTTCTTACTTTCTCTCTGAGATCTCCTCATTGCTTGAGTTGAGGATTCTGGTATATCCTCTAGATTCTTCATCTTCATTTTTCCTTTGGACTTCCATGCCTTGAATTCCTCAAGGTTAATTGTATCATCATCATCTGAGCTTGAGTCTTCTTTCTGGATTGGTTCCTCCTTGGTGAGCTTTGGGAAATCTTCTTCCATATCATAGGGTAGACTAACCTTCCTGCATTCATTCTCATACCATGAGTCATTCTCATCAAAGATGACATCTCTGCTTACTTTGAAGCCTTTGTTTGTTGGGTTGTAGAATCTGTATCCCTTTTGGTTCAAATCATAACCAATGAAGATACATTTTTTAGCTTTAGGGTCTAGCTTTCCCCTTACCTGTGAGGGAATATGCACATATGCTACACAACCAAAGATTTTGCAATGATCCAGAGAAGGCCTCTTACCATGCCAAGCTTCATATGGTGTCATGCCATCAAGTGATTTGGATGGCAACCTATTTATGAGATAGGTGGCAGTGGATACACCTTCTGCCCAAAGATAATTTGGCAACTTCTTTTCATTAAGCATAGACCTAGCTGTTTCTACTATGAGTCTATTCCTTCTTTCAGCTACCCCATTTTGTTCAGGTGAGTACCTTGTAGTTATCTCCCTTTTGATGCCTATTTCCTGCAAGAAATCTTCAAACTCATTTGAGAAGTACTCTCCTCCACCATCTGACCTTACCCTCTTCAAGATTCTTCCTGTTTGGTTTTCAACAAGTGCAAGATACCTCTTGAAACAATTAAACACTTCATCTTTATGCTTCATAAAGTATAAGATGGTCCACCTGCTATAGTCATCAATGAAGGACACATAATACCTTGATCCTAAAATGGAAGGGTCCTTGCTAGGTCCCCAAACATCTGTGTGTACCAAGTCTAGGTAGTCTTCATGCATGAAACCTTTCCTTGAATATGGCAACCTGTGAGACTTACCAAACTGACATGCTCCACTTATAAATCATGTGTTGCTTGGATACATTAGGTATCCCAAGCACACATTGATCCCTGCACATTTGCTTTAGGGTTCTTTCACCTATGTGCCCTAACCTCTTGTGCCATATTTCTAACTCTGAAAGTGTTTGATCCTTGTAATTATATAAAGCAATGTTCTTGGTGTCTTCTAGCTCAAAAGTAAACAATCTACCTGATTTCTCCCCCTTGGCTATCCTTCTGAATCCATGTCTTGGGTCCTCCACATATGCTCCATGTTGAGTGAACCTGACCTGCAACCCTTTCTCCACAATCTGACCAACACTCATTAGATTCTTGGTGATAGTTGGTACATAGAGTACCCTGCTCAATAGGTTCTGGTTACCATCACATGTCTTCACATTTCCAATCTTAACAACAGAGTGTTTAGTATCATCACCTGTTTGTACCTGATGTTTGCCCTTGGGTTCTTCCAAGTCAGACAGTAGTGCCACATTGCCAGCTACATGGTTAGAACATCCTGAGTCAATATAAAATAAATGATCGTCATTTGTACCTGCCTTGGAGGTCATATTCATGATCAATAGGGAGTCATCTTGCTCCTCTGTGTAGTTGTTGTAATCCCTTCTATTTCTGAATCCACCTTGGTAGTTACCATTGTGGTTGTGGTTGTAATTGTTGTTGTATTGATTGTTGTATCCATTGTAGCCTTGGTGTTGGTTGAACCTGCCTCTCCCTTGACAGTATCCACCTCTTGAGTAGCCTCTTCCTCTCTGATTCTTGTAGTTCTTGTAGCATTCATCTGTGGTATGATTGGACAATCCACAAATGTTGCATGGTGATGAGTTGTAGGGTCTCCCCCTACCTGACTTACCTCCTCTGCCTCTTCCTCTTGAGGATCTACCTCTCCCTGCATAGTTTGCTTCGGAGGTAGAACCTTCTTCATCAACCTTCTTACTTTTACCTTTATCTTTAACCTTCTTATCAGTATATAGAGCAGAGGGGTTGTTACCTTTTGATTGATCTCCTGCCTTTGTAAACTTTGCTTCATGTGTGAATAGTTGGCCCATGAGTGTTGTGAGATCTGGGGTATGCATGTCCATATAGAGGTCCATTGCAGTGGTGAAACTTTCCCACTTATCATCTGCCTTGATTCCATTTGTTACTTGCCTGACTATTTGCTCCTCTTCAATCTCCTCTCCAATGCTTGCTAATTGGTCTGCCACATCTTTAATCTTTGTCACATACTCTGAGACTGATTGCTTGGGCTGCTTCCTAAGGGTTGTGAATTCAATCCACAGTTGATTCTTCCTCGCCCTTGTGTTGGAAGAGAAATATGTTGACAGAGTTTCCCAAGTCTCTTGGGAAGTTTTACAATTCCTTATATGAGGTAAAAGGAAATCAGATATAGAGTTAAGAAGGTAAGACCTTGCCAAAGCATCCTTTGCACACCATTGGTTGAGTCTCTCTTGTTCATCCTTGGTGGGTAGTCCTCTAGCTTTGAATGAGGGCAGTTCCTCATCTCCTGATATGTATCCAAATAAGCTTCTTCCTTGTAGATAGGTCTTCATTCTCAATGACCAAGCTTGGTAATTGTTCCTGTCCAATTTGTCAATGAATGAAGGAAAACCATCTCCCATGTTTACCTTATTTGCTCTGATACCACTGTTGGGAGTGATGGTTGGATACACTCAAGAGATTGAGTTGAAGCTGCTAAACCTGCTTTGCTCCAGCCCTCCTTTGCTTTTGATATACTTAGTACACAAGCTTAGCTTCCAAATGATACAAAGAAAGCATATATGTACTTTGCAAATGATATGTGTAATGATCAAATCAAAACAGATAACTTTGCACTTCACAAATCCAAGAAAACTTGCTATTTTGGTATTGACACCTGCTCAGTCTTTCACTCAGTGTGACCAGCACACTTACAATTGATCTAATTCCTTCTGGACATATTAAATTAGCTTAACAAGCTACCATTTGCAAGTGGAATGAGATAAAATGATGGACTATACTTAGAGAAAGATGTTTAGCAAAAATATGTGTACCCCCGACTTTTTAGGACTTCTGCAGACACAGACCAGTGTGCACTTCGAGCGAGATTCCTCCGAGATCACTAATCCAATTGACTTGAATCGTTGTAGGTGTATAGTAGACTTTGAGCTGAATCCAATGTGCTTTGAATCACTTGATTTGGTTCAGCAGATCCTGAGATATGCTCCTCAGAAGTTGACAGACTTGGAGATGATGACTCAGAGAAAACAGAGATTATAAATGTGTATACTTCTATTGATTGATGTAGTTGTACAATCTCATTAGCATGACAAGCATAGCTAAATGAGGTATTGTGGTGTAGGCTATGAAGTAGCACTCACACACAATGAGTTACAATAATGAAATGCCTCGGGAAGTGAGCTGAAGTGAGTGACACACCCGCGACTTTTTACATCATCTTTTATAGATGTTTAGTGATCATTTGAATTTGAAATTCAAATCTAGGCTCCCTAGAATCTCTCCTCTAAAAGTAGGGAGATATTTTCTCCAATTACACCATCCAAATTTCACGACTCTAATCAAGTAGGTGTGATCATTTTACATACCAAGTCATTTAGACTTTTACAAGAGATGAAATGGTAATAACACATAGGCAAGTGTTCCTATGGTTCTAGCTTCACATGGTGATATCTTTCAAGGGTTCCAAGCTAATCTTCCAAGGTTCCAAGCCAAGTGTGAAGGCTTGAAATGCACCAACAGCCCCAACATGATAGATGGTCCTTGACGTCTTTGAAGTGTAAGATGGTGATGAATATACATAATTCTTTGAAATTTGCTATGTTTTTGGATCTGCAAGATTACATTGGTGTGTCTTATTCATTGGTTTGTACATCAATTTCAGATATTCATAGTTCTAGAGACTTTGGAAATGTTCATGTGTAAATATATCACATATGAGCAAGTGTAGGGTTTAGTAGGTGAAAATTAGAGACTGGCAGAAGGAATAACTTTATAAAGTTGGTGCAACAGGCATAGGATTTTGATATTTGAAATGCTTTACTTGATTGTACATTAGATTCTTTTATGATCATTGGATGTGAAAACTTGGTGAATATATATCATAACAAAGTTCTGAGGGTTCTTTAATTTGATTTGAAATTAAGATAAGTTTGCCCAACAATGAAATGGAAGTCATTCCAGTTAATCATCATTGCACCCTTGCAAATGTGAGTGATCATCTAGTGATAATGGGATTTGAGGATCACCATCAATCCAAATTCAGAATACAAGGGCAGAATGTAAGAAAATTTTTGTAATTTTTGTTTTATTTATGCAAATTATTATATTTATATTAAAATAAGATATTTATAGTATTTTATTTTCTTAGGTTGGAAAGAGGTTGGAGGATAAAATAAAAGTCCTTCCTAACTATAGTGTAGATGGAACTCAATTTTCATTATCATAGCTAATGTACTATTTGAGTATTGGAGTGTACACATAACCCATTTTTCATTCTTATAATCCTTCCTCTACGTCAAGATTTCATGCACATGCAAGAAATTAAAATTCTAAAACTTTTTTATATCAATATGATGTACAAATTGTCTAATCCTTTATTTTTTTCATGGAAGTATTACAATTTTCGAATCTCAAGATTTCTATTTTTCTCAAGTGTGTAGATATGGTTGTTCCTATTACATTAAATGATTATCGCTTTAATCATTTTTATGTGCCAAATTTTGTTTGTAAGAGTTTTGTGCATGATTTTGATATTTAGAGCTGTTACTTTTAACTTGAAATGGGTCCCCCTCTCTTGAGAAATTGGAAACTACTATAAAAGAAAGTCACATACTCTCATTTATCACTTTTATAATGAAAAAGAGATAGAAGCACTCATTGAACAAGAACATAGTAGCAATCATAGTGCAATGGCTGCCTCCACTTCTACTACCCCCCTTGTCCAAAAGTCCTTGAGAACTCTTCAATGAATTCTTGGAATCAACTAAGTATAAAAGTCAAACACATTTGTATGAACTTGTATCTAGAGTCACATGTCTTAACAGAGCAATCTAACTTCGTTTTTATGTGCTTGAGGAAATCATGGACTTCCCGGAGTATTACATCTTACACTATTCTATAGACATCCCACCTTATGAGGGTAATTGGGTCCCATGTGACCTTTTACTCTACATTCATAAAGGTGATGAAGGTTTTATGAAACTCTTTAAGCACTTCATGGAAATTGCTAATGATGCATGATAGTTGTTTGAAGATTTGATGCCCTTAATAAAAAGGTTATAACAAAAAGAAGAGGATATTTACTAGGTACCTTTCTTAGATTACCACAACCAAGTTCATTGTTGATGAGGAGCCTGACCATGCACCCAAGGATCTCCCCAACCTTTCATAGGCCATTAACTTATCCAAAGAGAGTGGCATAGTGTAATGAGAGTTTCCTAGTGGTATGATAGACAAATTGTGCCAAAACGCATACATGGAAGATCCCCCACCATCAAATCTCAACCTTGTTGAGCCCACAACACATATGATCTTCTTGAAAAGAATTCTATTCCACTAGGTGATTCTATCATAGACACCATCATGATGGTGCGTGAAGATATTTTCAAAGATGATAACAATTAAACAACGAAAGAAGACTACAATGCAACACAAGAGAGAATAATGAGGAATAAAGTACCTACATCCCTAGTAATAAAGCAGAAAGGGATGGCGCACTCTAGCATAGATCATGATGGCCGGAAGAAGACGATAGGTTTCATGATGTAACTAGTATTAAGGTATTGAATAATTTATATTAATAAGATTGGAACTTGAACTTATCATTCTCTTCTCTTACACGAAGCTATTGAAGTGGAAACGTTCACTTCAAGATTTGGAGCGGATTGTTATTCTCGTGGTGGTTGCTCATCATTGGAAAAGTTCCGAGATTATGATTTTTTTCATCATTCATAAAGTTTACACTCCTCAAGGGCACTTCATGAATTTGTGTTTGAAGGCCTTGATCAAAGTTTAGTGTTTTTCTACAATCACGCAAGGCACTAGATGTGCCATTTCGATTACAAAATCTCTAGTTCTAACTACTCTTCGAGTTAACTTTATAGGAAAGGTACTAGGACAATAGTTATTGCCATGGGTCTTGGATTGCAAGACCCTAATAGTACTTTCTAAAATCCTATTAACCTATCAATTACCAAAATCTCTCCAAAGGAGAAAGAAAGTTGTGGAGAAATTGAAGGTATCTCAAAATTGATGTAAGCTTTTGAATCAATAAATATCTTTCTCATTTGTTGTGTAATCCGTTATGAGTTGAGTAATGTTCATATAATTCAAACTATGCTTCTTGTGACTGTGAGGACTTTGTAAATCTCTCGCTGCCTATTACTAACATATGTAAAGATCATATTCACTTATGCAAGCCAACACACTTTATATGCAAATGAATGCTTGCTTAAATACAATTCTAAGACTCTCCAAGGCTTATAAGTGCTAAAATACTCGAGATCCAAAAATGCGAGATTCAGCCTTGAAAAGATTATGTAGGGGCTATTATCCCATTTCTATGGTTGGGTTTTTTTTTGGCACTTTGAAGCCTAGAAAAGGGGTCCATGTTCATAAATTGTCCATATTCAAAGAGAATAAGTCAAAGAAGTAGTGATATAAACCCTAAGAACTCTATATGTGAGCCATGAAAACTAATGTAAGCTTACACTTGTTTAAAGCATTCTTTTGCTACATATAACTACGAATCCAACCCATCCTAGCTTAGAAAAGCTAAAAAAACCCAGCCACAAAAGTGAAAGATTCAGCCATGCAATGGTTTTGCAGGGCCAATTGCCATATTTTTATGGATGAGGGTTTTTTGGCACTTTGAAGCCTAGGAAATGGTTGCATGATCATAAATTGTCCATACTCAAAGCATCCTAGAAACCCAATCTTATTGAAAGCATGCTAGAACTACCGATAACTACATATCTTGCCTTTCCATGGCTTAGAAAAGCTACAAAAACCCCAACCATTGAAACACTGATTTAGGCCTTAGAAACATTTTGTAGGGCATTTTCTCATGTTTCCTTTGGCTAGGGAATTTTTTGCTTTTTTAAGCCATAGAGAGGCTTACTTGAAAACACATTAGAAAATTTAAAAGATAATAAGGAAAAGACGAAATTAACTCATCTCTTTTCAAAACTTAGGTACAAGATAGTTAAGGGGGAGAGAGAGAGAGAGACAGAGAGAGAGAGACACAAAGAGCGAGAGATACAGTATAGGGTAAATGTTTCTCAAAAGATACTAATTACAAAGGTCATGGATTATTTCCTCTTATTTTGATAGCTAGCTGAATATCTTAGGGTTTTATGGTTAGTCCCTTGTCATGAATAGCACATAGCTTGGCATCTTCATGCATGGAGATGAGATCAAGCTTCATCTTCCACAATTCGTTATCAAGTTGTGTGTTTCCTTTGCACCCTTTCCTCCTCTGTTGGTATTTAGCCTTGGTATTTGGTATTTGTCTACATGTGTTACCCTATGGTTTGTTGGAATGTGCATCTTATTCCATGATGGTTGAGTGTAGATTTCTTCATTAAATGATGGTTCTAGATCTGAATCAGAATCTCATATAACCTTCTACTCACCACCTATTTGGTCCTTGCCATGATGGGTGTCCTTTACGATGGCTGGTCGTTAGACTTTACATTTGAATGTTCTTGAGACCAATCATCTTTCTTTATTTGCAACTTATTCTTCTCACAATGGATTGCTCCCAAAAGGTGTGGCATCATGTAATAGATGCATATGTGGTGTGGGATTCACTTCAAGATCTCTTGTGGGGTTGCATTCATGGTGGACTTCAAGTTCCTTTTGCATGGCTAGGATAGACCCATGTGTCACTAGGAAGGAGATAACAAAGAGATCTCACTCACACACTCTCACACTCAAAGAGGATCACACACATAGTTTGAGGCAAGGAAGAATGATCTTCTTCTTTGTTTTCTATTACATAAAAGGAATATACAAGAATGACCCAAAATAACAATACAACTAGTGCAATACATAAAGACGAGTACATTCTAAAAATTCTAATGTTCGTGAATGAGTGAGCTGGAAAGAAACGAATTTGCCGTCTCCCTTGATAGATAAATCTGGTAAAGCTCAATGAACTATCCCTAACATATATTGGCTTGGCCATTATACATGTCAGAGAAATGAAAAAAAGATACTTGTCAACGTGGATCATCACATGTTGGGCTTGATATCTCAACAATTCCCCTCAAGCTTAATGTTATGTTCTTTAATCCAAGCATCCTCCAAAACTTCTTCAACTTCTCAGCCCCAAGTGCTTTAGTGAAAATATCAGCAACTTGCTCACTTTTCCTCGCATAAACAAGGTCCATATATCTTGCCAATACCTTTTCCATGATGAAATGAGAATGCACCTTGATATGCTTTTTTCAAGGATGAACAAGAGGGTTTCATGCCAATTGTATGCTACTATGATTATCACACTAGATGGTGATAGGATTTTGCACTTCCACACCTAAATCTACAAGTAGCATATCTATCCATGATGCTCTACATGCTTCCATTCTAGCACCTCTATACTTAGCCTCTATGCTTGACAAAGCAATAAAGCTCCATGTAATAGTTGCACTTCCAAATGAGAATCGAAAGCCAATAGTAGATCTTCTATGTGAAATACTACCAGCCCAATCTGCATCCGTGTATCCATGAACTTGCAATTATGTACCGGCTTTATGAAACAATGCATAATCTGAAGTAGCACTCACATATTGTAGAGTTTGTCTGAAAGCATCTAAATGTGGCTTCTTGGGAACCTACATAAATTGACTTTGATGTCCAACAATGTATCTTAGATGAGGCCTTGTAATTGTGAGATATATCAAACTTCCCATAATTTTCCTATACGTAGTAGCATTTTCCAATGCCTCACTTGATGTAGTATCCACTTCAAATACTGATCTAATAGCATAGAAATTGGCTTACAATTAGCCATACCATACTTTTGCAACGTATTCAAGGCATATTGCCTTTGCAACATCCATATACTTTTTTTTGTATGTATACACTCAATGCCCATGAAATAGTGCAACACACCAAGATCTTTCAGGTCAAATTCCTGCATAAGGATTTGCTTTACCTCTTTAATGCTTTCTTCATTATCCCGACATACAATCAATTCATCAACATCAATAGCCAGAATTGTCATGCCATCATCACCCTTCCTTGTATATAACAAATGATCTGCATCACGCATCAAAAATTCAATGGTGGTTAAGTAATCAGCGATCCTTGCATGTGAGGCACAAAGGGCTTGTTGAAGCCCATAAAAAGCCTATTAAAACTTGCAAAAAATTCTAGGCGCCTCAAATATTCATATCCTTGTGTCTACTCCATGTATACTTCTTCTCTTAATTCATCATGTAAGAAACGATTGTTCACATCCATCGGATTCAAAGTCCATCCTTTTGCTATAGCTAATGTAACAAGTGCTTTGATAGTAGAATTTTACCTACAAGGCTTAAGGTTTCCTCATAATCAATGTCATATGTCTCTGCATATCCTTTTGCTACCAATTGTGCTTTATACATGCTTATGCTACTATCAACATTCTGCTTTACCTTTTAAACCCACTTGCAGCCTATGTGTGTATTTCCTTGCAGCAATGGAACTAGCTTCCATGTGTCATTTCCATAAAGTGCACCATCTCCTCATCCATAGCTTTCTCCCAATCTGCATTTCTAATTGCATCTTCAAAACAAGAAGGTTCAGAATCTTGTATTATGTTGGTCATGTAGGCACAATGACGAGCAATGTAACTATAGTACGTCAATCCTCACACTGGATTCCAGATCCCCCTAGATCTTTGTGGTCCTAGGTCACTTGTCCTTGTATCATGTGCATGTAACTTTTTTACTCTTGGAGTCTTCACAGAGGGGGAATCCAAGTTCCTCATCAAGGTTCTTTTTGGAACCACTTGAATCTCCATCAATGTCTTCAAAACTTGTAGATGTTTTACTACCAGCATAAAGCTTTTCTTTAGCTTTCTTCAATGTAGTTGATGAATTTTCTAGACTAAAATTTCCATGCAATCTCTCAATCCATGGATTTGAGTTGGAATTGTTGCTTGGAGATGCATCAGTTCCATTCAAAACTTGAGATTCTACCCTTGATTTTTCAACGTTTCCTTTGTCATTTGATTCAAGATTAAGTCATTCTTCAGCATCTACATAGAAGCTTGAAATTTTATGAAACAGAACATCTCTGCTTACCTTCACCTATCACATGAGTGGATTATAACATTTATATCCCTTTTGCTCAAGGGAATACCATTAGTATGTGTTAAGTTTGGTGTTACCATTGGTGTCCGTGTGAAAGGCCAAATGGCCACCGGACACTTCTTTGTATATGTTCTTTAATAAACTGTCACATAATCCTAGTAGGAGATGGTTGAACCACGCCTTAAGAGAGAGGATTAGGAAGTAATCCTCAACCATGGCTTTTGGGGCAAGTGGTTAGCCCATCGCACTCCTAACCGGGAGGTTGTGAGTTCAATTCCCAACATTGGTATCAGAGCCTAGTTGCGAAATTGGGCTAAGACGGAGGTTCGCGCCTCAGTCGTGGGCACTTGGAAAAAGCGCTTATCCGTGGTGAGTGTGAAACTGGCCTTGGATGAAGGCGCGTGGGCATTTGGGCACCCACGGAGGGTGGGATAGGTCCAAATTTGGTCCATGTGCTGGAGTTTGAGGTTGGTGGAAGCGCTCATGCATGGAAAGTGGGTCCAAGAAGGGTCCATAAGTGAGCATTGAGGACAATTCTCATCTAAGGGGGAAGGAATGTCACATAATCCTAGTAGGAGATGGTTGAACCACGCCTTAAGAGAGAGGATTAGGAAGTAATCCTCAACCATGGCTTTTGGGGCAAGTGGTTAGCCCATCGCACTCCTAACCGGGAGGTTGTGAGTTCAATTCCCAACATAAACCATATAGTGGCATGGTCAATCACAAATTGTAAGTTCGACTACATTTGTAACTTCTAAGAAGTTTGTGTTCGTGTTCTTGGTGTACTATGTTTTCTGCATGTTCTGCAGCCTTTGCATGGAGTACCTTGTGCAACTCTAGGAGATCGGTTTTCTACTCCGAGGATATCATTGTGGAGCTCTCAAGAAGGAGATTGCACTGTGGTGCATCACCATCAAAATACTTCATTGGTATCAGAGCATTTTGATGCAAAAGATTTGTTCCTTTTGTGTGAGCAAAGCGAGCATCCGTCCACCCACCAAAAGCTTTCTCCAAGACATAGACCTTTGCATACCTTGTCATCAAAGTCATCGAAGTAACCCTTGGCATCATTGGCTACACGCGAGGGAGAACCTCAATGATCAAGGAAGATAGAGATTCTTGATACTTCCTAGGAGGTCACCCATCCCGGTACTATTCCCCCCAGAGCTCGCTTAACCATGGCAATCTCTTGCCGCTAAGCTACACTCTTGTGGTGTCTGAAGAAGGGGAAAGAGTAAGGTTAATGTTACCTTGGAAATGTTTTTGTCCCTCAAAGCTTCATTCTTTGCTCTCAAAGCCTATTTTTGAAGCTTTTTTTGGGGTTTCTTTTGGAGCCATCACAGTTCTCTTCACAAAGCTCGAAGAACATCAAGAAGAGTGTTCTTTGTACTTCTGTGATAATAAATATGAACCTTTGGGGCTGTGTTTTCAGACACCCTCATAAAACTATAGATTTCTTGAAAGGTTTTCAGTTTTGGTGGGAGTAACCGCTGCAAATTTATGCGGGTTTTTTAGCCTAAAACATTAGAGTTCATAGACACTTGTAGGTGTTGTTGGCTAGTTTTTGGGCTATGCATTCATCCTTCTAGTGTCATTTTACTGCATATATTGATCGTGTTTCTTACCACAAAAAGAATCGGCAACGTTGCAGGAGCAAGAACAAGGAAAAAGAATGGTCAACAGAATAAGAGTAGAAGTAAATCAAGGAATCGAATGCCGTTATTGTCATAAGAAAGGACACATGAAGAAACACTGTTATGCATTAAAGAATGCTAAAGGTAAAGGATAGAATGTTGATGGGCATGTTAAACAGTTACCTGCACCATCTACTTCCAATGTGAAGATTGAAGAAATTAATGCTATTTTTGATGATTTTGATGTGTTGAAACTTGATACTATTATGGCAACTGAGGATCTTATGGTTAATTCTCTTTCCCAGACCACACAAAGAATGGTTCTCTAATTATGCAGCAAAGTTTCTTGGTACTCTGAGACTTGGTAACTCTTACTAGTGTGACATTGTGGGGATTTGAGATGTGGTTGTGCAGTTCATTGATGGCTCAAAATTTACTATGCATAGTGTACACCATGTACCTTAGTTATCATGAAGTTTGATGTCAGTTGGTCAACTTGATGGCCTTGCTTACAAGGTGATCTTATATGCTCACTCCTTTCGTATATCAAAGGTCAATATGGTTATTGCAAAAGGAAGCAAAGTTGGCTCACTTTATCCTTTGTTTGTATCACATAAAGAACACTTGCTAGCTGTTATTGAATAGCCTATGGTTTGTATTTGGCATGGTTGTTTCGGCCATATATCCCATAGTGGAATGGAAAATATTTCTTGTTCTAGCTACTTACGTGTGTTATCCTTCTCTGGGTTTTCATTCGAGAGCATTGTCAATATGGAAAGCAAACCAAAAATGTGCATAGAACGCCCATTGACTCTTCAACTCAACCTTTAGATCTCGTTCATACAGATGTGTGTGGTCCTATACCCACTAGGTCCTTAGGTGGTTCTCTTTACTTTGTCATCACCATACATGATAAGAGATGTAGCAAGATACATAGTTTTCAATGATATTACTTCATTACATGCTAGAAATGAATTATTAGTGATTATGGATGGCATAGACATCCAAGATCACCTTTTAGAGAGCAATAAATAGTTTTTGTCGACCTATCCTATGTTGCAATGAAAACTCTAAATAATTGAAACTCTTTTCAAATTAACTTACATGTTTAAATTCATGTTTTAAGTTTAATTTTCATTCATATATGGACCACTAATGATTTTTATTCATTTATGTAGATTCCATTGTATGATATTGATGATCTCCCACCACACCATTCAGAGTTGCAAGTAAGACCTTATTTATCAGAAGCATCCATGAGGGGGCTACACAAAGGTGATCCTTTAGAATATGCAAGATTGAAAGAAATATATTCAAAAGAAGATAAACTATAAGAATTTTGCAATGATGGTGATGATGATGGCATGGTAGATTTTATTGAGGATTGGTATCAAAATGACATCAAAAGTGTGGATATTTCTAAAAATGAGAAATATCTTTGAGAAGAACATATAAATAAAGGAAGTTGCTTGAATCAACTAATTGCAAGCTTACTTATTCTCAATCTTCAAAATCATTTTGGATGGACTATTGTATATCATTTGATATTATTAGGGAATATTTTTTATTTTTCTATCTAGGAGGCCAATTATTTGTTTCAGATGTGGAGAATATGGGCACTATCAAAGTAGGTGCACTCTCCCAGAAAATGACCCTCCTTACACACATACACATACACATATAGATATATACATACAGAGACACATACACATATACATGCATACACAGATGCACACATATACACATAATGTTGAAATTGTAGCATCACAACTCATACTTGTTCATCCAACGATCATCTCACGAGACCCAAATGTCACATAGAAGCATTCAACAGATGCAATGGTGGCTCATTAGCATGCCATTAACAACAAAAATATGCGAGAAATAAGAAGAAAGCAATGTTAATGACACACATACTTAGTCACATCCATAATCACGTCAAAAGAAACGAATGAGTCACAAGCAGGAGGCAAGAAAGGAACAAGAACACAAGCACATCATGATGACAACAAGAGCTCTCTAGGCATTCCACAAACTAGCATGATCTCATTATCTCTAAGAATGCCTTCCCTCCCAAATGAGAGGTAGTGACGTCTTTATATACAAAATGGGCAAAATCCATGCTATGTGGGATTTCTCAACTAAAAGAAGAATGAATCTCACTTATTCACTAGTGTGGTACTCACACATAGAGCTATATAAGATTTCTTATTTAATTGAATAAAAAGTAAAAAAAGGTATAAATGGTGATGAATAACAGTGGATCCAAGAAATATATGTTGTGCCATCAACATCCTCCCCCTTGACTTTGTTGTCCTAGAAAAGCTATTGCAAATGGTGGGGTTTCTATGATAAGTGTGCTTTGAAGTCCCTTTGAGTCCTTTGTCTTTGTTTGGAGTGCTTCATTCTTGTTCTTTACTTCGAATTTTCTTTTCTCCTCATGTTGGAGTTGGCTACCGTTCCTTGGTTCTTTTTGCCTCTTTTATGAAGATGCATGAATGCTAGGATGCTAGATTTTTCTTCTTTTTTTTAATACATAATAATAATAGTAATAGAGGTACATACACATACATACACACACACACACACACACATATATATATATATATATATATACACTCACATACATACATACAAACATACATACATATACATACACATATACACACATACATACATACACATACATATATTCACACATACATACATGCACATACACATGCACATACACGAAGCGGGTAAATTCCCAAAAAAAGGTATTGAGAAATTTTCCATTAGCTTTGAGAATTAAAGATATGTTTCAAAGTTGTGAATTATCGACATGGGGATTTCATCATAAAAGTACTAATATAGTAAGGAGCCTTCTAGTAGATAGTGGAGCTTTTCAACATATTGATTCTAGATGGCCTGATTTTGCACGAGAGCCACACAATATAAAGTTAGGTGTTGCATTACTAGATGGCATTAATCTATTTTCAATGAAATCTAGTAAATGGTCAACATGGATAGTGTTAATCATCGACTACAATCTCTCTCCATACCTTAGCATTATAAAAAAACATTTAATGCTTTGAGTTCTAATCCTTGGAAAAGATAAATTAAAGACATGAATGTATCTCTTGCTCTGCGCTTAACGATCTCCAAGTGTTTTGGAGAGGTATCAATGTCATTGATGTATCAAAAAGCATTAAGGAAAGACACATTATGGTTCGTGGAATTGCGGCTTGGACTATATAGGATTTTCTAGGATATGGTGTCTCTTCAGGTAATGATGTAATATTTTTATTTAATATATATCCAATTCTATGTCAGTTAATCTAATTATTTTTTTATGGTTTTCATGCATGCAGGAATATCTACTAAGGGATATAAGGCTTGTCCTTACTATGGTGATTGTTTGAGATCAGTTTATATTAAGAATCTCAACAAAAAAATCTATCCTTGACATCCAAAGTTCTTCCTTGACGATCATCCAATTATGACGCAAAAGAAACTTGATACATTTAAATAAAAAGATTGAAACATATCAATGTCAAAAACCAATTACACCTATGGAGTTGTATAAAAAATGGACAAAGGGGCCTCTTATAGATCCATAATCTGAATCTTCAATGAGAATGAAGATGATGAGAATGTTAAGATTAGAGATAAAGTAAAATTATCACTAGTAGAGAATATGTCAATATGATATTCTTTGGAGTATTAGAGAGAGTTAAAGATTGTAATCTTCTTGATCCTATGCATATATTAAAGAATATTGGTTATTCATTATGGCAACATGGTCTTGGATTAAAAGATAGAATAGCATCAAGAAATGATTCAAAGGATAGAAAATCAAAACTAAATTACCGCCAATTGTTGATAAGCATTGATAGGAACCAACTCATGAATGTGCTCCTTGGATACTTAGGACACATGAGATGAAACTATAAGTAAAACGATTCAATCGATACCAACTACATGATATGGAGCATGTTTCCAAAACATGTTTACTTTGGATGATAGGAGCTTATCTAGGTTAAAGGCACATGATTGGCATAACTTTCTTAAGTACATTCTACCTCTTTTTATCGATGGATGTGCAAAGAAAGGAGTACAGGACATGATCTATCGTATTGGATTTGTTATAAGGTAATTATCATAGTTTTATGTTTAATATATAAGACTAATTGATATCTTTTGTTTAGGAACTAATTTCTTTATAATTTAATTAATGAGTGATAGTAGGTGGATTACATCAAAAGAGACCGACAAAAACTTGATCCTAGAAAAGAAACATGAATGGATGGAGCTACTATGTTTGATGGAGAGAGAGCTTCCAACATAATTTTTTGATATTCAGTTTTATTTATTGATCCATCTTTTGGATGAAATAGAGATTATAGGAGTTCTAATCACTGAATGAATGTTTTGGGGTGAGTTTTTTATGGGCATATTAAAAGGCTATCTGTGAGGAAGAGCACAAATAGAAGGATCAATGGCAAATGGATGGATGCTTGAGGAGTGCATGTACTATTTTAGTGAATACCTTGAAAGAGTTCATGAAGAAGCTCCACATGCATGGACTAACGAGTCTTCTTCAAATCTGATAGACGATGTGTTATCAGGTAAGGGAGTTCTATTTCAATTTACATTGCAAGAAAAAAAGTGATTTTTCTACTCTTATTGCATATAATAGCGAATGCATGCAAGCATTTGTTAATGAGTATGAACAAGAACTTTAAAATATCAGAAGTATAAGACGGAGAAACAAAAGATAGAGACTGGAGAAGATAAGTTCATCTTCTACAAGAAACATATTGGAATCGTTGAAATCAAATAACATCTGTGTCACATTCCAGTACTCTAGTTATAGGCGAGTGTTGAAGCAGTTTAACTACAATTACATGGATGTGCCACGTATGAACCATGTGGCCAAACACCATGTCCCAGAAATAATGGCTTAACAGCCGCGACTCACTCATCTGTCGCATGATGTAATGATTCTCATGTATGTAACTACTATATTCAATCATTAATACATACATACATAAGTTGTTGCGTGTATCTTTGCATTATCTGTGGGCCTATGTAGGAGCCTTCTTTTCTGCATCCACACACCACAAAGATATAGGGACTCTACACTTAATCTTTGGTGCTACAATTGGAGTAATGGGCATGCATTTATGAAACAATTTGCCTTGTTCATATTGTAGGTGGATATATCCAGCATATCCAAAAGTGTTAGACCATAGCGTATTCTGCCAACAAAAAGAGGATTTCCACATCATTTATGGTCTGTCTATTGCTGGTATAGATCTAGGTACTATATTAGAAAAATCGGTTAGTGAGGCAGATTGGTTGTCTGTCTTCAAGGTAACTCGACTCAAGGGGAAGGAAAGTTAAATATGTCAGGCAAGAGTTCTATGACACACTGATGGTGTTACATCAGAAAGTCTATCAGGAGGTACAAACAAACTACGAATTGTGTATACAATTCGCTAGAGCCTTTGCATTTGAAATTGTACCACTGCTCAAACACAAAAAAATCCAGCTATGTACCAAGTGGCATGGGCTGTAGCTACAAAAGCTTCTATTGAAAGATGCAGGAAGATGGGTACATTGCAATCGAAGATGCAAAGGTTTTACAGTTGTTTGAACGATGATGCTTCACCACTTTTAGAGCCTTTGGATGCGAACTTGCAGGAAGAGAAAGAAGATGTTGAGTAAATGCTTGACAAATGTGTACTCAAGTCAAGAAGACTCAAGGACTCGTGCCAATGAGACTATACCTCAATTGCAACACAAGTGCGTATAGTGGGAAATTAACACACATTTAAATGTCAATCCGATCGAACGACCTAACCAAGTGTATGAAGACATGTGCACCCATGATGGAAATGAAGTAGTTCAGCTGACATGCATAAGAAAAGAATAATCCACCTCTCAACTCACTGAAAGTCTGAAAGTGTTTGCCGCTGTCGGGAAGAAGGAGGTCGTGGCGGGAAGCCGACGCCTGGGGTTGGATCAGGCCCCACTCTGGTGCGCCGTTCCCGCTGTCTTGCGAGCGGCGTCTGCGCGCTGGGCGCCTCGCCTGTGCTCTCCGGAGCGTGCGCGATCCTCGTAGGTGTGGGACCCTCGCCCCTCCAGAAGTGTTGAGACCTGGGACCGTGGGCGTCGGAAAGAGACGATCGGGTACTGCAGTGATACACGTGATGTAGATCAAGCTCGAAGATACAACAAAATATGAAACTAAAGTACTCCAATAAAAATGAGTGATACAAACAGGCCGCTACAGTGCGGGCCGATGGTACAATAAAACCGCTACAGTGCGGTGCGATGATACAAGATAAAAGCCGCCGCTACAGTGCGTGCTGGCTAGTGTATACTATAGATCCCTCGCTACAGTGCAAGAAATCACCTACGGGATTTCGCTTCGGTCTTCGCAGTCCAAGCTTTTCTTCCAACTTTACTTCGGTCCGTTCTTTTCTTCAAGTTTCCTCCGCAATGGCCTTCCGTCTCTTTACTTCAGATGATCAAAACCTGCATAAACCTGGAGGTGACGATCCACAAGAGCAATCCAAAGGATGGGGGGGGTAAAATCATTAGCAACTATTTTTTTTTTTAATATAAAGGAAGTTCGGCAATAGCCTACTCTCCCGGACTTGAATTAAATTAAGAAACAAAGGTACAATAGAAGGGGACTAGTGCCCACGGGACCCCCCAAATCCCACAAAGCAGGGGAAGCTTGATTGAATCCTAGGTTGCACTACAGAGAAGGATAATCACCCTCTCATCGCCCTCATGCGGGGCCCACTTGGGTTTGAGCTTGTTGTTGAACAAAAGGAGGACTTGATGGTGCCTGAAGGGGGGGGATTTCTTACTGTTGACGATCCTTTTGCCAAGGAGGAATAGTGATTTCTCAATCGACCACCCCCTGGGGGGATCGCCGAAGTTGAGAGCACACCTCTCCCGCCAGATTTTCCACAGGACTTCCCCTCTGATGGCGTTCCATAGTGTCGCAGAGCAGCCAATCGCTTCTCCCAAAAGGACTTGTTTCCAACTAAGCTGTTTTTGAAGTCTGATTTTCATTCCAACCGTCTGCCAGATTCTGTAGGAGTTGGGGCAAGTAAGGAAGATGTGTGGGACATCTTCGATAGCACGGTGGCAGCGTTTGCACCAAGGAGGGATCCCACAAAGCTTGCTAGCCTTATGGTTGGTCCAAATTCCTCGATGAAGAATTTGCCATAAGAGGACAGACTTCTTAATCTCTATTAGGGGGTGCCAGATACCCATGAATTTCATGTCCCACCGAAGCCGCGTCCAAGACAGGCACCACTTCTTGTTGAGGCTGATCTGGAGGTCAGCCGTTTCTTTGATGTTCGGGATTTTGAGTAGGCTGTTTCCGTTTTGCCATTTGAGACCAAGCGAGTTTGGTGTGTCGTGTCCCATGAGAAGGCGAGTCTTGTGACGATCCCAAGCGAGGCATCTGCTTTGCAGAGTGTTCCATTCTTCGTAGGAGATGTTTATGCGAGGGTCAATATCCTCGAAGTTGATCCAGCTGTTGGTGTCATGTTTCCAGAGGTGTTTCCATTTTTTGAATCCTTTGTTCCATAACTTCTTGGCATTTTGAATGTTCCACGACTCCACACTCCTGATGCCATGTATCGGAAACCAGATAGAGTCGTTTTGTCTGATTCCGGCCGCCCACTTCCAGTCCTCACTAATTCTTGTGAAGCTTTTTACTTTATTCCAGCCCTTCCAAAGGGAGCACACGAGATTGGAGCCTTTCGGGAAGACAGGGATCGGGGAGAATAGCAGGGTCATGATGTCAAGGTTCTTCCAGTTCGGGAACCCCATGAGGGCCAACTCATTCTTGTTTCTGAAGATCAGCTTGGCCCATGAGGCCTCCCTATTGCACCAAGCCTTAATCATCCATTTGGCTGCCAGCTTGTTAGCCATACACCCGATGTCCAGGATACCAAGCCCCCCACTATCTCTAGGGCTAGTGCAGATGGTCCATTTGATTTTGGGCACCCCCCTTCTGTTATGATCGCCCGTCCAAAGAAAGTTTCTACAGATACTATTCAGTTTGGACAGGCCTTGCTCATTCGGTCTCCAACAAGAAAGGAAATAGATGGTAGAAGAGAGGAGGAACGTGTTGATGTTGATAACCATCGCCCGTCCAGCGAGATTGATTTGCATACCTCTCCAATAGTTGAGCTTGTTTTCGAGTTTGGCCAGCACCCAGTTCCATCGCTGCTCCATAGAGACGCCAAACCCCAAAGGGATTCCAAGAAGTCGAAAGATTTGGCCCTGCGGAATGATTTGACAGCCATGATCAATGAGAAGGCCAGGATGATGTCCCACAATAGCCCTAAAGGCGGTCTTAGAGTGGTTGATTTTGGATCCAGAGGCATCACAAAGCAAGACACCTCCAGAAAGTCTCCAGGCTGGTATTATCATTGTGAACGAAAGCGTTCATATCATCGGCAAAAAGTCTCATGATGATTTGACTGTGGGTGTGAGGCAGCCGGAGGCCTTTGATATTGCCAGCCTCCACATGATGTGCCACAAGTCTGCTCAGACCCTCAGTGGCGATGGCAAAAAGAAGGGTCATCGACAGTCGGGAGAAAGAAACGTGGGACATGACCAAACTCCACTTGGATTTGGTTGAACTCAAAGACTCGAGTGGCTTTTCTTGGTCGAATCTCCAAGCGGGCGAGGACCTGAGGAAAGCTAGACTAGATAGATGCTACATCTCTCAGAGCTTTACTCATCAGTGGGGCCACCCTGCCATCACACAACGCACTGACCTCACTATCTCTGATCACTACCCGATCGTTATCACTTTTCAACCTTCCAACAAGATCCGCAAGGCTCCGTGGTTCCATGCCAACGCAACCACCTTCTCTCTCCCCTCCGTCCATCAAGAGATTGCCGATGTGTGGAAGGTGGCGTTCGCCTCTGGCTTGGCCCCAGCCAAGTGCTGGAGAAGTGCGGTCGACAAGTCTCGCAAGATCATGATCAGAACTAAGAAGATGCTCGAGACTGTGCGGCGGGCTCGCAGGGCAGCTCTTTACCACAGACTCTGGCGGCTCGAGGAGGAAGTGAACAAAGGAAAACACCAAGCCCAGAAAGGTCTCCGAAAAATCAGAGCAGTGTTGAGATACGAGGAAGAAATACAAAGGAAAAACTTGCAAATCTTCTTCAAGGAGTGGTGGGCTGGCAAAGCCGACAAACCCACCAAAGAGATGTGCCGTATCCTTAAAAGGAAACACAACAGAGAATCGATCCCCCTACTGCTAGATCCACATGGCAATGTATGCAATTCGGAAGAAGATAATTTTGGCATCATCGAAGGGCACTTCACGAGACTCCTGGGAACCTCGAACCCCATCTCCCACCATAGAAGGGACTGTATGGCTGCCATTTCTAGGGTTTCCCCCCGGAGAATACCACCCAACCTCCACTCCCTGCTTCATGCCCCTATCTCTGATTCAGAAATCATTGAGGTCATTGATGCCCTCCCTCTCGGTAAAAGCCCGGGACCCGACGGACTCACTAACGAGTTCTTTAAATCCTTCAAGTTGGTGGTTGCCACCCCTCTTCGGATGGTTTGGCAAGAAGCGCTAAAGTTTGGTGCTCTTCCCTCTTGTCTAAATAATGGAATTATCAAGTTGATACACAAGAAGGGGGAAAAGAACAGAATCGAGAACTGGCGGCCTATTACGATGCTACAAACAGGATACAAGATCATCGCCAAAGTCATCGCCAACAGACTCTCGTGCCACCTGAGATCTTGGCTTAGTGAGGACCAAAAAGGTTTCATCAAAGGCAGGTCTATCCTAGAAACCATTATGGATATTTGGGAAGGTATTCAATTTGCAAATGAGTCTAATCAAGACGTAGTTTTCCTCAAGATCGACTTTGACAAATCCTACGACAGGCTAGAATGGGACTATATTCTGCAGTCGCTCCAAGATCTCGGATGTAGTCAGAAATTCACCAAGATGATCGCGACCCTTCTCGGAAACGCAACGACCCAAATTAACATTAACGGCAAACTTTCGAAGGCGATCCATCTTAAAAGATCTATTAGACAAGGGTGCCCTCTGGCCCCCTTCTTTTTTCATTAGCAACTATTTAAAAGAATTACCATCATGGACTTTAATTCTTAAAAATCGTTTGTTATGAAATCAAGTCTTCAAGTCATTTAGGAATCTCAGAACTGTTTTGAGAAAAGTGCTTTCAATTTATTGATGTTCTTTCGTCTTTATGAATAATTATCCTTGATATTGGTATGTCTTATGTGTAAATGTACTTTGTGAAGATACAGAAACAATCCAATGAACTAAAATCCGAAAGACATGTATATACAATAGATGGAAATGACATTTGTATTCTTAAGTGGCATTTTTAAGCATGCTCTAGTAATGGTTCTCTATGAAATACGACGACTATTATCACATCGTTTCTTGTCATCACCATAATATGCTCACATGAAAGGCATGAACTAAAGTCCATAAGATCGACAAGATTCGTTTGCATGCTTTGTACAATTTCTGGAAAAAGCGAGCATCAGAAGATAATATAACGGCAGAATAGTGCTTTGTAGCATAAAATAGGAAAAAGTATGATCATCACGTGATCTGTGTAAACACTTCCAATGGAATCAAAGAGAAATTTTTGATGTTTGACATGGCCATTGCTACCCCAGCAGTTCTCTCTCTCTCTCTCTCTTTGCTTTTTCCTCCATTTCCTCCTCCATGTCTACGTGTTCCTGCCATTCGTCATGCCGCCTTAATCTCCGTTTCTCTCTGTCGGCTGTGGCCGCCTATAGTCTCTGCGAGTGCCGTGACCAGTGACCACTGCCGACAACAAGGAACAGACCAATAATCGCACATTATCTACTTTCTCCCTATGGTGCGTCACGGCCAGAGTAAGGTGTATCCCATATTTTTGTGCGTGTGCCCATTAGAATCTCCGGCGTCCGGCCTTCTTTGACATTGATCACGTGCATTAATCTCTCTGCACCTCTTCTTACAGCGTGTGCTCACGAATCTGTGTTTCCACGTGGAGATACACACAACGCCAGCATGAGACTCTATCTCTCTATAGTACACACATCTCTCTCTCTAATTCAGCGCGCGATCAGTTACGCATCGGACTCTCTCTCCTGGCGCATGACTCTCTCTACTAGACGCTTCACACAAGTCAGCCGCTTCAGCCGGAACGACAGAGCTCTCTCTGTCGTATCTGACACGCACCACCGACCCTCAAGTGAGCGGCCAGCAGACCAGCGGGACTCTCTCCCTATCGCACATATCTCTCTCTCATCACTTTCTGTGTTCTTTCTCTCTCCCTCTATGGGCTCGACTTTTTCTCCGACATCTACTGCGGCATCCAATCTCTCTCACCCTATATCACGTGAATCTCTCTCTTTACCGTGTTCTACTGCGCGCGCCGCTAAACATCTCTCTCTAGGTGGAATCTGCACCCAAAATCACGTAGTCGCGCACCATCTCTCTGCAGAGCTCTCTCGAGCCGTCATCACATGGTCATCAAAATTCCCTCTCTACGCATATCTCTGCCGACGATCTCTCTCTCTTGTGTCAGAGAGTAGTGCACTATAGCCTGAGATTTTTCTCTCTCTGCACCTCGAATTCCCGATTCTAAAGCGTGGACTGTGTGCACTACTTTCTATGTTCACCACGCATGCTCCGTTACTCTCTCATGGGCATGGTAATGGAGAGTAAAACAAAAACATGACCAAGCAAGAATAGACAAGGACATACCTGGAGGTGACGATCCACAAGAGCAATCCAAAGGATGGGGAAGAAACAAATGAGTTTGGACTTATTTATAGGCCCCTCCCTAGGACTTCCCTCTAGAACGTTCTAACCTCCTCAATGAACTTTCTATTTTTGGGAGTCTTTTAATTTTTCCTTAAACTAAGGTTTTGATTTCACACTGGATTTTTACAATTTAATTGGTTTTTAGGGTTTGACCTACAGAAACCGCCATTTCCAAGGGTCCAACCTAAAGTTTTTGATCGGGAAAGTAAGGGTTTGCTCACAATTATCTCAAACTCGCCAATTCATGGGTTTATTTACAGTTTCGGCCTAAACTCCAAGGGTTTCCAAAGGTTCAAGCCCGGATTCCATGGGGTAAACTCAGGTTTTCAGGGATTTTGAAGGGTCAAACCTAGGTTTTTATGGGTCTAATGTCAGTCGTTTATACACACAGTTCTAACGCACATCTCTAACATGGTTTCTTATTACACAGGCAATCAGATCAGTCAAATCATGCATGAAATGTACCCTCTTTAGATCAAAACATCATACAAAACTCATAAAACAATGAACTCTGAAAAAAAATCAGTGCACACTCCCTGCGGGATTTCATCCCGACATTTGCCCCCGCTAAACCTGCACATCGTCCCGATGGGCCAACCTGCAAGATCCAACAGAAGAGTATCAAGGTTCTTTTAAAATCTCTTTACACTTTTTATCTTTTTCTTTTCAAAACTCAAATCATGATCTCATTCAGTAATGCAATCTTTTATAAAGATTAGTATGAATTTTAGAAAATTAGGTAGATTCAAGCTTCACAAACATCATATTATGTTTCTGCGTCTGCAATCTGACAAGTAATCACATGAATAAATCGTTGGCTTTCTAGATCTTCTGTTTGTTCAATTGGTTCAGATCCAATTGCTCATTCTAAGTACTAGCATATAGATATGTTTCTACTAACTCAATTTATAGAATATACCTCGATTCCTACTATTTATCTCCTACAATCCAACTCCCCATTAGATCTTTCTTTCTTTTTCTTTTTCTTTTTCATTTTCTTTTCCACTTCATCTCAGCTCAACATTTCCTTTTGTCTTTTATTTTTCACAAATCGGCCTATGTCGAAATCGGGTGCGACTCATGGACTTGTCCGCCCGGCCAAGTTTATCCCACCTGTCTGTCGACCCGACATAGCGCACGATATACACAACATCAGCCCTGCATGAAATCGACGTCAGCTCGTGGCTCTGACCACCCGGTCAGAGTGACTCCACCCGCCTACCGACCCATACAGGCGCATGATAACAGATAGGTCAGGCCTACGACGGAACTAGCTACGGCTCGTGGCCTTGATCACCCGACCAAGGTGGTTCCACCCGCCTACTAGCCCATCGTAGCGCACCAACAACATACACGCACATATAAGCTGGCATGAGTATGAATGTTTCTTTATAAATCATGATCCATATGGAGGTAAGATCTCGCAAGAAATAAATACTAGGATCCAAAGTTTCCCACTCACTAAGTGTTCAAATCAATCAGCATATACATGCACTCGGTCTAAGCATGTCATCACATTCCCAAGCTTTCACTCCCAAAAGTCTCTAGTCCACTAATTGATCTCACTCATATAATTTCCTAGTCATTCATGCTTCGTGCAAACCCATAATAGATCTTTGTTATCTTCATTCTACATGATTTTCATAAACTCATACATATCTTTATCACACACATCAATGCAATGCATATGCTCTATCAGAAAGAAAACACATCTCAAATCAGAAACGTTTCACCTGGTCATTTTTCTTCATTTTGATCCAGCTTCTCTTTAATTCCATGGTCTATCATTCTTAATCAGCATCAGCCTCAGTGTCATCAGTTCCCTCCAGAAGTTCTTGCTCAATCTCATAATCCGCTTCATTTCTTTTCTTGAATAATTTTAACCTCTTTCCTGCAATCAAAGATCTCAAAGGAGTATTGTCTAACTCACGAAGTGCATACGTACCATTTTCAAACACAGACGTAACCACATACGGCCCAAACCATCGTTTGGTCAATTTCTTCCTAGCATCGTATTGAGTATCAAATGTACTGTCGTACACCAATACACAATCATCTACTTCAATCCTACGTGGTCTCAATCGATGGGTTTTGTCAAAATAGATCTTGTTCTTTAACCTTGACTCCTTTAACTTTTGGACTGCTTCTTTCAACTTTTCATTTCCTTGTTCTAAATGCTTTATTCTCAATGATAATAACTCTTCTCTCGTCATACCATCATTCCATGGGAGCGTCAACCATGTCACTATCTGAGTCTGGATGGGGAAGATTGGCTTTTGACAGTACATCAATTCAGCAGGCATGAAACCTGTGGACCGAGTGTAAGTCATCCTATCAGCCCATAACGCGAATGGAAGAAACCTAGGCCACTGCTTGATGTCATCGCTGCAAGCCTTAGAGATCGCCTTCACAATGGAAGGGTGACCTCTCTCGATCTTCCCAATTGCCTCTGGATTATAGGGAGTGGTGAGAGACAATCGAATTCCATGACGGTCAAAGAACTCTTTTGCCTCTCTCGCATCTAACTCTCCCCTGTCCGCAACCACTTTCTCAACGTATCCGAATCTCGAGATCACTTCTTCTAAAAGGAATTTGCATACATTATAAGTAGTCTTCGTACGAAGAGCTCGACCTTCCACATGGTTGGTCAAGTCCTCTCTGGCAAGTACAATGTATCTCATCTTATCTATCCCTTTGGGCATGGTTACAAGGTCGACCACCCACTTGTAATGGATACAAGGAGGGTAAGTCGGATGTAACGGGTCTCTGTGCCTAACTGATGAATGCACTTGGCATGTAGCACAAGTGTCTACAAAACCTCTCACACTCACATAAATCCCTGGCCACCAGTAGGCTTCCCTAATCTTCTCATATGTTGCATAGAATCCTTTGTGACCTGCCCATAAGGTCTCATGCATCTCTCTCATAACTTTTCTCTGAAGACTCCTCGAACTCAATACTCTTTGTGGACACTTCACCTTACCTTTAGCGTGTCGCCAAATAAGCCCATCCTTCAAGAAAAAGTTGTAAGACTTTTTCCTGATGGATCTATACTTATTTGTGGACCAACCGGGGGAAGGTTTCAGAGTACTTAGATATCTTCCAATATCTCTCTACTCAC
The DNA here is from genome assembly GCA_020310875.1 of Ceratopteris richardii. Classification (NCBI taxonomy): domain Eukaryota; kingdom Viridiplantae; phylum Streptophyta; class Polypodiopsida; order Polypodiales; family Pteridaceae; genus Ceratopteris; species Ceratopteris richardii. The sequence goes on from CM035416.1 coordinate 5,388,087, forward strand.
CATCATACTCATTCTCTCGGAACTGCTCATATGCATACACCAATGGATCGTATCTTATCATATGTATATCCTTTTCTACCTCATCATCGTCATCAGACTCATCATCAAATTTCGCTCTTGAAAGCATATCAGCCACTGTATTCGACTTCCCAGCTATGTGTACAAATGCAGGATTTATAAACTTTATATAAGAGATCCATCTAAGCATAGCAATATCCGGAGATGAACAATTTGCAATCATGCCAATCAGTGGAAGACAGTCAGTCTCAACTATCACATTCGCCCCAATGAAATACTCTTTATCGCTCTTTAAAGCAGTCACTAATCCCCATAACTCTCTCTTAATCTGTGGATATTTTCTTTGGGTATCATGTAGGATCTTAGCACCAAAGCGCACTGCATATCTCTGCCCCTCATCATCATCTTGCCCTATGACCCAGCCTATGCCAATAGGACTGGTATCAACGGTCAAAATGATAGGTCTCTGACCTGAATAGTCAACACGCTTCAGAATCGGAGCTTCAATTAGCAGCCGCTTCAGTTTACGCATAGCTCTGGACTGTTTCTCTGTCCATACAAACTTCTTTCTCTTTCTCAGCAGAACATATAAGGGGTTCGCAACGTGAGCAAAGTGAGGAATCCATATCACATAGAATACACAGGCTCCTAGAAACCTTCTCACCTCAGTGACATTACGACACACTTCAGAGATCCTGCTAATGGCCTCAACTTTCTGTGGGTATGGCTTGCGGCCATAATGTCCACACAGATGTCCTACAATGAGGACCTCATCAACGCCAAAAACCGATTTCTCTAAAGAAAGTGTTAGCCCCACATCTTCAAACCTCTCAAAGATCTTCTCACAATCAGCAATATGATCTCTCACAAACTTTCTACATCCTGAAGCATCTAAACTCACATCTTTCACTCTTTCCTCACATCCCTTTATCGGAACATCATCAATGAATGGCATAGTCACAGATGGTATAAAGTCTCGTAAAACCAGATTCATGGCATTCATCATGTGAGCCACAGAATTCGTCGCTCCCTGCGGCAAAGTACACATGCGTACAAGGCCCAGTGGAGTCCTCATGGTCGTAATGTCTCTACTCTCCATAGCCAACTGAAACTGGTCATAACCTGAATACAGATCACCCATAGAGTAGATGGAATGCCCAGCAAACGCTTCAGCAAACTCATCCACTATGGGTCCTGTCCCTACATTTCTAATTGTGACTTTATTGACAGGTTGCAGATCCTGAATGAAACGAAGCTTCCCATTTTTCTTAGGCACAGTAAACCACCTATTTGAATATGGAGCCGAGGAGGGTTCCAATATCCGCATGGAAATCTTTTCCTTTAGCACCCTCATTAACTCAGGTAAGTGAGCCTTTGGGACTGGTATAGGCCGGATATTCCATGGTATATGTGGCACTGTAAAGATAATCATGGGAGGTACTTGTTTCGGGTCCGCGCAACCTATCTCATGTGGGAAAAGTGCAAACGCTTTTTCGTGTTTCTTGATGACTTCAATAAATTTCTGTTTCTCTTCTTTTCTCAGGAATGGTTTCTCTCCAAACTTGATCTCTTTAATATCTCATCAGTAAAATGGTGCCCTATGAGCTCTCGTCGTCTCAGCATAGGGTCATCTGACACTCGTAGATACTTTTCATGACTATCTTCTGGCAATGGCTGAGCTATAGGCTTCACTTTCTTATCCACAGTCTTATACTTCGTATTTACATTTACTTCATGCTCTCTCATAAACTCATTAATCATCTCATACTCTTGGATAGAGCTGAGCATAATCATTTCTGATTTCTGATTTCTCTCAAATGCCTGCTCAAGCTCTTCCAGAGTAGTCGAACTTCTCTCCAATTGGATCACATCTTCAATCTTCTCATCAGGTAACATCATTCCTAAATCCTTATAGTATCTCTCATGAACTTTTCTGAACTTATTTGAAACATTTTCTTTCTGTAAACATAGCAACTTGAATGCAGATGAATAAATAGAAAAACTTTCAAAACTTTGTACAAAGTCATGTGAGACATCAAACCAACTCCCACTGTTGTCTCGCTCAACAATGGATCCTAACAGAAATTTTGATCAGCAGAAGCTCCATACTCTCCAACAGGCATACACTCATCATGGTCATGTGAATTAATAGGTTTCTTTCTTATATTCTTTCTATTCCTGGAGTGATTTGGACACACAATCATCACTTGCAAAGAATGAAGGCCAGATCTAGAACGGATTCGTGCATAGGCAGATCCATCATCCATGGCCTTAGACTCCATTCTCACCTCCGCTATAAAGGGCTGCCCAAGGATAGCCTCATATGAACAATGGTCCTGGATAAAGAAGTGAAATTCCTCAGAAATCCCACCTATGGTCACAGGCACAAAGGCGCATGCCCCAAGCAGTGCTCCTGAACCATTATCCGCTGTCCTCATCCTCCATCCATGATCTTTATCAATCGGCCACCTAAACTTATCATAGAGCTTCTTAGAAATCACATTTATTTCTGACCCTGAGTCAATCAAGGCCAGAGCAAAACATGACTCCTCGTTGCTCCCTAACTTTATCTTCATCTCTGGAGTTCCTCTCGCCCAAAAGGTCCTGCTAAACTCACTTTCTGTCTTCATCATTTCATCATCAGGTATGATAGGACCTAGAGAATTTTTATGACACCTGGCAACCTCATCATCATCATCATCATCAGATGTATCACTCAATGTAACTGCTTCATTTATCACTTGAATATCTTCAGGTGCTTCTTCCATCTCTACATCTTTAGGTAGTGGAAACCTCTTTCTCTTAACCAGCTTTATGAAACTGTCCTTGAACTCAAGCTTCGCTATGGAGAAGACCTGCTCCAAGGACATGGTCACTTGGCTCTTCAGTAAAATGTCATTTAATATCTCTCTTGCATCATTTTTCCTTTCCAACTCAGAAATTAGTACAGCCTTTGGAGTTCTCTTCTTTTTCTTCTTCTTTTCTTTTTCAGCCTCTTGAATACTTTCTTGAATTTGATCGATCTTTTGAATAGGTTCTGATTCTTTCTCTTTCTCCTTAGTCAGTTCTTGAATCTTAGTTGGCCCAGCCGGCCTCTTTCCCTCTCTTATCTCTTTCTTCTTTGCCTCTTCCTTTGAAACAACAGGCTCTTTGAATTGTACTTTCCTTTCTGGCTCTTTAGCCTTTTCTTCGGCCTCTTGGCTTTGCTTTCTGGTCACTCTTCTTTCAGGCTCACTCTCTTCCTGACTCTCATCTCTCTTCCTCTTTTCTTCTACATTTGCTATGTGCGAATAGACCGAGGGTTCATCAACAGGAGACTTCCAGGCAGTCTTCTGCATAATGGCATCCCTAGCCCTCACTAAAGCCTCAATGGAATAATTTCTTTGGGGTCGAGGTCTAGGTACTTTTTCATCTTCTTCCTCAACAGGTTCTAATCGTGCAGCTGATGTACTTGCATTATTGCCAGATAAATCTTCATAAAACTTCTTCATTCCCCCCTTTCCCCAATTCACAGGTAGAGGAAGGCGGGTCCTGAAGTCACATAACTTCTTATCAATATCTATCACCAGTTGATGCTCTTTTGCTAGCTTAAGCTCTTCACAGGCATATGAAAAATGCTCTTGTGCATCACACCATACGCATCTCTTAGCCCCTCCAAAGCCACCAGTCGCTCGTCTCTCAAAAGGTCCAGTGTTTCTTTGAAATGTAGGTTGCACTGGTGGTGTAGGTATCTGTTGGGCAATAGGCTGCACTAGAGGTGAAGGCTGTGGCATCACATAGCCGTGCATATTTGGAATGGGCATAGTGCCTCTCTGTAAAGTATCTGCATAACTCGTACTCGCCTGAGGAGGAGTGGGGTCCTGATATCCCATAGAATTAACTTTATTGTGAATACTCGCCATTTCTTTTGACATAGACGCTTGCATCGTAATAAGATTCTCTATCTGTCGACTGAGAATCTCAACCTGTAGCTCCATTGGCGATCGCGAAGTGGATGCAACATTAGCAAAAGCTGACGTTGCAGGCACATTCGGAATTGCCGGAGGTGGAGCTTCCCTAGGCGGTTGTGGTGTTACCACTGTAGGTCTGTCGTATAACACCGCCTGGCGTTGCCTCATTTGGGCAACCGCTTCTACCTCTCTCCTCACTACACCCCAATCTTCAGTCAATCCAAATCTCTTCCCAGGCTCTTCAATCCTCCTTTCGACCTCAGTCCTGTCTTCAAGACTTAAGATCCTAAGGAAAGATATAACTAGGTCAGGTTTCAAAGCATCTAAATCGGCCTGTGGAAGTTGTTCATATCTTCTCAAGAACTCATTCAAAAGTTGAGTGAGGGATGCAGTGGGCTTCGGAGAGCTTATCCACCGCAAGAACCCTTCTCTACTGTGTTGGGAAAAATCTTCCAAATAAAACAACTTATGCAATTCTTTTCTGAATTCGGCCCAAGGCTTTGCTATATGTGCTGTAATAGGGGCTAAAATGGATCATGATACTACCCGTGTGAAGTAATGTGTAAACACATCTTCGGGTAGACCATAAATCCGTGCTTGTTCCTCAAAAACATCTAGGTACTCGGTTACATTCAAGCCTGTAAACTTTCCTTTTTCTCTCAATATCGCTTGGACTACGCGGGCCCCTTGTTTCTCTATTACCATTTCCTTGAATATATCCTCCATCTCTCTTCTCTGCTCTGTCCTAGAATGTAGCACAAGGTCCAGTGTAAGTGGTTCAAGTATCTCTCTAAGCTCAGAGTAGAGATCAGAGAAGAGGCTTGATGTGTCACGAGCCAGAGGGTAAACTCAGTCAATGCTCCTTTCTAGGCCAAAGTCAGGTGTATCTCTTCTTTCCTTAAATCCCAGAAACTTCAATGTATTTTCCCCCTTTTTCAATGATATTTTTCAGACACTTTCTATCGTTCTCTCTAAACTAGAAAATCAACAAATCCCTAGTCTAAGCGTACAAAAAAAACTCACACGTATGGACTAAACTAGTGCAAAGTTTGGATGCTCAAACGCAAGCAGCAAGACAATCTTTCTGTTTCAGCAGTGTATGTGAAGCAATGCAAAATCTCAAATAACTTGAAATGCTGGTACCTAGAAATCTCTATCCGATGCCGAGGTTCCCGTCTATCTTCTCAAGGAGTGGGTGATGCGTCGAGGACCACCGGGCAACCGCCTCGCTTCACGTCGGGTTCAGGTGTCAGGAAGAAGGAGGTCGTGGCGGGAAGCCGACGCCTGGGGTTGGATCAGGCCCCGCTCTGGTGCGCCGTTCCCGCTGTCTTGCGAGCGGCGTCTGCGCGCTGGGCGCCTCGCCTGTGCTCTCCGCAGCGTGCGCGATCCTTGTAGGTGTGGGACCCTCGCCCCTCCAGAAGTGTCGAGACGTGGGACCGTGGGCGTCGGAAAGAGACGATCGGGTACCGCAGTGATACACGTGATGTAGATCAAGCTCGAAGATACAACGAAATATGAAACTGAAGTACTCCAATAAAAATGAGTGATACAAACAGGCCGCTACAGTGCGGGCCGATGGTACAATAAAACCGCTACAGTGCGGTGCGATGATACAAGATAAAAGCCGCCGCTACAGTGCGGGCTGGCTAGTGTATACTATAGATCCCTCGCTACAGTGCAAGAAATCGCCTACGGGATTTCGCTTCGGTCTTCGCAGTCCAAGCTTTTCTTCCAACTTTACTTCGGTCCGTTCTTTTCTTCAAGTATCCTCCGCAATGGCCTTCCGTCTCTTTACTTCAGATGATCAAAACCCGCATAAACCTGGAGGTGACGATCCACAAGAGCAATCCAAAGGATGGGGAAGAAACAAATGAGTTTGGACTTATTTATAGGCCCCTCCCTAGGACTTCCCTCTAGAACGTTCTAACCTCCTCAATGAACTTTCTATTTTTGGGAGTCTTTTAATTTTTCCTTAAACTAAGGTTTTGATTTCACACTGGATTTTTACAATTTAATTGGTTTTTAGGGTTTGACCTACAGAAACCGCCATTTCCAAGGGTCAAACCTAAAGTTTTTGATCGGGAAAGTAAGGGTTTGCTCACAATTATCTCAAACTCACCAATTCATGGGTTTATTTACAGTTTCGGCCTAAACTCCAAGGGTTTCCAAGGGTTCAAGCCCGGATTCCATGGGGTAAACTCAGGTTTTCAGGGATTTTGAAGGGTCAAACCTAGGTTTTTATGGGTCTAATGTCAGTCGTTTATACACACAGTTCTAACGCACATCTCTAACATGGTTTCTTATTACAGAGGCAATCAGATCAGTCAAATCATGCATGAAATGTGCCCTCTTTAGATCAAAACATCATACAAAACTTATAAAACAATGAACTCTGAAAAAAAATCAGTGCACTCTCCCTGCGGGATTTCATCCCGACACCGCGATACCTCTTACAGCAGTTTTCAGTAAATCAAGGATTTCTCCCAGCTCCGAACTCCGAATATAGTCAATAGGGTACTCGTTTTGAAGTTCTCGATGAGACGCATCTATTGGAAGTACTTTCACTCCATTCTGACAACTCTGCTTCAATTTATGACCAAAATAGTGGATGGTGGGAAGCACCCACACTCACACCACAACTCCTACAAGCTCATACACACACACACTACAGTTGCTCAAAAATAGTGGGGAGGGGTAGACAACAGTCCTACACACACATTCCAAGCATTACACACACATACAAGATCAAAGAGAAGATGGAAATCTACAAGAAAGAGGCAAATTCAAAATTTTGGAGAGCTCCTTCTTCACAATGGCAAAAAAGTCTCTACAAAGAGTCACAAAGTGACTTATATACATGTGCCCTAAGTTTGGTCCTTTCACACAAGAGACCGGCACTTTATTACTAAAAAGTGAAGTTCCTACTAATTTACAAGAGATATTTTACAACAAGTTGGGATTATGCAACTAGAGGACTCCTCTAGTGCATTTACATGGTTTTGAGGGGATTATCTAAGACCTCGAAGAATAAAAATTATGCCCATTAATTTGAAAATTTTGGGGCTCTTCTCTTGCGCTTCTTTTCTCTCCAACACTCTCCCCCTCTTTTTCTTTGTCGTCCCTTGACAGGCTTTACTTCTTATCTATCACTTGTGGTCCGCACACATCTTTTGGTCAATTCTGCCCACTGGTTACACTGGCATTACGTTTTAATGGCCCTGTTCTTGATTCTTCTTTTACATTCTCTGGGCCTAATGCATTTGTCTTGCCTGATAAGTCGGGTTGCCACGCACGCCACCAGTGACCCCTTTCTAGCTTTTGGTCCTCTGATTTATCCTGGTTGCACACATGTGACCCTGTTGTATTGCTTTGAGCTTGTTCACTTTCTTTTCATCGCACGCTGTCAACGGAAGGATTATGACCTGCCAAATATTGTGGTTTCGAAACCACTGGATATCTTCTTGCACTTCATGGATACTTTCCTGGCCCTGGTTCCTCCTTCCATCGACATGCTTTTTCCTTTATATGTGCCCCTGCGGGGCTCTGGGCAGAGGGTGGTTCTTCTGTATTATGATGTTCGTTCTTTATTGAGCAATTTTTGACTTTGATCTTCTTCTTCTTCTTTTCTTGCTTGATTCCCCTTCCACACGTCCCTCCTCCTGAAATCTGTCGTCCTCGACAGGCTTTCTGTGGCGACGTGAATATGTCTGTATGGCTGCTTGCTCTCGTTGATTCAGTCGATTAGCATGACATAGCATAAATTCTTTCCACTGCTGGGACTTGACTCCATCCTCTGGTGCTTGTCGGTGATCCGCAAAAAAGCTTGTTTCATAAGCCACCAGACGTGCATTAAGGTTTGAAGTCATTTTGATAAAAATTTCTGAATCTATTTCAAAGAAGCCGGTGAAAAATGCTTCTTCGAAAGTTTGCATATATGTCGATGGCAGAAACATAATTCGAGAATAATATGCCATAAGTGTTAGGCGGCTTGGAATAGTAGATAGATAAAAAATGAGTGCTTCGGATCCTTGCGTAATGCCGATGAAATTCAAAAAAGTATATTTTGCATGCTGGAAGACTTTGATTACTGTAAGTAGCATACTGAATATTTTATTGGTCATTTTTACTGCTAAGTCCGGGACTGTAGCATATCTTGCAATCCAAAATTCCATAGTTTTTACCATATATTCCTTGGTCGGTAAGTAATTGTGTGGCGGACTAGGTAACAATGGATAATTGAGCCAATGATTATTGATGTTTCCTTGGCGCTGACCTTCCCAAAATTGCGTCCAAGTTCGTCTATGGGGTACAAGACAAAATGATGGATTGACTTGAAGCACGTAAGGTGATGCTTCCCATTGTACCCGCAGTGTTGGATTCTTTTCCAAAACTTTGCGTCTCCAAATGGGATCAGCCTTCTCAAATTCTTCTTGGGTATACTTGAATGTAACTTGGCTGAAGTGGAGATTGTGGTCCGGATCTTTATTTGTCGTAGTCTTTATATATTATCGCGTTTGTTCTTTAAGTAGGCCATAGGGTACACTGAAAGGCTTCAAAATCTGGTCCAAGTTTTTGCTTTCTATCTTAGCTTCCTTCATTACTTGAATGATTTAATCTTCAAATTCAGTCGTAAGTTGGGACACCAGTAGTGCCCTTTCCGATCGGTTCAGTTCTGCAATGTTTTGATGAATATGTTCAATGTGGACCTCCTGTGCCTCCCTATCGGTGAATGATATGAGGGGGGAGAGAGAGGACGTACCTCAGTCTCCACAGTAGCCTCTGCGGATTTTGGAACTACTGGTGTCCCCTCAATTGATTGTTGCGCCAATTTCTCTTGAAGCTCTTTGATCAATTCATCTTTCTGCTTTATTTCTTCAGTAGCTTGTGCAATAGTGTCCTTGTGTTTAAGAAGTTCTTTCGCAACAATATCAAGGTGATCCGTGTCTTCTTTACATTGCAGGAGATAACGATTCTCAGCTTTTTTCCATTTAGTTCTGAGAGCTGTAGTGTCATCCATGTACCTCTTTTCCCATTCGGCAATGGTGAGCTGCTCCTTCTTGAGCTGATCTTCATACTTAGCTAACTTTGTCTCCAATTCTTTGATGTCTTTTTTTGGTCTTTCTTGAACGTCTATTGGCTGATCACTGAGTAAGATCGTCATGAGCTCTTTATTTCGATTTCTTAGGTTTTCTGCTTCCTCCATGTATACCTTGATATGTGATTCCAGTATTTTGCTCCTGGCAGTCGTTCGTGCTTTCTCAGCCTCGCTAGCTGCATATTTTGTTTGTAATTCTTGTAGTTGTGCTCTTAATCTTTCATTTTGGGACATTAAATCATTGCTCTGCTTTTTTTGCTTCTTGGACTTCTTTTTCTTTGTTTTCGATGTGCTCTCTTTCTAAGTTCAATTCTGCTGAAAGATTCTTACTCTTTTCTTGAAGCTCGTGCTTGTCCTCCATTGCTTGATCATAGTCTTCATCGGCCTCAAGCATTAGTTGTTGTGTGTCTAGTGCGGTTCGGATCATGTCTTGCACAACAGGCTTGAGTTGGGCAATATCGACATTCAACCAAGTCCTTGGTATGCTTGGAGCTTCACCGGTTTGCACATCTTTTCCCTGCTCCACATGGATGGTTTCGTTGTGTGGTTGTCTAATTTGTAGATGTACCTGTGGTTCGTTTTCTTCTTTATCCACATCAATAGTTTTTGTGGCACTCCCTTCAAATGTGACATCCATGGGGGAGGGTTCTGCCACAACCCTTATCGGTATGAAGGGTTCATCTTCTTTGACTGTCTCGCCTTGAGATTCTTTCTTTGGCATCTTTATGGATATTTCGTGCGGTGGTGTGGCCTCCTTGATATGAATAGTGGAGGTCTTATTAATTTTTATTACATGTGTACCTTTTTTGTTGGCAACTATGCCTTCCGTGTTGAGCTCTTGGTGGGTAGAGTTGTTATCCACTTTTATGTCCTCTTCTTCATTGTAATTTACTGCATTTAATTCCACCCATTGTCCATCATCCTTTGATTCACTTTGAATATCGACATTCAATAATGAAGTGTCGGGTTCTTCTGGTGCATCCGAGGATGAGCTTGAATTGTCCAACCCTAACTCTCGATAGCGATGGACTTTGGTGAGCTTCCTTTTGGCCTCTATCTCTTGTTGAGTTTGCTGATAATGATGCCCTTGCACCGGTAAATTGACTTGTCCTTCTGTATATTGGTGCGTTTCTTCTAGGGCCCTATTTAAGTCTTCTTCTGTGATTGGCCTTTGCTCTTCAATTGTTGTCTTTGGAAGTACATGTGTCCTTTTTGTGGCTGGAACTTCCTCTTCTGCTTGCTTGACTTCCCTGAGTCTCTTCGTGCCTCTCATTCTGGGTTGAGAGCTAGTTTCTGCCTCTTCCACAATCTTGACTCCTCTTTTCTTTTTAGGAACAGTGGCAACTTTGGCATACTTCGCCATGGCACTTGATGATGGCATTTCCTGCAGGTGCTCTTGGATACCTAAAGCATGGTAGATCAATATTGTCAGAGCCACGCTGCCATTGAGGAACTTCTTATTATTCCATTGCTTTTTTGCTTCGAATAACCTTTCTTGGATGTAAGGAGTCAGATTAATCTGATTCCCAATCTGCTTGATGTCTTGTGAGAGCAGTTGAACAATAATCTTTTGAGGGGCCATGTATTGGTGCATATTCGGGAAGCAGAAGTGTTGGTGAATAAGACTCACTTCCTCTTCTATGTCCACCCTATTAATGTCTGTGAATGTTCTGGTCTTTGCGCAACGACTCTCTTCTTTTACCATGGTAGTTCCATCCTTTTCCCATCCAAAGGCTTCTTTAATCAAGTCATGCGTAAATTGGATGACTACCCATTCACCTATTTTATCCATCACTCTAGCCTCAGGCACCAATGGATCATGCAGTGCTGGCTGTAAGGTATTCATGACTTGAGTGCATCTTTGAAAGTCGGGCTTATAGATTGGCAGTTCAAAATATTTGTGTATGCCTGCTTTCTTCATGGTGTCGATGATAGATGGGAGTCCATGTAGTACTCGAAAATCCTGGGACATGATTAGAAATTGATGATCTGTATCCATGATTTTGATAGTCGCCAGGAAGAGATACTCCCCAACTGGTTGATCTTCTCGAAACTAGTGTCCCTTTGCCTTGGTGATACTTTGGAGTGGAAATTCCAATACTTCCTCTTGTACTATTGCTTCAGAATCTTCAGAAGCCATCTGCACTTGTAAGGAAAAGCACATTAGCTTCAAGTAAAGCATGAAGTTGTGTAGTGCATTGTAATGATTTGTTGTCGTTCCATCACTCCGTTTCCCATGGTTCTATAAGTGAGATCTCTTACCATATCTTTTTATTTTTTATCCTGAAAGAAAACAAGCGTTAATATAGCTGAAGCATTTATTTATGTACATAGTATGTGCATCACTAATTTTATAAGGTCTGTCATGTGGCGAATGCGTGGCCTTGTAATGTGGCCCTACTATGCATACTTTAGATGCATTGGATACTTCATGAGTGCAATTGTTGTATCCATTGTCTCAATGGTCCTCTCCTTGCGGTCGCTTGGGTTTCCAAATCCATTTTGTGGGCGCTTGGGTAGGTCTTTTTCTTTCTTTGATTCCTCGGGCCTCATATGTTTTCTTTGTTTTCTCCAGTGTCCCAGTGATAGAGGTGTTTCTCTTCCTGTTTCTAGGATGAATCTGTTTTGTCTTCGTCATTCGACCTTTTCGACATAATGCTTCCTCCTGAGTGCTTATCTCCAGCTTGGCTGCATGTGTGACCTTCTTGGGGATCCATCTCTGATGTCGTGCTCTCTGAGCTTCAATCAAAGGCTTGGGGAGCCATACTCGCAAGATCTCTTTTCGTTTGGACTTTGGTGAAGCTGACTTTTTTAGTTCTGTTTTCTCCTTATGAGTTGATGCTGATGTCTCCTCTTTTTGCCCCTGATTCTTGCGTATCCATTTGCATTTGACTGTTCCTTGATGTAAGTATCTGAGTGGTGGATTCCATATTGGTGGTCTTTTGGCTTGGTGAGAAGCTCCATGAGAGTTGTTCTTCTTAGTGTCTGGTTGTTCCTCAACTGAATGGGGTGATTTCAACTCTTCTGTGGAAATTGTAGGGTTTGAACTTTCTGCTTCTCCTAGATCGGTTTTTGAGGTGTTAGGACTGGGATCATGTTCTACTATCGCTTTGTTGCATCCTTCCGCATTCTCGATGGTTGTTGGTTGGAGTACATGCTTCTCTCCTAATAAACTAAAAATTTCCTTATGCCCTATCTTGGCTGAAATGTATCCTTGAGCTAGGTTGATGCTTACTTCATTCTCAATGATCTAATCCTGTCCTAGGATCAAATCTTCTATTAAATCTTCATCTCTGCACACTAAAACTCTTTGTTCCATGGAGGAATTTCCTAGGTGGAGGGATACGTTAGTTGCTCCCATACATTCTAGGGTTTGACCTCCAATTCCTCTCAATTGGGCTTTTGTGGGACTCATAATCATTTGCAGATCTTTTATGACCGTATTATGTATGCAATTAAGTCCTGCTCCTGAGTCTATCAATGCATCTATCAATTTGTATTCTGTCTTGTCGATTCCCAGGTTCAGGTAAGGCTGTGACATGTATGACTTCGATGTGTCAGAGTCATGGACTTGGTAGTTGGCCATAGGGATAGGCTCTTTTCCTTGGAGATAGCATTGATCTCGTTGTCTTATCCATTCTTTCCTTTTCTTAATGCGTTCTAGGGCTTCTTGTCAGGCCTCCTCTCTAATCCGTTCTTCCTCTTTCTTCCTATTTTGAGCACCTACTAAGCATGTTAGCATTTGATCCATCAATGGCTCCATGAACCGTTTGACTCTGCATCCACTTATGTAGTTAGGAAGGATGTCTCCATCTAGAGTGGCTAGATTAACTGCTCCACTAGTAGAGATTCTATTGATGATCAGAGGTCCATATCCGCGTTTTTGTAACTTCTTGGCATGTTGCTTTAAGGTGTGCACCAAGACTAAGTCTCCCTCTTTAAGTCCTTTGTCTTTTATATGTGCATCATAATATGCCTTTTGTCTTCTTTTAGCTGCATAGATTCCTACCACTGCTTGTAACCTAGTTTCTTGTAACTTCTCGATTTGATCGAGTTGTTGGGATAACTCATGTCCGTTCCATTCATACTTTTGGGCTACTCTCAATGTTGGGATTAAAAAATCAATTGGCAAAATTGCATTCTACGCATACACTAAATTGAATGGGGTAGTTCCAATGGCAGTCTTGTATGCTACTCGGAAGGCCCAAATTGCATGATGCAATTGTTTGTCCCAATCAGACCTCCCATTATTGACAATCTTTGTCAATACTGTACATAACACCTTGTTGGAACTTTCCGCTTGACCATTGGCTTGGGGATGGTATGGGGCAGATTTTTTGTGAATCACTAAAAATTCATTCATTAGGGATTCTATTACTTCATTAAGGAAGTGCGTTCCTCGGTCACTCACAATTTCAATTGGTAATCCGAAACGAGTGAATACATTCTCAAAAAGGAATTTAGCAGTGGTTTGAGCATCGTTCTTCTCATAGCTTTTGCTTCTACCCATTTGGTCAAATAGTCTGTGGCTACTATGATGTACTCAGCATGTGATCCTTTGGCTGGTGGGTTGATGGGTCGTATGAAGTCAATACCCCATTTGGAGAATGCTCTTGCGCACACCATAGGTCTTAATGGCATGTCATCTCTTCGAATTGGGTATTTAGCCCTTTGGCATGTCTCGCAGCTTCGTACATACATCTCAGCATCCATATGTAGAGTTGGCCACCACAAGCCGGCGAAGAGGATCATTTTGACAGTTCTCTCAGTCGAAAAATGACCTCCCGCAGCACCTGCATGTGCCATCTCTAATATGGGTAGATATTCTCCTTCATGCACGCATAATCGTAATTGGTTATCTTTTCCTCTCCTAAACAATTGTTTTCCCACAAGTACGTAATCCTTGCTCATTTCTTCTATGGATCGTCTTCTAGTTAAACTTATTCCTTCCTCATGCTCTCTGCTCTTTAGGAATTTAACCAATGTTTTACTCCAATTGGGTGCTATGGTTGAAAAAGGTATGGACATATGATCCTCTGGGGTTGTCTCCTGGCATTCTGCACAATTACTCATGTAGTCATGGACATCCTTGGGCATGTCAGGCAAGTACACTACTAGTCTTTTTAATTCTCGGATGGTTCCATGAGTCTCTTGATGTGTTCTCCATTTGTTCACATGTGCTTGCTCAATTAGTTTCTTTTGTTCATCCTCCTCGACACATCTTAGCAATACTCCATTGGGTTACTTATAGTACACACTCCCAGCAATAATGCGCAAATTTCTTGATTGGAAAATTTCCTTTTTGCTATCCTTATTGATTGAGTGTTGTGGGCCATGGGTGAGTATAGGAATTAGTTTCTCTGCCCACCTTGGACAAACTTCCAGATTGAACAAATAAGTATCTGGCAGATCATCGGGTACTCCACTTGGCGGTTCTCCGTGGGTTAACCTAGAAAGGTGGTCTACTCTTACATGCGTATTTCCCTTTTTTACTACCACTTCAAAGTCGAACTCCATTAATAGCAAGAACCATCTTACTAATCTTCCCGTGTTACAAGGTTTATTGACTAAGTACAGTAGGGTCTGATGGTCTATGAAAAACTTGAATTTGTTGGCCAATAGATAGTGTCTAAATTTCTTAACTGCATAGACCATTCCTAACCCTTCTCGCTCGGTAGTGGTATAATTCCTTTCAGCTTGATTGAGTTGTCTAGTTGCATAGGCAATTGGATGATCTAGCTTTCCTTCATCAGCCGGTTGGGCTAAGATACATCCGATTGCATAATTAGAAGCATCAACATGAATATGAAAAGGCTTGTTCCAACTGGGCGTTTTTAGAATTGGGGCCGTGCTAAGCCTCTTTTTTAATTCATTGAATGCTTTCTCGCACTCTTCCGTCCAAGTGAATTGAGTTAAGAGGCATACAGGGGTTTGGCTATTATAGCATACATGTGAATAAACCGATGGTAATATCCACAATGTCCCATAAAGGCTTGTACCTCTTTCCCATTCTTTGGTCTAGGAAGCTCTAAGATGACCTTGATCTTTTCCTCATCTGTGGATATTCCATTTCTGGAGAGTGTGTCCTAGGATCTTTCCTTGTCTCACCATGAAGACACATTTTTCTGGGTTTAGGGAGACTCGATACTGGCGGAATTTATTAAATATTTTTCTCATCTCGGGAATATGATCTCGTCTTTGATTCAAGTATGTACATAGGTCATCAACATACACTTCCATGCTCTTTTCCAGGAACTCCTTGAAAACATGACACATCAATCGTTGGAATGTAGAAGCTGCATTAGTGAGTCCAAAAGGCATCACTCTGAAAGCATAGACTCCCCATTCGGTCGCGAAGGCGGTCTTATGTTGATCCTCAGTAGCAATAGCTACTTGGTTGTATCCGGAGAATCCATCTAAGAAGCTATAGAGTTCCTTTCCTGCTACCCTTTCCAATAGATGGTCTGTGATGGGTAATTGATAGCTATCACGTATGGTGGCTGCATTGACCTTTTTCAAGTTAATGCACACCCTCAATTTTCCATTTTTCTTAGGCACAACTACTAAAGGGGATACCCAGTCGGTGTGTTCTATCTCATATATGAATCTTGCAGCTAGTAGCTTGTCTATTTCTTCCTTAATTTTCGCTGCATACACCTCATTGTACGTATAAGGGCGTTGTTTTGATGGTTTTGCATCTGCAGTCATTGGTATTCGATGAGAACAAATATTGGGTTCTATGCCCTTGAGATCCTTATATGTCCATGCGAACACGTCTCGATATTCTTGGATCAGCTGTATGAGTTCTTCTTCCTCCTCCTCTGATACATCTTTGCCTATGTAGGTGCATCGCTCTTCTCCATCTTCCACTGTTACTACAATTTTTTTTGTTTGTTCTTTGTTGTCATATGCTTCTCCATCTCTAGCCTCTCGTTTAGGCATTTTAATGGCTATATTTCTCTCCTCTACTTCGTATCTTTTAAAATGTTCAGGAACTTCAAACACATCTGGGTCTGGTCCGATTTTACTCATTTCTGCTTCTTGTTCTCGTACTCTGGGAGCAGCTTCTATTGCCAAGATCTTTGTCAGTTCCTGTTTTTCTTTGGTTCGAATGGTGTCCAGATAGCTCTCTTTGGAATCGAATTCTAGTTCCATTTCTATACTCTCATATTCCTCTTTCCATTCTTTTTCCAAGACTTCCCCTTCTTCTACTTCTTGAAGGACAACCATGTAAAGATTTACATCATAGCCTTCCTCATCTACGCACTCGTTCATTGTCAAGACTTCCTCATTCACACACACATCTAAGGTGGCTAAGATTTCCATCCATCCATGCAGTTCAAAGGTCTCATCCGGAAAGATTTGAGGCATGTACCTTAGGTCCTTTACTGGTCAGTAGTTAGGATGTCCTATAGGCCACATTTGTCCTTTAATGTCCTCTTTCTTGGCTTCTTTGCACATCCATAACTGAGCGTCCTCGTGCATCCATGATTGATCGCTCCATCCAGCACTATGCATGGATAGGTCATCTTCCTCCTTGTGTATGGGATTCCATTGCAGTGGAGGGACGTCTCTATAGGAAAAGTTGTGCAAGTTTATCTTGGTTGTATTTCCTTGATGTTGTAGGTACAATGAATCTCTTCCCCAGTCTTGCACTACCCGCATTTGTCTCATAAAGGGTCGCCCTAATATCATTTCATAGTTGTTAGCTTTTTCGAACTTACAAATGGCTAATGTATGTTCAAATTCTACTCCACATGTGGCTAAGTTGATTCTTTCCAATATTCCTAAGGGTTTCTCCACATGACCATCTGCTAATTGGAGCTTCATGTGTGTGGGTCGTAAGGCAGGTTTTCCCCATTTCTCCCAAATTTCCTTGGTGGCAATACCTACTCCGGCTCTTGTGTCTAGTATAGCCTTGGTCATGTACCCATTGTAAGTGACAGGTAGACACATATTACCTTCGTCTCCTTCACTAAACTCTCCCACTTTATCAACTGGGATTTGTATTTTAGATATGTTCTCTTTTCCCTTTTCTTCCTTCTCTTGCCCTAATTCTAATTGGCTCGCTAATTGTCTCCATAATTGTGGCTTAAGTTGAAGTAACTCTCCCACATTCAATTTGCATTGTACTTTTGTTTTCTTGAGTTCCGTTAGATTGTGTGAACTTTTTTCTGAGTTTCCTTTTCCTTTTCCCTATACTGTAGGGGCTCGTATTATTATAGACTCCTTTTCATATTCTCCCATGTAATTAGGTAAGGTTGAAACACTCAAGGTTTCTTCTCTATTTCTATCGAGTCTTGATACTTCCTCATAGACTTTCTCCAAGTTGGTATTTGGTTGATAAACTTCCACATCTATTTCCTCTAAAGGAGGCTTCGATACTCCATTTTTCTTCCATTGTTCTTCTCGGATTCTATTCCATAATTCCTTCGGCCATTCTACCTCTAAGTCCGGTATTATTGACACAGGTTCATCTTGAATTTTCATTTGTTCACCTATGTCTTCTTTCCTTCTAAGCTCTTTACCTTTGGATTGGACACATTCTTCATATTGATCATCTGTTATCCTTGTCTCTAGCAGAGCTGGGATAGTCTTTTCTAGGGTTGCTTGTGCCACCTCTATAAGCTTCCTACATATCGCTAGTCTTTCTTTTTCCAGCTCCCCTTGTGGGTAAAGTTTTTCGTGTTGCTCTACATTCCGCCCAGTCTTAATTCTAGCTTGGTAAGCTTTCAGCCACATGTCTAAGTTGTCTGGTTTTGGGTCAGCTAGAATTGATCCTGGTTTCTCTTTCTCTTGGATAAGTGGTGACACCGGACTCTCCTCTCGGATCCTTTGTTCTTTATGTTCCCTTTTGTTTTGGAATTGCTTTTTATTTTTTTTACTCTCATTTTTCACCCATTTGTCTTTGATTTTTTCTCTTCTTTCCTTCCATTTTTGTACCTTGGTGTTCTAGGTACTCTCTCGTGGATCCTCAGAATCTTCAACCACCTGAACTTTAGGGCTTCCCGTTTTATTGCTCTCTTGTTCCTGTTCTGGGTGTTTCCCTTAATGTTGCCTTGTCTGAGCTCTTGTAATGGCTTTCAATGGCACAATATATTCCTTATCACTTCCAGATCCTTCTATTACTCCAAATACATTGATTGGCGTAGTATCTTGGACTTTGGTTGGATTCTTAGGACAGTCCCTGAAAAGATGTTCCTTTCCGCAATCGTTGCAATATCCTTCCCAAATCCTAGGTGTTGTTGGATTGTAAGGTCGAGGGCACTCTCTAATAAAATGTTCTCCTCCGCATCTATAGCAAGGTCCTCTTGGTACATGTGTTCTAATGGGTGGTCTCATGGGTGGTTAAGCTTTAGGAGCGGTATACATTAGAGTTGCGACCTCAGTGCCATAGCTTTGGTCATAGTTTCCATATCCATAATAAGCCGAATCATAGGTTGGTTCGTAATCTAACATATTGGCTTCATATGGGTAGTAATCTTCTGGTAGTAATCTCCTGGTAGCAGCTCATATCCAGGGCTCGCTGATTCCTCATTGATTGTAGATGATGCTGGCACTATGGCTCTCTCCAAATTTTCTTCGGGGTGGGCATACTTCATAGGTACTACCTGTTGAGGTTGTGACAGTTGTGGCCCTAGCACTAGTTGTGGTGGTGGATACGGTGCCTGTTCATACGGTCTTGGTACTCCTGCTGGTGTTGGATAGGGATTGTATCCGGGCATCTCTCTGCCTTGCTCTCTAGGTGGATATCCACATGGTGGATACTGTGGTGGTTGGAATGGTCATGCCTGTCTATTGAATGGACAATTTTCAGTGGTGTGATTAGTGTACTTTTGTTCTATGTGGCAGTACAAAGCAGTTCCTAGTTGGTGTTGTCTGTTGTATGGGTATGTTTGATGTGCACCAGTCCCTCCTCACACACAAATGTGTGTGGGGTGATCTCCTCCACATAGGCTACATCTTTGTAGCATAGGCACTCTTTGGGCTGGGTGTTGGTAAGTTCTTTGTCCCTGGACTCCTAGTTTTTTTGCTAATAATTCCGCTAATTCTTCCATATTACTGGAGTTGGAAGTAACGGTACTTCATGAGTCTTCTGATTTAGTGGGGTTGGGTGTACTCTTGAGGTCCTCGGCTAGGTTATCTTCTAAATCAATGCAGTCTTGAAGACACTCACTCAGAGTTTGTAGCCTCTTCATGTACACTAGAGTTCTTAGGGTTCCGTTCGTGAGTCCATCCAAAAATAATGAAATCATTTTTTGTTGAGTGGGTCTCTCATCAACTGGGCATCTATCCACATACTGATTGAATCTCCTGGCTGTTGTTTTCACTGTTTCATTAGGGTTTTGTTTAAAACTATGGATTAAAGACGCAGAATTGTGTTTAATCCCTCTCTTCATGAATTCCCCAATGAATTCTTGAAAGAATTGCTCCATGTTCCCAAATTGATTAGGATCTAATGGTTGGAACCAAGTTAGAGCTGTTCCTGTGAGGGTGAGTCCAAAAGACTCATAATGCACAAAGAATTCATCTACTTGTTTTGCCCTTAGAACTTGTTTAAATTCAGCAATGTGATCATAGGGTTCTCCCAATCCATCATAATGATTTCTTACACACTTGGCCACTTGGATAGGTCTCAGTCTTCTCATTGGTTCTGGTGGTCTCGGCATTACAGGGAAGACAAGAACTGCTGGTCTAACTTGGGGCATTCCCGACTGCCCTCCTACTGGTGGTCGTGGTCTTACTGGTGGTCGGCACTGATTACCTACCCTTGCGGGGGCCTGATTGTGTGTTTGCACTCTTGGAGTCGCAAATTCTACATGGATACGGTGTGGCACACTTCATTGGCTGGTTTGTCCTAACGTGGTGTGTTATGTCTCTTGTTGATTTCCAAAGGGGTTCTACGAAGTAGTTGCCTGATCTCTCTGAAGGAATACAGGCACACCCATGTATCTCAGCCGAGCCCTGTCTAAGGCACTAACCGGCCAATATCTCCTCTGATTTTTGTCCAAGTATGTGAGTCTAGTTTCCTCTTCTGGATCCTTCAGCTCATAAAATGTCATGGGGCTTTCTTCTCTCCCTGGAGCCAGTAAGTCTGTTTGAAGCAATAAATCTGATCCATGGATCATATAGACTTCCAATAGGTAATCGTCTTGAGGTATCAAGTCTCCTCTCGAGACTCGTGTTACTTGGGATCTCCCTCTAGGGGTAGTCACAAGCTCCTCCGGGTTTGTTCTTCCTGAGTTTTCTGGTTCCACTAACTCTCCCCTTTCATTGATCATCTCAAGAAACTCAGTCACTATGTAGATGTGACCAATCTTGTCTATGTATGCTCCTCCCTTGTACTTGACAGCTGGTCTGGGCATGATCGTGGCATCCATGGAAGTAACCATCCTAGCCACAGATCTGTTTAAGCCATCCAGGTAGATGGGGATCTCCTGGACATTGGTAAACACATACTGCAAGGAAGTGCAGTAATCTCCCTCTACAGCAGTCATGAAATTTCTACTTGGAGTTGGACCCTGCATGTCTTCCAAAGCCATGGGTATTTCCTCCTCTGAGTCACTAGAGGTATCTGAATAGACAGAGTGGTGACTAACCTGGGCAACACTTCCCATAGAAGATATGACACTTCTTCGGCTTCTTAGCACTCTTCCTGACCTCAAGTTCATTCACCCTCCTCAGACTCTCTAAGTCTCAGAGACTCTCCTTGAGTGGCTCTCCCAATGCCTCAAGTTTCCTGACAAAATGCTTCAACCACTCTGGACGATATCACTTCCAGGCGATACTGCACTGGACGATACCGAGCTCGCCATGATAGGATACCTGAAATCTACACAATACGATACTTGTAGTGTAGATGATACGATACTATTGTAGGTCGCGATACGATACGAGGTATCTCGACGATACGATACCTTCAGAATAGACGATACGATACTTGGGATTCTCTCGATACGATACCAAACTACCCGACGATACCAGGCACTCTGCCGATACGATACTAGAATATAAACCGATACGATACCAACTTGGTATCGCGATACAACTCCAGACAATGAGACGATATGATACCAAGACAAGTCGTGATACGATACCACCAACTTGCACGATACGATACTAGTATGCTATCGCGATACTACACTAGGAAGTGGGCAATACGATACTTCAGGGATTGATAATATGATACCTGGAGCAGGGGCGATATGATACTGAGGTCCTCGCAATACGATATCTGAGAATCGAGGCGATACGATACTGAAAAGGGTATCGTGATGCGACACTAACAGGTGGACAATACGATACCACAGTAGGTAACGATACGATACCATTGGGATAAAGTGTGATCGCGATACCAACTTGGGGACACGATACCAAAGTGGTATCGCGATACCAAGACTGGTACCCGACGATACGATACCTTGGCGAGTATCGCGATACTAGGGAATTTTTGGTATCGCGATACCAAAAACTCAACCGATCGCGAAAAGTAAAAAATTTTTGCACCCCCTTGTCCTTCTCTCACCCCTCTTCACTCCTAGCCTACTGTCTCTTTCAATGAAGTTCAAAAAACAACGTGTTTCCCCCCCGCGATACCGAATGTGCAGTTAATCACGTGTTGGTGTACTTTTAGTGTGTTTTTAACTAGGAATTCTTGTTGAAACTTACCTCTGTGGTGTCCTGATTGCAAAGTGAGCTCAATATCTAGCCTTGTCAGCCTCTAGCGCGCGATACCACACTCACGATACCGGTCGCTGCTCATAGACGATACCAAAATGCAGGAAAGTATCAAATGAGTCAATTTTTTTGTTTTTATACCTTTTGTGACAGAAACTAAACATTACTACTTTTGGCACATTTTTTGGGCTTTTTCGGTGATTTTGGCCTACTCCTACTTCACTTCTCTTCTCCTCTCCTCTCCTTCTGACCTAACCCTAACTCCTCCTTCTCTCCCCTCCTACTAACCCTAAACCTAAAAACTCATTAGACACACCTCTGGGACGTGAAGTAACAAGTGCTGAAGTGATTGACTACTTGCCACGGAACGAGTTCACTTCTACAAGTACGATTCCATCACACTCGATCTATAACCATCACGAAGGCACCTTGGTTGAGTGTTCCCCAGCAATGGTGCCAAAAACGTGTGTACTCAAGTCAAGAAGACTCAAGGACTCGTGCCAATGAGACTGTACCTCAATTGCAACACAAGTGTGTATAGTGGGAAATTAACACACATTTAAATGTCAATCCGATCGAACGACCTAACCAAGTGTATGAAGACATGTGCACCCATGATGGAAATGAAGTAGTTCAGCTAACATGCATGAGAAAAGACAAATCCACCTCTCAACTCACTGAAAGACTGAAAGTGTCTGCCGCGATACCTCTTACAGCAGTTTTCAGTAGATCAAGGATTTCTCCCAGCTCCAAACTCCAAATATAGTCAATAGGGTACTCATTTCAAAGCTCTCGACGAGCCGCATCTATTGAAAGTGGTTTCACTCGATTCTGACAACTCTGCTTCAATTTATGACCAAAATAGTGGATGGCGGGAAGCACCTACACTCACGCCATAACTCCTACAACCTCGCACACATACTACAGTAGCTCAACAATAGTGGGGAGGGGTAGAAAACAGTCCTACACACACATTCCAAGCATTACACACACATACAAGATCAAAGAGAAGATGGAAATCTACAAGAAAGAGGCAAATTCGAAATTTTGGAGAGCTCCTTCTTCACAATGGCAAAAAAGTCTCTACAAAGAGTCACAAAGTGACTTATATACATGTGCCCTAAGTTTGGTTCTTTCACACAAGAGACCGGAACTTTATTACTAAAAAGTGAAGTTCCTACTAATTTACAAGAGATATTTTACAACAAGTTGGGATTATGCAACTAGAGGACTCCTCTAGTGCATTTACATGGTTTTGAGGGGATTATCTAAGACCTCGAAGAAGAAAAATTATGCCCATTAATTTGAAAATTTTGGGGTTCTTCTCTTGTGCTTCTTTTCTCTGCAACAAAAAGGTACGATGGTTGTTGCCATAAAGCGAGTGGAGGGTGCTAAGGTTATACGTACTTTAGAATTGTTAATTGATAGTGAATAGGATAAGTTAGACAGGGTCAAGCTTGATTTGTATCAAGCCAAGCTATCAAAGGCTGCTGAGTCTAAGGTGACTACAACACTCATTGAGATGAGAAAAAAGTTATAGGTATCCATAGATGAATTGAAATGTGATGTGGCAATGTCTCCTGAGAGGAGGATTCAGTTGGAGATGCAAATTCAGATGTATACTATTAATCTGGAGCTGTTAGGGGTTCAGCTAGAAGAGGATGAGAAGATGCTTGAATTGGAGGTAATATTTAGCTTTATTGACATTGGTTGGAACATTTTTCTAAAGTTCAATACTGATCATTTGGATTGTTACATACACAGGCTGAATATAGGTTGCATGAGAATCGGTTGAAGAGTGCAAATCGACATCTATCCTTTGTAAAGAACATGTTAAGCATGATGGATTCAAATGAATGGTCTCCATTATTGCCATTAGCTCCCCCAGAGTTACTATCAGCCCTCTTACTGAGTGTTTCATCCATGTCCATAGTTTGTGGTTTGAATATTGAGGAGAGGGTGAGTTTTATAGTGCACCTTATGCCATGCAACCATGCATATCACTATATTTGTTTTGCAGCACATTGTGGTGTGTCAGTCAACTGTTTAGGACTTGACTGTGGTGCTTAAATACCAGAACATGTGTGTCAAACAATCTCTGGATTCCTTGATGGTGGATTCAACTTTCACAGAGGTAAGCTCCTTGTGCTAATTAATATTAATAATATTACTTTTTATCCATGGTTGTGGCTTCTTGGTTAGTTGTTTGTAAGTAGATATTACTAATTAGGTTGCTACTTGTTACCTATTACTAAGTAGCTAGTTCTTAGTTACTTCTTACTAAGTATCTATTACTAATTAGATTATTACTAGTTACTGAGTTGCTGATTCTCGGTAACTTGTAAGTATTTATTACTAATTAGCCTGTTACTAGTTAGCTATTACTAGGTTTCTAAGTTATTACTAATTATCTTGTGAACAATTAGCTATTACTAAGTAGTTGGTTCCTAGTTAGCCGTTAGTAATTAGCTATTACTATTTAGCTTGTTACTAGTTAGTTATTACTAAGTAGCTAGTGCTTCATTAGTTGTTTGTAATTAACTATTACTAATTAGCTTGGTACCAGCTAGCTATTACAAAGTAGCTCGTACTTACTTAGCTATTAGTAATCAACTACTACTACTAAGCTAGTTACTAATTAGCTATTACTAATAAGCTAGTTACAAATTAGCTATTACTAAGTATATGGTTATGGTTAGTTGTTTGTAACTAATTAGTGTGTTACTAGTTAGCTATTACTAAGTTGCTAACTCAGGGTTACTTGTTAGTAATTAGCTATTAATAATTAAATTGTTACCAATTAGATGTTACTAAGTAGGTGGTCGTTAGTTAGCTGTTAGAAATAGTTATTTATATATTAGTTTGTTAACAATTAGCTATTAATAATTAGCTATTACTAAGTAGCTATTACTAAGTAACTATTGCTAAGTAGCTATTGCTAAGTAGCTATTACTAAGTAGCTATTACTAAGTAGCTATTACTAAGTAGCTATAACTAAGTAGCTAATTTGTCATAGCTATTACTAGTTAGCTATTACTAGTTAGCTATTACTAAGTAGCTCGTTCTTAGTTAGCTTATTAGTATGTTATTATTAACTAGCTTGTTACTAATCACCTATTACTAATTAGCTATTATGAATTAATACTTATTTTGTTAGCAATCAGTTATTACTAAGTAGCTATTACTAATTAGCTATTATGAATTAGCTATTACTAATTAGCTATTAATGATTAGCTATTACTGATTAGCTTGCTACTAATTAGCTATTACTCATTAGCTATTACTGATTAGCTATTATTGATTAGCTATACAAATTAGCTATAATGAATTAGCTATTATGAATTAGCTATTACTAATTAGTTATTACTAGCTAGCTATTACTAACTATCTATTATTAATTAGGTATTATTAATTTTCTATTATGAATTAGCCATTACTAATTAGCTTATTACTACGTAGCTATTACGAAGTGACTAGTTCTTGGTTAGTTGTTCATAAATAGCTATTACTAATTAGCTTGTTACGAATTAGCTATTACTAAGTAGCTGATTGTTTGATAGTTGTTAGTAGTTAGATATTACTAATTAGCTTATTACTAATTCGTGATTATTAATTAGGTATTACTGATTAGCTATTATGAGTTAGCTATTATGAATTAGCTATTACTAATTAGCTATTATTGATTAGCTATTATTGATTAGATATTACGAATTAGCTATTACAAATAAGCTATTACAAATTAGCTATTATGAACTAACTATTAATAAGTAGCTATTACTAATTAGCTATTATTGATCAGCTATTAATAAGTAGCTATTACTAATAAGCTATTACTGATTAGCTATTACAAATTAGCTATTACTAATATTAGCTATGGAAAATTAGCTATTACAAATTATCTATTACTAATTAGCTATTACTAATTAGCTATTACTAATTAGCTATTACTAATTAGCTATTACTAATTAGCTATTACTAATTAGCTATTACTAATTAGCTATGAATAATTAGCTATTACTAATTAGCTATTACTAATTAGCTATTACTAATTAGCTAATAGCTATGAATAATTAGCTATTACTAATTAGCTATTACTAATTAGGTATTACTAATTAGCTATTATTAATTCGCTATTATGAATTAGCCATTACTAATTAGCTTGTTCCTAAGTAGCTATTACCAAGTTACTAGTTCTTGGTTAGTTGTTCGTAATTAGCTATTACTAATTAGCTTGTTACTAATTAGCTATTACTAAGTAGCTGATTGTTTGATAGTTGTTAGTAGTTAGCTATTACTAATTAGCTTGTTACTAATTCGTGATTACTAAGGATCTAGTTTTTCGCTAGTTGTTTGCAATAAGTCATCCATCAACTATCTCTTTCTTACTATTTAACCCTCTAGTGGAACATTAATCTAGCTAGTTTCATTGTGCTAAGCAGTTGCTCGTACCTCAATAGGAACAATTACCAACAATGTTGATGCTGCATAGGATAGGGAGCTTGGGACAAGGGAGAATGTTGGACATACACCATTTACTGAAAGTAAGACTTATGCCCAATCTTCATCATCAAAAGAGAGAGAAAATATTCCATCCTTCCTCCAAACATTGTCTGCAATAGATGCTAGTGTGGACCCTTGTCCAATTGACAACATGCATGATTCGGAGTCCACATGCATTGAATTTCATAGTGGTCTAGACGGAATGATTGAGAATGTTCTTGATCCAGTTAGCAGCTTAGATATTCATCTAGCTAGTCATAACTCTGTAGTTGATAATGATCCTGTTGTTTGTTCAAACAAAGGTCATCTATAGAATACAACTTTTGATCCTAATCAGAGTCCAAATAGAGATGTTCTTAAAATGAATGCTACAAATGAAACCTCCTCAAAGCAAAACTACTATAACCCAACCTCAGATTCTGACATTTGTGGATCCCCAACATATGTTGTACGTGTTCATGTACAAGAGGATGCCACTCTTGCATAGTTTATGGCAAAGACAAAATGAAATTTGCAAGTACTTGTGAAACGACAGAACAAGCCACGCCGTTTGCACCCAATTACAAGGCGACAAACTACTCGCTCACACTTGAATGGAGACATTGTATGTGATACAAAGGATCTTTTGAAAGAATAGTACCAATGTTCACCCTCTTACATCATTGTCCTTTGTAATGGTTACTATCCGCACGTGTGGCATCATCCAAATCTATTAGTTATCATCACAGTTTGTGATCAGTCTATTTTGTATCAATGTTATTAAAATATTTTTTTGTCTCTACCTCATATTATATACCTGTACATATTTTATAGCTCAATTGTGTCATTGATTGTAATGATGTAAAGAATTCTTCTTTTGGTATAATATGGGCAAAATGGCATTTTTCCATATTTTAAGCACCAATTTGGAAATAATTTGAAGTCTTAATGCCATCATAAACATTAGGAATGCATTTGTATGAATTTTACAATCGGTCCTCTCATGATTCCTTTTCACAATCAGGAAACTTATTTCACTATTTAGTTCTTCTGTTCACCTTCTTACATCACCTCTTTGTAATGGTTACTATCCACATGTGACATTGTCCAAATCGATTAGCTCTTATAGGATTTTGTATTTAGCCTATTTTGTAACAATGTTATTGATTGTATTTATCCTATTCTGTACAATTTTTGATAGACTAACAATGTCATTGATTGTAAGTTGTAATGATGTTTGGCTTATAGACCAGATAAAGAACGAAGTTCCATCCACAGCTGCTGCAAAAGACAATCTTACATCCTCAGTAAGTCAATGTCAAGCTGCAACAAAAGTTGAGCACAAAGATGCCCAAAAAGAAAAAAAGCTAAATAAAGTATCATTTTCAACTCAAACTGATCCTATTTCAACTCAAAAATGTCCTATTTCAACTAAAATTGATCTTATTGCAATAGCAGTTGAGCAGAAAGTATCAGTTTCAACTCAAACTAATCCTATACTAGTGTTTACACCAAAAGGCAATCAAGAGCCTAAACAAATACTAGGCAAGTCAAATAAACGAAAGAGGTTGGATCATGTGATAATGGAGCTGGAATTTATTAGATAGAAAGGGACCCTCCAAAGATTCAACGTGGCTTGACAGAAGAGGAGATACAAGAATTGAAACCTGTTCACAAGGATTTACAACCTAGGGCTCTGATTCTGGAAGTTGAAGTATTTATGAATATCCGAAGTAAGCAGGCCTTTCCTGATAGTAATGCTTTTCTTCAATGGTGCCTTGAACATTTCAATGTCTGGATTTGGAGTACCTACGATCTAGACGAGGTCAACAAATGTATTGATACAATCTTCCTGATGTTCAAGAGGAAATTTATGGATATTTGGGGGAGAGATCAGTGTTTATGGAATTTTTCAATCCATTTCAAGAAACTGGCTCATTTCTAGGACAAGAATGTGGAGTTAGGGCATGACAATACATTGATAATTTATACTACTACTTACAGATTATTTTACAACATTAGAAGATGTTGTCTAACGTTAGCAAAGATGACAATCAGTGAAAGACTTAACTATCTATCAGGAACTCTTTGTGATCAATTTTGGAAATGGTTAATAGCCCCAAATGGTATTGAGTATGCTGACTTTATTTCCAGATTAATTCCTCTTGATGAAGAGAGTTTGTCTATATATCATGGAATACATGGAGACCATAATCAAGATTACAAACATAATCGAGATTATAGACAAAAGCACTTAGTAATGCCAACTCTAGGGTGGCTATGAATGGTTCTCTTTCTGAACCCTTCAATCTTTATAGATCTATCAGACAGGGTTGTCCCCTTGCTCCTCTTTTGTTTGCTATTTCTAGTGATGCTCTGGGATGGTTAGTCAAAGATAAAATTGAACAAGGAATTATTAGAGGTATTTCTATGCCTGGATGAAAGTTAAAGAGGTTTATACCTTAACTCCAGTGTTTGCTTCTAATATCTGGTTTTTGTCACATGACTCATTATGGACTTGATGGGTGAATGCTAAAGAAGCTTCTCCTTTGCCTGTTAAGATGAATAAGTGTAGGAAAAAAAGGCTTTAACTCATGGAATAACCTTATGTCTGACAGGATATTGTGGATCCTTTCTTCATTAATGAATTTGCTGATTTATTTCTTGGTTGTAAACAGGTGCTTATGGATTAGAGGGAGCTGCTCCTGAACGTCACAGAGAAGTGAAACCACTAGAAATATTATGGAGAGCACACATGGATAGCACAAATATTATGGAACATCTGGGTTGGAAGAAATAAAAGATGCTTTGGAGATGGTAGTAGGAATCAAATTTACAACTATTGGAAAGAAATGAAGTTTGCTAGACAGGCCTACCTTTCTAGTATCTCTGAAGCTCGTATGCATCAAGCCATGTATTCAAAAATCATATGTAATGTTGGATTCCAACAATGGAGAGTCACTCTCTCTAAGATGTATTGTCCTAAGAGGGCCTACCCCCTCCACAGCTGTACAATATTTCCTAAATTTGATTAATCTCTGTTTTCCATAAAAAAAACTTTTAAGTCTACGGGTGGATTCAGACTATTTTGATGGAACATAAATGGCATTTCCTTCCAAAATCATGCTTCCACCCCCACATCAACTCATCTATTTCAGGGGTGCATGTTTTGTTCTAAGGGGGGTAAGCTGCCACACTTTTCTTTTTTCTTTTTGAAATGGAGGTTCAGCCTAAGCCTACTCCCTCGGAATTTAATTTTGAAATTGCAATTGTACAAGTGAACAGGCATAGTACCCATGGGACCCCCCGTATCCCATAAAGCAAGGGTTAGACGAGTTACATAGTGTCTTGCCGTAGCCAGGGATTGAACCCCCACCCCCGCCTCAAGAGGCGAAGAGCCAATCCAACTAAACTAAGCCACGTTCTTTTTTTTTAGAGAAGAAAAATGTATATTAATATAGAAGAGTTACAAACTGTGCTACGGGAAAACCCTCACCAAATACAGATAAGCACTACATCTTTTTTTTAAGACAACAAGAAGATTATATTAATGATGGTATGTGTAAGTGTACAGAGGGCACGATCCCACACAAGGGTCCCAGATTACAATAAATACTAAGCAAATACTGCTGGAGCAGGGGACATACATCTGGGCAGGATACAAGTCAGAGAGATACAAAGGTATTTGATACACAAGCTCATGTACATGATAAAATCATGTCAAATCTAGAACTAGAGTATAACTTAAGTAATGAATCTCTCCACTGGTTGGGGGAGGTGTCATACAGATGTTTAGACAGTTGAAAATCCTCAAGAGGGGTTGTCTTGATAGCAAGAAGACACCTCACTGCAATGTCTTTGAACCCTCTACAACTCTTGAATTTCTGCAACATGTATCTGGCAACATCTGAAGAGAAGCAGGATATAAGTTAATGATATCCATTATAGTAGAGTCCTCAATGACCCCACCATTGACAGTGAGGTCATTCCAGCTAGAGTATCCTTTCTTGCAACACTTGTGCTCTTTGATTCCCATTTTGCAATTGTTCCACAGAGATAGCCATCCAATCTAGATGCTTTCCTAAAGAAAAAAGTCAGAATGAGTAAAGTACTTCTCATTAGGGCAACATGCCTTTTTAACCTTCATGCAAGCCTTCCATAATCTACAACAAAGGGAACTGCCTACAACAACAAAAGAGTGAGGAGACACAATAATATCCCATAACGAATGATCTTGCCAGGATTTATAGTTTTCTATATAAAAATGTTCAGTGTTTCTTTTTATGCAATTAGCCCATATGTCAGAAGAATCTAGGGATCTAGCAATCCATTTAGCAGCTTTATTAGGGAGGCAGTAGATGTTCCACTTGATTGAACTTCTCAACACAAAAATCGTTACTGAAAAAACTAGTTTATAATTATCTAGTCAAATCATGTACTACATAGTGCGAGAAAAAAGTTTTCCAATATCACATGGGTATTACAAATTCCAGTGCATACTATTATAAATGGCCTCATACACATCACATTTTATGGTAAACATGTCTGTACAATCGTGGACTAGTGACATGGGTATTTTAATGCATCTTACAAGATGGGAATACATATAATCTGGTGGTCTTGTTTCTAACAGCCTGTAGACATTTTCTTCTAGTCTCTCATAAAATAATCCCACCACATAATATGTTCCTGAAGCTATCAAGTTGTTCCATGCATCCATTACATTCTTTGGACTTAATTGTTTTGCTTGTATGCACTTTAATAAATAGAAATCTGCACCTTCATCATTGTTCTCTTCTGCATTGACTGCAAAGTGGTCATCCACTACCAATGCATCGAATAGATAGTTGCCATCAGCTTCAAATGTAAAATTGGAAAAGGATGAGTCTTCTGCTTCATCTGACTCAGTGATAGGAGTAATAACATGTTAGTTCTCTGACACCAATGCAATGTCCACCTAACCTTGAATGTCCATGAATCGAATGCAAAAATCAAACTTGAGATATCCCCTTACAATCCCAAGCCTTCTCCATGTTCACTTCATCAATCTTCAGTTCCGAGAAGACCCGTGTGACATCTCTCCCTTTTGACTCTGATAAATGTCCCCTGAGAAATTTCACAACATCTGCAACACACTTCAGCATTGCACCTTCAGGTTTAAGTTGTTCATGGGTTAGCGGCCTTTTCACAACTGCACCTACACCATCATGTTCTCCTTCCCGTGCCCTGACTCAACGAAGTTCCATATCATATTCATGCCTGTTAGCCTTGGATATCTTCCTATGAAGTAAAATGGACATTTAGCTTTGAATTGAGAAGCTGCACCATCTGACCATATGCAATGTTGGCTTAATTCAATATTTAGCTTTCTCAACCATTGTCAATGTAATTGGAAACAATGTTGCACAAAAAGGGTGTGATGCTTCTTGTCATCGCATATGAAGAAGTGGATTACCTTTTTAGGAATATCCTCCAAATGAAAATATGTGATATGCACAAAAATAGTTACCTATACAGACCAACAATGCATAGATTGTATTTCATTTTGATCGCAGAATGTATAGTTTTTTGCAAAATCAACCACAAAAACCACAACATCGCCTAGGAATTCGGAGACACACATCTCAAACTGATTCGCTTGCCATAAATAAATGAAATTGTGCTTGATAAATTTCTTTAGAGTTTTCTCAAATAATCCTGTTACACCTTTAGGACTCATCTCCCTCTTTATCAATTATTTTTTTTTATGAACTTGTCCTTCATACATTGACTCAACATCTTCAAAGGTATTTATAGAAATATGATATTCCTCAATGCTAGTCTCTCTCGGACACCACTTAAAATGTCCTATTCCGCAATCAGAGCAATCACCCATCACACATTTGTACTGGTGGAGTGTGGTATCATTTTGACGTGTACATAGAATACTCTCTATAATGCTGCTAATCAATCAAAATGTAGCTACTAAAGCATTGCATCTTGATGTCTCCCCCACTTGAAAAATAGAAGAATTACATTTACAAAGACATCTGCACGACCAAGCTTGATTGACGTAGGATATTGATTACATCCTCAAGGTATGACATTTGAACATGATAAATGCAGCAACATGTGAATTTTTCTTTCAATCTCTTAACAAAATATGGCTTCAATGATTCGAACTTCTGAAGCTGGATATTTATCATTGAATGCAATTGTTTGAAGCATATAAATAGCTCCATCTACATTACACAAACAAGTGGTTATTAATAGTCATTAATTAGCTAGTTATCAGTTTGCTATTATAAGTAGTTGGTGGTTAGTTGTTACAAGGTGTTAGATTGTTACTAGTTAGTTCTCAGTAATTAGCTATTACTAATTAGCTTGTTAGTAATTAGCTATTATTAAGTAGCTTGTTCTTGATTAGCTATTTGTAATTAGCTATTACTAAGTAGCTCGCTCTTAGTTAGTTCTCAGTAATTAGCTATTACTAAGAACAATTATCTTGTTAGCAATTAGCTATTACTAAGTAGTTGGTTCTTGGTCAGCTGTTTGTAATTAGCTATCACTAATTAGCTTGTTACTAATCAGATATTACTAAGTAGCTAGATCT
The DNA here is from genome assembly GCA_020310875.1 of Ceratopteris richardii. Lineage (NCBI taxonomy): Eukaryota > Viridiplantae > Streptophyta > Polypodiopsida > Polypodiales > Pteridaceae > Ceratopteris > Ceratopteris richardii. The sequence continues at coordinate 5,420,899 of CM035416.1, forward strand.
TGATTAGCTATTTGTAATTAGCTATTATTAATTAGCTTGTTACTAATTAGCTTGTTATTAATTAGCTATTACTAATTAGCTATACTAAGTAGCTAGTTCTTGGTTAGCTATTTGTAATAAGCTATTACTAATTATCTTGTTACTAATTATCTATTACTAATTATCTTGTTACTAATTAGCTATTACTAATTAGCTTGTTATTAATTAGCTTGTTACTATTTAGCTTGTTACTCATTATCTTGTTACTAATTAGCTATTACTAATTAGCTTGTTAGTAATTAGCTATTACTAAGTAGCTTGTTCTTGGTTAGTTGTTTGTAATTACCTATTACTAATTAGCTATTACTAATTAGCTTGTTACTAGTTAGTCTGTTACTAACTAGCTTGTTACTCATTAGCTTGTTATTAATTAGCAATTACTAATTAGCTTGTTCCTAATTAGCTATTACTAATTCGCTTGTTACCAATTAGTTATTACTAATTAGCTTGTTAGTATGCTAATTACTAAGTAGCTTGTTCTTGGTTAGTTGCTTGTAATTAGCTATTACTAATTAGCTCGTTACTAATTAGCTACTATTAATTAGCTTGCTACTAATTAGCTTGCTACTAATTAGCTTGTTACTAACTAGCTTGTTACTAATTATCTATTACGAATTAGCTTGTTACTAACTAGCTTGTTATTCATTAGCTTGTTACTAATTAGCTATTACTAATTAGCTTTTTAGTAATTAGCTATTACTAAGTAGCTAGTTCTTGGTGAGCTATTTGTAATTAGCTATTACAAATTAGCTTGTTACTCATTATCTTCTTACTAATAAGCTTGTTAGTAATTAGCTATTACTAAGTAGTTGGTTCTCAGTTAGCTGGTGTAATTAGCTATTACTAATTAGCTTCTACTAATTAGCTATTAGTAAGTAGCTTGTTACTAATTAACTTGTTAGTAATTAGCTATTACTAAGTAGTTGGTTATTGGTTAGTTTTTTGTAATTAGCTAATACTAATTATATTGTTACTAATTAACTATTACTAAGTAGTTGGTTCTTGGTTAGCTGTTTGTAATTAGCTATTACTAATTAGCTTGTTACTAAATAGCTATTACTAAGTAGATCCTTACTAATTAGCTATTACTAAGTAGTTGGTTCTTGGATAGTCGTGTGTCATTAGCTATTACTAATTAGCTTGCTGCTAGTAACCTATTTCTAAGTGGTTGGTTCTTAGTTTGTTCTTAATAATTAGCGACTACTATTTAGCTTGTTAATAGTTAGTTATTATTAAAAAGTTAGTCATTGGTTGATTGTTTTTAATTAATTATTACTAATAATCTATTACTAATTAGCTTGTTGCCAATTAGCTATTACTAAGTAGCTAGTTCTTAGTTAGTCGTTAGTAATTATCTACTACTAATTAGCTTGTTAGTAATTAAATATTACTAAGTAGTTAGTTCTTGGTTAGCTATTTGTAATTAGCTATTTCGAATCAGCTTCTACTAGTCAACTATTACTAAGTAGCTGGTTCTTGGTTAGTTTTTTGTAATTAGTTATTACTAATTAGCTTGTTACTAGTTACCTATTACTAAGTAGCTGGTTCTTAGTTGTTAGTAATTAACTACTACTATTTATCTTGTTAAGAGTTTGTTATTATTAAGTAGCTACTTCTTGGTTAGTTGTTAGTAATTAGTTATTACTAATTATCTTGTTACCAATTAGCTATTACTAAGTAGTTGGTTCTTGGATGGTTATTAGTAATTAGCTATTACGTATTAGCTTGTTACTAATTGGCTATTACTTAAGAGCTAGTTTCTTGGTTAGTTGCTTGTAATAAGCTATTTCTAAATAGCTTGTTACTAGTTAGCTATTACTATTAGCTTGTTACTAGTTAGCTATTACTATCAGATTGTTACTATAAGTTACTTGTTACTGGTTCTTGTATAATTAGCTATAATCGTAAACTGATGATTGAAAATAGGATTACCTGAGATACATCAAGAAGGTGAACAGGACGCTCCAAATATTGATTTCTGCCAAGTTGGTTGTTGCTTACTCTCTATTGTCCAAACCATGATAATCAGATGCTTGACCTCTTGTGTGATACATGTGCTACGTGTTGCCCTACCAGTTGCCTTAAAAAAACTATGATCAGACTCAATTGTACTTAACCGTCCAATCATATCATAGATGATTTTCTTGATTACTCCCAATACCCTAGAAAGTCTTGAAATGTTTATCTCATTTGTTGATGAATATGCATCATTATTTAGAGCCATCATCAATGTTGATCTCTTCAACACAAGGTTATCAGAATTCTTTCTTATACTTTGTAGTGTATTTTGAAGATTGATGAAAAGGGCACATGTTACATGATCTTTGTTACTACCCATTGCATCAAAAAGTTTCCCAATGCATGGACTCTGCAACATCCTATTTAGTGCCTTGATTTTATCTTCACAACATAAGTATCTAGTTTGATTTTTAAAATACTTGATGATCTTATCCACAATGCCATCTAAGTTACTTGAACTACAATTAGCATTACCCTCCACATTAGTGCCCAACCTTGATGTTATTGTGTCTCTATATTTCCTTTTCTTTTCTTTCCAATAACATCTTAATGCTTGCTGATCACTATACACTACTGGTATTGTATTAACTTCCATCAATTTGCTTGTTCGAGATTGCCCTGCATCAACACACTACAAATGATGAAGAAACCATAAATATAATAACATCTACCACTCATCAATCCACTTTATTGTATTGACTTTACATTGAGTATGCTCACCTGATATCATTATGTGCCCCATCACTTACATATGTAGACTTGTTATACCACTTTCAAACCTAGAACAATCATCCAAAACCTTAGATGTTAGATAGAATGAATGAACAATATGAAACTAAATGGACATTGTTAGGCATACTTTTAAACATGCAACAATCATCCACAATCTGAGATGTTACTCGTATATAACCTCCTTTTTTTTAAGAGAGCAAGAAAAAAGTAGATTAATGAGGGAATTGTACAAAATGTTCAGGGGCCAAGAGCCCACACATCTTCATAAAATCAATTTCACCAGTCTTTACAATGAGAAGCTGCACCATCTGACCATACCCAATGTTGGCTTAAGTCAAGGTTTAGCTCTCTCAGCGATTACCAATGTAATTGGAAACATTTTTGCACAAAAAAGGTGTCATGCTTCTTAGCATTAAATATGAAGAAGTGGATTACCTTTTTAGGAATGATCTCCAAACCAAAATATGTGATATGCACAAAAATAGTTATTTGTACACACTTAGGATGCAGCACATAGAAAAAATATGTATAGTGATGGAGTCGCTCTCACTGTTCCCACTCAACATGCAGCACATAGAAAAACTCATAGGCGAGAAGAGGTACTGTGGTATACTCTCCAACATGCAACATGCAAAAAAATAGTTATCAATATTCCCCACTCAAGATGCAACGTGTAGAAAAAATGCCTATAGTGATCGAATCCCTCTCATTGCTCCCCACTCAACATGCAACATGCAGAAAAACTCCCAGGTGAGATGAGGCACTACGGCGTACTCTCCAACATGTAGCACGCAGAAAAACCCATGCCATTAACGCTCCACATAGGGAGTTGGAAAAGCATTCCTACTCTACAACCGACACAAATCACATCAAGCTTTGTAATGTCTTTTTCTGTCCCAAGGATACATGCTGGTGGTGGCTTCCAAAGTCTATTTCTGGCTCTTAACAGAGTGGATTTTCCACTTCAACTTGGGCTAATAATATCCAATACAGAGCTTTTGGGACGACCCTATTCTTGGCAGCATGAAAGTTAGGGAACCTCAAGCACAATGAGTAGAAGCAAATGCGAGAACCGATACTTTAGAGTTGATTAAAGCCTCCGATTTTGTGTTGCGCATGTACATCTCCATCACCCATCAAGACAATCGCTAAAAGATTTGGTCGTGACTCGTTACAACAACACAGGATCAACAAAGCAGTAGCCAAAAAAACTTCTGCCTTGGAGGCTCCATAATGAATGTATGGCTGCCAAAGACAACAATCAGCTATGTAGAAAAACTCCCAGGCGAGATGAGGTACTGTGACAAACTCTCCAACCTAGAGCAAAACATGCGTACTGCTACCTACTCTACCCCACCACCTCGCTTTTTACTCCTCTTTCAATAACCATTGCACAATGTTCAGCTAAGAAGGATCGAGTTTTTCCAGCTAATTAACTATGTCCCGGACATCACTTTTTTGTAACCATTAACATGCTTTCACCCATATATATATACATACATATATATATATATATATATATATATATATATATATATATATATATATATATATATATATATATATATATATATATCAAACAAATAAAAGCAATGTGATCGTGCATTGTCATGATGATAAGACAAAAGTATCCGCATCTCTTTTAGACACCACTTGTGATACCACCTTGTGTCGGATTCTGTCTCTAGTGAACTAAGTATGTACTTTTTGTCTCTCTCATCAAACTCACTACAACAAAAGAAATCATATAGGTAAAACATCAAACATATATTTCAATTGATATGTAAATTTTATACTTATGCCAGGTTAATCTCTATACCTTTCCAACACATCAACTTGCTCTTGAGCTTAGAGGGAGCCAAATTCCATTGCTACCTCATCGAAACATCAAATCCCATCGGAATACCTAAGAGATGGAAGCTTTGACCACTAGGGATTAACTAACATACAGACAACAATTCAATTTTAGCATTCAATATTTTTCGATAAATTTAGTGCAACACTAAAAAATGAAGGAGCTTTTTTTATGAGACTTCTTTGTCGCATTCTTCTGGTGCAAGGCTTCTAGACTGAAGTAGATGGTAGAGAGAAGAAGGGGGGAGCAAATGGATTGCCCAACTCGAGTTGATCAGAACTTATCCTTTTTTTCCTTCCGCCTACATTTGTTTGGAAGTTGCTTCTTTGTAATTTATATCTGCGATGATGTTGTGCCAGATAGATAGGCAAGAGCTAAACCCCTGATGAGAGATTTGAAGAAGGCCTAAGGAGAAAACCAATGAGCATCCATTTCATGGAGCGAACATGATCAGCCGAAAAGCAGTGCTCAACTTACTGAACAAGTTTTTTCACCGAAGACAGAAGAGGATCTCGGAAGGAAAAGGGGGACACAAATTTACAAGTTCAGAAGAAGTTTTATCGAATGAAGGCATGATGGACGACTTTCAGACATGATAGATTTCAATGGCAGTGATATACAAGGATACATCTCTGCAGAAAAGAGATGGATGGATGGTATTGGTCAGCTTTATGCCTCAAGAGAGAGCTTGTCTGAGATGTGTTTTTGTGTGTTTTTGAGCTTTTGATGGAGGTTCTAGTTGTATCACCATCAATAGTTTGTCCAGCTATGATAGATCTCTGCACAGGTCCCGAGATGACGATCTCTATCTATCGAAACAAATAGAGAAAGTTGGTATTTGGTGTTTGAATGCATGACACGATAAACTACACCATTAGAGCACTCCAAATCATTATCTCATCACTCGAATTGAATTAGAAGTCGCTAATCTTAGAACGTGCACGCTTAATGATTATGTGATGTTGAATGTTTGTGTAGTATCTTTTATCTACAGATGTGCATTCTCACTTGAACCGAGTTGTGCAATCTCAATGGTTTTGCCGAAAATTGTTATTGACTTGAGCTTAACAGAAAAGATATGCACTTCCTCGAGTACTTTTTTAATGGTGATAAACGGCTCAATTTGAAGTGTTATTAGCCGTAATGCTTCAACCCCATTTTAGTATGCATAACAGTTCAAGTTTATGTTAGCACGAGCTTCCATAAGATGTCGATATGCCGTCAAAGTTTGATATTTATTCCAATGCTATGATTTTCTCTCAAAGTTTGATCTTTATTCCAATGCTATTTTCCTCTCTCTTGTTGGGATCTGGAGATAGAAAAATATCAACTATATCACACTGTTTCTCGCTACTCACTTGGTTGTTTCCAAGGATTTAAATCTTGTGTGCTTCCTTTGAAAATGATGGACAAAAATGACTATAAGTGCGATATTGTCATTTGCAAACATGATTCCATTGAGTTCTCGACTATGGGTATCACAAGAATCGAGAACCTCTAAAAGAAAACAGGCCAAGAGGCTCCAAAACAAAGGTTTTCTTATGTAGAAAGACCTGTGGATAGAAGACACTAGATTAGGTGGTGAAAGAGAACGTGAGAGCCAAGAGGCTTTAGAAAAAAGGTTTTATGGAATTTGGAAACAACTTTGTGAAAATATATTGTGATTGTTTGCATCAACATTGACTCTTACTTCACAATTGTATGTGTATGTGTATGTGTACATGTGTGTGTGATAATTGTGAGTTAAAATCCATTGTGGTTGTTTGAATCAACATTGATTCTTACTTCAAAATAGTATGTGCATGTGTATGTGTGTGTGATTGTGAATTAAAATTTATTTGTGATGTGTTTTAAAAGGTTCTAACATCTTATTTATAATTCAAGGGTTGAGAAGGTATTGATAAGTCAAGCAGAGCTTTTCAAGTGGCAAGACATCTTTCTCCTATGAGCTTATCAATAGCTTATTAGATCTATTGAACTCTAAAGGATTCCAAGAAAGTTTCCCCACAAATGGGTGAAGACATTTATGAGAGATCCTCTTCATAAAATTACGTCTCTGTGTGCATGTATGCTGGTGAGTAAAAATATATTTTGATGGTCTAACTCAATATTGATTCTTACCTCGTGATGTTATGTATATGTTTATGTGCACATATGGTTGTGAGTTAAAAGTTATTGTGATTTTTCGACTCAACATTGATTCTATCATCACAATATTATGTGTATGTATTTGTGAGTCTATGATTGTGAATCAAAATCTATTATGAATCTCTGATTCAATGTTGATTCTTACTTCATAATATCCTTTTGTATGTGTATGCATGTGTATGATTGTGAATTAAAATCTATTGTGACCTGTCGAGAAAGTTTTTTTATCTTCTTTCTGATAATTCAAGGCGAAGAAGGTTTTGATAAGTTAACGAGAGATTTCTAGGTCTCTAGATGGCTTTCTACTATAACCTTATGAGCACCTTTTCAGATCCGTTCAAGTGTAAAGGGATCCACAAAAGCTTTCATCCGATTGAGCGAAACATTTTATGTGATATTCTCTTCACACTAGAATGTGTATGTGTATGTTTGTGTTTGATTGTGAATTAAAATATATTAGTCAACATTTTTCTTACTTCATAATAATATGTGTATATGTATGTGTGCATATGATTGTGAATTAAACATTAGGGGAAAAAATGCCCGAAAACGGGTTGTTTGTTAATGACTGATTAAGAAAATTTACAAATAGGTTATTTCCATGTGTACAAGAATATAACATTCATGTCTCTTTTAATCATATGAAGAAATAGTTTTTTTAAGAAAATACGTTATAAAGTGCCGCTTAAGTGATACAATTTCTTGTATTCAATGTACAATTTTTTGATTTCATACAGAAAAGATATTTTGTGCACACCACGCAATGCAAATCCTCAAATTTCCAATAGAGATATGATTTTTGAAGATATGAAATATTTTTGGGTTCACAAAATTCAATGATGTTTTGACCACAATTGATACATCAAATCAAAAGATTCCATTTTGCTTCCATGTGTACAAAGTTTTTTTGTCTCCAACATGCAACATGCAAAAAAATAGTTATCAATATTCCCCACTCAAGACGCAACGTGTAGAAAAAATGCCTATAGTGATCGAATCCCTCTCATTGCTCCCCACTCAACATGCAACACGCAGAAAAACTCCCAGGTGAGATGAGGCACTGCGGCGTACTCTCCAACATGTAGCACGCAGAAAAACCCACGCCATTGATGGAGAGTGTTAATCTCCAAAAGAACAAATTAACCTTGAAGTTAGATCACCTCTATATCAAGGTTAACCTTAGACTCCACCAAACTTAGAGATCATTCACCAAATTATCAGAAATATTGAAAGTTCTGAAAAATTCAACTTCTCTGAAAAGTCTGCTGTAGATTAGTCACTCATTGACTAATCAATCCTGTAAAGTTTTTGATAAAACTTTGCACAACACTTCGCCTTAAGGTTGCGCAACTTTGCCAAGTTAAATCTCTCAAAAAGATTAAGTACACTCTGAGAAATGTGTGAAACACTTTACCTATGTCTGAAAGTGCTTCTCTGCAATGGCGACTTTGACACCTGCAACTTCTTAGCATTGGTTCTCCCAACTCTGAACCCGTTTGATCAAGATCTTCTAGCCATAGATGGCTTACCTTCCAACTTAAATTTTAAGCTCTCATTTGTGTAAAACTTTACACTGTGGACTGAGCACTGACCATTTCTTTGAAGATGAAATGTGCGCCAGATTTCTCGACTCTTATAACATTTTCACATATGAATGTTCCTAAGCAAAATTCTCACAACCTGATTGAAATTAAACTCTCAAATTCTAGCCATAGATAGATTAGCTATGGACTTAGATACGTGCAGAAAGATTCTTCAAAAGATTAAGCACAGAAGGAGAATGGGAGAGAAGATCGACGCGCAGAATTCTACTCAATTTTCTTCTTCATTACTTTTCACACATATGGTTGATGATACATACAATGTTCATCACTTCTTCACCTATTCTTCTCTATCTGATCTATATCACTCTCTCTATTTATGAATACGTATCTGTAGATATATATACGAGTCTAACTCGTCATCCTTTTTCAAAATACATTGAACTATTTACAAGAGTAATATACAAAAGAAACATTTCTGATTCCATTTTCTTCCTCTGAAAGTAATCTTCATTCTTCCATATGTCTTCTCACTTTGATCTTCATAGAATCACTATTGATGATTGTTCTGCTCCAACAGCTCCCCCTCAATCTTCAATTGTGATTACCTGTATCTTCTTTATTCCTGCCATATCTTTAAACCTCTGCAATTTAGGTCCATCCAAACTTTTAGTCATCATATCTGCAAGTTGATCTTTTGTAGGAGTGTGTATGACTTCAATTTCCTTCTCAATGACCTTCTCTCTCAGAAAATGATACTGTATTTCAATATGCTTAGTTCTAGCATGAAATACAGGATTAGCTGCCAAGTATAATGAACTCATATTGTCTCCACAAATAATAGGAGTACTCTGAATCACATCAAAAACTTTCAAAAGTGTCTTTAGCCATATTACCTCTTTTGCAGCTTCCACCATACCTTTATATTCTGCCTCTGTGGATGACAAAGCAACTGTATGTTGCTTCTTAGAACACCATGAAATCAATTTGTCTCCTACATAGCACAAGTATCCATGTGTTGATCTTCTATCATCAACATTACCTGCCCAATCTGCATCACTATATATCTTAATTCTTGTATCTGAAGTAAACCCATAGTACAACCCTTCTTTGAGTGTACCCTTGATGTACCTAAGTACTCTTTGTCCTGCAATCCAATGTTTCTTTCTAGGACAATGCATGAATTGTGAAAGCACACCAACTGCATATGATAAGTCAGGCCTTGTCAATGTAGCATAAATCAAGCTACCAACCAAACTTTGATAGAGTTTCATATCTCTGAACTCTTCTCCTCCAAACCTAGACAATTTATGGTTCACTTCCAAAGGTGTAGGTGCAACCCTGCAATCTTCCATTTTAAACTTGGTTAGCAAATTTTTAAGATACCTTTCTTGGGTCACATATACTCCATGTTGAGTATAAGAGATCTCCATTCCCAAGAAGAATGATAGGTTCCCCAAATCACTGATTTTGAACTCTTTCTCCATCTGCTTTTTGATCATTTGTATCCCCTTATCATCTGTTCCTGTAAGTATTATGTCATCAACATAAATACACACATAAATGAACCCATCTTCACTTGCTTTGACTAGCAAGCTACTATCTGCCTTTGATGCTTGAAAACCAAGATCATTCAAGAATTTTACAAGCCTATAATTCCAAGCCCTTGGGGCTTGCTTCAACCCATACAAAGCTCTCTTGAGCTTACATACATAATTTGGACTCACTTGATCTTTGAACCCATCTGGTTGCTCCATGTAGACTTCATCTGAAATGTAACCATTCAAGAAAGCATTTTTAACATCTAATTGAGACAACTTCCAACCTTTACAAGCAGCAATTGCAATGAGTGTCCTGATGGTTGTCATCTTTGCCACAGGACTATAGGTCTCATCATAGTCCACTCCATATGTCTGTGCATACCCTTTCACAACAAGTCTAGCTTTGTACCTAGACACACTTCCATCTGCAAATCTCTTTGTTTTGTAAACCCACTTACATCCAATAATCTTTTGACTATTAGGTTTAGGAACCAAATCCCATGTTTGATTCTCTATCAATGCATCATACTCCTCTTGCATAGCATCTTCCCAATTCTTCTTCCCTTTGGCTTCTTCATATGTAGAAGGGTCTTCATCTGCTTTTACCAAATAAGCATAATCTTTAGTAGTCAAGAATGAAGTGTCATAGCTATACCTTGTAGGTTGCCATTTGTGCCTAGATGATCTCCTAACTTCTGCACTTCTTGAGGTCTCTGGTTCATCACATTCTGGATCAAACCTTGGCCTCTCTTCAACTTCAATCTGCACTTCATTACTCTCACTTTCATCAAGTAATTGAATCTTTGCTTTACCTTTCCTTTGTTCCACTACTTCTTCATCATCTGCATGTACATTATATTTACCTGCATACCAAGTACCTTGCTCATCAAATGTAACATCCTTGGATACAATAAATTGCTTTGTGGATGGACTCCACAACCTGTATCCCATTTGCTTATCATCATAACCAATGAATACATACTTCTCTGCCTTAGGCTCCAACTTATGCCTCAATTGAGATGGCACATATGCATATGCCAAGCATCCAAATATTTTGCAATGATCCAAGGTAGGTTTCTTACCCCACCAAGCTTCATATGGTGTCATGCCCTGCAAAGCTTTACAAGGCAATCTATTGACCAAATATGTAGCTGTATTAACAGCCTCAGCCCACAAATAATTTGGGCAATTCTTCTCTTTCATCATGGACCTTGCAAATTCAACAAGAGTCCTATTTCTTCTTTCTGCTACCCCATTTTGTTGAGGAGAGTACCTACAAGTAACTTCTCTCTTTATACCTGCATTCCACAAATAATCATTGAACTCATTTGAAAAATACTCTCCCCCTCCATCTGACCTTAGTCTCTTCAATTTTTGTCCTGTAATCCTTTCTGCATATGCATGATAGTGTTTAAATGTATTAAACACTTCTGATTTTTCCTTAATCACATAAATTGTGATCCACCTGGTAGCATCATCAACATATATGACATAATATCTTGAACCATTTATACTAAAGTCCTTTGAAGGACCCCACACATCAGTATGCACCAATTCAAGTCTTTCTGAATACATAAATCCATGCTTAGAATAGGACTGCTTATGAGCCTTACCTAATTGACATGCCTCACATCTGTATGTCATGTGTTGACCTGCAATGTTAGGCATTCCAAGCACTGAATCATTGTTAATCATTTCTTTGATACCTCTTTCATTAAAGTGTCCAAGTCTTTTGTGCCAAAGATCCAATTCTGACACCTTCTGCTCTCCATATGTGAACATAGCATGTCCAACATTTCCTTGTACCTTCAATGTGAAAAGCCTTCCTTCTTTCTTTCCTGCAATAACTTGTTTATACCCTTGACTAGGGTCTTCCACATAAACTCCATCATTGGTAAACCTTACCTCATAACCTTTTTCCACAATTTGACCTACGCTAATCAAATTCTTTGGAATTGTGGGAACATAAAGTACCTTACTCAGAAGAGTGCTCCCATCCTTAGCTTTGACTGAACCAATTGACTTTACCTTATGCTTTGTATTATCACCTGTCTGCACTGTATGATTAATTGCATTGTGATCTAGGTCAGTCATCAAAGCAATATTTCCACTCAAATGATTACTACATCCTGAATCAATATAAAACACTCTCATGTCCTCATGTGAGGTTTCACATGTATTCATAATGAGAGTTGAATCCTCCTTCTGATCTGATGCATAGTTGTAGTAGGTGTTATTATAGGATTGACTTTGGAAGCTTCTTCCACCACCTCTTCCAAAAGAATTCCTACCACCTCTACCTCTGAAATTTCCTCTCTGAAATCTACCACCTCTTGCTCTTTGATTAAAGTTCTGATAATTACCATTGTTTTGATTATTGTGCCAACAATCATGAGATAGATGATTGGTCTTACCACATATCCAACAAGCTCTTGCATTATCTTTGTTGTTTCTGCCTCTTCCTCTACTTCTGCCATTTCCTCTTCCTCTTATGAAGTTTGCTTGGTTTGATGTACCTTCTTCTTCACTTGATTGTTGCTTTCCTTTGTTGGCTTTCTTCTTGTCTTTAGAATACATTGCATGACCTGCACTCTTATCAACATCTCCTTTGATATCATTCTCAAAAGTTAGCATATGACCTAACAATTGATTCAAATCAGGAGTAAAGTGATCTAATGAAAGTTCTGTAGATAAAATGAAAGGCTTCCATTTCTCATCTCCTCTTAGTCCTGTGAGTATTTGTCTTACCAATTTGTCTTCTTCAATATCTTCATCAACTGCACCTAAAGAATCTGCAATGTCCTTCATCTTTGTCACATAATCAGAAATTGATTGTGAGGCCTTCTTCTTGAAGGTAGTAAACTCTGCCCATAGTGAAGCCTTCCTTGATTTGGTTGTATTTTGGAAATGCTCTTCCAAAGCATTCCAAATGTCACAAGCACTTTCAAGTCCTCTAATGTGAGGAAGCAAATAGTCATTGACTGCCATGTAGATGATGCTTCTTGCTTGAGCATCCTTCTTCATCCAATTCTTCAAATCTGCAAGCTCCTCCCTAGTTGGAACACTAGGATCTCTGAATTCTGGCTTTTCTTCATCTCCTGTGATATATCCTATCAAATCTTTGCTCATAAGGTGAGCTTCCATCCTCATAGACCAAGCAGGATAGTTCTCTCTATCCAGCTTCTCAATTTGGAGACTATCTCCCATCTTTACTTCACCTGTAGCTTCAAATCTTTAACCTTTACAGATAATGAATGTACCTTTACTTCGAATGTTGCTCCTTCTGATCCTTTTGATACTCTTTGTATGTCTTCCTTTAATCTTTCTTCACACTTTGACCTTTTGCACCTTCGAAATGTAAAGTTTTGTATTTCTGCAATAGTCGGAGTCTCCTTCACTTTAATTTTGACACAACCTGCTCTGATACCACTGATGGAGAGTGTTAATCTCCAAAAGAACAAATTAACCTTGAAGTTAGATCACCTCTATATCAAGGTTAACCTTAGACTCCACCAAACTTAGAGATCATTCACCAAATTATCAGAAATATTGAAAGTTCTGAAAAATTCAACTTCTCTGAAAAGTCTGCTGTAGATTAGTCACTCATTGACTAATCAATCCTGTAAAGTTTTTGATAAAACTTTGCACAACACTTTGCCTTAAGGTTGCGCAACTTTGCCAAGTTAAATCTCTCAAAAAGATTAAGTACACTCTGAGAAATGTGTGAAACACTTTACCTATGTCTGAAAGTGCTTCTCTGCAATGGCGACTTTGACACCTGCAACTTCTTAGCATTGGTTCTCCCAACTCTGAACCCGTTTGATCAAGATCTTCTAGCCATAGATGGCTTACCTTCCAACTTAAATTTTAAGCTCTCATTTGTGTAAAACTTTACACTGTGGACTGAGCACTGACCATTTCTTTGAAGATGAAATGTGCGCCAGATTTCTCGACTCTTATAACATTTTCACATATGAATGTTCCTAAGCAAAATTCTCACAACCTGATTGAAATTAAACTCTCAAATTCTAGCCATAGATAGATTAGCTATGGACTTAGATACGTGCAGAAAGATTCTTCAAAAGATTAAGCACAGAAGGAGAATGGGAGAGAAGATCGACGCGCAGAATTCTACTCAATTTTCTTCTTCATTACTTTTCACACATATGGTTGATGATACATACAATGTTCATCACTTCTTCACCTATTCTTCTCTATCTGATCTATATCACTCTCTCTATTTATGAATACGTATCTGTAGATATATATACGAGTCTAACTCGTCATCCTTTTTCAAAATACATTGAACTATTTACAAGAGTAATATACAAAAGAAACATTTCTGATTCCATTTTCTTCCTCTGAAAGTAATCTTCATTCTTCCATATGTCTTCTCACTTTGATCTTCATAGAATCACTATTGATGATTGTTCTGCTCCAACAGCCATTAACGCTCCACATAGGGAGTTGGAAAAGCATTCCTACTCTACAACCCACACAAATCACATCAAGCTTTGTAATGTCTTTTTTGTCCCAAGGATACATGCTGGTGGTGGCTTCCAAAGTCTATTTCTGGCTCTTAACAGAGTGGATTTTCCACTTCAACTTGGGCTAATAATATCCAATACAGAGCTTTTGGGACGACCCTATTCTTGGTAGCATGAAAGTTAGGGAACCTCAAGCACAATGAGTAGAAGCAAATGCGAGAACCGATCCTTTAGAGTTGATTAAAGCCTCTGATTTTGTGTTGCACATGTACATCTCCATCACCCAGCAAGACAATCGCTAAAAGATTTGGTCGCGACTCGTTACAACAACACAGGATCAACAAAACAGTAGCCAAAAAAACTTCTGCCTTGCAGGCTCCATAATGAATGTATGGCTGCCAAAGACAACAATCAGCTATGTAGAAAAACTCCCAGGCGAGATGAGGTACTGTGACAAACTCTCCAACCTAGAGCAAAACATGCGTACTGCTACCTACTCTACCCCACCACCTCGCTTTTACTCCACTTTCAATAACCATTGCACAATTTCAACTAAGAAGGATCGAGTTTTTCTAGCTAATTAACTATGTCCCGGACATCACTTTTTTGTAACCATTAACATGCTTTCACCCATATATACATATATATATATATATATATATATATATATATATATATATATATATATATATATATATATATATATATATATATATATATATATATATATATATATATATATATATATATATATATATATATATATATCAAACAAATAAAAGCAATGTGATCGTGCATTGTCACGATGATAAGACAAAAGTATCGGCATCTCTTTTAGACACCACTTGTGATACCACCTTGTGTCGGATTCTGTCTCTAGTGAACTAAGTATGTGCTTTTTGTCTCTCTCATCAAACTCACTACAACAAAAAAAATCATATAGGTAAAACATCAAACATATATTTCAATTGATATGTAAATTTTATACTTATGCCCATATTAAGTGAGAAAAACGCATTTTTTTGAAACTCCAAACCATGTGTGAGATATATCATACTTCCATGAGGTGCTATGTGATAGTCCGGCTCGACGCTACCTATGCATGTCTTCATAGGTACGTGCGTTGTGCTATGATGAGATGGAGGTGGTATAGGTGTCGTGAAAATAAACTAATAAAACTGAATAAAAATATTTGTGTTATAATATCATTAAAATTATTAAACTATAATAAGGAAACATATCTATGTGCAAACAACTCTCTTTCTACAAATGGAGTGGTAGAGGAGCCTTCCTCCAGCCGCTTGGTAAGCATCTCGATCATGTAGTCTAATTCCTCATCGGGCTTGTCTACATACTCATGCGGAATAGTCTGTAAGGAATCATTTAGAACATTTCTGCTCATAAGATTTTGCATGAGATTAAATTTCACCTTTAACTCTCTACAATGATCTGTAGTATCTGTGCATTTAAAATAAAATGGATCATATATATATATATATATATATATATATATATATATATATATATATATATATATATATATATATATATATATATATGTGTGTGTGTGTGTGTGTGTGTGTGTGTGTGTGTGTGTGTGTGTGTCCGAAATTGGTGAAAAACTCTGATATAGATTAAAAATATGAGAGATAAGGAATCATCTCCAACTCACGCCGCTCAAGAAGATTTGATATTGGCTTAGATATAAAACTATGAAAAGAGTTATGTCTCTAGAAAGACATAGGATACATGAAAAAGATTAGGTCTACAGAAATGTTTATTTGCCTGAGTTTTGTTCTTGAATTTTACCAAAACTTCTCTTCATATATAATACATGTTCTAAGCTTTGTAAAGCAATATGAGTCACTCAATTCGGCCTACAGTAAGAGAACCACTAACTTTTATTGAGAGGTTGTCAACATAAACAATTAGCTCGACTAAAACTAGAGACTACTACCAACGTTTAACCACTTTTAATCTAAATTTGAACACGTGTCTGTATTCCGCATCTTATTTCTAGTAAATAATAAAATCCAAAAACTAAAAGAAAATTTAGAGCTTGCATCTCTACTAAGAAGGATATCCAAATCTCATTTCTCCATTTTGCAATACTCAATTTAGTGTGTAGGATTCCTTTTAATCCCTTCAATGAGAAACGGTAAAGAAGAAGCTCAAGAGGGATATATTACTTTCAATTACCGTTTCTTCATTACTTTGGTAGATGCAAGCTCAATAACCCTCTACTCTTAGAAGCTTCACCTATCACTGTGCTCCTTGACTTGCAAAGAAACCAATCCATTGATGTGTGACAATCTCTTTTCATATACACATACAAGAGATCAGATAATCTATTTACCAGATGTGCGAAACAAAGATTCTACTTGCTTATTAAACTCCCAAATTTGTAAGCTATTTCTTCCTTTTTCTTCTAAATGAAAAACTCTACTTAAAGAAGATGCCTAGCTCAAAGAAGAGGAAAATCTAACATAAACAAAGAAACGATGATGAAATGAGCATATGCAAAATCTTATCTATTTCTAGAGATTTTGCTTGACAGATGAGCGGTGCTAAAGGTAATAATAATGATTGAAAAACCTTTGAAACAATCAAAATAACAAACAAACACCTCCCACAAAGCTCTTTTATCATCTCTACTATACTACGAGCGTCAATGGAGATATTGAATAATAGCACATCCTCAATAAGTGTGCACAAAGTTTTTTTTTTTTATATATAAAGGAAGTTCGGCAATAGCCTACTCTCCCGGACTTGAATTAAATTAAGAAACAAAGGTACAATAGAAGGGGACTAGTGCCCACGGGACCCCCCAAATCCCACAAAGCAGGGGAAGCTTGATTGAATCCTAGGTTGCATTACAAAGAAGGTTGATCACCCTCTCGTCGCCCTCATGCGGGGCCCACTTGGGTTTGAGCTTGTTGTTGATCAACAGGAGGACTTGATGGTGCCTGAAGGGGGGGGATTTCTTACTGTTGACAATCCTTTTGCCAAGGAGGAATAGTGATTTCTCAATCGACCACTCCCTGGGGGGATCGCCGAAGTTGAGAGCACACCTCTCCCGCCAAATTTTCCACAGGACTTCCTCTCTGATTGCGTTCCAGAGTGCCGCAGAGCAGCCAATCGCTTCTCCCAAAAGGACTTGTTTCCAACTAAGCTGTTTCTGAAGTCTGATTTTCATTCCAACCATCTGCCAGATTTTGTAGGAGTTGGGGTAAGTAAGGAAGATGTGTGGGACATCTTCGATAGCACGGTGACAGCGTTTGCACCAAGGAGGGAACCCACAAAGTTTGCTTGCCTTATGGTTGGTCCAAATTCCTCGATGAAGAATTTGCCATAGGAGGACAGACTTCTTAATCTCTATAAGTGGGTGCCAAATACCCATGAATTTCATGTCCCACCGAAGCCGCGTCCAAGACAGGCACCACTTCTTGTTGAGGCTGATCTGGAGGTCAGTCGTTTCTTTGATGTTCGGGATTTTGAGTAGGCTATTTCCATTGTGCCATTTGAGACCACGCGCGTTCGGTGTGTCGTGTCCCATGAGGAGGCGAGTCTTGTGACGATCCCAAGCGAGGCATCTGCTTTGCAAAGTGTTCCATTCTTCGTAGGAGATGTTTATGTGAGGGTCAATATCCTCGAAGTTGATCCAGCTGTTGGTGTCTTGTTTCCAGAGGTGTTTCCATTTTTTGAATCCTTTGTTCCATAACTTCTTGGCATTTTGAATGTTCCACGACTCCACACTCCGGATGCCATGTATCGGAAACCAGATAGAGTCGTTTTGTCTGATTCCGGCCGCCCACTTCCAGTCTTCACTAATTCTTGTGAAGCTTTTGACTTTATTCCAGCCCTTCCAAAGGGAGCACACGAGATTGGAGCCTTTCGGGAAGACGGGGATCGGGGAGAAAAGCAGGGTCATGATGTCGAGATTCTTCCAGTTCGGGCACCCCATGAGGGCCAACTCATGCTTGTTTCTGAAGATCAGCTTGGCCCACGAGGCCTCCCTATTGCACCAAGCCTTAATCATCCATTTGGCTGCCAGTTTGTTGGCCATACACCCAATGTCCAGAATACCCAGCCCCCCGCTATCTCTAGGGCTAGTGCAGATGGCCCATTTGATTTTAGGCACCCCC
Source organism: Ceratopteris richardii (assembly GCA_020310875.1). Classification (NCBI taxonomy): domain Eukaryota; kingdom Viridiplantae; phylum Streptophyta; class Polypodiopsida; order Polypodiales; family Pteridaceae; genus Ceratopteris; species Ceratopteris richardii. Next base: position 5,439,406 of record CM035416.1, read on the forward strand.
CTTCTGTTATGATCGCCCGTCCAAAGAAAGTTTCTACAAATACTATTCAGTTTGGACAGGCCTTGCTCGTTCGGTCTCCAGCAAGAAAGGAAATAGATGGTAGAAGAAAGGAGGAACGTGTTGATAACCATCGCACGTCCAACGAGATTGATTTGCATACCTCTCCAATAGTTAAGCTTGTTTTCAAGTTTGGCAAGCACCCAGTTCCATCGCTGCTCCATAGAGACGTCAAACCCCAAGGGGATTCCAAGAAGTCGAAAGATTTGGCCCTGCGGAATGATTTGACAGCCATGATCAATGAGAAGGCCAGGATGATGTCCCACAATAGCCCTGAAGGCGGTCTTAGAGTGGTTGATTTTGGATCCAGAGGCATCACAGAAGGTAGCAAGACACCTCCAGAAAGTCTCCAGGCTAGTATTATCATTGTGAACGAACGCGTTCATATCATCAGCAAACAGTCTCATGATGATTTGACCGTGGTCTTGAGGCAGCCGGAGGCCTTTGATATTGCCAGCCTCAACATGATGTGCCACAAGTCTGCTCAGCCCCTCAGTGGCGACGGCAAAAAGAAGGGGGGCCAGAGGGCACCCTTGTCCGATAGACCTTTTAAGATGGATCGCCTTCGAAAGTTTGCCGTTAACGTTAATTTGGGTCGTTGCGTTTCCAAGAAGGGTCGCGATCATCTTGGTGAATTTCTGACTACATCCGAGATCTTGGAGCGACTGCAGAATATAGTCCCATTCTAGCCTGCCGTAGGCTTTGTCAAAATCGATCTTGAGGAAGACCACCTCTTGATTAGACTCATTTGCAAATTGAATACCTTCCCAAATATCCAAAATGGTTTCCAGGATAGACCTGCCTTTGATGAAACCTTTTTGGTCCTCACTAAGCCAAGATCTCAGGTGGCACGAGAGTCTGTTGGCGATGACTTTGGCGATGATCTTGTATCCTGTTTGGAGCATCGTAATAGGCCGCCAGTTCTCGATTCTGTTCTTTTCCCCCTTCTTGTGTATCAACTTGATAATTCCATTATTTAGACAAGAAGGAAGACCACCAAACTTTAGCGCTTCTTGCCAAACCATCCGAAGAGGGGTGGCAACCACCAGCTTGAAGGATTTAAAGAACTCCTTAGTGAGTCCGTCAGGTCCCGGGCTTTTACCGAGAGGGAGGGCATCAATGACCTCAATGATTTCTGATTCAGAGATAGGAGCATGGAGCAGGGAGTGGAGGTTGGGTGGAATCCTCCGGGGGGAAACCCTAGAAATGGCAGCCATACAGTCCCTTCTATGGTGGGAGAGGGGGTTCGAGGTTCCCAGGAGTCTCGTGAAGTGCCCTTCGATGATGCCAAAATTATCTTCTTCCGAATTGCATAAATTGCCAAGAGGATCTAGCAGTAGGGGGATCGAATCTCTGTTGTGTTTCCTTTTAAGGATACGGCACATCTCTTTGGTGGGTTTGTCGGCTTTGCCAGCCCACCACTCCTTGAAGAAGATTTGTAAGTTTTTCCTTTGTATTTCTTCCTCGTATCTCAACACTGCTCTGATTTTTCGAAGACCTTTCTGGGCTTGGTGTTTTCCTTTGTTCACTTCATCCTCGAGCCGCCAGAGTCTGTGGTAGAGAGCAACTCTGCGAGTCCGCCGCACAGTCTCGAGCATCTTCTTAGTTCTGATCATGATCTTACGAGACTTGTCGACCGCATTTCTCCAGCACTTGGCTGGGGCTAGGCCAGAGGCGAACGCCACCTTCCACACATCGGCAATTTCTTGATGGACGGAGGGGAGAGAGAAGGTGGATGCGTTGGCATGGAACCACGGAGCCTTGCGGATCTTGTTGGAAGGTTGAAAAGTGATAACGATCGGGTAGTGATCAGAGATAGTGAGATCAGTGCGTTGCGTGATGGTAGGAAGGCCCCACTGATGGGTAAAACTCTGAGAAATGTAGCATCTGTCGAGTCTAGCTTTCCTCAGGTCCTCGCCCGCTTGGAGATTCGGCCAAGAAAAGCCATTCGAGTCTTTGAATTCAACCAAATCCAAGTGAAGTTTGGTCATGTCCCACGTTTCTTTCTCCCGACTGTCGATGACCCTGCCCTTGCCCATCCATCTGTCCATAGGGTCCTCCACCATATTGAAATCACCACATATGAGCACGTTGTGGGGAAGCAAGTCTAAGGAGGCCCAAGTGTTCCGTCTCTCCAAGTCCCCGTTAGGGGCGTACAAAGAAACCAAAGTAGCACAAAGAGGAGCTCCAAAAGAAACAGCGATCCAACGGTGACTTACATCTTCTATGAAGTTCTCAAGCTTTTCAAACCAGAGTTGTTTAACACCGATAGCCGTTCCTCCAGACCCCCGCGGGTGTTTCGTTGGGATCCACACATGGGCCGAGGAGACCTGCCTGAGCCGTTTCTGGAGGTCTTCTCCGTCAATTTTAATCTCTTGAATGCATATAAGGTCTGGGTTTAAGCTAATGTCGCGAAGCCATTGACCAATGATGGTCGCTCTTGAGGGGTCGGTTAGCCCTCTAGCATTTAGCGAGATGACAATCATTTTTGTATTGATCCCTCTTTGCGGGAGGGAGCTTTGTCCTTTCTTCTCTTGGCTTCATCTTTCTTTTTCGCTGGGATCTGTTCCCGACTTAGAAATCTGTTCTTGTGGGGGCTTTTCCAGGGTAACTCCATGGGCTGTTTTCCTTTGCGAGACGCCCCTTGCTGGGGAGACTTGGGCCCCGTGCTCGGCACCGTTTCCGGGATCGTCGATCCAATGATGGAACTTTCACTATCCATGTTGTCTTCGTTACTAGTGGTGAAACCATCTTCTTTGCTTGTAGTGTAGCCCTCCTGGGGGGTTTCTTTATTGTCGGGGATCTCTAGGGCTTTGTCGTAGATGTCTGCCTCAGGTAGCTTCCCACCTGGGTAGTCAAACTCATTGATCTCCTTTTCTAGATTGCAATACAAGTTGCTATAGGGGGTATGTGGTAGGTTGTTTCTCTCACCGTTGGCCCTAGGGCTTCTTTTCCTTCTTCTTCTAACTTCAGTAAAGCCATCAGCATCAGCTTGTGGCTTCAGGAGGCCCTTGCCTTCCCCTTCCTTGGTCAAGTGGGTCAGATCGCCATTGTTGTCTTGAGCAGTTTTGGAGGCTTCTTGAAAGCGCTTGTTTTTTTGCCTGAGAGGGCAATCTTTAATCCTGTGGCCTTGCTGGCCACAACGAAAGCACGCGTTGGGAAGGTTTTTGTAGCTGATGTCCTGCTCCCATACATCTCCTTCGCCCATGTCCACTTTGATCATTGATGGGAGCGGCGAACTGAGGTCGGCCTCGACACAGATTTGGGGGTGCCACCTAGCATTGAACGAGTGTCTTGCACCTTCATAGATGAGACCACCAATGTCTTCACGAGAAGCCAGCGGCTTGCCGATAGGAGAGAAAATGTCCCACACGAAGTTGTACAAGAAGTAAGGGAGGTTAGGGAGCTCAACCCAAAGAGGGTACCGAAGCGATTTCGATTTGTCGGGAGTAAAGTCCGGAGACCATCTGAATAGGCACAGGGTCGACCGACCGAGCTGCCAGGTGCCAACGCTAAGGGCTTGGAACGCCATCTCTTCATTTTCGAAGACAAGCAGCAGGTGGCACGCTGGGAGGAACTGACATTTGCTAACAATTAGTCCTCGAGGGAACCACTCTTTTCGAAGCCATTGTCGCACAGTTTCGAGCGGGGGCCTAGGGCCAAACACTTGGCCGACGAGGCAAACTTTCTTGAGCTCCTCCTGAGCAGACAGAACTGCGGGTCTACTGAGGGAAACAATGGGGGATTCAGCACTTTCGGATGCCCCAGGGGCGGCACACGACCCCCCCTCCAGCAGAGCGGCCAGGACATCGGTCTCCCCGGGGGGAGGGGCCCGGTTACTTTTCACGAGAGAGGATGAAGCCACATCCATGGCCCTTCCTACGGTTTCTTGATTTCCAATTGCTAGCAAAGAATAAAAAGAGTAGACACACGCCTCTTACCTCTTCAAAACATCTTCGAATGCTAAAGATGAGCGGAAAAATTGAGAAGCTCTCGAGTCGCTCAAACAATCCGAAAGCCCTTTCTCTGAACACGAAGAACTAAAAAACTCCCGAAGCAATCGATTTCTTTGTGGCCTTGTGGAATGCAATCAAGGGGAAGGCCTCTCACAATCGCATGGCATGCCATCTTTGAATGTGCATTAATGAAGATTGGAAAGGCATAATCAAAGGGGGCTCCCTCCCCTTATCTTCGAGTCTTTTTCTGCCCCTTCTTCGAAAAATGCAAGGAGCTCACGCCGCCGCTTTTAGAAAGAGAAAAGTTTGAGCGCAGATGACTGTGACGGGAGACACTTTAGCAGAAGACTCCCTCGATCCTCCAACGCGCGAAGAGAGGCCACGTGGAGACGGCGCGCTGAAAACGACGAGTTCGGCCAGCCCTCAATCCAAGGCGCCAAACCGGAAAAACCGTGACAGACGGTTTTGAACCGCGATAAGCGGTTTGCAAATCCGCGACAGACAGGGGACGGTCCCGCGACCGACTGAAACGCGACAGACGGATTTGGAGATCACGATAAGCGGTTTACTGATCTGCGATAGACGGGGAACGGTCCCGCGACAGACGGAAATGCGATAGACCGATTTGGATCACGACAGACACCTCTGTTGTTGTCGTGGTCCTGTCGTCTGCACTCCTTGTCTTCTAATCACCTCCATCATGATGAAAGTACTCCACCAGAGCTAAACTTCATCTCTGCTACAGCGCGCGACACCATCAAGATAAGATTTCTGCTACAGCGCGACACCATCGATCCTCATTTCTGCTACAGCGCGACGAGTATCGCGATACTTGAACTCCCGTTCTGGTGGAGAATTGCACAAAGTTTTTGTGAACATGTTAGATGGAAGCTTAACTGCCATCAAGCAGTGCAGATCAACTTCAAATTTTCAATCCAAGCATATGTACCCTTTTAGATTTATGAAACCATGTCTCAAGAAGCGATGGAGTCTGGACACATGCTCAAGAAGAAGTTCAACCCACATGCATGCACTTAAGAAAGCAACACATGTGAAACATGCATAAAATCACTCACCTTGGGTGGGCATGGGGTTAGGATACAAGCACACCTTGGAAGCTAGAAATGAAGAACTAGATGGAAGAGAAGAGCCAACAAAGAGACACATGAAATTCTTCTGAATGGAAAGAAGTCTCGTTAGAACGATAGGTTTTTTCACTTTTTATACTAAAAGAGGTTTCGACAAAGTAACTTAAAAATGTGTCCTAAGATTTAAAAAATGACCAAAAGGATTCCTCAACAAACTAACAAATATCCTAGAGTGTGGTTACACAAATATTAGGATCAATGGATCCTTGGCCTCTATGAAAGAGTAGTTTTCTTGCGGGGATCCTTTTTCATATTATCAAAATATACGTAAAAATCCTTGAACACAAGTAGGTATGGCATTGGTTGCCTCTATTGTCCAAACTCACGATCTTTTTTAAGTCTATTTATTTCATGGAAAATTCAAAGATATTTAAGTACATTGGCGATTTGACCCACTCGACCAAGGAAGGGGAAGGCAAGGGCCTCCTTAATCCGCAAGCTGATGCTGATGGCTTTATTGAAGTTAGAAGAAGAAGGAAAAGAAGCCCTAGGGCCAACGGTGAGAGAAACAACCTGCCACTTACCCCCTACAGCAATTTGTACTGCAATCTAGGAAAGGAGATCAATGAGCTTGACTACCCAGGTGGGAAGCTACTTGAGGTAGACACCTACGACAAAGCCCTAGAGATCCCTGAGAATAAAGAAACCCCCCAGGAGGGTTACACTACAAGCAAAGAAGATGGTTTCACCACTAGTAACGAAGACAACATGGATAGTGAAAGTTCCATCATTGGATCGACGATCCCGGAAACGGTGCCGAGCACGGGGCCCAAGTCTCCCCAGCAAGGGGCATCCCGCAAAGGAAAACAGCCTATGGAGTTACCCTGGAAAAGCCCCCACAAGAACCGATTTCTAAGTCAGGATCAGATCCCAGCGAAAAAGAAAGATGAAGCCAAGAGAAGAAAGGACAAAGCTCCCTCCCGCAAAGAGGGATCAATACAAAAATGATTGTCATCTCGCTAAATGCTAGAGGGCTAACCGACCCCTCAAGAGTGACCATCATTGGTCAATGGCTTCGCGACATTAGCTTAAACCCAGACTTTATATGTATTCAAGAGATTAAAATTGACGGAGAAGACCTCCAGAAACGGCTCAGACAGGTCTCCTTGGCCCATGTGTGGATCCCAACGAAGCACCAGCAGGGGTCTGGAGGAACGGTTATCGGTGTTAAACAACTCTGGTTTGAAAAGCTTGAGAACTTCCTATGGTATTTCAAAGGATAGCTCATTGGTCTCTTATTTGTTGAAAGCTGTGGAGGTTCTTAGCCTGATATTTGTGGGGGTCATTTTCTATATCCTGAGCTTGTTACATGATGCCGATGAACTACTCATGAATTTACCCAATCGAAATGCTAATTGCAATGGAGTTGTATATGGGCCAGTGCTATCCCTTTACCGCTCTTGCTAAGCAATTTGATAGAGCATGACTTATGGTCTTCAGTAGAGCTACTTCCTGGATTCCGAAGCAATATGTAATAGCATAGCGCCCAATACTTGCGAGGCCTGACCCACATGTCTACCTGATGTTTAAAGAGCACTTCTTTAATCAATTAACGAAAACGTCTAGCTATAATTTTTGCATCAATCCATCAAACTATTTTTTTTTTTTAATGAAGGAAGTTCGGCCTTAGCCTACTCTCCCGGACTTGAATTAATTAAAAGAAAAGTACAAGAGAAAAGGATTAGTGCTCATGGGATCCCTCGAATCCCATAGAGCAGAGGTAGCTTTTACAGAGTTTAGATGGCATTACAAAGAAGGTTAATCACCCTCTCATCACCCTCATGCGGGGCCCACATAGGTTTAAGCTTGTTGTAGGGAGCACTTGATGATGCCTAAAAAGGGGGGGATTTCCTACAATTACCCATCCTTTTGCCAAGGAGGAACAAAGATTTCTCAATCGACCACACTATAGGGGTGTCACCAAAGTTGCAAGCACACCTTTCCCACCAGATCTTCCATAGGGCCTCCCCTCTCATGGTGTTCCAGAGAGGCAGAGCAACTGAACGCTTCTCCCAGCAGAGCATGAATCCAACTGCTATGTTTCTGAAGTCTAATTTTCTTTCCGACAATCTGCTAGAGCCTTCGTGGTGGACCTTACAAAGCTTACATGAAATTATAGAGGAGGTTGATAAACCTCGCATCCCCATCATGCAGAGCCCACTTGGAATATTGAAAGGTCAATATTGGAATCCATCAAACTGTTGTTATCGATTGAAAACAGGGCATTGTTTCAATTGTTGCTTCCATTTTTTAAAAATGTTTTTAATTTATTATGTTATTATGGCTTTTTCAATCCATTGCGCAACTATTGCGAAATTTTTTTTTTTCATGAAACAATATTTCCATCTCCCGCTCAATCTTCCGTATGATGCAGTCACTTTTGTGTCAATCTGCCTCATCACTGCAATTGATTTAGAACGCTTTAGGCATATATCCAATGGAGATACAAAAATATGGAATATGTCTTGAACTTGGATCTTCAAATATGCCTTGGGATGCATTCAATAACTTATTGCTACATGAAATATCCTCTAAGATTTCAACAAAGAGAAAACACGTGAATTTTTCAGCATGGTTAGATATATCTAAATGAAATCAAAGTTTCCTAGAAAGTTTCCAAGAGTTTTAGGAGAAGTTTGGAGAATCACCAAAGAGAGGCCAAATATATCTTGATCTTGATAAATTCATGTACTTCTAATGGATTGAATAATGCTTGGAATGTTGTGAGAGAGCAAGTTCAATGACTTATTACTAGACATGAATGACATCGACTTAAATATTGACCTTTTATAATATGTAATGAAGTGCTATGTTATCATTTAATCACAAATGAAAATAAGATTTCAAATAGTATGAGACTAAAAAGGAAGAGAGTGATAGTCAAAATCATTTGCCTGATTCATATGAGAATTTCCCCATTTGTGACGTTAAAGAAGTGAGTTACGCAAGTGCCAATTAGAGTGAATAGTCACAATAGATTCTCTTAATATCATTGCTCTTATTGTTTCTCCATATGAGGAAGGAGAAGATGAGAACATTATGAAGCAAATAAAGTTACACCCAATCACATTTCTTTCCAAAACATTACCTTATACAGAAATGGTGAGCTAATTGATGATGTGTTACGTACCAAAACTCCGGATAATGTTTCAAATATTGAATAAGAAACTTATGCAATTCCTCAACAGAGTATTCAAATAAATACTTTGAGTAACATTAATCACAAGTATGTTGACGATGATATGACTCTTTGCAGTCATTCTTATTTTCTTCATCAGTATGAATTGTATGTATTGATTGATGCTCATGTATGGGAAAAGACTTAAAATGAGGTTTTTGATATGTATGCGCATTTATATTGTCTTACTTTGATATGTGCTAATCATGCTAGTATTGGTTCTAGTAGCGAAGCTCTTGAGTGTTTGGATAGAGATCAAACAAACATTCTAAGATTTTATATTCATATGGAATGTTATGAAAGCAAAAGGATTTAAAATAATCATTCTTTTCTGGTTACATATGGATTTTTGAGAAGTGTTATCTTGGATTGATAAATTATGCGTACACTTATTCATAATAATAATTCTAATGAGCTTTTCAAGTTGAATGTATATTCACAAATAGGATGGAGATTTAGAGTATGTCAAAGAACTAAGCTGATGAACCAAGTTAAATTTTCTTCATGAATAGCCCGTGAGTAACTTTTCCAATTTCTTCAACATGTTGAATTTTTTGCACTTAAACTATGCATGACATGATTTATATACATGTTCCTAATTTCCTTAGATGCATTCCTATTTTCACATGTAAATAGTATGAATAAATTTTAATTGCCATTTTTATCAATAATCTTTATATCAACAACCATTTTCCCTCATATCCACCATAAAAGGTGGAAAAATGCACATACAGTATGCACGGCAGGGTCTTATTACATGACCATGCATAAAGGCACGCTTTGAGCTTCACCCATGCACCTTGAGCTATGGAAAGGATTTATGTAGATACACATGAAATGTATGTGAAAGGGTTCACATGCCTCATCATCAAATGCCTATTACCTTGTCTTTTGCATCATATTTTTTATCATGCTTTTCAAAGTATGGAACTAGTAGGATATATTTAATGGAGTTATGTAAGCACTTTGGTTCATTACCCGTGCACTTGAAAGCGATTTCAATGTTACATATTGAAATGAAGATTGATTCTATCTTAGAAAGCTGAAAAATCAGGTTTCTCTTGGCGCATCTAGAGAATGTACATGTTCTGAGAGGTTGAGTGTCATAGAGATATTTATCTATACTCAAATTCTTGAACTAAAACCAATGAAGGGTGCATTTTAAGAAAAAATAAGGTTAATTTATTATTTCAAAAATAAATTGTCGATATTCTTCTAACTAGTCCTTGGATGAGAAGCATTTGAGTAGATCAAATTCTTCACTTAAAATGCAAATTCTATTGTGCTAGAATATGGGCAAAGTTCCCAAGTAATGGATCTCACCGGAAAGACTATTTCCCTTACGTTTTAGGCTCAAGAAGATGTTCAAGATTGATATACTTTGATGATTATATATTGGGACTATGAAACATATGCATGTGAGTGTTATGAAATATGCCTCTAGACTCATTAATGTTTCGAGATCCCATGAGGATCAGGCAACGAAAATGTTGATGATTAATGATCTTGAGAATGGTCATTGTTTTCCGGAACATAGATGGATCCAATATTATGTGAAAAGGTCTCAAGATGGTATTTCAAAGGACATCTCATTGGTCTCTTATGCGTTGAAAGTTGTGGGGATTCTTTGAGACATTTGTCGGGGTCAATTGCCATATCATCATCAGCTTGTTACATGATGCCCGCGAACTACTTATGAACTTACCCAATTGAAATACTAATTGCAATGCAGTTGTATATGGACCAATGATATCTCTGTAAAACTTTCAACCAAACAACTATGGACCAATGATATCGCTTTAAAACTTTCAACCAATCATCCACTGCACAAAGTCGGGCAAAGGACGAGTTATGTACGGATGAAAATATTTTATTTAAGAAAGTTTGAGTGTGCCTACTCTTCCAAACTTTAATTAATAAAAATTACAACTATATAAATGAATGGGCCTAGCACCCATGGGAACCCCGTAGACCACAAAGAAAGGGATGCTAATAGATTACTAGAGAGTATTACAAAGAAGGGGATGCTAATAGAATTAATAAAAATTACAACTATACAAATGAATGGGCTAAACACCCATGGGAAGCCCCATAGACCACAAAGAAAGGGATGCTAATAGATTACTAGAGAGTATTACAAAGTAGATTTATAACCCTCTCGTCCCCCTCATGTGACGCTTGCTTGCTGTCATCTTGTTGCTCGCTAGGAAGAACACTCTATGATGCTGTCCGAATAGATATTGATTTAGGGCACAAATAGGAGAGGTGTCCCAAGCCTTGCATGCTTCAAAGGAATCGTTTGCACCATGGGGAGGCCCCCCAAATTTTTTTTAGCTTTTTACATTGGTGGAGATTCCATAGTATAAGATTTTCCACATAACCACTTACATTTTTATCTGGATGAGGGGGTTCCAAAGGGATTCTAACTTAAAGTCCCACCTCCATCATAACCAATTTAGACACCACTTCCTATGAGTGTTACATGAAATTCCACGTTCTTCTTTAATCTCGTAATTTCCTCAAGGCTATTGCCATTGTGCCATCTCAGACCTTTAGGGTGATGAGAGTCGTGACCAATGAGGAGGCGAGTCCTCGAGTGCTCCCAAGCATTGAATCTGCTCTCCAATAGAGGCCATTCTTCATAGTCTAGTCTTTTGGTCATATCAATGTCCCTGAATCTAATCCACTAACAAGTCTCTTGGTTCCAAAGGTGTTTCCACAAGTGGAAGCCTTTGTTCTAAAGCTTCCTAGCTTTCTGGAGGTTCCAAGACTCCAAACCTCTAATGCCCTTGATAGGGAACCGGATCAAATCATTCTATTTAATACCGGATATTGATTTCCAATCTTCGTTGATTCTGATAAACTGTTTAATCTTGTTCCAACTCTTCCATAGAGAACAAACCAAACTTGGGCCTTTGGGGTCACTGGAAATGCGGAGAACAATATGATGAGAGGCTCTAGATCCTCCCACCTCCAGAGGCCCACAAGCTTGAGAGTATTCGTATTTCTAAAAATAAGCTTGGCCCAAGAGGCATCACTATTTCTCCAAGCTTTAATTAATCATTTTGCTACTAACCTATCGGCCATTCCTTCCATGTCAAGAATGACTAGACCACCTTGATCCTCTTGGCTAATGCAAGTAATCCATTTAACTTTGGGGAAAATCCTCCTGTTAGGGTCACCCATCTAGAGGAATTTCGTGCAAACTCTTTCCAGTTTGAAGATCTCTTGGTCTTTTGGTCTCTAGAAAGAGAGAAAGAAGAGCATTGAAGAGAGAAGGAATGTGTTAATCACCATACCTTGTCTAGCCAGGTTAATCTCTATACCTTTCCAACACATCAACTTTGTCTTGAGCTTAGAGAGAGCCAAATTCCATTGCTACCTCATCGAAACATCAAATCCCATCGAAATACGTAAGAGATGGAAGATTTGACCACTAGGGATTAACTAACATACAGACAACAATTCAATTTTAGCATTCAATATTTTTCGATAAATTTAGTGCAACACTAAAAAATGAAGGAGCTTTTTTTATGAGACTTCTTTGTCGCATTCTTCTGGTGCAAGGCTTCTGGACTGAAGTAGATGGTAGAGAGAAGAAGGGGGGAGCAAATGGATTGCCCAACTCGAGTTGATCAGAACTTATCCTTTTTTTTCCTTCCGCCTATGTTTGTTTGGAAGTTGCTTCTTTGTAATTTATTCTTTGTGACTTCTTATGTGCATCATGGCTTCTCATTGTCTTTTACGCACTCCTTCCTATTGAAAATCAAGTCTCAATCATGCAAAAAAGCTCAACCACGAGTTTTGCAAGTGGACCAAATAAAAAACAGGACCCAAAGTCATGGAATAAAGTAAGAACCTCCACCAAACTCAATCAAATTCAAATCGCATCAAATCAGCCACCAAGTGCACCTACACTAATTAGCTAGATTGTCAAAAAAGTAAAACTCTATATAAGCATCATCCTGCCTTTGTTTCTTGAGTTGTATGCATTCCACAAGTTTCCCACTTAGTTTAGTGGTCATAAACTCCAGTAAGCAGCCACCTTGCTTGCTTACCTCATTTTCTCATGACTTTGCTCCTCTCTATCTAGAGGTGTACTTAGGCTTTTCAAGATTCAGCTCAAGAATGAGCTGAATAATGTTACGAAATCACCAAGTACTAACATAAATTATTAGATTTTGAAGGTTAAGGAGCTTGGAGATGCTTTAGGCTCAATTGGGAGCCCAATCGAAGATGATGATCTTGTTGCACACACTCTCAATGGCTTGAGAGAGGATGAAAGGTAGAAATCATTCACCACATCAGTTTATGTGAGGGATTCCCTACCAGAATTTGATCAATTAGTCACATTGATGGCGACCGAGGAGATGAACCAAGAAAGGTTCACAATCAAAGGGCAGCCAAGCCCAAGTTTTCTATGCAAGTAGAGGCAAAGGCAAAAGAGGTCGACAAAACTCCCAAGGCAGAGGGAGAGGAAGGTCAAGGTCAAGCTCAAGAAACCAAGAAGGCTCCAACCAAAGCTATGGATCAAGAGGAAGATGAAGGAGTAGAGGAAGAGGAGGAAGATCGCATGGAAGAGAAGCATCCAATGGAGAATGCTACAGTTGTGGAAAACCGGGCCATTATGCAAGAGATTGTTGGTCCAAAGGAGGAGGCAATCAAGGATACAAAAGGAACCAAATTTGCTAGTACTTCAGCAAATTCAGAAAATGAGAACTTGCTTATGATGTATGGTTCAAGTGAAAGAGTCCATTCAGATTTTACATGGTACATTGATAGTGGTTGTAGCAACCATATGAGTTGCAATAAAGATGTTTTCTTTAATTTACATCCACCCATCACTCAAGGACATGTAGAGAGAGGGGATGAAACTGAGCACAAGATTACACATGTGGGAGATCTTGCATTGAATGGATCTCAAAGCTTCAAGGTGTTGAAGGATGTGTTGCATGTACCAACGATCACAAAGAACGTGGTTTTGGTAGGTCAAATGGTTGAAAGAGGTTATGAGGTGAGGTTCAATGAGCAAGGATGTTTTGTTGAAGACCCCATGCAGGACTACAAGCTCATAGCAAAAGGAAAGAAACAAGGAAGACTCTTCACCATGGAGGTAAAGCCATCAACCCCTCACATTGTCTACTTGTCAATTGGAAATAAACAGATTGCAGAAATGGACTTATGGCATAAAAGAATTGGGCACATAAACTTACAAAGGATGAAGGACATGCAAAGGAAGGGCTTGGTGAGTGGTCTACCTGATCTTACATCTCAGAATATGCAACATTTGTGCCATGCTTGTCAATTAGGAAAACAAAGCAGATTGCCATTCAAGAAGGGAGCACATGTGAGCAATGAAGTGTTGAATCTCATACACACAGATGTATGGGGACCTACAAGGGAGCCATCCATTGGAGGAAATCGATATTTTGTCACATTTATAGATGATCATTCAAGGTTTGTTTGGATGTATTGCATCAAGTTAAAGTCAGAGGTGTTTTACCACTTCAAGAGGTTCAAAAACCTAGTGGAGTAGGAAACAGGGAAGTATATTAAGAATCCCAGATGGGATGGAGGGGAAGAGTATTTTTCAAATGAATTTTCAGATTTTCTACATGACCATGGTATCAAAAGGCAATTCACATGCACGTATACACCTCAACAAAATGGGGTGGTAGAAAGGAAGAATAGATATACAGCAGAAGTGGCTAGATCTTTGTTAAATGAAATGAATGTTCCTAACTCTTATTGGGAAGATGCAAAAAATTCAACCACATAAAAAGAGAAATGAGATATAAATATTTATGATGATTGGCGTGAAATTTGCTAATATAATAGAAAGGCCTAAATTAAAGCGTGTAGAAACTAGTGATATTACCACAAGGAGGACTTGAAACATTATTATGTGATTAAGTTATTAAAAATCTTTGATTGAAGAAGGCTAGATTTTAGATCTTACTCAAGGCATCCACTCATCAAGAGAATCTTGAACCCTTATTCTTAGGAAAAGTTTAGGAATTTTTTTTTGTAGTTCAATGAGAAATTTAGGGATGAATCTAATGTTTTCTTTCAATGTATGCCCTCTCTATGTAGGGATCAAATTTAGTTACTATTGTAGATATTCTTATATGGGTCCAATGTGAACTACATTTAAATATGATATTTAGTGCGGAAAATACCTTAGTGAGCATGCTTATGAGCATAGTGAACATGTTAACTCGCATAATGAGTATGTTGTTTACCATAGTCACCATGCTATGTAGCAAAGTTAATTGATAAATAGCACAACCAATGTGCTAAGCAGCTTAGAAAATATACCTACAAACATGGTGAGTATGTTGAATGGCACAATTTAGATGCTAATTATCTTAGTCATTATGATAACTAGGAGGTTCATATGCTAATTAGCATAGTCAATATGCTAATCAACATACTTTTTATGTTACTAAGCACATTCAATATGCCAATTACCAGGTTCCCCATGCTATTTAGCACAATTAGTATGCTAAGCATCACATATGGTATGATGTTTATCATAGTAAGTATGCTAATCACATAATATGTATGCTACTTAACACATTCAATATGCTAGCTAGCATAGTCAACATGGAAACTTGCAAGATTACTATGCTCATTAGCATGTCATTATGCTAGTTAACATAGTGGTTTGCTAATTAGCATAATCATATGCTAATTTACATATCATTAAGATAATTAGCATATCATAATGCTAAATTGGAGAGTAGTTTTCTAATTAGCATATCCATATGTTGTTTAACACATTGATTATTCTAATTAGCATACCATTATGCTAAATAACCGAATAGTCCGTTAACTAGCACAATATCCATGATAATTAGCATGGTCTTTATGTTATTTAGTAGATCCAATATGCTAATTAGCACATTATGTATATTCATATGCATGGTTATTATGTTAATTAGCAATCTCATTACGCTAACTAGCAAAATACCTATGATAATTAGCATATTCAATATGCTATTCAACACAATAAACATGCTAATTAGCAAATTACCTATGATAATTAGCATGATCATTATGTTAACTAGCATTTTCATTATTCTTATTAGCAAAGTATGTATGATAAGAATCATAGTAAAACGTTATTTAGCACAATCAATATGCTAATTAGAACATTATGTATGATAACTAGCACATTATGTATGATAATAAGCATGAACACTATGTTAATTAGCACTATCATTATGCTAAGAGTAGTTTTATATGCTAATTAGCACATTCATTATGCTTATTATCAAAATCAATAAGCTAGTTAACATATTAAGTGTGTTAATAAGCACATTAATTATATTAGCTAGTGCTAGCATTATGCTCATTAGCCTAGTATGTATGCTAGTTAACATAAGAATTATGATAATTAGAATTATCAATATGCTTATTTGGATAGTCATTAAACTATTTATCAACAATTTGTAAATTTGCATAATTTGTATGATCATTAGCACAGATACTATGATAATCAATAGTATGTATGCGAACTAGCACACCCATATGTTCACGTACATACTATTAATTATCATATGGGTGTGAAGAGGATGATGAATCATTGCTACAAATAAGTCATCATCTTATGTTTCAAAGTGAAGAGGATGATGAATTATTTGTATCAATAATGTTACAAAGAAATAATGTGGCACTCAGATATTGATCATTGAGCATGAATTCATGAATACTTTGAGTGGTATGCATCAATGATGATGTGAAATGGAGTTTCCCAATGTTAAAGACTTTTTTTTAATTAAGGATTTCCATTCCTTTTTAGATTCTCCACTGATTATAATTTTCCTTTTTTCTTTCTAATTATTAAGAAGAAACAAAGTGCATGCAAGCTTGGAAAAGCTTGTAGCTTGATAAAGACTCTCTTCTTAAAAGCTTAAATTATATTAAGACGAAACAAAGTACCTCAAAGCTAAGAAGATCTTGTAGCTTGAAAAGGATTCTCCCCTCGTTACTTTTATTCTTCCTTTTTCAAAAGCTTGAAGTTTGGTAAGAAGAGACAAAGTACATGCAAGCTAGCAAGAGCTTGTAGCTTGATAAACCTGTTATGTATTCTCCCCTCGTTATTTTTATTCTTCATTTTTCAAAAGCTTGAAGTTTGGTAAGAAGAGACAAAGTACATGCAAGCTAGCAAGAGCTTGTAGCTTGATAAACCTGTTATGTAAAAGAAAGGAAAAGAACTGCATTGCTTCCATCTCCCAAAAATTTCGCCTATAAGAAAACTTCTTTTACTGAATTATTCAGAGTCCATTCAGTTGTACTCCAAATAACCAAAAATATGTTTATTCATCCTCAAAATATCTCAACGATTTTATACGCCAAGAAAGATATATAACATCAAGAAATATCAATGTATATTTATACATTACAGCAACGAAAATGTGCATATATATTTTGTGGAGTCTGAAGTCTATATCATTGAAGCGAGCACTTGCATGATTTAAAGTCGAATGGACATTGGAACTTTTAGCATGTATGTAATTTTTTGTACAGAGAGAGAGAGAGAAAGATTTGAAAGCATATTTTTTACCAAGAGCACTTTAAATTGTAAATAAGGAGAGATATAAGAACGTTAGCGAGAGTTATAGAGAAGTTTTATAACTTGTTCATTATCTTCATGAGGGTCCACTTGTTTTTCAATTTGTTATTTTCTACAATGAACATCCTATAATGTTTGAAGGGAGGGGGAATTTTTTTAATTTAAGATTTTTTATACTTAGATAAACAAGGTTATTTTCAATAGACATCTCTTGGGGAGGCTTCTTGAAGTTAAAAGTACATCTTTATTTCGAGATCTTCCATAGTGCTTCATACTTAATTGCATTTCAAAGACGCATAGAGCAATCGATCGCTTCACCAGGCAAAGCTTGCTTCACATAAACCTGATGGGTAAGCAAAAGAATCTTTGTGAGGTATATCTAAAGATGATACTCTTAGGACAAAATACAAAAAGGTGAACTAACTCTTCCATGCTCTTGAAACACCACAAATTTTAATGGCATTGAAACTTTTCGAGGTCCCTTGATACAAAATTTTTCACATAAGGTTAATCACCCTCTCATCACCATTATGTGGGGCCCACTTGGGTTTACGCCATCTAAACTCTAAAAGATCTAGCCCTGCTCTGTGGGACTTGGGGGGTCCCGTGGGCACTAGTCCCCTTCACTTGTACTTTTCTCTTCCTTTTTTTAATACAAGTCTGGGAGAGTAGGCTAAGGCCGAACTTCTTTTATATTAAAAAAAATTCACATAAGGACCTCTTTCTTTCTTGTTCTCAATAAAAATATTCCAGGAGTCCTTGAGCTTTAGATCTCATGTGATGTAGCTCCGATCCAAGCAACACTTCTTGTTTAAAGAATGATAAGAATTGAACTTTCTTTACATTGTTAAAATAGCTTTCATTTTGTCGCCATTGCTCTAGTTAAGGCCATATCATCAGAGAAATGTGGCCAATTCATAAAAGCTTTGATGATGTCAGTAAACCAATGCATCTTTAAAACCATCTCATGCCTATGTTCCTATAACTTTCTCCCTATAAAAGCAGTTCCTTTTATTTAAGTTATGACAACCCACCTATGTTTATACTACAATTCGAGAAAGGATCTGTACTCTTCCACAAAAGCGGCATTTTTTAACTGACGAAAAGTCTGATTCAAAAAGTACTTCGAGAAAGATTTGTGGCTATTGAAGAAATCACTCGCATGAGTTGACACATTACAGACGTTTAAAGTTTTAAAATGCATGTCATTTTTAAGGAGAGAGAGAGAGACAACACTCTCTTGGTCACCAAATGGTTAGGAAGCTGTTGGACCTTGATATCAAAGTATGGATGGAAACAAATTTTTAGTTCATAATGACAATGTGAGAGCCTAAGAACATTTATATGGTTTTGAAGTTGGTCTTGATATTTCAATAAAATACCCGGGAGAAATAACCGTCATGCGAATGTGCATAGTATTCGGAGCAAGAAAAGCGCACATTAAAAGGAGATTTACTTATTAAAATGATGCTTTGAGGGAATAATAAAACGCTACAAATTTCCAGGTTGGTTGCACAATAATCTAGCAATTTCGAGAGTTGGACCGATTGCCGCGTCAGTTGTCTTTCGAATGTACATAATTAAAAACTGACTCGATTCGAGGTTTTCATAGGTCGAGAATGATCTCAATTCTTTAAAAGATTTACAATCATCTACTTCTTGGCTTGCTAGAGGCCACACAACACAAAGATGTTGACGTTGGAAAGGATTTGTAGAAATTTCCTTTGGATGTGGGATCCCAAGAAAAGAGGTGTGCTGAAGTTCAAATGGGACATCTACTCTAGCCTTAAGGATGCTCGAAGAATTGGGTACTTTGGATGTGGAAGCCTTCTCCAAGGACATAGTGGTCAAGTGGATCATTAAAGCTTAGAACAATG
Source organism: Ceratopteris richardii (assembly GCA_020310875.1). NCBI lineage: Eukaryota > Viridiplantae > Streptophyta > Polypodiopsida > Polypodiales > Pteridaceae > Ceratopteris > Ceratopteris richardii. The sequence continues at coordinate 5,458,200 of CM035416.1, forward strand.
ACACAACTTTGGAGGCCACTTCTATTTTCAGAAACAGTGGCATCCATTCTTTCGTTAGGATCCCTAGGTGGAAAGAACTCGGTGTTGGAGACGGAAGCACGTAAATAACACAAGTAAGAAGAAGAATCTTGGAGCACAACACACAATACTAAATGTATTGCCATGAGAATGTTAAGTAACATGTTAGGGGAGTAGGCATATATACAAGCCGGGGGGAAAAAACCTCCTAAGGAGGAAAAAAGTGCCCTAGTGATCCTAGAGTGTTCACACACATCACTACCTAAATATACCAACAAATCCGCGTGGGAGTGATGCAATGAACAAGGAGCTGGCACTCATGTGTAAGGAAGTGCCAAGTTATGTGGAATCAATCCACAAAAAGAAGTAAGCCCAAAGCTTTGCAAAAAGCTTCAAACTTCTCCTTAGGCAGAGCCTTCGTGAAAAGGTCTGCAATGTTCTCCTATTTGGGCATATATGCCAAGCTAATCTCTCAAGTAGAGAGCCTCTCCCTGTCATAATGATAATGCACCTCAATGTGCTTAATACAAGCATGGAACATAGGGTTCCTCGCAATTGCCAATCTGCTCTGACTATCAATGAAGATGGTGGTGTAAACTGACCAACACCCAAATCAGCCATAAGGCATCTGAGCCACACACACTCAACAGTCATTGTGAAAGTTTCCCTATACTCAGCCTCACAACTAGAAGTGGCCATAGTAGGCTACTTCTTGCTCAACCAAGATATACATGAGCTACCAAGCATGAAGCAAAAGCCACTAGTGGACACACATGTCATAGCAACAAGCCCAGTGAGAGTTAGAAAAAGCATGCAAATCTGGTAGTAGTGATCCCCCCTTGGGATAAAACAATCCAAGCAGCCAGGTACCACTCAAATAGCAAAAGATGTGCTTAACCGCCTGCCAATGCTTGACACCTGGGCAATGCATAAACTTGCTCATCTATGAGACAACAAACTAAATATTTGGCTGATTAATGCATAAGTAAATCAAGCATCCAACAACCTGCTGATAGAGAACAACATCAAATGCATCTTTGGCATCATGAAGACTCAATCATAAACTTGTCTCCATAGGAGTAGCAATAGGTTCACAATCTCCAAGGCCAAAATCTTGCAAGAATGTGTCCATATATTTCGTCTGACACAAACCCATTCCACTATCAACTTGCATAAACTAAATGCCCACATAATAATGCAAATGCCCCAAAGCAGACATCTCAAATGAGGCATGCAAATCAACCTCAAAAGCAGCAATATGCTTGTCATGAGGACTAGTGAGTAGCATGACATCAACATACACAATTATCATAAGCACATCATTAGCACGCTTAACATATAAGGTGCTTTCAGTTGGAGTGTTCTCAAAACCATGTCCAATCAAATAGGCATGTATCTTTTCATACCAAGCACGTGGTGCTCGCTTTAAACCATATAACACCTTCTTCAACCTACACACTTGGTTTTTTGGTCCTTTCTGCACAAAGCCACGACATTGAAAGACGTACACTTCTTCATGCAAGTCACCATTTCATTAAGAAGTGCATCATGTAAATTTGCATAAAAAATGGAATGACCTACATCATCACATAAACCTGCAAAGGTTGAGAAGTTTCCTCCACCTGTAAAAAGAGGTAGCAAAGTATCATACATGTCTTTGGAGCCAACAAATATCTCGTTCGTACATGGAAGTAAAGGTTGAATAGCATCTTCCACAAAAACAACATCACGGCTAACCAAAATGCATTTAGAGTGTGGATGATATAGAAGACAGCCTTTGCTTTCAGAACTATACCAAAAAAAATACAATTTACTACTTTATCATCCAATTTCCTGTGATGTTGTTCAGGCACTAATGCATATGCTAGACAACCAAAAATAGATGGCTTGCGACCATGTCAAGCCTCATATGGAGTGATAGACTACAGTGCTTTAGAGGGACACCTGTTCAGTACATATGTTGCACACATGATAGCCTCAAGCCAAAAACTATGTGATCAAGCATGACTCTTGACCATACGCCTTGCCATCTCCATGAGTAATATGTTCTTATATTCAACAAATCCATTATGTTGAGGTGTATATGGCACTATAATCTGATGTTTTATCCCACGTTCAGCCAGAAATGCATTAAAGTGAGACATATATTCCCCCCCTTGATCAAAATGAAGGGTGCCCATTTTACATGCTGATAGATTTTCAGCCAAAAACAAAAACTTTTTGAAGCACATAAACACTTCAGAATTTGCTTTCAATGGATATAACCATGCATGCCTGGAAAATCATCGAAGAAAGTCACAAAGTAAAGATAGTTTCCAGAAGAGGGTGTCTGCATAGGACCACTGACATCATTATGAACAAGCTGCAATTTTTATGTAGTTCAAAGTGAACCATCTTTTGGAAAGGAGGAACGCTGCATTTTACCCAAAATACAGCCTTCACAAACATGTTTACTAGGTGCCTCAAGTCTAGGCAGAGGACGCCATTTCAGATTTCTATAGGCATATCAAACTAGTAAAATTTAGATGACCAAAGTGTGCATGCCAAAGCTTTGCATCTGACATAGCCTGAGAATCATGTACTGCACATGCTGAATCACTAACAGATCTTTCATAGTCTATGAGCTTATATAGCCCACGACATAAAATGCCATAAGCAATTATGATGTCTCCATTTGACAGATCATGAACTGTACATCTGTCATCAACAAATTTCACAACGGAGCTAATCTTAGCTAAAGCTAAAGCTGATAACAAATTCTTCCTTATCCCTGGCACAAATAAAGCATTTGACAATGAAAAAGAACTACCATCAGTAGTAGTCACAATGATCTTACCAACTCTCATGGCAGGATAAGAGAAGTTGTTGGTGCATGTGATAGTATTCCTTGTAGGGGCAAGCTCTACTGAAATGAAGAAACTACGCTGCGAGATTATACCTTTGATTGCCACACTATCAAAGTACCAAACATCTGAGTCTACTACAAACAGACATATAGTATTCAGGAGAGGATGGGTCAAAATTGAAAACAGTAGTAAACGCTCATTCTCCATTCTATAGTAGATTAACAGACTCTGTTTTTTATGTATAGGCCTCTACAACAACCATTCTAACTTCTTTTTTCTTTGCCTCTTTTGGAGCCTTTATGACATGATCATTTGCTTTACAATACTTGCAAAATAATTTTTTCTTTTCAATTTTCTTCTCCTCTCTGTCTTCCTTCCTCGATTGTGTAGAATTAGCAGATTTTTTGCTTACTAGTAGAAGGGCCATGAAACCTTGATCTACAACATGCATAATGCAACTATTCTGCCTAGATTGATCTTCCTTCAACATAAGAAAGACTAAGTCCTCAAGGCATTTGGATTTCCTTTCATCATCAAATGAAGAGTAGAAGCAAAACTCGGGTATGAATCGGGGAAGACCATTCAGAACAGTCTACAGAAGTGAACTGTCAAGCAAAACTTCATCAACAAAAATTAAATGTTCCTTTAAATCTTTGACCTTTGTTAGAAAATTTTCCATAGAATCACCTTTGTTCATATGCTCACTCTCCAATAATTTTTGGAGGTAAGCAATGTGAGCCTCATTCCTAGCCTGGTACAATATAGGAAGTGTATCCCAAGCATCCTTAGTTGTTCTACAAGAGTGAATGTGATCAATTTGAGGAACGTTTAACTAAACACAGGAAATTTGAAAGTGCATCAAACTTGGCATAAATTAAGAGAAGGTAGACACAAGCATCGCATACAACATATGAAGATACAGTAATGCATTCTGACTAGCAATCAGATGAGTGATTTGAAGACTTCTTAGCTCTTTCGTTCACTTAGCATGGTCAGATCTAGTAGCCCATCCTAACTATATGCATATACCAAGTCTTACTAACTACTACAATCTGGCTTCCTTGTTAATCTCCCACCGTCCAGACCCCATGAGACTTTTTCTTAATTTTTTCTTTTACTTTTGTTTTATTTTTCTTTTCTTTAATTCTTCATCCCAACTCAGCCTTTATATTTTTGTTTTTACTTTTATTCATTTATTCTTTACTTACACATGTTGGCTTATACCAAAATCGGGTGTGACTCATGGACCTATCTACCCGACTAGGTTTAGCCCACTTGTCTATCGATCGGACATAGTGCAGGACCCACAACGTTAGCCTCATATGAAATCAACGTCGGCTCGTGGCTCTAACCACCCGGTCAGAGTGACTCCATCTTCCTACCCATCCATATGAGTGCATGAAAACATATAGGTCAAGCCATACAACATAACTAGTGTCAGCCCGTGGCCCTAATCATTGGATCAGGGTAGTTCCACCCACTTACTAGCTCATCACAGTGCCCAACAGCATATACACATACACATAGATAGTTGGCTGTTGTATGAAGTCTTTTTTTGAAACATAATTTTTCTGGAGGTCGGATCAGATGAGAGATCAAAAGCAGAAGTCAAAGTGGCTCACTCATCAAGTGTTCATGAACATTAGTATATATAGGTAATTAATTTAGGTCTTCCCTCCACCTTCCTAGGTCTTGTTTCCGAAAGTTCTAGTCTGCTTTCTAATCCTACTCACATAATTCTGATCGTTCATGCATCACATGTAATCTCAATAGCCATATGAAATATTTGGCCTACTTAAATCCCTTAACGTCCATGCATTACCTTATGTATCATATGATCAATAATGCAATCTTTTTATATATGCATTTATACAGGAGAAAAAGGAAACTAAAACAGAAAACATATCACCTTTATAGTGTCGGTAGCCCTTCTGAATCTGCATTCTCAATCATCTTTGTTTCTTCATTTTGATTCATCACTCTTTACTTGTTGATCTTGGTTTCTTGTTTCTTCCTTAAAATCAAAGCAAAAACATCAATTATATACATTTCTTTTTACAAAAAAACATTTTTAAGTTTTATGGAATCTTATTGTATGTGAATCCCTTCAACCTCACCTTCTCTGATACATGCTCACCAAAGAAGCTATGCTTATAGAACAACCAACGTATTGCACTCATCTTAGAAATATTCTTGAAAATATTAGACTTGTGAACAAGCCACTTGATTTGCTTGTTCGTCCCTTGAAGGCAAGATTGGATTGCAAAGCTCTTAGAAATTTTGAAAATCCATGATGCAATCATTTGAACACCTTTGTTCATAATCCTCTCACATGCATCATATGAGGATGCACATGATAAATGAAGAGAACATGTGTAAAGTATTCTGAAATTTAATATGTTTAAACTATCATCAAAAAGATCCTTCAAGCATGCATTTTGATCCATTTCATGCTTGGATTCATTTGAGGAAATATCATCATGTGCATCATTTTGAATATGATTTTCATCCTCATTAGAGCATAAGTTTTGATAGATTCATTCAATTCCTTCATCAAGTAGAAGTGATCATCATTCTCAGATGATAATACACAATCATTTTTGTCTTCCAATCTATCATGATTCCCTTCTACTTGAGTCCTAGTAATTATGGTATTTGCTTCTTCCTCTAGTCTTTCCAAGAACTCTTCATCATTCCTCATAATCAAGAAAATCTTGACCTTCAATATCACTAAAGTCTTTTTTATGCATGTAGTTTGATGACAAATCAATCTCGTCATTCAGAATGCCATCATAAAACTCTACATCCATCTCCATCATTTCTTGCTTATTCTCTTCAAAAGATGTATCTTTGCCACACTCGTCATAGAGTTCTTCGTTAATTGATTCTTGCTCAAATATTTCATCATGTGTGAGAATCTCAACATATACATTCACATCAATCGGATCTTCATTTATCTCATATTCACATCGAGCTTCATCAATGCAACCATTTAATTTTATCTTTTCTTGTTGATCTTTATTAGGTAATGTACCTATATCATATTTTTCATGCATTTCAATGAATGTTGCATTCTCCTTCTCATGGCCCATTTCTTCAGCATATAGAGTGAACTCATCATAATCTCCATTTGCATCAGAATGTATCTTTTCATGGTGTGACATCACTCACATACATGTCATTATACGGATGCCCAAATAACAACTCATTCTTACTCCTATGATTAGGATCACTCTCTTGTACCTCTAAAGACTCAATTAATGTGGCATCACTCAAGATTTGATCTTGATATACACATCTATAGGCTTAGCATCATGATTTTCACCATTGGCATACATACCACTCTCTAGAGGACTCATCATTTGCATGCCCTCCTGATTAACATCATGCTCACTTGCATTCTCTTCATACAAATCAATCATTTGGCCATAATTCATATTTAAATCATATGCTTGAAGAGATGTTTCACTCTCAGATGGCATCAAATAGCTCCTCAAGTATTGCTTCATTTCATCATTTAAGGAGCCATCTACTGGATTATTTTGAGGTATTTCATTTTCAATCTCTTTCTAATCATCTTGAATTCCCATAGATATCTTTAAATATTGGTTATTATCATATTCTTATTTGTTTGTTTGATTATCATCCCTTAGAAGTGAGGAGTCTATCAAATTATGGGAAGCCTCGTATTGTTTGCTTGATGTGTTTTGTTTATTTTTGTTTTGTTATATGTTTGATATTGATTTGATTTTGATTTGTTTAGCTTCCATATATACCTCTGCTCCTCCCATCTTTGGGATTTGTGCATATATACTATTTGAAGGTGTAATCATTGTAAAAGTATCTACAAGCTCTTGGTACCTTGGATCCTTAGAGATTGCATCATTTATACTTATAGGTTCTTTATGGCAATAAGCATGTATGTGTATTACATGCATATCTTCTTTATGCCCAACTCGGGATTCTATTATTCTATGGATTTGCACATTATTCTTAGTTTTTGAAATGCATGGAATTTGTGCATTTTCTTCATTTGCATGAATGTCAGCTTTCCAATCATTTAGAAATATTTCTATTGTTTGTTGTTTCTTTATGTATCTCCTCACAGCTTCATGGATGAGCATCCAATCCTCCGTGAGCCCCAAGTCAAAGTCTATATCTTGGAGAAGTGGAATTAGTTCCTCTCTGGCTATTGCTTGAAGAAACAAGGATACTTTTTCATGTCTTAAGCCTCTCTTTTTATTTTTTGATAGATCATCAAACTATTGGTCAAAATCTCTTTTGATCTCTAGAATCGACTAGCCTTTGGATATATGAACCCACCTTAGGAAGGACTTATGAGTCACTTTGTCTATGTCCCTCAGCATAAACTGCTTTAGGAGTGCTGATTTGTATTGCGACCATGTGGTTTGGTTTAATTCGTCAGCATTACTGATCAATCTCAAGTAACATTACATTGTAGTAATTCGGACTAGCTCAGATATAGCTCTAAGGGATTGTTCAACCACATTACAATATTAAACCTTTAGATGAAATTACAAAATCCTGGTATAATCAAGTTCGATGGTACATTCTAGACCTCCTAATGATCCTTATTTTCAGGAAAGTATTGAGCTTCACAAAAGAGAACATCTAATCCACTGCGTGCATTTTACATGTTTTTCAAAGTTTCTTCATCCTCAAAAGCTTTTGCGTAGACAAGATCAAGAGATATCACTGAGCTTCCTTTAGCTTGCTTCTTGAGAAGCTTATTCTTCCCTGTTATATCAGCATCATAGCACTTAGGTAACACATCCTTTCAAATTGCAAAAATCGATTCTCTAGTGTTAAATCTTGTGCCTATAACTGCCTCGATAGGAATCTTGAACATCTATCAAGGAATAAACTCCTTCAACTTCTATGTTAGGGCACACTCAATAGAAAGGCCTTGTCCTTGTGAAAAATTGCAGCTACATGACAAAGCAATTGTTTTAGTTGGAAAACATGAAGATCAAAACACCCTCGAAGGTTGTGCTCTCTCCAGTTTTATCCTCCAATCTACTCTGTGTATTCTTTAGTTTGAGAAGTTTGCATTCTGATAATTTCGCTGCACACAATGCTTTCTGATAGGATCCTCTCTACTAAGCTGGTCTCCAATTGCCACTTTCTCTTTGATGCCCTTCGATTCTCTAAACTAACGATCATCACTTCACCTCCAGCTGAGGCTTACGCATAAGTCCTTGATCTCCTCTACAAGCTCTGACTCCAAAAAAAAACTGAGAAAGAAATCAATACTCCCCAATTGTTGTTCTCCCTCTCTTGACCTATGCGTCCTCTTCTCCGTCTTCTCGACAGTAGTTTCTTGTCCATGCTCCACCAGTATTAGAACCAGATATGACAATTTGAACACCTGATACTAAAGCTCCAGCAAAACTATCATACTAGCATTTACTGTGTGAAATTGGAATATACTACATCCATTCGCCATCGAACAACATAAACACCATTCTCACTCTCTATGTGAAAACCATCGGCACACAAGCTTCAAAGAACAGCTCATAAAAGTTATGATTCCTATAACGTGAAAAGGAGGCCACCATAAGCAGCAAAAGAAATGCACAAAAACAAGAGATTCAATATCCGTGAGCTTGATCGGGATGGTGAGAGAAGGCCCTGCAGTGTCCTGCAATGGATCACCAACTGTATCTCCAATGACCCTAGCTTTATATGCATATGAGCCCTTCGGTCCAAAGTCCATGACATGGGTTGAAGCCCCAGTCCCTCAATATACTTCTTAGCCTTGTCCCATACTACATGCACTTTGCCATGATCGCCACAGATAGAAGGAACTTCCTGCCCTTGATCCCCAATCCCCGAGCTGTTTTCTTAATAGTGGTTGAAGACTCTCGTTTATGTAGTGCCTCATCAACATCTTTTTTGGATTCTAACAAACGGTTGAAGACTCTGACTGATGCAGTGCCTCATCAAGAGCTCTTTGTTGGAGCCATCCGAATCATTTGCACTCTCTGAAAGTGATAAAAATCAAGCTCTCTCTACACGAAAATGGCATCAGCAAAACATAAGAGAGGAACATTGCTGCCATAACCACAAAGTCTACAGTTATGAAATTTATTACATCCAAATAGATTGAGCATGTCCTGCATCTTTCTTAACTATATTCTTCCTGTTCTTCAGATATAAATGTATGGCTGAAATTCGACAACAAAAGCGTACTTCACATTGCGTAAGGATGGTGCAACCAGCCCTTCACGCAGTTTGATTGACAATGCTCATGGGAAAAGAACGATCTCATATTACTACCACATGCAGGTCTTCTAGCTAAATAGAATAAATGTGTGCCTGATAAAGCAACATATTATAATGTTTTCAAGCATCCAGCATTGTTCAATCACTTCGCTGTGTTGATGAATTCCAGACTTGATTGTTGTAAAAGCAGGAACCCTTCAAGTAACCGTACACTATGTTATCGGACTTCACTGCGGATTTCCTTTAGCCCAGGGTAATCGATGTGGAAGAATTTCTCACGCCATGGCTTACTTACTCTCTTTCTCAATAAACTCGTTTTTCATGGCATTGAGTATCTTGACCTCCTATCGAATGTTTGGTCTGAGATGCCCTTTTTCCATGTTTGCAGATCATCTCCCTTTCTTATCCATACTGTCCAAAGAATCCATATGCAAGTAGTATGATAGCTAGATTAAAACCTAGAAATGAAGTGCACTCACAGAGCAAACAGCAAGGTCTGCTGGTCTTCTATTCTCCTCTTGAAAGTAATCATCTTGAAAAAAATCATCATGCTGCAAACAAGAGAACTTGCTCTTTCAGCCTCTCCTTGAAAAAACAGATCTTTGCCAAGTGATAAATACCGCGCCATAGAATTTCAGCTTCCTTCCCTTCGGAACGGTTGGAGCTCTCCCTTTTCCCTCTGAGTGAAGCCCATTCTTCTCTTCCAACCAGAATAGTTTCTAGCCGCTAAGAAGATCTAAATCATGCAATGATTCCTTGATTCCTGCACCTTTGTCGTAGCTCTTCCATCTGAGAATAGCTCTCCAAAACTTTCTCTGAACATACTCTACGCCAATATGATGTACTGCCCTCTGAAGATTATTTTGGAGCTAGAACGTCCCTTTTTAGAACCCACCAACTAGTCCCGCACTTCCCTACTAAGGACCACCTTCTAGAACCCCCACAACGAGATCTTCTCGCCTTTTCCCTTCGATTCCCCCTCACTCATGCCTCGTAATGAGGTCTAGCTAAAAACACACTTAAATGTGTATGCATACTCACACAAAGACCCACACATGAAAATGCAGCATGAAGCATATCTTTACATGGTAAAATCATACAACACACTCTAAAGCATGCATGCATAGACACACCTTCGCACGTATACACACATTAACGATATGTATTTGTACGAGTATAGATATGCACATAAGCACACATGCACACATACATATACTACGTATGCATATTCTCTAATTCACTAATGTCTATGCAGGTACATGAAAAATGCAATGGAAAGCCAATGATTGGCCTAGAACTCAGACACCATAAAACATGCAATGGAAATCATTTTCTAAGAAAGAAATCACCAATGTATGTTTCTTTTGTTTGCGGTCATATCAATCAAATGCTTTAGTTGAGCTTTTACTCGGTACTTTCGAATGATTTGCAAACTCGTGAGCAAAATCTTGACCACAACAGTCCTAGAGTGTTGACAAACATCACTACCTAAATATATCAACACTCGGTTTAATCACTCTCTTGTTCTATCCATTCACAATTTCTCCTAGGGGCTGGATTCTTGTATGCTCCCTATGGAAGGGGTATAGTAGGATAAATCCCTTCTGCACCATGAATAATGATTGAAAGAGGGATGCTTGCATCGCACAACATTATTCAAATTGACTATGCTAATTAGCATATGAACCTCCTACTTAGCATAATGCATGACCTATTTTTAGGTATACTTTCCAAGGTACTTAGCACATTGGCTATGCTATTTAGCAATTTATTTTGCTACATACCATAATGACTATGGTAAACAACATACTCATTATGCTAGTTAACATCTTCGCTATACTCGTAAGCATATTCACTAAGGTAGTTGCTACAATAGCTATCCTATTTAATTGTAGTTCACATTGGAACACATAAGAATGTCTACAAAAGGAACTAAAATTGATCCCTAGAGTGAAAAAAAAATTAGATTCAACCCTTAATTTCTCATTGAGCTATAAAGAAAGTTTCCTAATTTTTTCCTAAGAATAGGGGTTCAACATTTTTCTTGAGTAGTGCATGCTCGAGGAATTGAGCCTTGAGTAAGATCTAAATATAACATAATCACATAATAATGTTTCAAGTCCTTCTCATGGTCATATGAATAGTATCTGCACAATTTATTTAGGCTCTTTCTATTGTATTAGCAAGTTTCAAGCCATTATGCACAATCAAACATCATAAAGAACTCTCTAATTTCTCTTTTGTGGGGCAAACACTCATAGGTGGACCAAGTAGCATGTAAGATATTACTTGAGTTTCTCCAAAGAGATGCATTTGATGTTGAAGTTATAGATTAGCACCTTTGTTTTTTTCTTGAGTGGGCTTTGGTGTTGTTGCTTGTGAAAAGCAGCCAATAAGAATAATCTAGTACCCACATTAGTGTAAAGATGGGATCTTTCTTTGTTCAGAGTGCAAAACCAACCTTCAATGCCATACAAATTTTCTTTGCATGATACTCTTGTATCTTCATGGATACACCACTAAGTTGGATCTTTTTCTGAGCCATGTTGTCAGTTCAAAAGGGGCTTTCGTGATCCTATCGTCACATATGAGTAGTTTTCCCATTCTATGGAGGACGAAAACATAAAGGTGTAGTACCATGTGATTATAGTTTCATGCTTCATGTTTTACATTTCATTCTTGCAAGACCTACTTCTTGGCGATAAAAATCTCATGGTAGATATTGTAAAATCTTTGGAGGTTCCCACATACCACATGGAGTCATCTTATCTATCTTTCATGGAGGTGATCTCCTCAAGCGAGATCTTGTTCTGTTCTTGTACCTCATTGGTGGCACATCTATGGAGTATCTCCTTGATCCATCTGGTGGACATCTTATGGAGTTTGTGGCGATCATAGATGGTCGATCCCACGTGAAGGCTATGGATTTCCACATTGGAAACTTTCTCTTTAGTGTTCGTGTTGTTGTTACTACACTTATGGTGGACTTTTATCTCTTACTCTAGGAGCATCCATACACTACAAAATGGAGTTGTAGAGGGGGTGTTGAGAATATGAGAGTGCATCTCCATTTTCTATCTAAGAGACACTCCAAGTCCATTTTATTTCCTTTTTATATTGTATCTCATTGTATTTGGGCACCTTGTCATTTGCTTCTAGTGTATTCATTCTCCTTCTAAGGGAAATATCCCACATATGATGTACATTGGAGAGCCCCCTCCAAATCTATATAAGAGGGCCTCTCTCCCACTTTTTACTACACTTAACATAGTTTGTATGTTACTAAGCTTAGTCAGTATGCTAATTACCATTGTCTCCATGCTAATTAACACCATCACTATGATAAGCATCACATATGGTATGATGTTTAGCATAGTAAGTATGCGAATCAACATAATATGTATGCTACTTAACACAATCAATATGCTAGACTAACTTAGCATAGTCAACATGTAAATTCACAATATCATTATGCTAATTAGCATGACTTAATGCTAGTTAAAATAGTGGTTTGGTAAATAGCATAGTTATATGTTAATTAACATATTCATTATCATAATTATCGTATCATGATTCTAAATTGGAGAGTAGTTTTCTTATTATCATATCCGTATGTTGTTTAGCACATTGATTATTCTGATTAGCATGTCATTATGCTTTTCCACAAGATCGATCAATGAGGTACAATAACGAAAGAAGATCTCACTCAAGGAGATCACCTCCATGCAAGATAGATAGGATGACTCCATGTGGTATGTAGGAACCTCCAAAGCTTTTACAATATCCACCATGAGATGTTTATTGCCAGGAAGGTCCTGCAAGAAATGAAATGTAAAACATGAAGCATGAAATTATAGTCACATGGAAGTACATTTGTATGCTCTATTCATCCATAGAATGTACAAATTACTCATATGTCTCAATAGGATCATGAAAGCACTCTATGAACTGACAATATTGCATAGAAAAAGATCCAACTGACTAGTTTATCCATGTAGATTCAAGAGTATCATGTGGAGAGTGGAAAGAGGTTGGACTCCATGACTACAACATTGTATGCTCAGAATGTCATTCTAAGCCAGGTAAGTGGACTCTGAATGAGATGAATGGAGAATGACAAGTCACTATTATTGGAGTAAACCCAACTGAAGCTAAAAAGAAACAAAAACCTTCGATGATATGGGGACATTGTTGAGATGTTCTTGGAAAGGAGGGTGAAAGGATGGATGTAAACTTGCTTTTGAAAAGGCCTTATGAACCCTCATATGCAAGAGGAGAGAATAATATTAGAATCATTTGTTCTACTCCTTTCACTATGGGGTAGATAAATCAAATCGTGTATAGTGGTACCCATGATCTTCCATCTTGACTCGTTTATTGCATAGTTACCATGGTATTTTTGTAATTTGTATGATTTTCAAAATTTACATACTTCTTGATTTGGTTGTTTGGAGTTAACTTATATGTTTCTTTGTATGCGCAATGTGCATGCACAATGAGCCACTCCATTTAACTAGTTTGGCATCAGACTTTTCGCATTTGTTCAAGATACGTTCTTCAATTGTTTCCCTCACCAGTATTCCTTGGACTAAAACTCAATGCAAGCAACATAACATGTCTCCGCACAAAATCAAATGCCTCTTTAAAATTCACTTCATATGTCTTCATTAAATATGCGATCACAATGGTGACACTTCTGGATCTCCCAAGAAAGCAATGTGTTGTCAGGATATTGCTCACGCGCATACGGAGATTACAAACGTAGAAAACACACATAAGAATAGAGATAGCAAGAGACGAGACTGAACGCAGCATTGGGTGCAATCTCCCCCCATGCACCCTATTTCGACAGTCCACAGAGTGCATGTATTTATAGAAATTTTGACTACGTCGAAAAGAATGGTTACATGAGAGTGGCTTCGAAAAGCAAGCATGAAACTAAAAGTTGGTAACTTTTACAGAAAGCCATTGCTTTCAATAATAGAAACTGCGGTCTACAACGACCCTTATTTTATCCATTACTTTTCTAACTATTTCTAACAATAGAACCTTCTATGTCGGTTTATTTACAAGCTAAATAATAATTATTCGGATTATTGATATCCACCCTTTCACGCCTTGCACGCTCCTCACGAACCTTCAGCTGCTATATCAAATACATCAAAAACACATTAATACATTAATAATATAACACTCTAACAATGCATTGTTCAATTATAATTTAACACTCCAACAATGCATTGTTCAACATATTCCATGTTACAATCCAACAATGCATTGTTCAACATATTCATGTTACACTCCAACAATGCATTGTTCAACATATTCCATAAGTTATAACATGCTCCTCAGTTGAAAAAGCAATTGACCTCAGTTGATAAAATAATAAACATGGATGGCCAGTCACATGTTTCATCACTGAATAAAAAAAATAGGCATGTGCCATGTAAAAACACATGCATGGAAATGTTCATGGAGCTGTTACATTAATGTGTTTGTGTACGATATGCAAAAATTAAGTGGTCATAATGAGGTGTTAATTGTGTTTGATGTATCCATTAACATTCTTCAATAGAGTGATTTTTGTACTTAACCAAATATCGATGATATTGAGTACCTGCACATGTAGTAGTGACATCATGAAGTATAGAAATGTGAACTTGAGCAATAGAATCAGCCATCGGAATGTTGGTTTGGGTGAGGGACATGGGAATGGGAAGCTTTTTACCAAAAACAATTTCAAAAGGTGCACGACCTATAGTGATGATTGCAGTGTTATTGTAAGCAAATTGAAGCAATGCAACTTTTCATCCCAGTTATTAGGATTATCTAATGAATAACAACGCAGTAAATCAAGAATAGTATTGTTTGTAGCTTCACTTTGTCCATTACTTTCAGGATGAAATGCAGAGCTAAAATCTATTTTAGAACCAAAATGTTGAAATAAGGCAACCCAAAAATGATTACAAAAGCTAACATCACGATCAGATAACATTACTTTAGGAAATCCATGATGTGGGAAAATGTATTTAAGGAATAATTTTGCAGCTTGAGTTGCAGTCAAAGTTTTTCTGCACGGAATGAAATATGCATATTTACTAAACCTATCAACTATTGTCCAAATCATATCATTAGGTGATGAAGTGATAGGAAGACCTGTGAGAAAAGCCATAGAAATTTGTTCCCATGGTTCATTTGGAATGGAAAGTGGCATTAATAATCCAAATGGTTTACCATGATGATGTTTGACACGCTGACAAATAATGCATTGAGAAACATAATGTGCAATATCTTTTTTCATGTGTGGCCAAAAGAAGAAATCTTTGCAAGCAGAAATGGTGCTTTGTATGCCTCCCATGTAAGATGGTTCATGCATTTTGTTAATGACAAAATCGTTAAAAGCTTGGGTTATGCACAATCTATGTTGAAAATAAAGAAAACCATTATGAAATATATAATGTTTATAAGATAAAGATGCACCATTGTTGAAGTCATGCCATGCACGTGAAAAATACAAATCAGATGCATAAGAGGAAACCATTTCTTGAAAAGAATTTATTTGGATGGTAGAAATATTTTTCAAAACAACGGGATGCGAAGGAAAACGACTAAGAGCATTAGCTACAAAATTAACTTTACCAGGCTGATATTGGATCATGGGTTGGAAATTTTGAATGAATGATGCCCATTTAAGAGGCCGATCAGAGATTAAAGGTTGACTGAATAAATGCTTAATAGCCCATAAGATAGTGTTTCCAAATTCGCAAAGCATGCACAAATGCTAACAATTCTTTATCATACGTACTATAATTCTGTTCGGAGGGCTTAAGTTTCCAAATTCTTATGACCTCAAAGCCCATAAGATAGTGTTTCCAAATTCGCAAAGCATGCACAAATACTAACAATTCTTTATCATACGTACTATAATTCTATTCGGAGGGCTTAAGTTTCCTACTTTCAAATGCAATGGGATGGTCATTTTGCATTAAAACAGCACCTATTCCTGAACCACTAGCATCAGTAATGACATGAAAGGGTTGTGAAAAATCAGGTAACTATAAAACAGGTGCATGTGAAAGTGCATGTTTAAGTTTTTCAAAGGACTGTTGTTGGGTAAGTCCCCATGCAAATTTTATGTTCTTTTTCAACAACAAGGTAAGAAGCAATGCTAAATAAGAAAAATTTCGAACAAACTTCCTATAGAAACTAGCCAACCCAAGAAAAGAACGAACATCATTGACTGATTATGGTGTAGGCCATTCTAATATAACTTTGATCTTTTTCGGATCCACATGCACACCTTCACTTGAAATAATATGTCCTAAATATTCTAGCTTACGTTGAAAGAATTAACTCTTTTCAGGATTAGCATAAAGTGTGTTCTCTCGTAACAAATGAAAAACTATTTCAAGATGCTTTTCATGTTCACTATCATTTTTACTGTAAACAAGTATATCATCAAAGAAGACAAGAACAAAAGCTTGATAATCAAGAAAAATATTGTTCATCATTCGTGCAAATGTAGCAGGGGCATTAGTAAGTCCAAAGGGCATTACCATAAATTCATAATGGCCAGTTTGAGTTCTAAATGCAGTCTTAAAAATATCACTTTGTGTCATACGAATCTGATGGTAACCCGATTTAAGATCAATTTTACTAAAGACACAAGCTCCTCGTAACTTATCTAAGAGATCATCTATTCGAGGAATAGGGTATCTATTCTTTATTGTGATCTTGTTAAGGGCTCTATAATCAATGCACATTCGATAAGTTTTATTCTTCTTCTCGACTAAGAGAACTGGTGCTCCAAATGGGGAAGAACTAGGCCTTATAAGTCCTTTTTGGAGTAAGTCTTTTACTTGGTTTTCTATTTCCTTTTGATGTAGTGTGCCATGTCTATAAGGTGCTTTATGAGGAGGAGAACTACCAGGGACTAAGTCTATGCTATGGTCAAAGGATCCTCGAGATGGTGGTAGTTCAGAGGGATACTCAGACATAAAACAATCCTTATAAGTACTCATGAAAGGTTTCTATGCATCAGGAAGTGTATGAGTATAATCATTGATGACATTGACAAAAACAATGCATGATTTGAATCCTTTCCTAAATGCACGCTTTACTTGAGTGTGACTAATCAATGGAAACGGCTGGAAATCATGTCGTGCAGACAAAGTAATGATTTGACCTTTGAATTCAAAGTTTAAAGGTATATGTATGGTAGTCAATACGTGGGTTATAATGCTGACGAAAAGGCATACCTAGTATAACATCGTAAGATTGCAAAAGTGCAATTAAAAATGTTTGTAAATCAACATATGGACCTATGCTAATCGTAACATCTTGCACTTCTTGTGTTACATTATAATGACTACCTTGAAATGCAGCTTTCACTTTATACAAGAAAGGAAATGTTTGTAAGTGAAGTTCTTGTACTAATAAATGTGAAATGAAGTCATGTGAACTACCATCGTCATGTAGAATTTTAACTATTTTGTTATTTATTGTACCCTACATGCAAAGTAGAGAGTGAAGAGAGATATCGTTACCCAAGGTACTTAAGTCCTTCTCCAATGGTTCCTTTGTCCAAACAGGAGGAATTTCTTCATTATGGACCTCTATGTTATGCAATTGAGCTGTAGCCGGTTTCATGTGAAGAGGTCACAATCTGCACCTTATTTTTGTATGTCCAGGTTTACCACAATTCCAGCAAGTGATTCATGGTCGCTTTTGTTGGGCATCCACCACTGAAGTTTGAAGGGTAGGTGGTTTGGTTGGTTGGAGAGATGAAGCAACAGGTGGAGTTGAGTAATTGGATTGTGTAGGACGAGGTGAATTACTGTAATCCTCCATGGTGCTCTTGGACCCTTAAGCTAGTGCTTTCCTCTCGGGATGTACCCTCAGGGAATGTACCCTTGCAGAAAAGTACCCTGTCTAGATGTAGCCTGATGTACCGTGACAGGATGTGCCCTGTCTGGATGTACCCTGATGTACCCTGACAGGATGTACCCTGTCTGGATGTACCCTGGTGTACCTTGAGAAGTGTACCCTAGAAGATGTACCAAAAAACGCCACGTCGCGTCGCACCATGCCGCCTTGAAAAGTAAGAAAAACTGAAAGTTATGTTAAATTTAAGGAAAGAGAACTTGAATATCAACACCAAGAAAGAGTGTAGTGGTAAAAGTACTTCCCTTGAAAGTAGGAGGTTGTGGGTTCAAATCCTCCTACCTTAGGGAATCTAAACCCCTCTATTGCCACTCAAAATTAAAATTGCCTCGCGCGTAGCCAACGGCTGCCAACGGTCGCCAAGGGAGCCTTGGGTGCCAATGTAATACCTAAGTTATTGCCTAAGTTATTGCCTAAGTTCTTTGCCTTAGTCGACGCCTTAGAGTAAGCCCAAGGAGTAAACGTAGGTGTAAACGTAGGAGCAAACGTAGGTGAAAACGTTCTGGTTCTCGAACTGGAACAAAAACAGAAACAGGAACCGGAACCGAAGACGAAGACGAAGACGAAGACGGAGACAGAGACGGAGATAGAATCGAAATCGCAAACAGAGAACAGAACCCTCTGTATTGACGAGTGCAGAGCTTTGATACCACTGTTGTCAGGATATTGCTCACGTGCATACAGAGATTACAAATGCAGAAAACACACAAAAGAATAGAGATAGCAAGAGACGAGACTGAATGCAGCATTGGGTGCAATCTCCCCCATGCACTCTGTTTCGACAGTCCACAGAGTGCATGTAATTATAAGAATTTTGATTACGTCGAAAAGAGTGGTTACATGAGAGCGGCTTCGAAAAGCAAGTGTGAAACTAAAAGTTGGTAACTTTTACAGAAAGCCATTGCTTTCAATAACAGAAACTGCGGTCTACAACGACCCTTATTCTAACCATTTCTTTTCCAACTATTTCTAACAATAGAACCTTCTACGTGGGTTTATTTACAAGCTAAATAATAATTATTCGGAATATTGATATCCACCCTTTCACGCCTTGCACGCTCCTCAGGAACCTTCAGCTGCTATATCAAATACATCAAAAACACATTAATACATTAATAATATAACACTTTAACAATGCATTGTTCAATTATAATTTAACACTCCAACAATGCATTGTTCAACATATTCCATGTTACAATCCAACAATGCATTGTTCAACATATTCATGTTACACTCCAACAATGCATTGTTCAACATATTCCATAAGTTATAACACAATGTCTGGCACATCAAAATCTTAATGAAGACAAAGTCTTCCACAGTTGAATGGATTCGCACAGCCCATTTTAAATGAACCTGATTTAAAAGAAACATATGCAGTAGCATAGAGGCTGGAATCAGCTCCTCATCATACTTCACTTAGGCTAACACGTTGTGACAATCTGGTCTTTTTCAATGCTTTCTTCGGGATGCAGCGTATCATGTGTTTCTAGAAGTTGCTTCTCAAACTTCAAGAGTTAAACATAAAAACTAGGATTCGGGGAAGCTTGAGGGTTTCTTTTTTTCTTTTTTTTTTCAGTAAAAGGAAGTTCGGCCTTGGCCTATTCTCCAGGACTTTAATTAAAATAAAGGAGACAAGTTACAAGTGAATGGGACTAGTGCTCATGGGACCCCTCGAATCCCACACTGTAGGGGACAAGTTCGGTAATCTAGAGGGCATTACAAATGAGGTGGATAAATCTATCATCTCCCTCATGCGGGACCCATTTGGGTTTCAGCTTGTCATCTTCGAGGAGATAAATACAATGCTGCCTAAACGGTGGATATCTCTTATCTCGGGAGATTCTTTTACCTAGAAGAAACAAGGATTTCTCAATCGACCATTCCTTTGGAGTTTGGCCAAAGCTGATAGCACATCGCTCCCTCCAAATCTTCCAAAGCATCTCACCCCTGATGGCATTCCATAGTCTTGATGATCAGCCAACCTCCTCACCCAACATCGCCTGTTGCCAATTGATTTGGTTCCTAAGTCTCAATACTCGCATCACGTGAAGCCAAAAAACTTGGGACTTGGGGCAATCGAAGAAAAGATGAACCAAATCTTTGACGCATCGATGGCAACGCTTGCACCATGGTGGAACCCCACAAATTTTGTTAGCCCTAGCATTGGACCAGATGCCCTTATGCAAGATCTGCCACATGAGAACGGACTTTTTGACCTCAATTAGGGGGTGCCAAATAGACATGAACTTTAGTTCCCATCAAAGTTTGGTCCAAGAAAGGCACCACAGCTTGTTAAGGGTGAGATGAACATCTAGGTTCTCTTTGAAACTGGGGATTCTGGATAGTTTCTTACCATTGCACCATTTGAGGCCCTCCAGGCAAGGAAGATCCTGTCCGCAGAGAAGGCGGGTAGTTGAGCGGTCCCACGCTAAACACCTGCCTTGGAGAAGATTCCATTCCTCGAGGGTAACTCTATGTCTCGGGTCTAAGTCTTCGAACCTGGTCCACTGGCCGGTCTCTTGATTCCAGAGTTGTTTCCACTGCTTGAACCCCTTGTTCCATAACCGCTTCGCAATTTCGAGGTTCCAGGACTCCACCCCCCTGATGCCTCTGATCGGGAACCAGATAGAGTCATTTTGTCTTATCCCGGCTGCCCACTTCCACTCATCACTAATTCTGATGAATTGTTTGGCCTTGTTCCAACTCTTCCATAAGGAACACACGAGGCTAGATCCTTTAGGGGACACAGAGTGGGGGGAGAACAAAGCGTGAGGATCCCTATGTCCTTCCAACCAGGGTGGCCAACTAAAGTAAGGTCTTCCATGTTTTTGAAGATCAATTTAGCCCAAGAGGACTCACTATTGCTCCAAGCCTTGATAAACCACTTTGCCGCCAACTTGTCAGCCAACCTAGGGATATTCAAAATACCCAAGCCCCCTGAGTCTTTCGAGCTAATGCAGGTTTCCCATTTGATTTTGGGAATTCCCCTCCTATTGGGGTCTCCAGTCCATAGGAAGTTTCTGCACATTCTTTCCACTTTGGCCAACTCTTTCTCCTTAGGTCTCCAACACGAGATAAAATAAATAGTCGTAGAAAGCATAAAAGTGTTCACGACCATTGCACGCCCTGCCAAGTTAACTTGCATACCTTTCCAATGATTTAGTTTGCTATCCAATTTGGATAGCACCCAGTTCCACTGTTGGTCCATTGAGATGTCGAAGCCCATCGGAATACCGAGGAGACGAAAGACTTGACCTCTAGGGATAGCTTGACACCCCTGATCTAACAACAGCTGGGGTGGAGGTCCGCGAATTGCTCTAAAAGCAGTTTTAGCATGGTTGATTTTTGAATCTGACGCCACACAAAAGGTGTCGAGGCAACTCCAAAACACCTCAATGCTGTTCATATCATTATGTACAAAGGCATTCATGTCATCGGCAAAGAGTCTAGCTATCATTTGGCCGTCATCTAGAGGTAGGGAAAGACCCTTGAGATTGCCAGCATCCATGTGATACTTTAATAGGCGACTGAGGCCATCCGAGGCAATAGCGAAGAGTAGTGGAGCCAGAGGGCAACCTTGCCTAATAGATCTTTTTAAACGTATGGGCTCAGAGAGCTTACCGTTGATATTTATTCTCGTTGAAGCGTTTCCGAGCAGAGTGGAAACCATCTTCGTGAACTTATGGCTGCATCCAAGGTCTTTCAGTGATTGAAGAATAAAGTCCCATTCCAATCTGTCATATGCTTTGTCAAAGTCGATCTTAATGAATACCAGATCTTGTGCAGACTCCTCCGCAAACGCCAGGCCTTCCCAAATATCGATAATTGCTTCAAGTATAGATCTACCTTTGATAAAGCCTTTCTGATCCTCACTAAGCCATGACTTTAAATGACAAGAGATTTTGTTGGCAATCACTTTGGCAATTATCATCGGCCGCGAGTTTTCAATTTTGTTCTTCTCTCCCCTTTTGTGAATTAACTTGATGATACCATTATTAAGACACCGTTGGTCCATCGAGATGTTGAAGCCCATCGGAATGCCGAGGAGACGGAAGACTTGACCGCTAGGGATAACTTGGCACCCCTGATCAATCAACAGTTGGGGTGGAGGCCCATGGATTGCTCTGAAAGCAGTTTTAGCATGGTTGATTTTTGAACCTGACGCCTTACAAAAGGTGTCGAGGCAGTTCCAAAACACCTCAATGGAGTTTCTATTGTTATGAACAAAAGCATTCATGTCATCGGCAAAGAGTCTAGCAATCATCTGGTCGTGACCAAGGGGCAGGGAGAGACCTTTAAGATTTCCAGCATCCAAGTGATGGTTAAATAGGCGACTGAGGCCATCCGAGGCAATAGTGAAGAGTAATGGAGCCAGTGGGCAACCTTACCTGATAGATCTTTTTAAACGTATGGGTTCAGAGAGCTTACCATTGATGTTTATTCTCGTTGAGGCATTTCCGAGTAGAGTGGAAACCATCTTCGTGAACTTTCGACTGCATCCAAGATCTTTCAGAGATTGAAGAATAAAGTCCCATTCCAATCTGTCATATGCTTTGTCGAAGTCGATCTTAATGAATACCAGCTCTTGAGCAAACTCCTCAGTAAATGCAAGGCCTTCCCAAATATCGACAATTGCTTCAAGTATAGATCTATCTTTGATAAAGCCTTTCTGGTCCTCAGAGAGCCATGACTTTAAATGACACGAGATTCTGTTGGCGATTATCTTGTACCCACTTTGGAGCATGGTAATTGGTCACCAGTTTTCAATCTTGTTCTTGTCTCCCCTTTTGTGAATTAATTTGATGACACCATTATTAAGACACTCAAGGAGGGCACCGAAGGAGAGAGCCTCTTGCCACACAAGATACAGCGGGGTAGCCACCACGTGCTTAAAAGACTTGAAAAACTCATTGGTGAGACCATCAGGCCCGGACTCTTCCCATTGGGGAGAGAATCAATCACCTCGATAATTTCGTTCCCTTGAGATGCTAGAACTAGAAAAAGACATGATATGAACTGGTTACATGTGCGGATGCTTATGGAATTAATTAAATATCCAATTTATTGTCAGCCTGGGTGCCATCGCGAAGATCAGCTAGAAGCTGACAAACCTTCTAGCTGATCTTCGCGATGGCACCCAGGCTGACAATAAATTGGATATTTAATTAATTCCATAAGCATCCGCACATGTAACCAGTTCATATCATGTCTTTTTCTCTGCACGCAAGTCGAATCCCATCTCTTCACAGAAAAAATGAACGTACGCCAAACAAATGCGCAGGTCCTTGATGTACTGTTCCTCATCTTTAACATACTTTTTCACTCACACCATTCCATCATCATTTTCTTTCTAAAGATTCATACATACGAGGCACTATTTGATTTCCAGCACTTACGGGAGTTTTAAGCAAATTATATGAAAAAGTAAAGAAGAAAAGTGTTTTCCAGCACTTACGGGAGTTTTAGCAAATAATTATATGAAAAAGTAAAGAAGAAAAGTGTTTTCCAGCACCTACGGGAGTTTAAGCAAATTATATGAAAAAGTAAAGAAAAAAATGGTAACTATTTGTCAAAGACTAAAATAAAATAGATTTGTGTTCGTGCATATTAAACTTCAGATTCAATGGTATGAACAGAAAATGCTAATTGAAACTCTGAGTACAGACGTGTGATAAGCTATGCATTAATAGTAAGACCATCAAACTGCTTCCTGCATCTCTCTCTCCTCGCATCGATCTTTCTCGCCCGTCAAAAGACCCGATGAGGAAGATCTTCCTTCCAGATATATTTGACAAGCTGTGCCAAACAGCTTTAACTTTCACAGACATTCCCTTGCAAAAACGATCTTCACATGAAGTCTCAAGAACAAGAAACCTCCATTCCGTTCTTATTCTTTAGGTCCTTCAGAGGTTCCTTCCAGCAAAGAGAGTATGAGCTTGTTGGGTAGTCATTCCACTCCAACATCCATTAATAAAAATGTTGGAGTCACCACGGAGCCAAATCGGATCGCACTTGTATACGAAAATTTCTCAGAACAATACTCGTTGTAGTTTGTACTACTCCATAAATCGTACATATCCAGTTCCTCTACATTCATGAATTATGAAAGACTTGACTTCGACTCCTCCTGCAAACTCCCCTGATAGACGAAACAAACCCTGAAATTCTCCTTTGCTTCGTTCCCTGTAGACCATTCCCTCCTGCATTCGTTTCCTCATGTGCTCTTTTTATATCCCCACTCTATAATAGCACTGTGGTGGATCGAAGGCCTTCAAATTTCTCTTTATAATATCTGTGACATCCCTTTTTTTTTAAATAACGTAAGTTCGGCTTTAGTCTACTCTTCCGGACTTGTATTAAATAAAAGGAAAAGAAAGTTACAAGTGAAGGGGACTAGTGCCCACGGGACCCCCCATGTCCCACAGATGGGGGGTAGAGCTGACAAAGATTACATGGCATTAGAAAGAAGGTTAATCACCCTCTCATCCCCTCATGTGGGGCCCACTGTTGTTGATCGGGTTAAGCACTTTATGATGCCTGAAAGAAGGGGATTTCTTACGGTTGGCGATTCTTTTACCGAGCAGGAACAACGATTTCTCAGTCAACGACTCTTTGGGGGAGTTGCCAAAGTTATAGGCACATCTTTCCTGCCAGATCTTTCAGAGGACCTCCCCTCTGATGGCAATATGTGGCATCCTTAGACACAAGCTAATGCATTTCATTTATTGCACAGACTTTCTGAAAACCACTCGTTGCATATCTGCTCTTCTTTTTCACTACAGACCAATGTACGAATCCTCCTACTTCCGTTGAAAGCCTCCCTCATGTCAGATTTTCCCCATCGGACTGATGTTGATGCTCTTCTTTCAATTTCCCCTATGCCCAAAGACGTGGTCCTCCTTCTCCGAGCCAAGAACAACCAAAAAAAGAAATTGTAGCAATGATCTCTTCTGTACAATAGCAGATACCGCCTGCGAGAGAGAGCCTTTTCCCTCCCTTCCTTTTACTTCCCGAAGCCAACAAGCACTTCGATTCTTGATCTTTCCTTCTTCGTTCTTCCCGATCTTATTAATGATCCCCCCGAATTGAGCATTCCCTTGCCTTCCAACAAAGTAAGCATTCCTCACTTCCCTTGCCTTCACGAAGGTCACTATAATCGACAGTCAATCCTCCAGAATGGAACACACCTCCAAAACACACATACGCACATATATAATAACATCCATGTAGATTTCCATACATATGCATACAAATGGAGTATATATAAACATAGTTATGTTACGCACATGCATCCCTACATATGCACTTTTATAGATATATAAGGACTTATGCAAGCCATAAAAACACATACATAAATGAATACTTACCATTGATGATCTCACATGCGGTATTCAATTCTCATCACACATGTTTATGTTTTCTTTGTTGGCATTCTCAATTTTGATGCATACAAACAACCAAAGTTTTTAATATTCAATCCACAAAGAAGCATTCATATGCATTCAGATCCACAAAAAAGGATAAATTTCATTAGTATTAGGTGTGTTGATGGTGTCCATCTCAGTGATGCAGTGCTAAGAGTCATCTTGAACAGGGCTTCAAGTTGGTGCTTGTAATTTTCTTTCCAAACATTTGCATCGGATCACGACCACAACATGTCGCCATATGAGGTGTAAAGTAAGACTCTATTTGTGTGTCCTCATGCTCCAAAACTATATAATGATTTGAAAAGCCATGTACAAAGAGAGTGTGCTTCATGTAGTGTGACTTTCCTATAGTCGAATGATCCCCTCAGAAGAGGAAATAGGAGGATCCAAATCCTCAGAAGAATCCAAAAGGAATGAGCACTTAGATTATTCATCAAAGGTGTAGTCCTTGGTAACTTTAACTGAGTGACTCTTAGGATCATACATTTTGTATGCCTTTTCACAATCCGATGGAAATATATTGTTGAGGCCTATCATTATTAGGGCCTTGCACATAGGCATCACTACCAAAGACTCTGAAATAGCTCACCCTAGGTTCTCTCTAAAAGTAAGCCTCGAATGGTGTTTGGTTCTTCAAAACATTTGAGAACCTTCAATTAAGTATATGTACAACTATATGGAGAGCTTTACCCCAAAACTTTTGTGGAAGTTGTTTCTAATAAAGCATAGACTTGTCCATCTATAACACACTTCAAATCCTCTATAGATCAATGCCTTGCTGAGTATTCGTCTTTGCTTGGTACTTAATGTCTTGTTGCTTCAAGTAGTTGGATAAATTGTGATCCACAAAGTGATTGTCCATCTAATCTGATGAGCTTTAAAGAACTTTGAAAGTTGTATTGAATTATTTATGTCCACTCCTTCAACTTGGAAAGTGCATCCTCTTTATGTTTTAGTGAATAAACCCTTGTACCTAGTGAAGTCATCTACTATCAATAAGAAATAAAGTGACACACTAAGTGATGGTGTATGCATATTTCAGAAAGGTTGGCATGGACTTATGTTAAGGTTTTAGATGAGGAAATGGATGCTTCCATATGCAAAGGGGTAAATGTCTACTTAGCACATGCGTGCCACTTTAAGTCGACTTGTGTGATCCTAGGTAAACCCGTGACATGATGACTTGAAGAGATCTTTTCTAACTAAGAGGTGTGTCCAAATCTCAAATGCCACAAGCTAAAGCCTCAATCATAGGCCATGAAGCTTGAAATCTTGTACAAACCTTTCTTTTCAAATCCTTGAGCTATGAGTTCTTTGGATGCTCGATCCATTACTTGAACTTTGTCATTATCCAATCTCACCCTCATGTTGGACTTAGTAATGGCCTTCATTGAGAGAAGCTTCTTACAAAGTGTTGGTACATAAATAACACTTTTAAGTGACTTGGTCTTACCTTCTGAGTTTGTGACATGAACTTTACATCTTCCTTGGATACCAACACACTTGTTATCTCCAAGATAAGCTTGGCCATTGTGCTCTTGAAACTCATGAAAGTCTTTTTTGTCATTCCACATGTGCGATGAAGCCCCACTGTCAAAAAACGATTCTTTGATAGGAGTGGATGTGAAAAGTGACTTGTGTTCAATCGTAAGAAAAATATTTTTACTTGTGTTATAATTTTGATGTTCTATCTTTGCATTAGACATGGACTTGTCCTTTTTTTTCTTCTTGAAGTAGTACTTTTCTATGTGTTGAGGCTTGCCACAAAAGTTGTAAATAAACTTCTTCTTGCCCTTGTCCTTAGACTCTAGATTACCTTCTTGACCTTTATTCTTGATGAAACTTCTTCTTGCCCTTGTCCTTAGACTCAAGCTACATAAGCTATCTCTTGTGTAGCTTGAGTCTTTTGCCAGGAGTCATGGAGAAGAAAACATCTTCTTACTTCTTCTCAAGTGAGTTTTCTTGACCTCTCTTGTAAACAGTTGACACAAAAGTTTTGTAGGATCTAGGAGTCTGTAAATGATCATGTCTTAACTTGAGATCTTCCTTCCACAAAGTGCTAACTCTCTTTGATTTAAATCTTCAAATTTTGATATCACCTTTGTGATGGTGTCTTGAGGATGAATAGAAAGATTGTGGAACTCGGCATCTAAAGCATAAATCCTTAAAGGCATTTTATCTTCATATAGACTTGTTAGTGTGTCCCAAACTTCTTTGGAAGTCTTAGAGGTGGTGATATGATCCTTTGTCAATTCATCACATTCTAGAAGAATTTGACCTAATGCTCTTTTTTCCTTGACATTCCAAATATTCCAAGACTCAAAATCTTTGACCCTATCTGGTTCAGGTTCAGACCCATCTACAACTTCATGGATAACATTTATGCGCAAGTATGCATGCATGATATCTTTCCAAAGATTATAGTTTTGGCCATCTAGGCATTCTTCTCTAGCATAAGCATGGGCATAAAGGAAGGTAATCATAGATGAGGATACTGCTTCTTTCTTTGATGTTGTAAAACTTGGGGTTGGTGTGGGGGCGCTTAGAGTATGCATATGGACACCTTGGAGAGGGGGGGGGGGGGGCTTAGAGTAGCCAAAAAATGCAATGCGAGAGACACTCTTTGGGGGCTTATAATAGCCTCCCAAAGCACACACACTCAAAATCATTCTTACATTTTTGAAGTTACAAAAGTATAAGGAACTTTTTTCCAAAGTGGGGCAAAATAATGGTCAAGAAATTTCACAATGAGCTTTTGAGAAGCACAATAATACTGAAGAGTGCAAAATGGAAGTGTATATGGGAAAAAAGGTCGCCAACAGAGGATATAGTCCCTTGGATAATAAACAAAGTAGGAGTTCTAAAACCCTTTTCAAATGTGTGGACACTAAACTAGGCAGTCATGTGGTTGGAGCCCCTTCTTCTATGCATTATAATACTATGTAGTAATGTTTCATTGAGTGGCATATGAATTTCCACCATCGATAATCTCAAGTCATCACAAGTAGATGAGCCTGAATGAATCTTCTAAATTTCATGTGAACACGAATCATAAGAAGCTCTAATGACATTGCAGATGAGGTCAAATCAATGAAAAAAAGGTTTTGAATGATTGCATGTGGGCTACACATGATCTTTGTCTCTCTAGTATTCTATATTTCGTGTGATATTATGAAATAGCTGAGACATTTTTGTACCAACAACCTACTAACCGCATAGTTTCTTTGTGTGTGTATATGCACCAGAGCATCATCATGTCTCCCACCCACTTTCTATTCTCTATGTCTAACTCAGAGAATGTGAAATCATCCAATGTAGTAAGTGAGGGTGAGCTCTCACTCACTCTCTTTGTCTCTCTATCTCTCTCTCTCTAATCTAATTTTCTTTCAAAGATATTTGATGCCTCTTTCTATTAGAGAAGTTTAAGGTGCTAATAGCATGTAATCTATTTCTCATGCATAGAGGTAGGTTGTGTAGCCTCTCAGGTGTAGAGAGTACGCATGGGGAAGCAAAATGAAAAGTAAAGTACTCTCACAAAACAAAGCCTGGAATGTGTGAGACACAAAATGAGTAGACCATGAAATGGGTAAACTCATGTGGATTAGAAATGAGCTTGCCAAGAGCATGGAGTAGGCTCCTCAAGCTTCTAACCAAGTACAAATGAGGGGAGAGGCCCTCCTTATATAGATTTGGGAGGGGCTCTCAAAAGTACATCATATGTGGGATAAGTCTCTGAAAGGAGAATGAATACAATTGGTAAAAGGACATGGCAAGGTACCCAAATACAAAGGAAATACAATATAAAATGGAAATAAACTAGAAATGGAGTGCCTCCTGGATACAAAATGGAGATGCACTCATGCGGATACAAATGTAGATGAAGTAGGAGGAATCATGTCATCAACACCCCCTCTGCAGCTCCATTTTGGAGTGTATGGAGGCTGCTAGGATATGTGAGAAAGGTCCACCAAGAATGTATCAGCAGCAGTAGCACGAGCACAAAATAAGAAGTCGTCGTCTAGGAATCCATAGCCTCCAAGTGGTATCGACCATGCGGGAATGCCAGGTACTCCATAATATGTCCACCAGATGGATCAAGCAAATGCTCCAGAGGTACGCCACCAACGAGGTACACGAGCGAAACAAGATCTCATTGGACGAGATCACCTCCATGCGAGATAGGTAGGATGACTCCATGTGGTATGTCGGAACCTCCAAAGCTTTCACCATGTCCACCACACTATGTGTAGTGCCAAGAAGTAGGTCCTACAAGAGTGAAACATAAAGCATGAAGCATAAATCATAGTTACATGGTAGTACATCTGTATGCTGAAGTCCTCCATGGAGTGTACAAAGTTCTGATGTGTGTCGGTAGAACCTTGGAAGGCCCCTCTAAACCGAGAAGCTGGCTCAGAATAGGATCCAACTGAGTGATGAATCCAAGTAGATGTAGGAGTGTCCTGTGGTAAGTGACCAGATGCTGGACTCCATGAATGGAAAAGTACATGCTCAGAATGCTGGTGTAGATGAGGTAAGTGGACTCTCGAAGATAGGAATGGAAAATGATGAGTTACTGATCCTGGAGTAATGCCCAACTCAAGCTGAGGGGAAATATATTCCTTCGATGGTACGATAGGTATAGCCATCTGAGGTATAAGCTGAGATGATATCTCTGACTCCTCATGCTCCAAAACTGTACCATGATCGAGAAAGTCATGTACAAAGAGAGCATGCTCCACATAGTGTGACTGCTCGATACTGGAATGATCCCCCTCTGAATCGAAAATGGGAGGATCCAAAAGGGATGAATACTTAGAGTATTCATCAAAGGTGCAATCTTTCCTTACTGTAACTGAGTGACTCTTTGGATCGTAGAGTTTGTATGCCTTTTGTCGCTCACTGTACCCGATGAAAATGTACTGCTTAGGCCGATCATCAGCATGGCCTGGGACATAGGCATCACTACCAAAGACGTGCAAATAGCTTACACTTGGTTTCTTTTGAAAGTAAGCCTCAAATGGTGTTTTGTTCTTCAAAACATCTGAAAAACCTCTATTTTGTATGTGTATTGTTGTCTGTACTGCTTCACCCCAATAGTTTAGTGGAAGTTGCTTTTGTCTAAGCATAACTTTGGCCATTTGGATCACACTTCGACTCTTTTGTAATGCAATACCTTGTTGAGTATCTTGCTTGGCTTGATACTTGATTCCATGTTGCTTCAAATACTTGGAGAAGTTTGGGTTGACAAAGCTACTATCTCCATCAGATCGGATGATCTTCAAAGAACTTTGAAAGTCTTCTACAACTATTGTTGTCCACTCCTTAAACTTGGAAATGGCATCTTCTTTATGCTTGAGTGAATAAACCCATGTGTATCTAGTGGTCATCTACAATCAAGAAGAAGTAAATTGACCCACTTAGAGAAGGTGTACTCATAAGTCCACAAATGTCAATATGGACTAATGCTAAGGGTTTATTTGCAGAAACGGATGCTTCTTTAGGCAAAGAGAAAGCTGTTTGCTTGTCACATGCTTTGCAATTCAATTCCACTTGTGCGATCCTAAGACCTTTGACAAGATGGTTGGAAGAGATCTTAGCTAAGCAAGAGCTATGCCCAAATCTACAATGCCACAAGTTGAGACTTGAATCCTTGGCCATAAAACTTGAAAGCTTGTAGAGACCCTTATCTTCATATCCTTGAGCAATCACTTCATTGGATTCGTGATCAATGACTTGAACTTTGTTGTGATCGAACGGAACCATCATGTTGCACTTTGTGATGGCTTTGACTGAAAGAAGATTCTTACAGAGGCTTGGTACATAAAGAACATCTTTTAATGACTTGGTCTCGCCTTCAAAGTTGATGACTTGAACTTTTCCTCTTCCTTGGATTTCAATGCACTTGTTGTCTCCAAGGTAAACTTGTCCTTGATGCTCTTCCAACTCATGGAAGTCATCTTTGTCATGGCACATGTGGGATAAAGCACCACTATCAAAAATCCATTCTTTCTTGGGAGTGGTTGCCATAAGTGCTTTGTGTTCACTTGTGAAAAATAGGTCTTCACTTGCAGTGAGAATGATGTTCACTCTTGGAGTTAGACTTAGACTTGTCTTGGTTCTTTTTCTTGAAGCAATATTTTTCAATGTGGCCAGGTTTGCCACAAAAATTAAAAGTGAACTTCTTCGATGAATTATGCGATCCTTGCTTAGATCCATTGCTAGCATGATGACTTGAGGTTTTGCCTTTAGTGAATGGTCCTTTGGCCTTCGTGGCTGACTCTTGTGAGGAAGTCGTTTTGGATCGCGAGTCGTGAAGGAGTAATAGTCGACGAACCTCTTCCCAAGATAAGACTTGGGCGCGATTATACAAAGTTGTGACAAATGTCTCGTATGACTTAGGTAACTTGTTGAGAAGCCGAATGGCCATGTTTTCACTAGGGATCTGCCTACCACAGAGTGCTAATTTACGCCAGTAATCCTCAAATTGGGCTATGACCTTGGTAATTGTGTCGTGTGGCCTAATGGTCAAATTATGAAACTCGACCTCTAATGCATATATTTTTGAAGGGGTTTTGTGTTCATACAAAGCGGCTAACGTATCCCAAGCATCCTTGGATGTCTTGCAAGTAGTGATATGTCCTTTTGTCAGTTCGTCGTAAGCAAGTAACAGCTGACCTAAGGCCCTTTTGTCCTTGACATTCCACACATGCCAATTGTCTAAGTTGGTATCCCTATTGGGTTCCGGGTCTGACCCGTCTACTACCTCATGGAGGAGATTCGTGTAGAGATAGGCGCGCATGACATCTTTCCATAGATTGTACTTTTGTCCATTGAGGTGTTCATCCTTAGGCATAAAAATAGGGGTGAAAGATGGTAAGAAGTTAGCCATAGATGATGAGCTACCTTCACTTTTGGTCATTTACAAAGCTTTGAAGATAAAGTGTTTAGAAACACTACCAAAATCTTCGCCAAACGCACAAGCTTTGAAGATAAAGTGTTTAGAAACACTACCAAAATCTTTGCCAAACGCACAAACTTTGAAGATAAAGTGTTCAAAATCTTGTGCCAAAGAATGTTGCTTCAAAATAATTGCAAAGCTTGAAATGAATGACTCGATACCAGATTGAAAAACTCCTTGGGGAGGGGGGGGGGCTTAGAGTAGCCCTTCACTTGCACTAAGAATTAGAAGAGACACTTTGGGGGGGCTTATAATAGCGCTTCACTTTTGCAAAGAGAGACACGGTGGAGTGGGGAGAGTCGATGCTCAAAGAGAACTTGTGGGTGGGCTTAGACTAGCCTCCAATCCCACAATCATACACACACAAAAGAGTCTTCTTCGTATATTCTTGATGTACAAAGATAGAGGCACTTAGTGCCCTAAGGGTGTCAAAGTATGGTTGAAGCCCAAACATGGAACCTTGGGAAATACAAAGATGTTCATGTACTTACTCCTAAGAATATAAGGGCCACAACTGTAAAAAGGATTCAGAGAAATATTTTTTGGAGAATCCAACAACAATATGGATCTGACGAAGAAAAGGCTGTATCGTGAATGCTCCCCTAGGGTTTTGGGCCTGCATGCGTTCCCCTAGGGTTTTGGGGACGCTTCTTTCTCTTCTCCTCCCCCTCTTCGTGAGGGGAGGCTATTCTGCTCTTCTCCTCCCCCTCATTGTGAGGGGGGACTCTACCCTAGCTTCTGCACTATTGCATCCTTGGCCCCCGACATGGCCCTGCATGAAGCACTGCGCGATGGTCTTCCTGGTTCGAGGACTGGTGATACTGAAGTTATGGTGAAAACAATGTTCAACCCTGTATTCGTTGGAAGCAATAGTTCGACCCGTCCTGTTGAGGCTCTTCAGAATGGCGTGGATGATTCTGATACTCTGCTTGGTGGAGTTGTCAGGTATGCTCCTGTGCGTGGGGATACTTCTGAAGGACTGAATGGTGTCAACTCGGATGGATGCCAACAGCTGCATGCCCCTATGTCTTATGCTAAGGTGGTACAGAGACCACAACAAGACTTCTTCTCTGTGTTTGCTAATCAAGATCTGTCAGGTAAACAACTTCCTCACTCTGTGCTCTCGGATCTCAAAGGCAAAGGTAAAATCGTTGAGCCTAGTAAGGATGGCGATTATGCTAAGGATAAGTTTCATTCATTTGACCTTGACCCTGAAGAGGATGCTAAGGATGATTGTACGCTTATAATAGAAAGCTCTGCCCTTATTAGCTGGAATAATCACTTAGAAGACAAAGTAGTTATAGCTCACTGTCATGGACCTAGGCCTGCTCAGGACGTTCTTAAATCTTGGATGAGGACTAACTGGGAAAGTAAGGGCCTTTTTGCTAGACATGTGCAATATCTGCCTAATAACTTTTATCTTTTCTTTTTTGAAGATGTGAATAATGCTTTGAAAGTTATAGCAGAGGGACACTGGATAATTAGAAACACCCCCCTTTCATTCTATAAATGGTATCCTGGTTTTAACCCTAGAACCAACAAGCCGACTAAAGTTCCCATTTGGGTAGATTTTCCTGATTTCCCTGTGGAATATTATCCCTGGCTCGAAAAGCTTGGGTCATTAATCGGAAAAATTCTTGGGCAGAAACCTAAAAAGGAGTTCAATCCCAAATGGGAGCCTCAGATGTTGATCGAGGTTGACATCTCTAAAAAAGTTAAGTCTGAAATTGTTATTAAGAACTCTGAGGGATGTAAGCTGCATGTCCAAAAGGTAGTCTATAAAAACCTTCCTAATGCTTGTTTTAACTGTTATAATCAAGGACATTTAATAAAGGATTGCCCCATGTTAGCTAAAAATCAGAGTAAAATGTCTGGAGTTGGAGAAGAGTCTCCCTCTTCCTCAGTTCCCATTAACTCGATTCAACCCAAAGATGAGCAAGGGTTCAAAAAAGTTCCTTACAAACAGAGAAAAAAAACCCTAATGTGGGAATCAGATCTGAGCCTCTTGTTAAAGGGATTCTCAATCCCTTTCAGGTTCTTGAAGAACTTAATCAATCTGACTTACATGATTCGGGAAATGAGGTTGGGGGGGAGCAAAATAAGCAAGAAAGTAAAACTCCGGTTTGTGTAGATGAAAGGCAAAATAAGGTAACTGGTTCTTCTCCCAGGCCCTCGTCGGACCCCATCCCTCTGAAGGTTTCCCCTGAAGAAGTAAAAGACAGTAATTGTGAAGAAATGTTTATAGAGCAAATTAACAGGTTTGATGAGATTTCTTCTGTCCAGGAGTACATTGGTGGCTCCAGCAATCAAGATGTTTGTATGACAAATGTTAGTTCCCCTAGCCCTAAAGGTAAAGATAAATATAATTCCAAGAGGAAAGATACTGTAAGGTCTTCTGTATCTGCAGTGAAGCCAGGTAAGAACCTTAAAAAGTAAGTTTCTCCTCCTCAGGTAGTTTTTTCCATGGATTGTACTAATCTTATTTCTTTCAATGTTAAAGGGTTATCTGACCCGGTCAGAGGTAAGATGATTAACAATTGGTTCAAAGATTTTTCTCACTCTCCTGACTTCATCTGCTTGCAGGAGATTAAGGTTGGGGGTGCTCCCCTCATGGTGAATCTGAAAATTGTCTCGAATAACTGTCGTTGGGTGTACACGGATCATAATGGCAAAGGAGGTTCTGCCATTGGCATATCTAATGGTCTTTGTCATCTTATTGAAGAAGTGCTAAGGAGCCCCACTAATCAGTGGGTAGCAGTTAAGTGTAAAGATCCTCTTAACTATACTGTGGTGTGTGTTTATGCAGCTAATCAGGCTGGTCAGAGAGCCAAATGCTGGGAGGAAATTCTCAGGATCCAAGGTGATATTATTCTAACTGGGGACTTCAACATGGTCACTAGTAGTTGTGACAGGAAGGGTAAAAGTGATAATATAGTCTCTGGTTTTGAAAAGAATTGTTGGTTTAATATGATTAATAAACATAATCTAGTGGATCTCTCAGCTAATTCAGGTCATACTTGGAATAATCGTAATAGCTCTAATCTTCTGTCTGCTAGATTAGACAGATTCTACATGAATGCTGGCAGGAGTCACTATTTGTGGAATTATAGTTGTTCTATTGATCATTCTCTGCAAATGTCTGATCATTCGCCTTTGATTATAAACTTATATCATAACAATCCTAATTATAGGGCTGGATGGACTCATTTGGATTCTTCCCTTTTTAAGATCCCTTTGGTGAAGGAAAAAATCATCACTTCCCTTAATCTGCACTTTACTAGTGGCATTTCTCCTTTTGTGGCTTGGGAAAAGGCTGTCAAAGATATCCAGGATATTATGAAGTACTTTAAGTATAAAGCTAAAGACATTAGACAAAAGAGAAGGATGATGATTTTGCAGGAGCAGAATAGCATTGAGTGCTCTAATACTGATTTGGAAGTCAAAAGAGTTAAGATCTTTGAACTTCAGGAAAAAATTAAGAAAGTGGATTATCTCCTTGCTAGAGGTGCTCTTGCCACGTCAAGAGAATTCTGGGTTGGCAAAATAGACAAGCCCAATAAGTATATGTTTGATCTGTTGAGAAAAAAAAAAGCCAGGGATTTTATCCCTCTTCTCAAGAATAATTCTGGT
This sequence comes from Ceratopteris richardii, assembly GCA_020310875.1. NCBI lineage: Eukaryota > Viridiplantae > Streptophyta > Polypodiopsida > Polypodiales > Pteridaceae > Ceratopteris > Ceratopteris richardii. Next base: position 5,494,271 of record CM035416.1, read on the forward strand.
ATCATTGCTAAAGATATGAAAGATAATCTTCAGGTGGCTCATAGGTTCTTTGCCAATGTATTCTCTCTGCCTCCCAAGAGAGGGGATGCTGTTTGGAGTGCAAGAGCTGCCATTGCCCTTTGTAGGAAAAAGATGGTTCCTCAGGGAATGGACTCCCTCCTTGACATGCCCCTTTCTGAGGGTGAGGTAAGAGAATCCATTAGCAAATTGAAGCCTGGAAAGTCTCCTGGACATGATGGTTTGCCTTATGAGTTTTTTCAGGAATTTAAGGAAGTCTTGGTTCCAATAATTCTTAAGATCTGGCAAGAAGCCTCTAGAAGGGGATCCCTTTCTGCTTTTATAAACACTGGAGTGATAAAACTTGTTCACAAAAAAGGTCCCAAGGATGATTTAAACAATTGGAGACCCATCTCCTGCCTGACTTCTCTGTACAAAATATTTGCTGCCATTTTGGCCAGAAGGCTTAGTCCTCTTATGGATTCTATTATCCTTCCTGAACAAAAAGGATTCATAAAAGGCAGATTTATATTGGATAATATAATTACCATATGGGAAGGTCTTGAGTACTGCAATGAGATTAATGTTGACTCCTACTTCTTCAAAATTGACTTTGATAAGGCCTATGACAGGATAGAATGGGACTTCATTCTTCAATCCTTACATGATGTTGGTTTTGGTAAAAGATTTATTAAATATGTCAGCATTCTTTTTGGCAATGCCTTTTCTAAAGTGGCCATAAATGGTTATCTTTCTAACCCTTTGAGACTGTGCAGGTCCATCAGACAAGGTTGTCCCTTGGCCCCCCTCCTTTTTGCTATTGCAAGTGATGCTTTAGGGTGGTTGATCAAGGATTGCATGAGTCAAGGCACCATATCTGGATTGGATATTCCCTCGGCTCTCTCCCCCTTGGGCCTTCAAATGTTTGCAGATGACACTAACATGCTTATGAAAGCTGATGATAATTCTGCTGAGCAATTCCTGAATTGTCTTGAGATGTTTTGTCTTGCCAGTGGTTCTGTTATTAATCATAAGAAAACGGGTTTTTCTGCTACTAATAATCATATCCCTCCTTGTGTTGAGAAGACAGGTTGCGGAATCATAAAGAAAGGGAGCATTTTCAGGCTGTTGGGTATTCCCATGGGCTTTGGCATCACTAATGAGCAAAGATGGAATTGGATGCTTGATAAATTTAGAGCTAAAATTTATAAGTGGAGTGATGTGCAGTACAGTCTCTCTCATAGATCTTTTATATTGAAGCATTATATCCTCCCCTCGCTGACCTACTTTCTGTCTTGCTGGCAGCCTAATAAAAAGCAGATGGGATAGGCCATCTCCTTGGCTAGAAAATTTTTGTGGAGTGGTTCTAAAATCCCCAAGGTTGCTTGGAATATTTGTTGTATGAATAAGTCTGAAGGGGGTCTGGGTATCATTTGTCCTACCAGGATGGCAAATCAAATGGCTGCTAAATGGATTTTTAGATCTCTCTCCTCTAATGATTTCTGGGCCTGTCTGATTAAAAGAAATATTAACAGATTCTATGTAAAGAATAATAAAAGCTGGAGTAACTGCTCTCTGTGGGATGTTATTACTTCTCCTGTTGATTTTGTTCCTAAAGGCAGTCAGTTAATATGCAATTTTTGGAAAGCTTGGATGTTAGTTAAGTCCAAGTATAAACTTCCTATATGGTTTTCGCATAACTCCTCTTTTTTTGAGCAGGACTCCCTTGGGTTTGGCTGGTTCATCTCTGGTTCCCTGTTTGCCCTACCTATCAGAGGGAATAAATGCAGGAAGGAGGGTTATGGGCATTGGAAGGATTTGTTGAGAGCAGGCACTGATTATATTATTAATTCTCATGGTCTTTCTGTTCAATGTAAACAGATCCTGTTGAGCAAGAAGGAGTTTCTGTTGGAGAAGCTGGGAACCAACATGTGGAGTAAGCAGATTGCCCTTCAGGATGTTGCCTGGGATATTTTAAACTCCTACAAAAGAAATTTTAGGAGTATAAAAGAAATCACTGGAAAGCTGAACAAGAAATGGGGATTGCAGTGGTCCCACCTGCAGTGGAAGTACAGGTTGCAGTGTTGCTGGGCCTTCCCTCTTTCTAACAAGCATTCTTGTCTGAGTTGGCTCATCCTCCACCAAGGCATTTGGACGGGCAGCCATGCTAGGAAGTATAAGATTGATGCTGGTCATTGCAAACTTTGTGGTAAAGAAGAAGATTTGGAACACCTTTTCATCAAGTGTAAATATGCTCTTAGATTTTGGGTTGGAATCTGGTCCTTCTGCCAAAGACAAGGTCTTAATCTCCCAAGCTCCAAAGAAATTATGTTAGGAGAAGCTAAAGGCATGGACATTCCATTGTGGCAAATTATCAGGAATCACACTCTGTGGCATATTTGGAAGAACAGAAATTGTGCCATCTACGATAACAAGAGAAAGGATTACTTCTTCTCATTTATGTATGGTATGAGGAAAATTATCAGCCTCTGTTTACCTGCTGATAATCATGATCAATCGACTTTTAAGAGCCCTTTTGTAATTCTGAAAAGATATCATTTCAATGTTTGGAAAACCAAGCTCCTTAGAATGTATTCTAAGCCTAGAGAAGATATGATCACTCTTCTTGGTGATTATATTGATTCCTACCTATTGTGATTCTCCCTATTATTTTCTGTAGGCTCTGTCAAGAGTCTACCATGAGTTGTATTTTTTGACTTGCATCAATTTTATACTTTCTGTTGTCTCAAAAAAAAAAAAAAAAAGATTCGAATATAGTGCCAAACTGAAGCGTGGGACCTTAGAAAATGCAATTGACGTTCATAGATTTATTGCAAATGTAGTAAAAAAAGAATTATAGGTTGGTATGCTAAATTCAATGTATCTCTGCACGTAGATGTAATTTTTGTTACTACTCTCTTCAAAGGGTGCAGATGAATAGAGGTCACGACTCATGTATTAATCTCTGTATGGATTGGGGCCCACTTGTGAGATGATGCAATCCTTGAGAATTCGTCACCAATAAAGGAATTTATCAGCTTGCACTAGAAGTGGAATATGGACGTGGTGTTTGTCAGTGTCCAATTCAATAAGAATTCAATAGAGCTGAATTTAGCTCAGCTACAGAGAGAAGGCGCTGGAGGTGTTTTGCCCGCAGCATGCTGGGTCCATAAACTAGGACAAAGCATTGAGGCTGCCAATGGCTTTTGGAAAACTCCAAATATTATCAATCTGGATAATTCAGTATCTGGACATGTTTTCCTTTCTCTCTCATCTCTCTCTCAGTCTATCTCTCTGAGTTGCGCATAGATCGCTCTCTCCTTTGTTTTTCGATCCTCCAGTACGCACGCATACAACATCTGTAGACCTGCACATTGAAGATACACACAGAAAACAATGGTGTAGATGTTTTCACAAGATTCAGAGAGTAACCGAGGTGGACGTTCTCTCTCCCCCTCTCTGTCTCTCTCTCTCTCTGTGTATCGAACACAGAAGGCTCTCGCTCTCTTCCACAATGGATAGCACAAATGGAGTAGCTACAGCTATGGTGGAGACTCTCTCTCTCTCTGTGTGTGTCACCGTGTTTTCTGATCGATCCAACTGTTACTCGATTTCCCAAGCTTTGCTTTGGCACCTTTCTGGGCACCCCTGTGTGCACGGTGCCAGTGCTTCCAGCTCAAGCTTCCTCTATCACCAATGCCCAACTCGTTACAGAAAGATGGTGCATCGCCTACTTGGCCGAGTTTGCTGCAACTTTCATGAAGCTACAATGACAATGTAATATGGTGCAAAACCAGAGCTGACCGCTGGCAGTGAAAGTGTGCTCTCTGTTGATACGGACAGAACGAGCTTTCTCGAAAGTTTTGAAGCGACTTTGTTCGTCAATCTTCGAGTGGAATTATCCCAGACGTAGGGTGCAGTTTCGTGCCCACTGCCCAAGCTGCATCTCTAATTGTGGTGTCTTCTATTGTGCGAATCACTGTGTCACAAGAGTTTTTGACATCACCGATAGTAGACACGAACAAGATCACCTATCAAACAAATAGCAAGGGATGGCTCTTTTTGCAGATGCGGCACTGAACATCTTCCTCTTCGTGAGCTTAAACCCAGCGGTAGCGGACACGAACAAGATCACTCTGAGCAATGCAAGGACGTCAGAACAGCAATGGCACAGGCGTCAGAGGTTGGTTCACGATCTAGTTTGTTTTTCACTAACACAATTCGCCGTTTGACAGTACAACATGCTTCAAGCAGATGCGTAGAGAAAATCTTCACAACTCCAGATAGCTGATTACATTGGCTGCATTAAGTCTTAAGAAGCAACACTCGAGTGTTTATGAACACTTCAAACAAAGGTGAAATTAATAACCAATACCGTGAACTTGACCACAAATTTGTATGCTAAAGAGTGCTTATAAGCACTATAAAACGTGGAAATGCATCCGGAATGGCACAAGGAAGGTTGGAAGACCATGAAGCACGTCCACAAGCATAACGAGCAAGGGTGGGAGGGTGGGAAAGAGTGGTAGAAAGGGTGGGTGGGAGGGCAAATGACATTCAAAATGCTATCAAAGCATGAAGATGATGATGAAACCTTCACCACCAAAAGAATGTTGCCATACACACCATCATCACCTCCAAAATCACCACCAAAAGAACCACCAAGACCTCCACCTGATGCTTTGATACCATGTAGAGAGTACGCATGCGGAAGCAAAATGAAAACTAAAGTAATCTCACAAAACAAACAATGTGTGAGGCACAAAATGAGTAGACCATGAAATGGGTAAACTCATGTGGATTAGAAATGAGCTTGCCAAGAGCATGGAGTAGGCTCCTCAAGCTTTTTACCAAGTACAAGTGAGGAAAGAGGCCCTCCTTATATAGATTTGGGAGGGGCTCTCAAAAGTACATCATATGTGGGATAAGTCTCCTGAAAGGAGAATGAATACAACTGGTAGAAGCACATGCCAAGGTACCCAAATACAAAGGAAATACAATATAAAATGGAAATAGACTAGAAATGGAGTGCCTCCTGGATACAAAATGGAGATGCACTCATGCAGATACAAATGTAGATGAAGTAGGAGCAATCATGTCATCAACATTAAGATCTAGAAGCACCTAGAAGTGCTGTCCGTATGCCATTATTCTCTTGTTATAGAGATAAAAATGAAAGCAGAAACTTTGAGAGACAAGAGCATGTTCAGTTGTGGACTCATCTTGTTGTCAAGTGACTCGAGAGTATAAATGGACTTCAAACTCAATAATGCATTCTAAAACCTTGGACGCCTAGCATAATGGTGAGGATTATTCACTTGAGTGAGAAGAGCATGAGCAATTGGTTTTAATACAAGCTTCAACATGCACTATTGATCAGTGCACCGAGTAGGTTAAGAATGTAAGATCCACCAGAAATTCCATAGAAATAATGACCAGAATAAAGTGAGATCCCTTAAGTGAGATCCACCAAGAATAAGGGGGAAGGGAAAAGTGGGTGTAAAGAGGGTGGGAGGGATGAGAAAAATGTCTATTAGCATTCAAACATGCTTCCAAAGCATGAAATGGATGAAGAAGAATTCTAGCACCAAAAGAACGCCACCAAAAGCTCCAAAGCACCACCAATATGCATAATGAACACAAAGATCTCCACCTATAGCTCTAATACCTTGTAGAGAGTAGACCATGCAAAATCAAGATGAAAATTAAAAATTATACACACAAAATAAAAAAATGAGAGGCTCAAAAGTGAGTAGACAATGAAATTGGAAAACTCATATGGATTAGAGTGATCTTGCCAAGAGCATGGAGTAGGATCCTCAAGCTTCTAACCAAGTACAAAGTCGGGGAGAGGCCCTCCTTATAAAAAGTTGGAGGGAGCTCTCCAAATTACATCATATGTGGGATAATTCCCCTTGAAGGAGAATAATATGATGATAGAAGAAAATGGCAAGTTACCCAAATACAATGAGATACAATATTAAAAGGAAATGAAATGAAATGGAGTGTCTCCTAGATACAAAATGGAGATGCACTCTCGTATTCTCAATAGAATGCACTAAGATTTTTGGTGTGCTTCCACTTTGCAAGCAATGCTTTAGTGCTAGGGATGACTTGGTTCACCTCTTCCTTTTCTATACAATGACTATTCACACTTGGCAATGCCTCAACATGTTCCTTTTGTTGCCCCGTGAAGCCACTTATAAGCAAGATCTACCTTTAGAGGCAATCAATTGTTCGCCTTCCATGTGGAATACCATTCTAAGTGAAGTTCTCTATATGATTTGGAAGGAAACCTATGTGGTAAATTTTTTTAACCCTCTTAGTGAGTGGTTGATTGAAGAATCCCTAGTCTCTTTAGGTAGGAGGATTCATGAGTCTCAAAATTGCCCCCTCCCCCCCCCCCCCCCCCCCCCCACACACCATAGTGTTCCTTCTAGAAAACTTTATATTCAAGAACAAGTGGTTCCCTCACAAAACGGACAAAAAGTGATAAACCTTCTTTGTAATTCTCTCTAGCTTTCATGCTTTTCCTTTTCTCTTTTCAAATCAGCTTTGTAAAAGAAAAAAGAAGCCATGTCTTTTAGGTATTCCTTGATTTTATTATTAGCAGCAATGTAACATGTTTCCTAGTTGGGCTATGAACAATTAGGTGGCATGGGTAATTGAGCCAACAATCTAGAGGTTGATGAAAAATTCGACACATCAATGATGCAAATCTTGAATTAGGATCATTAAGTAATGTGCGTCAATATAATGTGCATCAATGATGGAAAGAATGCGACCAATTGAAGCTATGCGCATCAATGATGAAAGAAATGTGACCAATTGATAAAAGCTTTGATGATGTGATAAAGATGTGGGATCAACTTTTAGAAAAACTCTGCAATGAACTTTGAGAAAAAAACCCTTCAATAATGGTGGATAGAAAAATTCCTACTATATCTAGATAAAACGATACCATAGAGAGTTCATTTTAGAGAACAAGAAGCTGAAAATCAAGTGGGTTTCCTAAGAGAGGTACAAAAGGGTTGCCAATTTCTTTGTAATTATTTTTAGCCTTTTTTTTATAAAGCAAGATTTAATCTTAAGAAAAAAATAGAAAAGAAAAGCAGGAGAGAGATTTACAATGCAGGAGGGTTGCTTTTTTTGGCATTGGGCCAAATTCCTAAGCGCAAAATTTTTCAAACGAGAACCATTTTTTAAGGCTTCATTCTCGAACCCCTTAGGCCATCACATGATATCCCTAGCATTTGAAATAATGTTTCATGTTACTCCCTTCATTCCACTTCAAATATTTGCACCTAAATTGAAGTTGGATTGCCC
>CM035416.1:5506593-5566593 GCA_020310875.1 Ceratopteris richardii
TTTTGATTAGGAAACACAACTGTCAAAGATGAACTACCTGTCCACACAGGTATGCTGAAGAATTGAGCTTCACTCTCGGACTGATAGCTCTCTGAATATATATCCTTTGAGAACAATATTTGGTACAGAAAAAGTAGACACAAATATCTTTCCAACAAGCTAAAAATCAAGTAATTTGGATGATTTTGATCAGGAAACTCAACTCACCAAGATAGACCACCTGTACACATAAGTACACTATAAAACTAGACTTTACTCTCTGACAGATATCTCACAGATTATGAATGATCTGAATGAGATATTTGAGACAACAAAATTAGATGCCATTGGCTTTCCAACAAGATAAAAATCACGCAATTTGGATATGTTTTGGTTAGGAAACGGAACCGACCAAAACAGACTACCTATCTATACAGGTATACTGAAAAACTAGACTTCACTCTTTCACTGATATCTCACAAACTACATAGTCTTTCAAAGAGATATTTGATGTGAAGAAAATAAACAAGATAAGCTTTCCAATGAATGTTTAAACGCACAAAATAGTTACATATGCACGGAGATATGAGCTCTGCAACAGAGCTGTGTACAAACTGATGTGCGACTGGAAGGAGTCTAAGGGAAAACCAAAATGACAAAATGGCTAGATCCGACTACTGGGAGCTCTTGCCTCTTTCTCTCCTTGTTTTGAATGTGCTCCCACTTCACTTTTATAATCAATGAGCATGTGAAGAAGTTTGTGCCTCCTTCTTAACTCACCACTTTCTCCACTACATGCTACTAACTACAAGGCAAGATATTGTATCTCTTACTCATCATGAATTTTGACTAGACTTTTTCTTTTATTATTTTTTCCTTTTTTTTCCTCCACTTTTTTCTTTATCTTTATAGTTGGTAAATTTATCCAAGCATGGCTCATATGAAAATGAACTTGTACATTTATCTTCAACACTCCCCCTCAAGCTCATTTGGGAGTTATCTTCATCCATGTCCTTCAAATTTATCGCATCCTTGAAACCTTTGAGTTTAGAAGCATCCAAGAACTTTGTAAACATATCTGCAACCTGCTCTTTGGTTCTGATGAACTTTACCTCCACATCTTTGCTCAGCACCTTCTCCCTTACATAATGGTAGTGGACCTCTATGTGCTTGCTCCTTGCATGAAACATAGGATTGCTTGCCAAGTAGATACTTGATAGGTTATCACCATATATAGGGATGGTTCCAACTTGCACTCCAAGATCGGCCAAAAGCTTTTTAATCCACATTGCTTCATATGTGGCAAAAGCTAATCCTCTATATTCAGCCTCCATAGATGAAAGTGCAACAGTAGGTTGTTTCTTTGAGCTCCATGTGATAGGTTTGCTTCCTATCATGAACACATAACCTGAAGTTGATCTTCTATCTTCCTTTGAACCTGCCCAATCAGCATCACTAAAGCCTTTGACCTGCAGTTCTTCATCAAACTTGTAAAACAAAGCATGATTAACTGTATGCTTTATGTATCTCAACACTCTCTTGGCTGAATTTAAGTGTTCACTTGTTGGGGCTTGCATAAACTGAGAAAGTACACCAACAACATAAGACAAATCACGTCTTGTAATGTTTGCATAGATCAATGATCCTACAATGCTTCTGTATGTCGTTACATCTTCCAATGGTTCTCCATCATTTGAACAAATCTTTGTATTTGTGTCCATGGGTTGAGTGAGTGGTTTGCATTCACTCATTCCAAATCTGAAAAGAACATCCAACAAGTACTTCCTTTGCATCAAGTAGATGCCACTCTTTCCATAAACAACTTCAATTCCTAAAAAATATTTCAGCTCTCCAAGATCTGAAATTTTAAACTCCTTACCAAGCTTCCTTTTGATATCTTTAATCCCTGTAACATCATTTCCTGTTATGATGAGGTCATCGACGTATATGCAAATATATACCTCTCTATTTTCTTCCTTCGTCATGTACAACGAAGGATCTGCACTACTTGGGTTGTATCCACACTTAGTTAGATACTCTACCAATCTCTCATTCCATGCTCTTGGTGCTTACTTCAAGCCATAAAGTGCCTTCTTCAACTTGCAAACAAAATTTGGATGGTTTTCATCTTTAAATCCAACCGGTTGACTCATGTATACCTCTTCTTGTAGTTCTCCATTGAGAAAAGCATTTTTGATGTTGAGTTGATATAATGGCCATCTCCTTGAAGCACCAATTGCTATTAAGGTTCTGATAGTTCCCATCTTTGCAACGGGGCTGAAAACTTCATCATAATCTATGCCTTGTGTTTGTTTAAATCCTTTGACAACTAATCTAGCTTTATATCTAGCTAGTGAACCATCAGCATTCCTCTTTACTTTAAACACCCATTTGTTTGGAACAATCTTCATACCTTCTTTCTTTGGCACTAGCTCCCATGTGTGATTATCTTTGAGAGCTTTGATCTCCTCTTTCATAGCTTGCTTCCATTCCTTTTGTGTGCAAGCTTCTTCATATGTCTCAGGCTCTTTGTCTTTGATAACCTGCATCATGTATGCAAAATGTGTCACCATAAAACTATCATAACTCAACCTTTGAGTTGGATACCTTGTCCTTGAAGATCTTCTTTCATTGCCTTTAGAGAGTTGCTTCTTTAACCTATTTAGCTTTACGATTGGAGTGATTACCTCTTCATATTCTTCTTCACTTGCATCTACCTCACTGTTTGGAGTAGCACTTGCATCTTTGGCTCTACTATGACCTGAATTTGGAGACAAAGAATGGCTCCCCCTCCATGTTGAACATTCTTCATTTGATGTAGATGCCTCTGGACCTGCAGCCTTTGTGCTTGATTGTTGAACTTCTCTTTGATTTGTTCTTGCATAATCATCACAATCTTCTTCAAGAATCTTTTCCTTTCCTTTATCTTCATACCATGGTCTTAGTTCATCAAAGACCACATCTCGCGAGACTCTTAATTCCTTTGTTCTAGGGTTGTAACACTTGTATCCTTTTTGCTCCATCGAGTAGCCGATGAAAATGCATTTTTCTGATCTTGGTTCCATCTTTGTTCTAACTTCTTGTGGAATGTGAACAAAGCAAACACATCCAAACACTTTGAGGTGTGTAAGATCAGGTTTCTTATCGGAATATACCTCTTCTGGAGTCAAGTGATGTATTCCCGATGTTGTGCACCTATTCATCAAGTAAATGGAGGTTGTGGTAGCTTCAGCCCAATAGTACAATGGTACCTTCATCTCGTTGATCATGCATCTTGCAATTTCAGCAATTTGCCTATTTTTCCTCTCAGCTACTCCATTTTGTTGTGGTGTGTACCTACAAGTGAACTGCCTTTTGATTCCATTCTCTTGTAGAAAATCTGAAAATTCTTTGGAGAAGTATTCTCCTCCACCATCGGACCTTAAGGTTTTGATAGACCTTCCTGTTTCCTTTTCAACTTCAACTTTGAATCTTTTGAATATAGAAAACACCTCTGATTTTTGCTTCATACAAAAGAGCCATACTTTTCTTGAGTGATCATCAATGAAGGTGAAAAAAATCTATTACCAGCCATTGATGCCTCTTGGGTTGGTCCCCATACATCCGTATGTATCAAGTCCAAGACATTTGGAGCCACATAATTGCTCCTCTTGAATGGCTGCCTCGTTTGCTTTCCTAGTTTCAAGCTTCACATAACTCATGTAGTCCAATGCTATTAAATTTTGGAAGACCTCTTACCACTTCATGTTTGCTCATGTCCTTTAGCTTTGGAATGTTGATGTCTCCTATTCTTTTGTGCCATAAGTCCAGCTCTGAAATCTTCTTGTTCCCACATTGAATGTACATGACCTTTCCATGTGGATGTTGGACATCCAAAGTGAACATCCTTCCTTCTCTTCTACCTCAAACAATGACCTTGAAGCCTTCTTTTGGATTGTTTATGAAGCACCCATTCTCATTGAATATGACATGATAACCCTTCTCTACCATTTGTCCTACTGAAATCAAGTTCTTTGAAATTGTAGGAACATGAAGAACATTAGACAGTACCTTTGCTCTGCTTGTATCTCCAAGCCTTATATCTCCAATGTGTTCAATCATGTGTTGAGTATCATCACCTGTTTCAACACATCCTTTTCCACTTGGTACCTGTAGATTAGTGAACAAAATTCCTTGGCATGACATATGGTTACTACAACCGGAATCAATGTACCATTTTTTGTCATCTTCACAAGAGCTTCTATACTCATGTCTCATTGCAAGTAGTGTGTCCTTGCTTCCTTCACTTGAGGTGCTTGCATAGTTGCTTTGGTTCCTTTGATTGCCTCCATTTGGTCTTCCATTCTTCATCCAACAATCACTAGCATAGTGTCCTACTTTACCACAATGATAGCATGTTATACCTTTCTGAGAATTGTAGGATCTTCGGCCTCTTCCTCTACTTCTACCTCGACCTCTTCCTTGTGTGTTGGCATTTGATGCATCCTTGTTGTCTTCCGAATTGTTTTGATTGTAGTTGGAGTGGTTGTGACCTCTTCCCTTTCCTCTTGAGCCTCCTCTTGAGTTTCTTCCTTTACCTCGACCTGCATATAACATTTGGTTGTGGCTGTCCTTTCCTTTGGGACCACCGAAGCTAAGCTCTTCTGTGACAAGATGAGGGATTAGTTGTTCAAAACCTGGATATACATCTTTCAAGTTAATGGAAGTTATAATGCCCAGGAGTCAAGCATTGGCAGGCGGTTAAGTGCATCTTTCGCTACTTGAGTGGTACTCGGCTACTTGGGTTGTTTCCGGTGAAGAAGTTGAAATAGATCCTCATCGTCATCATCCGCATCTTCAAGCAATTGAGTAGATTCTTCATGTAACAAGAAGGGAGCGGTTGGAGGCGGTTGCGCGACATGGATTGCTGGAAAGAGAAAAGTGAGGATATGGGGTAGACGAGAACGTGGAAGGTCACCCTTATTGACTTGTTTGATAACCGCAACACATTCACGGTGAATGCACCGGAAGTAGAAGGATGAAATTGACAGTTTCATGGGATGCAATGTCTATCATCGAATAGAAGGGGCGAGAGATACCATAGGTGCATTTTTGTAACTTCAAAATACCGACTAAAAATTGCAGAGCTGTACGCTCCGGTTCACGTCTACATAGAATGGCGTACTCATTAGATGAGTGCCGGGGGAACAACTCTTTCATGATGGCTATGGGAAGAAGTGGACCATTCTCCAATCCTTCCCGAGGAAGCCGGAAGGCATCGGCAAACGAAGCTAAAGTAATAACAACTCCTGATGGTAAACAGGCTACGGGCCAACACTACTCTGTAGCAGGTGTAGAGGCGATGGCAGAAATGATCTGCGCATAAAATGGTTGACACTCCACTGAATGCCAAGGCAATTGAGCGAAGGCCAAAAGACCACGGGTGCGCAAATACTCACTCACTTCAGGAGTGAGTCCTGCACGGAAGATGGCGACATTCGCGAGAGCTTCCATGGCGCACACGAGTAATCACAAGAACACAAAAAATAAATAACACACAAGCACACAAACACAATAGTGATTAACAAGAAAAGAGACAAGATTAAGTAGTCACATAGGCCACATTAGGCGATCGAAAACCCTAATCATCACGCGATAGTGGAAAGATATCTGTCATAATTACGGCATGCATGCATGAGTAGAAACAGTAACAAGGCGGCGATTAATCATATTTAGATATCAAAACGAGGAGATTACGGTCTGTGGTCAACCGAAATACGGGGAAAGAAATAAAACAAATGTCACGCAAACAAGACGAGGTACACGTCATCGGTTATCGTCCGGTTGGTGATATGGCCGAAGCTTAGAACCATTAATCACTTTTGGCAAAAGAACACCTGTTAAGGTTGCCAATCAAAAAGTTGCTAGGACCACTTATTCGACAATCCGATATGGCCCGAACCATCGTAATTTAAATTTCCCAGCAGATCTGTTTGCTTTAGCATTATAGAATAACACAAGTTGCCCCACCGTAAACACAGGGGTCTTGAGGAAACGATCATGGGTACGAGCTTGACGAAGCTAAACTTCTTGAATAACCATAAAACTTTCCCAACGATGTTCATCCAATGATCTGAGTGTATCCAACCGAAAGGGCAAAGATTCTTCTGACAGCAATTTCTGAGCTAAGGCAACTCATAGGCTCGGCACTACTACTTACATCGGTGCAATAGCTTCCAATCCATAAGCAAGCTTAAACGGGTTCATGCCAGTAGCCACCTTGTACGTAGTCCGGTAAGCCCACAAAACTGCAGGTAGTAACTCGTCCCAACGTTCCATGCATTCCAAAAGCAATTTGTGTAGCATATTCAACAGGGTCTTATTGGTACTCTCAGCCAGACCATTAGCACGTGGATAGTACGGTGAGTTGAATTTATGTACAATTTGAAAAGTCTGAGTCAGTACTTGCATTAAGTTGTTTGCAAAATGCATCCTTGGTCTGTCACGAGCTCCAAAGGTAATCCATAATGCGGGAAGACATCCTTCACTAAACATTTGGCCACCGAACAGCTGTGGCAGACCGTAAAGCCCAAGCTTCCGCCCATCTAGTGGCATAATCTGTATAATTCAGTATGTATCGATTGTTGATGAGGGTCGCTAGTGGTGTTATTGGGCCAATAAAATCTAGACCCCACTTCTGAAAGGGTTCCAGAGGTAAAACAGGTTGAAGGGGAAAGAAGTGTCGCTGCAAGGGCTGTCCAGACCGTTGACAGACATCACACTGCTGCACAAACTGAATCACATCTCTGTACATTGTAGGCCATCAAAGCCCACTTTGTAGAATTTTACGGTGAGTAAGATCAGCTATGAAATGTCCGCCCGAAGGTAATGAATGAGCCATAGCAATGATCGATTCTGCTTCATGTGGTGGGATACAACGAAGTAAAACACCATTATGATCTATGTAGTACAGTTGACCTATGATCAACCGGAATCTTCAACTCTAAACTGCAAGTTTCTGCCGCATAGCAGGGGGAATATGAGGAGGAAGACAACCGTCGGTGAGGAAAGTTAGTAACGTATCGTAGTATGTAGGAGTAACAAGAGGTTCGGTAGATTCTTCAGTAGTTGGTTCAGTAACGTAAATTGCCGGTGTAGTGTCATCAACTCCTACTAGAGGCTCACCGGAATCCAAGCGAGATAGAAAATCTGCCAAGGCATGTGCTGTGCCGGGTCGATGAATAACTTCATAGTCGAACTCCTGTAATAAAAAAACCCATCGAGCCAATCTCCCACCTAAATGTTGCTGCTAGACCAAATACACGAGTGCGGCATGATCCACGTGGAAGGTGAACTTTCGGCCCAACAAATAATCACGAAACTTCTTCACAAAGTACACCAACCCGAGACATTCTCTTTCGGTCACTGAATAGTTTCTTTCAGCAGGGGCTAATCGGCAACTTGCATAATATACAGGCCAAAACCATTTATCTGTTTGCTGCATGAGGACGCTTCCAATGGCGATGTCCGATGCATCCACAAATATATGGAACGGGCGTTCCGAATCAGGGGGTTGCAAAATTAGGGCCTGCGTCAATAAAACTTTTAAACGATCAAATGCAGTTTGGCACTCTAGAGTCCATTCGTACTGTCGCGGAGCGCTAGTCATAAGCCTATTAAGTGGTGTCGCTAAATGAGCTAACCACCGTAAATGTCTGCCATGCCACTAGATTTGGCCCAGAAAGCGCGTAACTTCTTTCAGTGTTATGGGGACTGGTGCCTCCAACACGGCTGCGACTTTATCCGGATCGACTTATATTCCTTGTTCAGAGATAATATGTCCGAGTAATTTTCCACAAGAGACCGCGAAAACAGATTTTGTTGGATTCAAGCATAACCGATATTCACGGCATTTTTCAAAGCAGCATCGTAAATGATACAGGTGCACCACAGTCTTACCAAATATGGAAAAATCATCCAAGTATACTTGCATAAAAGTAGTCAAGTAGGGTGAAAAGACTTCTTGCATACATCGTTGAAATGTACTCGGAGCATTCCTTAACCCAAACCACATTACAGTACAAGCATAAACACCCGAGTTCGTGATAAAAGTTGTTTTAGGTATGTCCTGTTCTGCCATCCTCATGTGATTATAGCCACTGTATCCATCCAGAAATGAATACATCTCGTGCCCTGCCACCCTGTCGAGCATTGTGTCTAGAAAGGGGAGAGAGAATGGATCTGGTACAGTGGCCGCATTCAGTTTCCGGTAATCAACACAGATGCGCAGCTGTTTATTTTTCTTCGGAACGATCACTATTGGAGATATCCATTCAGCATGCTCGATTGGGACAATGAATCCCACCTTCAATAACCGATCAAGTTCTGCTTTGACCTATGCTGCATAATTGGGGTTCATTCGGTAACTAGACTGTTTGATTAGCCTCGCCTCCGGTTTGAGCACTACCCGATGTTGATAAATCCGCGGGTCCAGTCCTTGCATATCTCGATAATCCCAAGAAAAAACATCATAGAATTCACGCAGAAGTTGTATTAAATAGTCTTGGAATGTCTCTGCTAAGCCTCCTTTAATCTTAACTGGTCGCGAGTTGACCGTATCACCCAAATTATATGTTACTAATTGATCTTCCGGTACATAAAATTGTTGAGGTTTTACCAGATCATCAGCTAACTGCAAGAGTTGATGTAAGGTGGCTCCATCCATAGCGACACCATCATTTGCTTCTGCATCTCCGATCATTGGTATAACCGTATAGGCTGTCGGACTCCACTTGTCTATGACCGATTGGAGATCTACAGTACCTAATGACATCAGATCCTTATTGGTCTTCAGGACCGCCTCTTTCTCGTCGTCAGATAATCCATCCAGCATATGGACTGGCTCCGCTACATATGGTCATGCATGAAGATCGTAGGGTTGCATGGCATCCAATTTAACTACATATTTTTGGTGGTTGTCTTTGAAAGTTAACTCCTATGTTGACCAATCTTGTACAACTTTGGCTTGCTTCAACCATGGTCGACCGAAAAGTAAATTGTAGTCGAGGCTGGATTCTGGTAGTTCTAGGACTACAAAAGTCATTTTGAACGTGGTGCCCTGCAAGGTAATAGGAATATTCCGTACTAATCCCACCGGATGGATGCAGGATTGGTCTACCATTCATACAAAAAATTGTACGGGCTCAATTTGGGTCCAACCCAATTTCTTGCAGAGAGCTGCAGTTGCAATATTCACACCCAAACCACCATCAATTAGCACTTGAGTAATCTTTTGTTTTTTATGCCAGACGGTGATCAATGGGACTGAGTGATCCACCGTAGAATCAATTTTTGGTTGTATAGTTGCAGTCGCTGGAGTACATGAAGATCCGGGACTCACCTGCTGTTGAAATTGCTGCCTGACTCCTGGCACTAAGGCGAGCAACTGTCCCAAAGGGAGTGTGATGGAAGCCTTAGATAGGATACCCCATACCTGATTTGCTTGGGTTGTACTACCCACCGATTCTGATGATGATTCTAATGTTGTTGTGGCAGAATTTTGTTCATTCGATCTTGCCTGTGGCAGAGGGATCTGTGTTACTGGAATTGGATCATGAAATACAGTCGGCTCCTTAGTTGTCCATTGACTAGCCTTTTCAAACATTCACTGCTGCTCACGGATACCAGGCTCGAACACCTCAGCTGTTGGTTGCAACTACTTACCCGATCTTGTCTGCACTACAACGGCTTGTGAATCGACTGGTGAAATATAAATCATGCTGTTCATAGTATTTTGTCACTCTTTCTTCCTTTTTTTGTACTCTGCTGCTTCCTTGCAGAATCTACAGATGTGGCCAATCTCGCCGCAAAAATGACATCGAGGGGGTGGAAGAGAAGTGCCTTCCACTGATGTACCCGCCTACCATCAATTTGAATTAAAATTGGTGTTCCGCTAACCCCGGTAATTCCTATATCCTTGCGACTGATTGGTTCGCATCTGTGGTGGCACGTAATTGGGTTGCTGGCTGACCTAGTTCTTGTATGATGGCGTTTAGAGCTGCTCTGCCCTACACCTTGGCATTATACGTGAAGGTTTTCGTTGAGTGTCCTGTTGTGTTACAGATGGCACAATACATCTGGTTAAGGGCACATGTAGAACTGGTGTGCCCCGGATTTTTGCACTTGGTACAATACACCTGTTTGGTCGGATCATCCGCTACGTTCTTACTGGCTTTCAGCCATTCCAAGTCTTCTGTAAATCCTCCAACTTTGTGTTCTAGTTGTAAGGCCATCACAATTACTGCGTCCAACGTCATTCTGCCCACACAGCAAATGATCATGATTTTTCTCAACTGTGGATTGAGTCCGTTAATGAACCATTGGGTGATAACATCGTCCGGTAGATTAGCATGTGCCAGAGGCAGCTGCCTTAAGTGGGTTCTAAACAGTGTTGTGTACTCCTGAACACTTTGATGCAGCTTCTGCTGATTGTTCTGCAAAAAATCAAAGATTTCTGCCGGATTTTTCTTCTACCAAAACCTCTGTAAAAACGCATCTCTCACTTGTTGCATAGAAGAACAAGAGTATGACAATTGATTGCAACTAGAACATGTAGGTGCACTCCAGCAACATCATTTGAGATAGGGGACGTTACTGAACTTGAAAAGGTTAGGTGTGTATGGGCCTTCCATGGAAAAAGATGTATGACCACTGTGCGATGAATGTCCAATGTGTTGTAATAGACGACCGATAGAACACACCACTCTATACCATGTAGCCCTAATGCCAGATTGAGATTGAAGACTTTCCCACAAGACATGATTCTAGTGAAAGAACTTGGAGAAGCTTGTAGGAGGTAGAAAAGTGAGTTTCGAAGCAACGAAGTTTGGTCTAGCCAACCGGCACAAGACTAGCCCTTGAGCTTATGGAGAATCAAAAAGCCCTTATAGGCATGAAATAAGTGCAAAGAAATTCAGTATGTACTTTGGAGCATCAAGGAGAAAGATTCGATACAAAATAGATAGGTTCGCTGTCGGAAAGAATTTATTACTCGGAAAATCTTACTAAAATTAAAAGATTAATTGATTGTTACAAGTTTGAATAATTTATGAAATTTTTGACTAATTTTTTATTTTAATTTTTGCAGGACAAGAAGTTTGATGAATAATATCAAGATGGGAAGTACTTATCTAGGTGTTTTCTAATATTATTAAGGGTATAGATGAAAAATCAAGGGTTACTTAAGGGTTTGTCTATGTTTTGAAAGTAAATGCAAGGATATTTAAGGGTCAATTGTAGGTTTTGAACATGTTTTATAGGGTTCAAGCTTAGTTTCAAGGTTAATTAAGGGTTAACTAATAAATCTAGAGGGTTATGGAAGGTTTGAAGATTAGTTTATGGGTTAGTTGGGGTTAAAAATCATGGTTTGAAGTTAGTTGAAGGGTAAACCTATGGTTAAGAGATTAATTAAGTAGGTTTTAGTCTATAAATGAGTTAATAAATAGGGCAAATATAATAAATGGAACCTTAGCAAAATATTTCAAATTAAAAAATATGTTAATTATTAATTGTCATTATTTTCACTAAGGTTATGGTAATAATTAAATTTATGGATGGGTTTAATTTAATTTATTCTAAAGGTTTGTATTTATTCTAAAGTAATTAAAAAAATTAAATGGAATTGAAAGGTTGTATTTAAAGCTAAAGTCTATGGTCAAGTAAACATTTAATTGAGTGGTTGTGTGAATTTTGGGAAAAAAAAATAGAGAATTTTCCACGCCTAAAATCTTGTTGAAGTGTTTTTGAGTTAAAGAGGAGTTAATGTAGGCAGCATGGATCAGTTATCTAAGGGACAATGTGGGCTATGGTGGGCTACTCTCATCTATATAAAGAGGGGAGTATGTACTCACAAGCTCATGTGATTTTTCATGTACTCTATTTTACTTTGCTCTAGACTATAGTCATTTATGCACACATTTCCATGACTGTCCTCTGACAGAAGGACAGAGAAGTCCATCTCTCTTACTTTTGTCCTTCAATTTATGGAAAGCAAATTTTTTTACCTCGGAAAATGGTTGACGTAGAGAGATGGGGAGGCGTTTTTTTTTCTCTGTCCATTTATTTCTCCCTTTCCTTTTTTCTTTTCTCTTCCATTTTTCCCTTCTTTCTGACCTTTTATTTCTTCTTCTCCCTCTTCTTTAATGCTTTTATTCCCTTCTCTTTCTTCCTCTCCCTCTCTTTCTCTGCTGGCACCACAGCAGAGCTGCGCGCGCAACAGAGCGAGAGAGATAGATAGATAGAAAGAGAGAGAGAGAGAGAGAGAGAGAGAGAGAAGAGAGTATTAGTTTTATTTTAGTAGTTACTATAAATATTAATTATTATTTATATATTAAAATATATATGAAATAAATATTATTTAGAAATGTTTATGTTTATTTATATATATGTGTGACTGAATATGTATTTATTTATGTTTGTGGAAGTATATTTTATATATGTCTTAATATATGTGTTAATATATATTTGTGTAAATATAAGTATATATATTTAAGTATTTGTGTATGTGTGTGTTTTTAATTAATTAGATTGATTACTTAGTGAATGTATGATTTGTTATCCTAATGTTTTTTGTGTGTTCATAGGTTATCAAAAAGAAGAAGCAATTTAGCCTTATTTTCACCCAAAGATTTCATTATTCCTTCCAACTTCTCTTTATCCCAATAATTATCCTATCTATTCCTTTCCTTTTCTTACCCTTAATCCAAGCTTCTTCAACCCTTAGCTTGTTAGGAACTTATTAGAAAATGCATTTAGTAAATATTGTACCCATGTTAGGTATATTAGTGCATATAAGGCATGTTAGTTAAGGTAATGCATGTTAGATGTTAAGTAATGCATGTATATGTTAGGTAGTGCATGTTAGAAGTTAGGTATTGCAAATTAGATGTTAGAAGTTAAATTAATGCATGTTAGAAGTGTATGCATGTTAGTTAATGCATGTCAATTATTGTATGCATGTTAGATGTTATTTGTATATCATGTATGCATGCATGTTGATTTATGTTATGCATGTATGATAGTGTTTACATGTATGTATACATGTCATGCATGTTTGCTTGTTTCATGTTAGTGCATGTATGTTCATGCATGGTTGCTAGTGCATGTGCATGTATGCATATGATTTTGTTTAGCATATCATGTGAGGTTGCTAGTGCATGTGCATGTATGCATGTTCATTTATGCATGTGCATGTATGCATATGATTTTGTTTGCATATCATGTTTGTATTTAAGTGCATGTATGTCATGCATGTATGCATGTTCATTTATGCATGTGCATGTATGCATGAGAGTTATGTTTATGCATGTATATATGCATGTTCATTTATGCATGTGCATGTATGCATGTGAGTTATGTTACTGCATGCATGTGCATGTATGCATGTTCATTTATGCATGTGCATGTATGCATGAGAGTTATGTTTATGCATGTATATATGCATGTTAATTTATGCATGTGCATGTATGCATGTGAGTTATGTTAGTGCATGCATGTGCATGTATGCATGTTCATTTATGTTAGTGCATGTATGTTATGATTACATGTTCCTGCATGTATGAATGCATGTTCATTTATATGTATGTAAGGTTATGTATGCATATATGTATGTTAGTGTTTGTGCCTATATGTTTATGCATGTGTGTTTGTGAATGTATGTTCATGCATATATGTGTTAGTGTATGTCATTTATGTAAGTGTGTATGTCATGTATGTATGCATGTTTATTTATATGTGTGAATGTATGTATATAGGTATGTTAATGCTATTTATGTATGCATATTCATTTGTGCATACATATATATGCATATGAGTTATGATAGTGTATGTTATGTCATGTATGTATGTTAGCATGCATGTGATGCATGTTAGCTTATATAATATGTATGAATATGTATAATTATATGAAGCAATGTACTTATATGAATGATTGATGTACGCTAAAGTAATTGTATGAACGAATTATTTTATTGCAATGAGTATGTTTAAATAAATGAATGTACTTATATATATGTGTGTTTAAGAAAAGTTAATTATCTTATAACTAAGTTTTTTATATATATGTTAAGATTTAAATGAGTGTTTAATCTTTTATAAGAGCTTAATAATATTTCTCATGCAATTTTTCAGATGAATTGCAGCGCTATTGAAGACGAACTAAAGATTTGAAGTGTGAAAGAATTTTCTTAGCTAAAATCTAGTGTTTAGTTTGTATAGGATATCATTTTATGAACAGAATCTTATAGCTTTTGTACAGGAAATCAATCATTAATCTAGTTTAATTTCATCTTTATGTTATCAAATAGTTCCTTTTTACCTACATCTAACTTTGAAATTTTATTTCCTAGTCCAATTGAAGAAATTGAAGAACTAGTTAAAGATAAGATTATAGAAGAAACTTTGAATACAAGAGAATTTGATCGTAGATTATCTAGAACTTTGCCATTAATTTCCATTGTTCCACCTAGTATTGAAGATAGTGAAGATCTTTTTCCACCATCCGTAACTAGAAACATTGAAAATTCTCAAGACGATTTAGACATAACTGAAAGCATTAAAGATCAGGTAGTTCGTGAGAAATTAATCTTACCATCCTATTTTGATGCAGTAAAAAGATATAGAAAGCTTTGCCCTACGAACCTTAGGAAAGATTATACTTATTCTGCATAGTCACCCTGTGTGCGCCGTTAGCGAGACTATTGAATTGATCCGCCAGTCATCGCAAATCGCTCCCATATTTGAACCTGACGTGAAACAATGGCACAACAGGACAGGTGTAAACACTATTTTTTTCTTGCATATGCATTCGCTTGGTTTAGGCTACGTGTTTGCAACAACTTGAGGTGGTCACCTTGTAGAGGTAGAAATTACAAACCTTGTAATTCCCTGGTTGTTGAGGGCTGAGCTTATGCTCTGAGCACCTCCACGAGAATAGGCAAGTCGTGATCCTCATCTCTTCACCCTTACCATCATGTATCTGAAGAAATATGTTTGCACACACAACACTTAGATTCTTTGTATTAGGCATTTATTGCTCAACAAATGTAACTTAAAAAATTCACATGCACTCTAGCTTCTGCACCAACTGTCAGGTATATTTCCTAAACTTGCATCTGTTTGTTACTATTTAAGTAGAATTTTAGGAGAACTTAAAATATTAGGAATTGCTAGATTTAAAATTAAAAAAGAATTTTCATTTGAAAGTTAGTATTTATTTAGGATTTTTTTCTTAGTACGATTTTAGTTTAAAAATTCAAAAAGAAATTTATTTGAAAAGTTAGTATCTATTTAGGATTGTTAGATTAGCATGATTTTAGTTTAAAAATTCAAACAAGAAATTTTGTTTTGAAAGTTAGTATCTATTTTCAAGACTTGTTTAAAGGTTTTAAACTTAAGTAAAGCTGGAACCAAAAAACTTAATTGGTTTGGTAAGAGAACAAAAAACTAAAGTTCAAGAAGAAATTAAGGATTATATTAAAAACTTAAGTCTAGTTCTAACATACATAATAAAATGGATGAGTTATTTAAAAATATGATGTCAGAAACCCAAGGACAAAAAGTAGTTGAAGCTATGCTAAAAGAAAAAGGAAAATTCACTAGAGTTAACACAACTAATTATTTAGACGCTTTTGAAGACCTAGCAAAACTACATGGTTTGCCTAAAACTAAATGGGTAACATTTTTAGTAAGACTTGCAATAGGTTCAGCCATTAGTGTAATAGAACCTCATAAAGCACTTAAGTGGGAAGAATTAAAAAAAAAAATGCATAAAGAATTTTACTTAGAAGATTATAGTCAACACAATAGGGAGGGATTTATGAAGTGGCTTAGCACTCCTAAGTCCCAAATATCCCTTACACAACTACATGGTGAATTTATGAAGAGATTTTCACAATTACCTGAGCAAGATAGGACTGCACTTACACCAGATATAGTTCTTTATTTCCTAAAAGTTTTACCTACAGACATTAGAAGTGAAGTAGAAAAAAGACTAGAAGAACTTGGGAAAAGATATGGTTTAACGAAGGATTGGGCGGTTCTAAAACAAGTAGTAGAAGTAGTAGCACAAATGAAACAAAGGCAGTCATTATTATATGATATGAATTTAAGTTTTCCAATAGTAGGACCAACTACTCAAAATCCTAAAATTAATATAAACTCTAGTACAATTGAACAAGCATCAACATCTAAAATTCCTAGTGAGTTACAATTTGAGATATTATTTAATAAAATAGATAATATGATGTAGATGCATACGGCTATATCTAAGGAAGTGGCTACACTTCAAAACACAGTTCATTCCTTAACTAGTCAAGATAGAACAATTTTAGGACCTCAGTTTACTCATGCCCCACAAATGAATCCTATACCTATAGCACGTGTAATGAATCAACCAGTAGCTTAGAATAATGAATGAAGAGGCACACCCACCCGACGATGTGTTTGGTGCGACTCCACTGAACATATGTCTTATGCCTGTGAATCTCTAAAAGAGGCAAAAGAAAGAAAACTAGTTATTGATATTGATAAAAAACTATGTGACTACCGCACCCACCTCCTACTAGCTGTAAATTGGGGAAAAGGTGGAATGCAAAAACTATATGAAAATATATATGAGGCACAAAGAAGCTCATCTGGGGTTAGATTAGAATGTGATGAAAGTGATCTAGATGATGAAACATCAAATGAAACCAAAAATTATTCAATAGAAGCATTGATAAAACCTAGAGATGATATAATGAACAAAACAGAATGGAACTCACCTATAGATAATTTCTCTATTTTTTCACATATAGCAAATGTGGAAGAAAAGAGAAAAAGAGATCAAACTCAAGATTTACATGAAACTAATCAAAGAGTAACTAGAAAACAATTGAGAAAAGAACTTAAAAATGTACAATTTAATGAAAACACAAATTTAGATTCAAATGAGCAGAAAAGAAGAGATATAAGGGAGGGCAAACAACCAGAGACATCAAACAAACCTAGTGAATTAGATTCAAAGACTAATGAAGAAACAGATAAAAATGAGGGAAAAACAAAGAAGCCTAAAAGAATTCCAAAAGCTATTTTAACTTCAAAACTTGAACAAAAAAATGACACAAAAGAAATACTATATGATATTCTTTTAAAAAGTCAAGTGACTATGTCACTTGAACAATTATTTACTATAGCTAAATTAGAATTTAAAGATAACTTTATTAAAATGATTAAAAGAAAAAGATTTCCATTAAATACTGATACTGAAATGCATGACAATGTAGATGTAACTCATATTTCTAAAGATTCTTTTTCTTCTGATTTTGATGATGAGAAAGAAAGTGAAGGATATGTTAATAAAAAAATTTTTAGGACCAATTCTTCTAAATAATATACAGGAAAAATCTGAAAGCAATTACAAAAAGAGTTTTTGGGCCAGGGGAACACCTGAGATTAAAGTTAATTTAGGAGATAGGAAAAATTCTTGTACAGCTTTAGCTTTACTAGATTCAGGTTCAGAAATAAACATAATATCAAAAGAATTATATGATAAATTTAGATGGCCTATGGATAAACAACATGGGTGGATTATGAGAACAGCAGACAACGGATGTGGTGCACTTTTAGGAGCATGTGCCAACATTCCAATTTCAATAGTTGGAATAAGTGAAACATTTCACTTTTTCATACAAGATAACTGTTCTTATGAAATCATCTTAGGACAACCTTTTATCTGTGAAACTCGTATGGAAACAAAAATAATGGAAGATGGCTCTGCATATGCAAGATTTAGATCAAAAGATGACTTACAATCCTTACAAGTAATGACTGTTAACCCAAACCATATAAGAAATAGAGAACAAATTAGGAAAACACCTATCAGATCACAAGAGAAGATGCACGAGAGTCATCTATCTCTTAGTGATTTTGGAACATACTTTGATCAAAATTTTTAATAGAGACCATTGTTGAGCGGGATAACAGTGGTAACTGGTTTGAAATCTCGCAGAAAAGTGTACATAAAATAGAAAATTTTTCTATTATTTTACATCTTCAAAATTACAAATTTTAAATAGTAAAGATATTCCTAGAAAAATAATGAAAAAACATGAAAAATGTTTTAAAGATAAAGGATATATGTCTAAAAATAAAAATATTGAAAATGTAATTGAAACTTCTTTTTCTACTACTTTATTTGAAGAAATTAATGAGACCTTACATGATGAAAAATTATTACATGTTATTCTTTTAAACTCATTAAATGAATATGATTTAATTTTAAAATTTGTTTCTGATTTTCATGAAGTTAAAATTAATACAAGGTATAAAACAGTAGATAAAAAAGTGAAACCTGTAGCTCAAGCTTTACCTGAAGGAAGTGACCAGAAAATAAAACAAGTAGCTAATGATCCCATCTTACGTGATATTTTGAAAATAGGACATAAATTTACTGATGAAACTATTAAATTGATAATGAAGATTCTTTTTTATTGCCTACTGAACGTGAATTGTTTCGTGAAATGATTAGAAAACATGGAAAAGCTTTTTCTCTTTATCCTCATGAAATAGGATGTGTTGACCCTAGAATAGTATCTCCTATGATCATATTTACCGTAGCCCATATACCTTGGAATCTTTGCCCTATACCAGTTCCAAAGGCTCATTTACCTAAGCTAATGAAACTGCTTAAGGAGAAGATGCATATGAAAATTTTAGAACCTTCCTCCACACCTTATTCTAATAGATGGTTTATTGTTCCTAAAAAGAATGGTAAACTTAGATTTATTCAAGACTTACAACCCATAAATAAAGTTACTATTAGGAACGTGGGAACCGGCCCTATTGTAGGAGAATTTGCCGAAGCTTTTGCTGGGCATTCTATCTATTCTATGGGTGATTTATTTTCAGGGTATGACCACTTCCAGCTTGCTACTGAGAGTAGAGATATTACTATGATGAAGACTCCTTTAGGATTAGTTCGTATGTGTACTCTTCCTCAAGGAGCTACAAATTTGGTAGCACATATGATGAACGCAATGAATATGGTTCTTCATGATTTTATTCCTAATGTGAACATGCCGTTTATAGATTATATTCCAATTAAAGGCTGTGAAGAAAAATAAAAAGATGAAACATTAGATTCTTTAGGATGTAGGAAGTTTGTATCTAATCATATATTAGATTGTGAGAAAATAATTAAAAGATTTGAAGAAGTAGGATTAAATTTTTCTATAGAAAAATCAGTATTTGGAGTTAATGAAGTTTTAATTGTAGGACATTTATGTGGTTACTATGGTCGTGGGCCTTATCCTCAAAAAGTAGATGCTATAAATAAATTATATGAAACTTGTAAGAACATTAGTGAGGTTAGACATTTCTTAGGAGCATGTGTATTTTATGCTATTTGGATTCCGCATTATGCCCATGTAGCTAATCCGTTGTATGATTTACTTAGGAAAAATAGAAAATTTAAATGGACTAAAACTCATGTTAAAGCAATGAAGAAATTAAAAAGTTTACTTTCTAATGCACCTATTTTAAAACGTGTAAATTACTCTAATAATAAACCGATTATTTTAACTGTAGATACTAGTCCCATAGGATAGGATGGATAATAGGGCAAGATGATAGTGAGGGAAATAGATACACTATTAGATTCGGGGCTAAAATTTTACATGAAACTCAAAAAAATTATCCATAAATAAAACGTGAATTATGGGGTCTAGTTACTGTGTTAAAGGCTGATAAGGAGTATTTTATAGGAGCTAATGTAGTATTGTTTACCATTAATAGGAATGATTACTAATTGTTCTTCTTCAGATATAGCTATGTTAAGGTGGATATCTTATATTAAGTTTATTAATCCCGTTTTAAATCATATTTCTAGAAAAATTAACTCTATTATAGATATGCTTTCTAGGGCTAAGTTTGAAGATGATGACATGATTGAAACTGAATTAAATGTGATTAATTATATTTCTGATGTTTATGTGTATGAAAAATTTAATGAAAATGAGTATTGAGGGAATTTGGTATGATATAGGATATTATCTTAGCACTTTGAAGCAATTACCTGTTTGGTCAGCTAATAGATTTAGAGACATTAGGAAACATGCATTTAATTTCTTTCTAAAAGATGGTTTTATTTGGCATCATGCAAAAGGAAAAATTAGATATCCGCAACGAGTTTTAGGAAATAAAAATCTTCAAAAAAGAGTTATGATAGATATGCATGAAACTCTTTGGGCAGGACATAAAGGCTTTTATGCGACGTATGATAAAATTAGAGAAGCTTATTGGTGGCCGGGTATGTATGTGAATATACGTGACTTTGTAAGTTCTTGTACTACTTGTCAGGTACATTCATCAGTTAGACATAGAGAACCTTTGCACCCTACCCATCCTCCTTGTATTCATTACAAGTGGGTAGTTGATTTAGTGACCATGCCTAAAGGTTTAGATAGGATGAGATATATAGTTTTAGCTAGGGAAGACTTGGCTAATCATGTAGAGGGTAGAGCTCTTCATACTAAAACTACTTATAACATATGTAAATTTTTGTTAGAAGAAGTAATGTCTAGATTTGGCTATGTAGAAAAGATAGTAGGAGATAGGGGTGAGTTAGATGCTAGAGAGGCTAGAGAATTCTTTGACCAACATGGGATTCGTCTGTCTCTCACTACTGCTTATAATCTGGAGTCTAATGGTAAGATTGAACGAGGTCATCCCTCTATTGTGAAGGCAATTGCTAAGGCTTGCAATGGTGATACAACGCAATGGCCTAAATTGTTTCCTTTCGCATTATGGGCAGACAGGATGACGTATACTAGATCTACAAGATTTATGCCTGCAAAACTAATGAACTATCAGAAGCCAATTTTTCCTATCCAGACCCAGATTATTTCATGGACGACGCTTCTGTGGAATAATGAGATGACTCGTGAAGATCTGATTTCTATTAGGATTATGCAGTTAAATCTAGGAAATAAAATGATTGCAGAATCTGTATAGAAAGTTAGAGAATCAAGTCTTAAAAATAAAATCTATTTTGATAAAAAACATAGACTTAGACCTCGTACTATAGAAGTAGATGATTGGGTATTAGTTTATGATAGTACTTTTGATACACAGTATGATGCTAGGAAAAAGTTAATTAAAAGATGGTTTGGTCCGTATGTAGTTGTAACTGTATTTGATAATGGTACATTTAAACTTAGAGAATTTGATGGTTCTTTGTTGAAGAATTTGATTGCAGGTAAAAGAGTTAAACTGTTTAAGAAGAGAAATAATGAAGAATATGAGATTGACAAGATTGATGCTGATGATGATGTTGATGAAGATGAAGATTAAAATATCTAGTTAAAATCAGGTGAAAAAGTTTTAATTGACCTTTGATTTTTTGTGTATATGCATAGCATTACTGCATGTGTTAAAAGGATATGTTCAAATTTATTTAAAAAAATCAAGTAGCATTTAAGATGTAAAAATATCTGATATATTTATGATTGAAGGATGAAAACTTGTATTTATATGAACTGAATCAGATAGTTAAATAGAAATTTTGGAATTGGAAGCTTGTGGAAGAAATGGTAGCCTTATTTTGAATACATGTATATGATGAAAATTTTATCCATTAGTAAGTGGGATTTTTGTATCTTGCTATTTATTCCTTATGAGATCTGACCTCTAAATGAATTTAAAAACAAAAAAATAAAATAAAATAAAAAAATAAAGCTTCATACCCAATTAGCATATATGTATGTGTTTGTAGTTGGTGCGCTATGTTGGGCTAGTAGGCGGGTGGAACAACCTTGGTCGGGTGATCAAGGCTACGAGCTGACGCTAGTTTCATCATAGGCCTAACCTTTATGTTGTCATGCACCTGCATGGGTCGGTAGGCGGGTGGAGTTACTCTGGTCAGGCGATCAGATCCAGGAGCTGATGTCAATTTCATGTAGGGCTGACATAGTTTTGTCGTGCGCTATACCGGGTTGGCAGACAAGTGGAATAAACTTGGCCGGGTGGACAAGTCCAGGAGTCGCACCCAATTTCGATATAGGCCGATTTGTGAAAAATAAATAAAGAGCTGAGTTGGGATGAAGTAATAAAGCAAAAGACAAAAAAATGATATGAAAAAAGCAATGAATAGAGAGTCAGACCATAGGACATAAAAGTAAGAGGCATATAATTCTATTAAGTGATGAAAAAAATTTTAGTATATGCTGTTATGCAGGATAAGTTACTTATTCAAAGCAAGTTACGTGAACAGAAGGACTATGACACTTATGATTTATTCCTATAAATGCTTGTTTAAATGTGGATTCAGAGATATAACATGATATTTATATCACTAATATCTACTTTGTTTTTTTTAAATGATTTGTACTAATCTTTTTAATTGCACAAAGTATGAATGCATCATAAAATAAACCTTTGAAAAATTTAAAACTTATTTTCAAAAGAATTTGATATGTTCCACTTGAATCTATAGGTTGGCCCATCAGGACGATGTGCAGGTTTAGTGGAGGCGGATGTCGGAAAGAATTTATTACTCTTAAAATCTTACTAAAATTAAAAGATTAATTGATTGTTATAAGTTTGAATAATTTATGAAATTTTTGACTAGTGTTTGATTCTAATTTTTGCAGGACAAGAAGTTTGATGAATAATATCAAGATGGGAAGTATTTATCTAATTGTTTTCTAATATAATTAAGGGTATAGATGAAAAATCAAGGGTTAGTTAAGGATTTGTCTATGTTTTGAAAGTAAATGCAAAGGTATTTAAGGGTCAATTGTAGGTTTTGAACATGTTTTATAGGGTTCAAGCTTAGTTTCAAGGTTAATTAAGGTTTAATTAATAAATCTAAAGGGTATTGAAGGTTAGAAGATTAGTTTATGGGTTAGTTGGGGTTAAAAATCATGGTTTGAAGTTAGTTGAAGGGTAAATCTATGGTTAAGAGATTAATTAAGTAGGTTTTAGTCTATAAATGAGTTAATAAATAGGGAAAATATAATAAATGGAACCTTAGCAAAATATTTCAAATAAAAAAATATGTTAATTAAAAAATTGTCATTATTTTCACTAAGGTTATGGTAATAATTAAATTTATTGATGGGTTTAATTTAATTTATTCTAAAGATTTGTATTTATTCTAGATTAATTAAATAAATTAAAAGGAATTGAAAGGTTGTATTTAAAACTAAAGTCTATGGTCAAGTAAATATTTAATTATGTGGTTGTGTGAATTTTTGGGAAAAACAAATAAAGAATTTTCCACGCCTAAAATCTTGTTGAAGTGTTGTTGAGTTAAAGAGGAGTTAATGTGGGCTGCATGGATCACTTATCTAAGGGAAAATGTGGGCTATGGTGGGCTACTCTCATCTATATAAAGAGGGGACTACGTACTCACAAGCTCATGTGATTTTTCAGGCACTCTATTTTCCTTTGCTCTAGACTATAGTCATTTATGCACACATTTCCATGACTGTCCTCTGACAGAAGGAGAGAGAAGTCCATCTCTCTTACTTT
The DNA here is from genome assembly GCA_020310875.1 of Ceratopteris richardii. NCBI lineage: Eukaryota > Viridiplantae > Streptophyta > Polypodiopsida > Polypodiales > Pteridaceae > Ceratopteris > Ceratopteris richardii. The sequence goes on from CM035416.1 coordinate 5,530,120, forward strand.
TGTCCTTCAATTTATGGAAAGCAAATTTTTTTGCCTTGGAAAATGGTTGATGCAGAGAGATGGGGAGACGTTGTATTTTTTCTCTGTCCATTTATTTCTCCCTTTTTTCTTTTCTCTTCCATTTTTCCCTTCTTTCCGTCCTTTTATTTCTTCTTCTCCCTCTTCTTTAATGCTTTTATTCCCTTCTCTTTCTTCCTCTCCCTCTCTTTCTCTGCTGGCGGCGCAGTAGAGCTACGCGCACAACAGAGAGAGAGAGAGAGAGAGAGAGAGAGAGAGAGAGAGAGAGAGAGAGAGAGAGAGAGAAGAGAGTATTAAATGTTTTTTTATTTTTCTTTTAATTTTTCTTTTTTTCTTTTCTTTTGTCCTTTCTTCCTCAATCTCTTCCTCTGTCCCTGGAGTCGACGACAAAGGTGACTATCGCATAGAGAGAGAGAGAGAGAGAATGAGAGAAGTTTTGTTTTTTATATTACAAATATGATTTCTTTTTAATGTTTATATAATAAGATTTAAATATTTTATTTTAGTAGTTACTATAAATATTATTTATTATTTATATATTAAAATATATGTGAAATAAATATTATTTAGAAATATTTATGTTTATTTATATATATGTGTGACTGAATATGTATGTATTTATTTATGTGTGTGGAAGTATATTTTATATATGTCTTAATATATATGTTATTATATATTTGTTTAAATATAAGTATATATATTTAAGTATTTATGTATATGTGTGTGTGTTTAATTAATTAGATTGATTACTTAGTGAATGTATGATTTGTTATCCTACTGTTTTTTGTGTGTTCACAGGTTAGCAAAAAAAGAAGCAATTTAGCCTTATTTTCACCCAAAGATTTCATTATTCCTTCTAACTTCTCTTTATCCCAATAATTATCCTATCTATTCCTTTCCTTTTCTTACCCTGAATCCAAGCTTCTTCAACCCTTAGCTTGTTAGGAACTTATTAGAAAATGCATTTAGTAAATATTGTACCCATGTTAGGTATATTAGTGCATATAAGGCATGTTAGTTAAGGTAATGCATATTAGATGTTAAGTAATGCATGTATATGTTAGGTAGTGCATGTTAGAAGTTAGGTATTGCAAATTAGATGTTAGAAGTTAAATTAATGCATGTTAGAAGTGTATGCATGTTAGTTAATGCATGTCAATTATTGTATGCATGTTAGCTATTATTTGTATATCATGTATGCATGCATGTTGATTTATCTTATGCATGTATGATAGTGTTTACATGTATGTATACATGTCATGCATGTTTGCTTGTTTCATGTTAGTGCATGTATGTTCATGCATGGTTGCTAGTGCATGTGCATGTATGCATATGATTTCGTTTAGCATATCATGTGAGGTTGCTAGTGCATGTGCATGTATGCATGTTCATTTATGCATGTGCATGTATGCATATGATTTTGTTTGCATATCATGTTTGTATTTAAGTGCATGTATGTCATGCATGTATGCATGTTCATTTATGCATGTGCATGTATGCATGAGAGTTATGTTTATGCATGTATATATGCATGTTCATTTATGCATGTGCATGTATGCATGTGCGTTATGTTAGTGCATGCATGTGCATGTATGCATGTTCATTTATGCATGTGCATGTATGCAAGAGAGTTATGTTTATGCATGTATATATACATGTTCATTTATGCATGTGCATGTATGCATGTGAGTTATGTTAGTGCACGCATGTGCATATATGCATGTTCATTTATGTTAGTGCATGTATGTTATGATTACATGTTCCTGCATGTATGAATGCATGTTCATTTATATGTATGTAAGGTTATGTATGCATATATGTATGTTAGTGTTTGTGCATGTATGTTTATGCATGTGTGTTTATGAATGTATGTTCATGCATATATGTGTTAGTGTACGTCACTTATGTATGTGTGTATGTCATGTATGTATGCATGTTTATTTATATGTGTGCATGTATGTATATAGGTATGTTAATGCAATTTATGTATGCATATTCATTTGTGCATATGTATGTATGCATATGAGTTATGATAGTGTATGTTATGACATGCATGTATGTTAGCATGCATGTGATGCACGTTAGCTTATATAATATGTATGAATATGTATAAGTATATGAAGCAATGTACTTATATGAATGATTGATGTACGCTAAAGTAATTGTATGAACGAATTATTTTATTGCAATGTGTATGTTTAAATAAATGAATGTACTTATATATATGTGTGTTTAAGAAAAGTTAATTATCTTATAGCTAAGTTTTTTTATATATGTTAAGATTTAAATGAGTGTTTAATCTTTTATAAAAGCTTACTAATATTTCTCATGTGATTTTTCAGATGAATTGCAGCCCTGTTGAAGACGAACTGAAGATTTGAAGTGTGAAAGAATTTTCTTAGCTAAAATCTAGTATTTAGTTTGTATAGGATATCATTTTATGAACAGAATCTTATAGCTTTTGTATAGGAAATCAGTCATTAATCTAGTTTCATTTCATCTTTATGTCTGAAGAGGCTTCATCAAATAGTTCCTTTTTACCTACATCTACCTTTGAAATTTTATTTCCTAGTCCAATTGAAGAAATTGAAGAACTAGTTAAAGATAAGATTATAGAAGAAACTTTGAATACAAGAGAATTTGGTCGTAGATTATCTACAACTTTGCCATTAATTTCCATTGTTCCACCTAGTATTGAAGATAGTGAAGATCTTTTTCCACTATCTGTAACTAGAAACATTGAAAATTCTCAAGACAATTTAGACGTAACTGAAAGCATTAAAGATCAGGTAGTTAGTGAGAAATTAATCTTACCATCCTATTTTGACGCAGTAAAAAGATATAGAAACGCTTTGCCCTACGGACCTTAGGAAAAACTATACTTGTTTTGCATAGTCACCCTGTGTGCGCCGTTAGCGAGACGATTGAATTGATCCGCCAGTCGTCGCAAATCGCTCCCATGTCGCACGTCGACTAGCTCAGAAAACTTTTTATCTATGGAAGAGACAATCAACTTCAAATGCTCATAGAGACCAGCCTGATTACAATTAGAAGAAATCCTTTTATGGGAGTGATGTGCATAGGTTTGAGTGTATATAATGGACAAAATTATAAGTAATAAGGAAAATATGCTATAGGAATGAATTAGACACTCAACAGTGATACCTCCTATTTTTCAAGAATATGCAGAGATTGACCTTGAGACAGCGAAACTAAAATTTCTCTAAATTTACTAAACTAAATGATACTAAAATTTATAGGAATTAACTAGACACTAATATCTTTCAAATAAGCCATCTTGCACTCAATTTGGAGCTCTGTAGAGAGAGCAGCAGCCTCTACACAATTACTATTAGCGAAGAAGATGATATAGAGAATTGAAGGAGCAAGACAATGATGGTCACAACCACCACAAATTCGTGGGATTTGGGCTCTATCTTTCTACGTTTACATGTGTAAAGCTCAAGGCTTTTACAATGGTAAAAGATGTATGAAAAACGTTTTTAAAAAATACAATAAGTGAGTATAAAAAAAAGAACTCTCCAACGGATATTCTTTCGATGCGATAGCCTTTGATGTAGATCAAATCCACCTCAAGCATAGTGTAAGCTTGATGTTCTAGCAGCTTTCCCTCAAGCTAAAGTATGCTTGAGTCTTAATTTTTTGATAGGTTGAATACCTGCCATAGCTTTGAATCTATAAAGATTTATTCCATCAAGTGCCTTCGTCATCATATCTACTACTTGCTTTTCAGTTGGAAGAAAAGAAATGTCAATCTCCTTTGTCATGAGCTTCTCCTTAATGTGAGTGGTAATGCACTTCTATGTGTTTGGTTCTTGCATGGAAAATAGAGTTTGCTGCTAGATGCATAGAACTTACATTATCTCCAAATATGTGAGGTTTGGAACTCACAAGTCCCAAATCTATATACAATGTCTTTAACCATATTTCCTCTTGAGTTGCTATGATCAAGCCTCTATACTCTGCTTCCGTCGATGATAAAGCAACTATTGGTTGCTTCCTGGGACTCCATGACACTAGCTTTGAACCTACAAATGCTAAGTAACGAGAAGTACTTCTTATATCATCCTTAGCTCTTGCCCAATCTACATCTGAACAGATTTTGATATCCAAATATGAAGAGTAAGGATAGAATATACCTTCGTTAATTGTACCTTTGAGATACTTAAGTACTCTCTTAGCTGCATCCATGTGTGGTCTTCTTGGTGAGTGCATGAATTGACTGAGCACTCCCACACTATATGAGAGGTTTGCCCCTATATGAGTAGCATATATCAAGCTACCTACCAAGCTTTGATATTCTTTTCTGTTGTCAATTTTCTCACCTTCATTAACACTAAGTTTATGATTTATCTCCAAAGGTGTACCTCCACGTTTAGTATTCTCCATTTTAAACTTGAGAAGAAGATCTTGAATGTTTCTTCTCTGAGTCAAATACATTCCTTCATCTGTGTATATCACCTGCATACCTAGGAAATATGTGAGCTCACCTAGGTCATTGATTTTGAACTCCTCTTGCATGTGTCTCTTGATCCTTTGAATGCCATTTAGCTCATCACTTGTCACAATAATATCATCTACATATACACATAGATAGATAACCTCATCGTGATCCCTTTTGATGAATAGAGAAGGATCTACGCTGCTAGGTTTGAACCCTTGATCTTGAAGATATGTAACCAACCTATAATTCCAAGCTCTAGGAGCTTGTTTCAATCCACACAATGCTTTCTTAAGTTTGCAAACATAAGCTGGATGATTAGGGTTTTCAAAACCTGGTGGTTGTGACATGTATACCTCTTCACTTATCCAACCATTTAGAAATGAATTTTTCACATCAAGTTGGAGGAGTATCCAATTCCTTGCAGCAGCTACACTTATCAATGTTCTGATTGTCATCATCTTTGCAACTGGTGAGAATGTTTCCTCATAGTCTATACCATGAGTTTGTGAGCATCCTTTGGCAACTAATCTTACCATGTACCTACAAACTGATCCATATAAATTTCTTTTAACTTTATATACCCATCTACAATCAGTTACCTTTTGATTTGATGACATTGGAACCAAATCCCAAGTGTCCATCTCCTTCAATGCATCTATTTCTTCTTTCATGGCCTTTTCCCAATTAGGGTTTTCCTTTGCCTCTTCATAGGTTGAGGGTTCCTATGAAATAGAGTCTTTTGACAAGTAGATTGAATGCTTCATAACAAATATGGAATCATATCCATAGCTTTCTGGTTGTTTTGTCTCTCTTGCTTATCTTCTAGGTGCTTGCTTGGAGCATTCTCTAACCCTTGCATCTTTGCTTTGCCTCTTGCTACCTTTTGTTTGTCTTCATCATACCAAGACCTGTGTTCTTCAAACACAACATCTCTACTTGTAGTGAATTGCTTGGTTGAAGGATTATAGAACATGTATTCCATCTCAGTTGAATCATATCCAATAAACACTTCCTTTGTTTCCCTTTCATCTAGCTTACCTTTTATTTGTGATGGTACATGAACATAAGCTAAAGAACCAAAAACCTTGCAATATCCAAGACTAGGTTTTCTTCCATGCCATGCTTCATAGGCATCATACCTTGAAGTGACTTGGATGGTAGTTGAAATAGCCTTTGGCCATAGATAATGTGGCAACTTCTTCTTCTCTTCAAGCATTGTTCTAGATGATCCAACCAATGTCTTGTTTCTCCTCTTGGTGATTCCATTTAGTTGAGGAGAGTACCTGGTAGTCACTTCCCTTTTGACACCTTTATCTTGCAAGAACTCATCACAATGCTTGGAGAAGTATTCTCCCCCTCCATCAGATCTAAGCTTCTTTAGTGATCTACCTGTATGATTTGCCACATGTGCTAGATACTTCTTGAAGCAATCAAATACTTCATTCTTACTCTTGATAAAGTATAGAACAATCCATCTACTATGGTCATTAATAAATGAGGCGTAATACCTTGATCCTACCAATGAAGGTTCTTGACTTGGTCCCCACACATCTGTATGTACTAAGTTCAATAAGTTGTTGTGGATGTAGCCTATGTGGTTGAATGGTTGTCTTTGTGCCTTTCCAATTTGACATGCATAACGCATGTTGATCATGTGTTTCTTGATATGTTCGATAGTCCTATGACACTTTGATCCCTGTATATATCCTTCAAGGTTCTTTCATTCACATGAGCAAGTCTCTTATGCCACACTTCAAGCTCACTTAGGGTTTGAGACTTAAAAGTGAATAGAGCTATGTTTGTGGTTTTTCCTAATTCAAAAGTAAAGAGACTACCATGCTTCTCACCCCTGCCTATCTTCTTGAAGCCTTAACATCGATCTTCCACAAAAGCTCCATGTTGGATGAACCTAACTTGCAAGCCTTTTTCAACTATTTGGCCTACACTTGTTAGGTTTTTAGTGATAGTGGGTACATAGAGAGCCTGACTTAGAATGCTTGTCCTACTATTGGAAGCTTTGACATTACCAATCTTCTCGACATTGTGCTTTGTATCATCCCCTATTTGTACTTCATGTCTATGCTTTGGACTTTCCAAATTAGGTAGAAGAGCAATGTTGCCTACAACATGATTTGAACATCCTGAATCTATGTAGTACCAATGATCATCTTCTTTACCTTCTCTGTGGCCTAGATTCATAAGAAGCAATGAGTCTTCATGTGGTTGATCTTCTGAATAATTGTTGTAGTCCCTTCTATTATAGCCTCTATTGTTATTGTTGAAGTTGTGTCCACCTCTACCTCTATTGCTGTCATATCCACCTCTTCCACTTCCTTTCTGGGTCTTCCCATCGAACTAGCAATTCTGAGTGGTGTGGTTGGTCTTATCACAAATGGCACAAGGTTGAACATTCTAACCTTTGGCTTTGTCTTGCTTTGGTCCTTTATTCTTTCCATTCCACTTGTGCTTGCCTGCAAAGTTGGCTTGGGAAGTCTCTTCTTCATCTTCTTCCTTCTTCTTTCCTTTCTGCTACTTATCCTTCTTATCTGCATATAGAGCACTAGTTGAATTACCATGATACGTGTTACCTTCCTTTATGCTATTGTTGGCCTCTTGATTGAAGATTTGTCCAAGAAAGATGTTGAAGTCTGGAGCTTGCACATCCATGATGAGATCATAAGGGGTCGTGAAAGATTGCCATTGCTTATCACTTCGAATGCCATTGAGAATTTGCCTCATGATGACCTCTTCTTCAATCAGATCTCTAACAGGTGCTAAGTGATCCCCAATATCCTTGACCTTGGTAACAAAATCCATGATGGTTTGTTTAGGTGTCTTCTTCATTTGGTTAAACTTGTTCCAAAGATGATTTTTTCTTGCTTTTGTACTGGCGAAAAAGAAAGGCTCGAGGGCATCCCAAATCTCTAGAGATGTCTTGCATCCTCTATATGTGGTAATAGAAAGTCAAAGATAGATTTTAGTACGCACAAGCTTCCTTAAATATCCCTCGTGCACCAAAGTGTGAGCTTATCTATCTTCTCTTGTGCAGGTCCTCCTTTGCATCTTGGAATAGGCATAGCTTCATCACCTGCTACAATTCCATAAAGACTTCTATCTTGCAAATAGGCCTACATTTTGATTTGCCAATCCACATAGTTGTGTTGATCAAGCTTCTTGATCATTGAGGGAAAGCCATCACCCATCTTGATTTAGCTCTGATACCACTGAAAGAACTTGGAGAAGCTTCTAGGAGGTAGAAACGTGAGTTTCAAACCAATGAAGTTTGGTCTAGCCAACCGACACAAGAACGACCCTTGAGCTTATGGAGACTCAAAAAAACCCTATAGGCATGTGATAAGTGCAATGAAATTCACTATGTACTTTGGAGCATCAAGGAGAAAGATTCAACACCAAACATATAGGTTCGTGCATCGACTAGCTAAAAAAACTTACTATCTATGGAAGAGACAATGAACTTCAAATGCTCATAGTGACGAGCGTGATTACAATTAGAAAAAATCCTTTTATGGGAGTGCGACACATAGGGTTAAGTGTATATAATGCAAAAAAGTATAAGGAATAAGAAAAATATGCTATAGGAATGAATCAGACACTCAACCGTGGTACCTCCTATTTTTCAAGAATATGCAGAGATTGACCCTCAGATAGAAAAACTGCGATTTCTACCAATCTAATAAAGAAAATGCTAAGAAACTCTTGAGGCATAAACAAGACATCAATACCTTTTCAACGAGCCATCTTGCACTCAATTTGGAGCTCTGTAGAGAGAGTAGCAACCTCTACAAGATTACTATTGGTGAAGAAGATGATGTAGAGAATTGAAGGAGCAAGACAATCATGGTCACAAGTGTATGTATATTGCTTCCATGTATTGTACAAGTGATTTCAAGTCTTTATATAGAATCTAGAAGAGATCCACGACTTCTACAAGTGGATTTTGAATTCAAATGAATGTGAGAATGGTTGTTGGAGGGAATCAATTCACTTTCCTACAATCTAGGAAAAGTGAAGATCTAGTTTGATCTAGTTTTATGTGATTGATTGCTTGATTGAAAGCAACTCAACCAGCAAAAATTCGTGGGATTTGGTATCTTTCTAATTTTACATGTGTAAAGCTCAAGGCTTTTACAATGCTTAAAAGATCCATGAAAAATCTTTTAAAAAAAATACAATGAGTGTGCATAAGAAAAAGAACTCTCCAATGGATATTCTCTCCACACGATAGCCTTTGATGTAGATCAAATCCACCTCAAGCATAGTGTAAGCTTGATGTTCCTACATGTGGCACATAAAAGAAGCCTCGAGCAAGAGGCTCAAGATTACAAGCTCATTGGTGATAATCTATATAAATGTGGGAGAGACGGTCATCTAAGGACATGTGTGCACGAGAGTGAATATCTCAACCTCTTGGAAGCAACCCATCAAGGTGCAATAGGAGGCCATTTTGGGCCTAACCGTGTGATTATGGCCATACTATTTTCAAGATTATGGTGGCACACTCGCCATATGGATGCCTACACATATGTAAAACGATGTGATGTATGTCAAAGGGCTTAGTATCCTATACATAGAGTCTAGATGCCCCGACGACCCATGATGGGAGGATGCACATTCTCAAAATAGGGAATATACTTTGTTGGACCCATTAATCACCGTGCAAAGAACTCTCATGCTGAGTATATCTTAGTTGCCATAGACTCTCACTACATGGGTAGAGGCCAAGGCCACAAAGAAGAATGATGCACACACGATTGCAAAATTCTTCTTTGAGAATGTCTTCACAAGATATGGGCTTCCTATAGAGCTTGTAAGTGATAGGGGCACTCATTTTCTTAAGAGGGTTATTGAATATCTATTACAAGACTTCATGCTAATACACAAGAAATCTACACCATATCATCCACAAGCCAATGGATATGCTAAGAGTACTAACAAAATTTTGTGCAACATGCTGACCAAGATTGTGAATAATAAGCGTTCGGATTGGGATTAACAATTACACCATGCCTTATGGGCCTATCGAGTGGCATATAAAACAGTGTTCAATGCCACAATTCTAGATGGTATTTGGTTAGAATGCTATGTTGCCATTGGATTTTTTGATACCCACCCTCAAGATAGCTCAAGAACATGAGTGGACAGGTCATGAACTTTCCTCGAGAGTACTTGAATTAGAACCATTAGGAGAGACAAGATTGCATGCAACAGTAGGAATTTATGTCGCTAAGAAGAGACAAAAAGCCTACTTTGATGCTCATATCAAAGACAAGGGATTACGAGTAGGATATTTGGTGTTAGTTTACACCTTGTAACAACATGCTCATAAGTTGGAAAAATGAGGATATGGACTGATGATTATCAATAGGATATCAACTAGTGGTGTTGTTCAACTAGCAACTCTAGAAGGAGGGGTATTACCTAAGTATATTAGTGGATGTAGAATTCAGCTATATCAAGAACCCTTGACTGAGGACATGCTTAAACGGCTAACTCTTTCCAAGGAGCGAAAGAAAGAGGAGGAACAAATTAGGGTAGAATCCCAAGCGAAGACTTTAGAACGCATTAGGTGCATGTGATTACGAAGGAAAGGACTTGGTAGAGAACCTCAACGGGAAGAAACTCCACGATATCCAGCAGCCATCTATCAAATCAAAGGACAGGATATCCCTAGTATTGTTGAAAAGAGACCATTTGTTAACATCACTATAGGTCATGACACCATGCGTACGCAAATTAGGGCTTTAATTGATTCAGGTGCAGCATTGAATGGAATTAGGTTCTCTCATTGTCTGGAAAAGGAATATGAAGTGAAGCCTATTGAGGCCTATCTCATAGGATTAGGTGGATTAGAAACCCCTTGCATAGGGGAGGTGGAGTTTCCAATCTCCATTGTGGAGGTGGCCATGAGAGTTAAGCTTTTGGTTTGTCAAGGTGATGACCTAATAGAGCCCATGATCCTAGGCCAGGAACGGTTATACCGCTACTCAGTGAACTTAAATCTTTGTAGAAGTGTGCTCCAGCTAGAACTTGTAGAATAGTGCCATGAGCTACCACTCAAAGGTCAATGCCCTGAAGTATTGGACTTAACAAAAGACCCTCAAGCTATGTGTGGCCTCACTCCAACTTTGGGTGGGTTGACTAGCTCTAACGAAGAGAAGCAGGCAAAACCACCCCTCTACGGGGTGAGATCGACTAAGTAGACAAGAACCAGACAAATATGGCAGCGTAAGGCTGAACCTCAAGCTCTGAGTGAACTCTCAGAGACTCTAGGCAAGTCTGAGAGGCCGGCACGAGCCCCCCGATCAGGCAGCTACACATGGGAGGATTCAAGAAACTCCATCGGATCACCCTCCCTAACATGGTGTCCACCTAGATCTGTGGTATAGAATGCCTCATTCCCTAATGGACTTGACACATTAGCATTGGATCTCCCTTCTTTTCCAAAGCAGAGTTTTGATATGACATCTCACCCTCCACGAGTAGCACGGCCACATCACCCACATCCTCAAAGGCATAGCACTTCAGGGTGGCCCCTCCGATAGCCCACTAAGACATTCCCACATGAAAGGTGGGTACAAAAAGCTACATCATAACACCTGTCAACTCCACAAGATCTTCAGCAACCCTGTCAATTTCACTCTTAACTACGGCAGTGTATTCGATAGATTTGGGTGCCAAAGCTCGTAATGAGAGCCCAATCCAAGTCTCGCCAGATTTGATACCTAAGAACTGTATCACTTTACGTCAACTTTAGTAAACCCAAGAAACCTTTTTCTACTAGTAACCAGACACCCTACAAACCCTCTTTTTTATATTCCACCTCATCTCATCATCATGTTGTAACAAAATGGATTCCCCAGACCTTACTAATCGTGACTACACCTAACCAAGCCAATCTTTACCGACAACCTCATAATGATAGACACTCACTAACCACTCCATCCATACCCAGTTTTGTCAACTCATCTCACTACCATCCTTGTAACTTACACTAACTTACTAGATAGTGCTCACAATTTTTTTTAATTATAAAGCCACGCACCTCACACACAATCACTCACAATCAAATTACACACTACTCACTTTCACTCCACAACCTCACATCATTCAAACCACGCACATTTCACAGAAGCATGTTGGTGTTGGAAAGGAATTGAGGTCTTATCTCCTTGGGATCTTAATTAATTTCCATGACTAATGTGTTTCTTCTTCACTCCAATTTATGTTCATTCACAGGACTTCGTCATGCAATTGGAAAGCTCCACCTATGCAGCATTTCGGATGACTAGTGGTCGATTTCTCAACCCTTCCATTTGAGAAATTATTAATAGTGGTGCCACCTGAATTCCAAGGTTTCATGGGGCCCATGCCAATCGAAGACCCACCCAAGGGTAAAACAACAAGGTGAGCAATAAAGTGCATTGGTTCCAAGGACTCATCGGAGCACTAGGCGAAGCAGAATTTATTTCTGAAGCTAATCTAACATATGGAGCCAATCTGTGGTGGCAATATCAGTTTTTCTCTCAAGAGTTTGAAGCTCTCCAAAATAGTGAAGAACTCAAGCCTATTTGGCAACGAGCAGGATTTTCAACCTATTTCAGTGAACCACTTCCTAAACCTGATCTCTATCGGTGCTATTATCTGGTTGCCTCTATCAAGGAACAAGAGCAAAAGGAGTTGGATCCAGTATTCATACTGTCTTCCTTAGTCAATGACCCCCCATTTAAGAAATTCACTTTGTCCTTAGATTTAATCAGAACAGCTCTTAGGATTCATGGTAATCATATGCCCACGGAGAAAGAGCGCCTCATTCCCGAAGCTATGAAGAGAAGTGATGTGGACAAATGGACGGCTATCTTAGCAATTACTCCTCAACTCACTACTCCATTGAGGATTTGTCTCTAGCATTTTGTTTTTCCAGCATAGGAGCGCTTTACAATTCCCCACAAGCGCTTATGGTTTGGATTATACCTCGCTACTACAGGCCCGCAAATGATTGACATTGCAACTTACGTCCAAGACCAACTTGTACTCGCAGGATGTCGTTAGGAAAAGAAGAAGGTTGTCCATGGTTGCTATGCTCTCACACACATTATTTATATGTGTTCAGCTTATGATATCACCATTGAAAGAGCTCCTCCAGTAGTAGAGTTACAACAATACAAGGTGTTGAAGCTGAAGGTCAAGGACAAACCATAGGAACACATCTAAGAGGTGGACACACAAGAAGAAGGAGCAAGTAGGGAGCTCCAAGAAGTACATGTCAACTTTTCAGAAGAATTCCCTACAAAAATAGTGATTTCCATCACTAAAACCATTGTAAATACCATTTTCTATTTTTGTAGCTCCATTTCGTGCAAGCCGAGGAGTCCTCAAGCTTGAGGAGCATTAGAAGTATCATCCTACCAATTTTCATAATTTTTAGACTCCGTTTGAGCCCTCAAATAAGCCCTGGAACCTAATTTTTAACTAGGCATGTCAATGCATGTCCACACGCCTTCGAACCTGTTCTTCCACGATTGACTCCTTCTGCATCATAGAGCTTTTGACACATACAACATCTTCTTCCATATGATTAGCCTTAGAAGAGCTAAGAGAGTGTGTGGTGCCATGATCTGGGAGCATGCAGTTCTCTAATTCTAATGTAATGCATTGTTCATGTACCCAAACTTGAAGAATTTGACTTCTTAGGTTTAAGTTGACTCCATTGTCATAAATCCAATCTTGTCCTAAGACAAGTGGTTCTGTAAGGTTCTCATCTTGACACACTAGCACTTTGACTTTCATTGGAACATCTTGCAGGTAGATGGGAAGTTCCACCTTGCCCAAACAAGGGGTTTCCACACCTCCCAATCCTATGAGATAAGCTTCTATGGGATTGATGTTCAACTGCAAGTCTTGGCAGTAGGAAAGTCGAACTGCACTACTTGCTGCACCTGAGTCAATCAATGCTTTCACAGTCCTTGCACCCTTTCCTTGTCCTATCTTTATGGTCACAAAGGGACGTCGGTCAATAACTGGAGAAAGCGCTATGCCTGATTTTTGGCACATATCCATGTGATATTTTGGGGCGTTTGAGTTGTAATCTAGGCCTGATCGCCTTAACTTATTTTGCCTTATGCGCTCTCTAGCCTCTGTTTGTGCTTCTTCTCTGACTCTCATCTCTTCTTCTTTTCGTTTCTTAGCAGTGTTGAGTCTCATTAGCATGTCCTCTGTAAGAGGTTCTTGATATAACTTGACTCGACAACCACTGATATAGTTTGGCAAGATGTCACCTTCTAAAGTAGCCAATTGAACAACACCGCTAGTGGAAATTCTATTAATGATCATGGGTCCATATCCTCTTTTCTCCAACTTACAGGCATGTTGCTTTAGCATATAAACCAGCACCAGGTCTCCCTCTTTCAATCCCTTATCCTTAATGTGTGCATCAAAGTATGCCTTTTGCCTTTTCTTTGCAGCATAGATGCCTGCTGCCGCGCGTAGCCTTGTCTCACCTAAGCGTTCTAGATAAAAGATCCTAGAGGACAATTCATGTCCATTCCACTCATACTCTTGTGCTACTTTTAAGGCAGGGATTAAGAAATCTAATGGTAGCACAACATTCTGTCCGAAGACCATCTGAATTGGGGTGGCGTTGAGTACCGTTTTGTAGGCAACTCGATAAGCCCAAACAGCATGACGAAGTTGTTTGTCCCAATCAGAGCGTTTATTATTTACCAGTTTTGTCAATACGTTACAGAGGATCTTATTGGTGCTCTCGGCTTGTCCGTTAGCTTGTGGGTGATAAGGGGCAGACTTTTAATGTATCACCAAGAATTCTTGGAGAAGATTTTCAATGACCTCATTCAAGAAGTGTGTGCCTCTATCGCTCACTGACTCTATTGGTAGCCCATATCTCGTGAACACATTCTCGAATAAGAACTTAGCCATAGTCTGAGCATCATTCTTTGTTGTGGCTTTCACTTCTACCCACTTTCTAAGGTAATCTGTGGCTACAATAATATACTCTGCATGGGAGTTTCTAACTGGGAGGTTAATAGGACCTATGAAGTCTATGCCCCACTTGGGAAATGCACGCCCTCCCATCATTGGCCTCAAGGGCATCTCGTCTTTTCTAACTGGATATTGTGCACGTTGGCATGTGTCACATTTCTTCACATAGGTATGTGCATCCATATGAAGAGTGGGCCACCAAAGTCCTGAGAATAGAATGGACTTGATCACTCGGTCAGGACCAAAATGTCCACCTGCAACACCACTGTGTGTAGTCTCTAAGACCTTTAAATAGTCTGATTCATGAACGCACAGTCTTAAGTAACCATCTTTGCCTCTTCGGTATAAGTTGTCTCCTACTAAGGCATAGCCTTGAGCTTCTTGCTCCATGCTTCGTCTTCTTGCTAGACTAGCCTCTTTGGGTAATCTTCCCGACCTCTTAAACTCTACCAATGGAGCACTCCAATCTGGAATTAATGACACTTGATAAAGGGTGGCATGCTCCACTGGGGGTCTCTCTCTACACATTGGACAATTCTTAATCCACTCATGTATTTCTTTGTCCATGGTAGGCCAATACACTCCTAGAGGCTTCGGATTCTGCAATGTTCGTTGTTTAGAATAGTGATTTCCTAGCAATCCTTCATGAGCTTGCTGCAACCAACTACTATGTTCATCATCCTCGACACAACAAGCTAATACACCCTCAGTATCTTGTTTGTACATGCTTCCTTCCAATATGTGATATTTTTGTGATCTTACAATTTCTTCTTGTGATGTTTTCACATTCTTATTTGCAGGGCCAAAGGTTAGGACTGGTACCAACTTATTTGCCCATTTGGGAACAACTTCCAAATTGAAAAGATAAGCATCATGTAGTTCATCAGACACTCCTTGTGGTGACTCTCCTGAAGTAATGCGAGAAAGGTGATCTGCCCGAAGGTGGGTTCTAACTTTCCTGACAACAACTTCAAAGTCATATTCCATTAGTAAGAGGAACCATCTTACTAAGCGTCCAGTATTGCAAGGTTTATTGACCAAATATAACAAATCTTGATGATCAGTGAAAAACTTGAACTTGTTGGCCAATAAATAGTGTCTAAACTTCTTCACAGCATATACCATGCCTAAGCCCTCTTGCTCAGTTGTGGTATAGTTTCGTTCAGTTGCAGTGAGCTGTCTACTAGCATATGCTATGGGCAAATCTAAGTTTCCTTCACTTGTGGGTTGTGCAAGCACACATCCTAGGGCATGATTGGATGCATCCACATGGACATGGAATGGTTTATTCCAATCAGGAGTGGCCAGTATTGGTGCTGTGCACAAACATTTCTTCAGTTCATTGAAAGAATTCTCGCATTTGTCGTTCCACTCAAAATTAGACAACAAAGCATAAAGGGGTCTAGCTATGATCGCATACATGTGGATAAACCTACGGTAATATCCACAATGGCCCATAAAGGCTTGTACCCCTTTAACATTCCTTGGCCTTGGTAGCTCCGCTATGGCTCGTACCTTATCTTCATCTGTTGAGATTCCATTCTTAGAAACAATATGACCTAAGATTTTACCTTGACGCACCATGAACACACACTTTTTTGGGTTCAGACACACTCGATATTCTCTACACTTGTTGAAGATTTGTCTAAGCTCAGGGATGTGAAACCTTCTTTCTTGGGAATGAGCACATAAATCATCCACATACACTTCTAATCTCTTTCGCAAGAACTCTTTGAAGACATGACACATGAGCATTTGGAATGTTGCAGGTGCATTGGTGAGCCCAAATGGCATCACACGAAATGCAAAGATTCCCCACTCTGTAGCAAAAGCTGTTTTGTGTTGATTTTCTAGGGCAATGGCTACTTGATTGTAACCTGAAAACCCATCAAGGAAGCTATAAACTTCCTTGCCTGCAACACGCTCCAAAAGGTGTTCCGTGATTGGAAGTGGATAACTATCTCTGATAGTAGCGGCATTAACTTTTTTAAGGTTAATACACACTCGCAACTTTCCGTTCTTCTTGGGCACCACTACAATGGGGGACACCCATTCAGTATGCTCAATCTCATAGATGAATCCAGCTTCAATCAACCTATCAATTTCTTCTTTTATTTTGGCTGCATAGGTATCATTATATGTGTAGGGCTTCTGTTTGGTGGGCTTGGCATCAGCAGTCATGGGGATAGTATGAGAGAAAATTCTTGGATCTACCCCTTTCAAGTCTCTATAGTACCACGCAAACACATCCCTATATTCCCTTAATAGAGCTACAAGCTCCATTTGTTCTCTTGCACTTAGGTCATCTCCTATATATGTGCATCTCTCTTCGTTCTCTTCGATGGTCACTACAATCTTCTTGGTCTTTTCTTTATTATCATATGATTCTCCTATGATGGCCTCTCTCTTAGGCATTCGTACCAAAATTTTGCGGTCGTCAACTTCATGTTTCTTGATGTTTTTTGGTACTTCAAACAATGATTCCTCCTCTTCTTGTTTCACTACCTTTCTTTTCTTTTTCTTTTGACTGCTCTCACTTCCATCCTTTGAATTTACCATTTTAATACTTGTGAGAGGTTCTTCTTCTTTCTGGATGAACACTCCTATATCTTCTAGATAGTGCTGCTCTGAGTTAAAGCAACTATCCATCACAATGGACTCTATATCATCGTCATTCTCTTCTTCTTCTATGACATCACTAGGGTCACATTCTTCTAGCAAGGGCTGACACATGAACACTGAGATATCATAACCCTCCTCATCACAATGAGGTGTCCATTGTTCTTCATTGGACAGCAATGTCCATGGTGGCTAAGATTTCTGGCAGCCATGAGGCTCAAATTCCTCATCTGGAAAGATCATCGGTGTATAGGCTGGGTCTTTAATTGGTCTATCTCCTGGCGAAGTTCCTTCTTCTCTTGCCTTTAAACGTTTTTCCTCTTCCTCTGCAACCTTGCACATCCACAAATGAGTATCTTCATGCAGCCATGATGGATCAGGTGAACTTTCAAAATGCACAGAGATGGAATCTTCTTTTGCTTTGTGGATAGAATTCCACTGTAGGGGTGGTACATCTCTGAAGGTGTAATCCTCCAAATTGACCTTGGTGGTGACCCCTAAGTGCTGTAAGTACAAGGAGTTAGTTCCCCAACCTGTACTATTTGCAATTGTCGTAGGAAGGGTCTTCCTAGGATCATCTCATAGACATTATTTTTCTCAAAGTCACATATAGCAAATGTATGTTCAAACTCCACACCACACGTGGTTAGAGTTATCCCTTCGAGCAATCCTAGAGGTCTTTCAAAATGACCGTCAGCCATTTGAAGCTTCATTCTAGTTGGTCTTAATGTGGGTTTGCCCCATTGCTTCCACAAAGAGGTGGTCGCAATGGCATCACCAGCACCTGAATCTATGATTGGTTTGGTTGTGTAACCTTGGTAAGTGATTGGAAGATAAGTATTACCTTCCTCACCCTCACACATGTCCCCTATTTTGTCTAGAGGTATCTCTGGCACTTTTTGCTTAGAGCCTGCTTTTGGCATATTGAAATCAAGTTCTAGAACCTGATCCTTCACATGATTCCATAGCTCGGGTTTTGCTTTGAGCAGCTCTTCTACAGTGAGATGACATTGAACCTTAGTGTTCTTCACGACATCAGTGTTCCTTAGGACCACTGAGTCTTCATGTTTGACCAGTATTGTGGGAGCTCTGATCTGAAGAGATTCAGATTCCCATGGGCCTAGAAATTGAGGCAGTTCCTCTAAGGTATTAGATTCAAAATCTAACCTTTCATCTTCTTGTTGTTCTGCTTCATCTCCATAAATAGATGGAATGTCTTGGGGAAATTGATCATGAAGATCATCAATCTCAAGAATAGGAGGGGAATTACCCTTCTCCTTGGCCCATTTCTCTTCTTGTATTTCCCGCAAGAACTCTTGAGAGTACTGTTGAATTGAAGGAGGTATTCCAGCATCTGTGGAATTAGGAACATAAGCTCCCATTGGTGGTGAGCTTCCTCTTTCAATAACTGGTTGAGCCTGTGGAGGTAAAGAAACTTGTGGTTTGTTTACCAATTGTTCTAATCTTTCTAGTAAGCCCTGGAAATGCAAATCTGATTTGATAGAGTTTGTCTGATTGAACTTTTGACTAGTCTTAAGTATGGCTTGAACTTGTTCTACCATTTTCATGCACATTTTCATCCATTCAATCTCTAAATCTGCTCTAGGGTAATCCTTGTCTAGGTTTGCAGCTGTAGGCCCTTCTTGAAGTCGAGCCTGGTAGGCCTTGAACATCATGTCCAAGCCTTCTAGGGTTGGATCTGCAAGAACAGACCCTGGTTGCGGTCTATTTACAATGGGTGGTGGGGTGGGATGAGGTGGAGTGGATGGAGTTTCGGCATGCGAGGGGCTTTGAGATGCAATGTCTTCTATTTTTGTTTTCGCTTCTTTTAAGCTTTCTTCTAGTTCTGATAACTTTGTATTCCACTTGCGATTGGCCTTCTCTCTGGTATCCTTCCATGTTCTTGTTTTCCTCTTACTAGGCTCTCCTGATTCACTCGACTCTGATTGTTCTGCTGGTTTATCCTGTTTTAAGGCTTGTGCTCTAGTGACAGCTTGTATAGGAGCCACATTGCTACTACTTGAACTTGAATCTGCCACTAAGCCTACCACATTAATGGGTGTAATCTTGGCTGCACTGGAGGGGTTTCTTGGACAATCTCTGGGGAGATGGTCTTTGCCACAATCAGGACAAAAAGCCTGTATTGTGATAGCCTGTCCTTGACTCGGAGATGGTGGGTGGGGACAATCACAAATGAAATGGTCACCTTGACATGTGAAACAAGATCCTCTAGGGGCTTGTGGTCTCATTTGTCTCAATTGGGGCCTAGGGTTAGGATTTATGTACATGACATTGGAGTATTCTGGCTCCCAATTTTGCTCCATAGGTGGTGCCTCATATTGATACGAGTAAATCTCACTATGTTCAGGTGACTCTGTGTAATAAGCATGTGGACTACCTTCATGGGAGTAGTCTGAACTATGAGCATGAGAGTCATTATCTGGTATCAATGGGGTTAGTGGCACCAATGCTCTATTTGGATTTTCCTCTCCCACAGCATATTTGACTGGAATCACGTTGGCAGGAGCTGGTGGTTGGTTTCCCAAGACTGGTTGTGGCCTATATTATGCCTAATATTGTTGTTGTGGTCTATAATATGGCTGTTGGTATTGGTTTTGATACCTACCTGGTTGGTAAGGTTGTTGATAATTCTGTCTAATAGCCTGCCTATTATAGGGACAATCTTGAGCCGTGTGGTTTGTATATTTTCTCTCAATAGTGCAATATGGAGCATTCCTTTCTCTCATGTTCTGGTTGTGCAATGGGCATACATTAGCCATGTGGTCGCCTTCGCAAGTATAACACCGATTCAATGGAGTGACTCTCTATGTTTGTTTATTTTGGACTCCCAACTTCTTGGCAACTTGCTCAGCTATCTCCTCTATTTCCGTGGAGATTTTTGAAGTATGACTAGTAGAACTATCTGAATCCTTATAGAGTTTGGATAATCCTAACTCCTCACCCAAGTTATCTTTTATGTCAATGCATGTCCGCACGCACTCTTCTATGGATCTAGGCTCTTTCAAGTATACATATGATCTTAACTTTGTGCTCAGTAAGCCATCTAAGAACAAAGCCACTTGTTTGGCTGGTGTGGGTAGCTCTGGAGAAGGGCATCTTTCTAGGTACTGTCTAAACCTTCTACCTGCTAGTCGCACTGTTTCTTGGGGTGTCTGCTTGAAGATGTGGATCAAAGATGAAGTGTTATGCATGATACCACTCTTGGAAAATTCTACAATGAATTCATCTAGCAGTTGACCTATATCGTGATAGTTGTGACTACTCAGTGGTTGAAACCAAGCTAAGGCAGTGCCCTTAAGAGTCAGACCAAATGCCTCGTACTGGGTGAACAAATCCTCAACCTGTTCAGCTCTTAACACTTGTTTGAACTCGGCCACATGATCATAAGGATCTCCTGACCCGTCAAAATAATTCTTCATTGCCTTGATCACTTGAGTGGGTCTAAGGGTTCTTGGGTGCTCTTGGGGTCTAGGCAATGGAAAATCCTGTTCATCTCTTTGTTGCCTATGTGCTTGATGTCTCTCTCTTTCAGGTCTTTCATTTTCAAATCCTGACCTATTCCTGCCCACGGTGTGTGCAAAACTTACCTCAGGTTTCTCTCTTGTTCTTTCTCTCTAGGCTTCATGAGCGTGGGATGATCCTACTCCTTGGAGGCCATGGGAAACATTGGATCTTGGTGGAGGGAAAATCAATTCACTCTTCCAAGTATATGCATGTCTATCATGTTTTGTTACCAAGAATATCTTCTCTGATGCGTTATCCAGGTAGACAACTTTGCCTGGTATCTCAGGATCTTTGAATTCATAGATGATGACTATGCCCAATTGGCTAGGTTGATCTGGCTTGAATCTCCAAAAGGCTTCCTCTGTTTCTCTATTCAAGAAGAGTTCTATGCTTTTGTTGTCTTGAGGGATCCAATCTGGTGTGATCACTCTGGTCAGAACTGACTTACCTCTAGGAGTCTGGGGTCCTTGTTCTACATTTCCTTGTTCTAGGTCTCCTATCTCATTCTCATGAATGACATTTCCAAACTCATCGGTCCTATCTGATAGGTTGGTGACCACATACATGGTTCCTTCCTTATCAATGTATGAACCCTCTTCAAACTTGACCACCGGGTGTTTCAGTCCAAAGGGTTGATGTGGATTTTTGAGTTGGACCATTGATCGCCTCAGGCCATCCTCATAGATGCGAGCACCTAATCGGTTGGTCCGAATATATTCCAATTGTGTCTTATAGGGTCCTTCTGGTGTTTGTAGATGGGCAGTTCCTGAGCCACCTGCAGATTTTCCCATGCTAAAAGACATTTCTGAGTCACTTGTGTCAGAGTTTAGTACGTAAGGACAACCACTTAGTTGTTGTGCCCAAGACTTTGCTGTGTGGTTGACATTGTACTGAGAAGATCTAATGCTTTGTCTATCCTTTCCTAGGTGTCTACCAGATCTCAGGTTCATAAGCTTTGGCTAAGAGTCCAAAATTTCCCCTTGGTATGGTTCACAAATCCTTTGGAGTCCCCTTGGGTTCTTGGTCCCACTTGAGGGTCAACTTCAAAATATCCTATCTGAAAATCAATGCATTATTCTTATAAAAAACAGTTGAGGCCGTGTAGGATTCGAAAGGAGCTTTCCAACGAGCTATAGAGCTCAAAAAATGGACTTTGGATGAAAAAGTTATGTCAAATCAGGCTCCTGGGGGTCAAAACAGGCAAACAAGACCTTTTGGAAAAAATCGAGATTTTGTGAACTTCAAGAGAATCGCGATTTTGTGAACTTCAAGAGAATCGCGATTTTGTGAACTTCAAGAGAATCGCGATTTTGTGAACTTCAAGAGAATCGCGATTTTGTGAACTTCAAGAGAATCGCGATTTTGTGAACTTCAAGAGAATCGCGATTTTGTGAACTTCAAGAGAATCGTGATTTTGTGAACTTCAAGAGAATCGCGATTGTATGAAATCAGAGAATCGCGATTTTGTACCTTGAGAATCGTGTTTTCACAAAATCGTGTTTTGAAAATCGCGATTTTGAGCAGAGAATCATGTTTTTTGAAAGTCGCGATTTTGAGCAAAAAATCGTGTTTTCACAGAATCGCCTTTTTCACAAAATCGTGTTTTTACTGAAAATCGTGATTGGTGAGAATCACGATTTTGAGCAGAGAATCGTGTTTTCACAAAATCGTGGTTCACAGAATCGTGGTTCACAGAATCGTGTTTTACAGAATCGTGGTTCACAGAATCGTGGTTCACAGAATCGTGTTTTCACAGAATCGTGTTTTTGCTGAAAATCGTGATTTGTGAGAATCGCGATTTTGAGCAGAGAATCGTGTTTTTTGAAAATCGCGATTTTGAGCAAAAGATCGTGTTTTCACAGAATCTCCTTTTTCACAAAATCGTGTTTTTACTGAAAATCGTGATTGGCGAGAATCGCGATTTTGAGCAGAAAATCGTGTTTTCATAGAATCGTGTTCTAGAGAATTGCGATTTTGTCTCAGAGAATTGTGATTCACAAAATCGTGTTTTTCACAAAATCGTGGTTCTCAAAATCGTGTTTTTTGACATAAAAATCGCGATTTTGTCTCAGAGGATCGTGCAAAACTTCACCATACATTCAAAAGAGAAACATACAATTGGAAAAACAAGATCTTCTGTCGTACAATCACTAATCTGAGCTTCCAACATAATGATTTGTATAGTCCTGCAAAACTTCACCATACATTCAAAAGAGAAACATACAATTGGAAAAACAAGATCTTCTATCGTACAATCACTAATCTGAGCTTCCAACATAATTAACTATCTAACCACCTCTTGCCTGGGTATGCAACTATGTCAGAGTACGAATCAAAGTGGAGGCAAGTATGGAAAAATGGCACATGCTGCAAAACCCGATCAGCCGTGGCAATCCAGACAAAGGATAGGAGAGCAACTGAATGCTCGACCTTCCACAAATGCCCATGCAAACATAAGCTTTTTGATATGCACATGCATAATTTTCTGAGACAAGGGGGACAGTGCACAACTGTGTATCACCGAGTCTTTCGAAACATATTGTTAGATAAACCTTGTCGTTACAGGATGGAGAAGAATATGCTTAACTACCAAACCGCAAGTTCGAAGTAGTGATCCTATTCTCTAAATAACTCAAGGTAACAGAGAACAGAACATGTAAAATCTTCTATTCCGATCTTATGACAAAAATGTGTATAGGCTCCCACACTACCAAAAATAGCATAGGCATCCAGAGAAGTAGGCGCATGGAAGAAAATCGTGTTGCCCCAACCTGCATGCTTGGTGGACCCTTCAAGACCTTCATAGTCATCACTTCACAGCAGTCTTTGAAGCTTATCACCACCATATGTGCACTTATTTGCACTCTGACGCTAATACAAAAGAGTCTGTTGCATGAGAGTCAGAAGCCACACCTAGGATGACTTTTACCCTGCCAATTGTCCTTCACAATGTGGAGAAAGAGAAGCCTCACCCTTCGGTCCGAGTCGGTGTTAGCAGGAAGGCAAAGCACCGTAGCATGAGAGGCGAGAAGTGGGCACATGTGCGAGAAAGCAAGAGCAGAGGGGGCCCTTGGGCATGACCAAGGGTAGCAAAATGAAATGGACTTGAGACTCAGAGAAGCTCACCTTTGCCATAGCCAGGGTGCTCGAACCAAGAGGACAGTCAAGAGTAAACGAGAGTGAATGAATACTACTCCCCCAACTCACCTTGCACCCGAATCCAAGGGAGCTAATGCCCAGCGAATGGACTATGAATGAGATGGGAGGGGAGATACCTTTCCCCCCGCCACACCACGATATTGAATATAGGAGAGAGAGAGAGAGAAGGGGTAGGTTGTAACCACATGTTCAAGTGCTTTAAAGATGAAATCCAACTCTATTGCCTTGCATTTTTTTTTTAGGATTACCACTTCAGTGTCAACTTCGTAGGGAGTCGGACCTCACAAGGCTTCATAGATCATAACGATTTTGAAGTGTCATACTACCATTTCGAGAGGGAATTCAAATGCAAAAACACAAAAATTCTATTATTTTGAGGTTTTTTTTTTGAATATGAAGAGAGGAAGGAGGGACAACAAAAAGGAAATATAGCCCTCCCCCCCGCCCAAGACAAACACCCACTTCAAGAAATGATAGAGATGGGGGGGGGGTGCCACAATGAGTGTATGGGAGTGTGTGTGTATGTGTATGAGAGTGAGGGATAAGGAGATTAGGGGAGGTTTTTGTGCAACAACAAAACCGAACTGGAACAACCCTACAAAAACAAGAAAATGGGGATCAATTGGTCCAATGGAAGGGTGAAAGTGCCATGCAAGAACTCAAATCCTACGCAATTGAGCAAAAAAATTGCAACACAATACTTTACCACATGTTCTTGAGCTCTCCAAGTGATGAAAGGCCGACCATCCCCTACAACGGTGCCAAAAAAGTGTTGATGTTGTAGCAAGGAATGACCAAAACCCCTCACCACCTTGCATGGAAGCAAGAAGCAAAGCTCAAGTGTGACTCTCCTCTCATCCACCCCTACCTCCCACATGTTCAAAGCCATTGGCATCAGCCCCATGCTATGCCACATGCTTGAAAACAAGGAGAATAGGGAGTCAAGGACCCTAGTCCATGAGGAAAATGTTGAGAGTGATGGATGGATGCACTCAGGAAATCAGTTGGTGCTGCAAAACCTGCTTCACACCTGCCCTCTTTTCTCTTCAGATATGCTTAGTACACTTTCTTAGCTTCCAAATGACATAAAGAAACCATATATGTACTTTGGAAATGGTTTGGGTAATGATCAAACCAAAACAGATAACTTTGTACTTCAAAAATCAAGCAAAAACTTTCTATTTCTGTAGTAATACCTGCTCAGACTTTTACTCAGTGTGTCCAGCACACTTAAAATTGGAACAATTCCTTTTGGGAGTATTAATGTACCTTAGTAAGCTACCAATCACAAGTGGAATCACTTCAATTGATAAACTATGCACTGAGAAATAAGTTTAGCAAAATTATAATCACCCCCGACTTTTCAGGAACTCTGCAGACTGAGACCAGTGTGTACTTCGAATCGATTTTCTCCCAATTGGCTGAATGAAATCCTTTGAAACTTTGTATGCTTGTAGTAGACCTTGAGCTGGTTCCAATGAGCTATAGAACACTTGATTTGGTTCAGTAGATCCAGAGAAATGCTCCTTTGAAGTTGACAGACTTGGAGTAGGTGACTCAGACAAAAAACAGAGATGACGAATGTATACTTCTATTGATATATGTGTTTGTACAATCTCATTAGCTTGCCAAGCACAGCTAAATGAGGTATTGTGGTGTTGGCAATAGAGTAGCCTTCACACACAATGAGTTACAATGAGATTTTGCCTCGGGGAGTGAGCTGAAGTGAGAGTGTAACCCGCGACTTTTTACTACATCTTTTATAGGAGTTTGATCTTCATTTGAATTTGAAATTCAAACTTAGGCTCCCTTGAATCTCTCCTCTAAAAGTAGGGAGATATTCTCTCTATCTCAACAATCAAATTTCACGACTCTAATGTTAGGTGGATGACTTAAAGTGATTACAAACAAATGATAAGTCACTTAGACTTTTACAAGTGGTAAAAGAGTATGAACATATAAGCATATGTTCTCATGAGTCTTCCTTTAGGTGAAGCCTAGATAATCCTTTGTCCATGCTAATCTTCCATAAGTTCAAGGGTCCAAGCCAATGTGTGTAGGCTTGTCTTGCACCAACAGCTCCCCCTCAAGCCAAACACTTTGGCTTAAGTCTTCTTCTTCATTCTTCAATTACTTCCTGCAATCCAATCATAGATTTGAATCTACATAACTTGTTTCCATCCAATGCCTTTGTAAGTAAATCTGCACATTGCATATTAGTAGAAACATATGTCAATTGAATCTCTTTACTTAACAATTTCTCTCTCACATAGTGGTAATGAACCTCTATGTGTTTAGTTCTGGCATGATAAATTGGGTTTGCTGCAAGGTGAAGAGAGCTAGTGTTGTCTCCAAATATGATAGGTGGTCTTGTGAATAGACCTAACTCTATATATAGAAGCTTCAACCAGATAGCTTCTTGAGTAGCATTTGCAAGTCCTCTATATTCTGCTTCAGTGGATGACAATGCCACTGTAGGTTGCTTCTTAGCTGACCAAGAGATAGGCTTATCCCCTGCAAAACAAATATAACCTGAGGTGCTTCTCCTATCATCCTTGCATCCTGCCCAATCTGCATCTGAGTAAACTTTAATATCAATGTCTGATGTGTAAGGAAAATACAAACCATGACTTTGAGTTCCCTTGAGGTATTTCAAGATCTTCTTTGCTGCCTCTAGGTGAGGTACCCTTGGTTTGTGCATGAATTGACTAAGCACACTTACTCCATATGCTATGTCAATTCTTGTCAGGGTAGCATAGTTCAAACTACCCACCATACTTTGGTATCCTGTAATGTCTGTGATTTCTTCTCCTTCATGAGCACTTAGCTTTTGGTTAACTTCCATTGGAGTAGTAGATACCTTAGCATCCTGCAAACCAAACTTTTTGACCATATCCTGTACATACTTCTTTTGGGTAATGTAAATACCTGAATTTGTGTAGATCAATTCAAGTCCAAGAAAATATTTTAGTAATCCAAGATCACTAATCTTGAATTCTTTCATCATCTGTCCTTTGATGTGTCTAATCCCATTGACATCATTTCCTGTAATGATGATGTCATCAACATAGACACATAAGTAGATTACCTCTGTACTACTTCTCTTTATGAATAGAGAAGTGTCTGCTTTGCTCATCACAAATCCTTGGTCTAGAAGGTAGGTGGTCAATCTGTAGTTCCATGCTCTAGGTGCCTGCTTCAAACCATACAGAGCCTTCTTCAATTTACAAACATAATGTACCTTTTTTGGATCTTCATAGCCAGGTGGTTGTGACATGTAGACTTCTTCAGATATCCATCCATTTAGGAATGCATTCTTCACATCCAATTGGTACATGTTCCAATTCTTGGATGCAGCTACACTCACCAAAACTCTGATAGTTGGCATCTTGGCCACAGGAGAAAATGTCTCCTCATAATCAATGCCTTGGGTTTGTGCAAAACCCTTGGCTACCAACCTAGCTTTGTACCTGTTAATTGTTCCATCTGAATTCTTCTTCAATTTGTAGATCCATCTGGATCCTATTACCTTCATAGAATCTTTCTTGGGTACCAAGTCCCAAGTATCACTCTCTTTGAGGGCTTCTATCTCCTCATCCATGGCTTCTCTCCATTCTGGCTTTGTAATTGCTTCTTCATAGGTACCTGGTTCTTCATTCAACAAGTCTTTTGCAAGATATACAGAATGTTTAGTTACAAGTGATGTGTCATACCCAAATCTGATAGGTTTCTTCTTCTCTCTCTGAGATCTTCTCATAGCTTGAGTAGAAGTTTCTGCCTTGTCCTCCAATTGCTTCATCTTCATCTTTCCTTTGGATTTCCAAGCCTTGAACTCTTCAAGGTTGATGGTATCATCATCTGAGCTTGAGTCTTCTTGCTAAGTTGGCTCTTCCTTAGTAAGCTTTGGAAAATCTTCCTCCATGTCATAGGGTAGACTCACTTTCCTGCATTCATTCTCATACCATGAGTCATTCTCATCAAATATGACATCTCTGCTTACCTTGAATCCTTTGTTTGTGGGGTTGTAGAATCTGTATCCCTTTTGGTTCAGATCATAACCAATGAAGATACATTTCTCTGCCTTTGGGTCTAGCTTTCCTCTCACCTGTGAAGGAATGTGCACATATGCTACACATCCAAAGATTTTGCAATGATCCAGAGAGGGTCTCTTACCATGCCAAGCTTCATATGGTGTCATGCCATCAAGTGATTTGGATGGCAACCTATTGATGAGATAAGTGGCAGTGGATACACTCTCTGCCCATAAGTAATTTGGCAACTTTTTCTCATTGAGCATAGACCTAGCTGTTTCCACTATAAGTCTATTCCTTCTTTCTGCTACCCCATTTTGTTCAGGTGAGTACCTTGTAGTGATCTCCCTCTTGATGCCTCTTTCCTGCAAGAAATCTTCAAACTCATTGGAGAAATACTCTCCTCCACCATCTGATCTTAGCCTCTTCAAGCTTCTACCTGTTTGATTCTCAACAAGTGCAAGATACCTTTTGAAACAATTAAACACTTCATCTTTATGCTTCATAAAATATAGAATGGTCCACCTGCTATAGTCATCAATGAAGGACACATAATACCTTGAACCAGAAATGGAAGGGTCCTTGCTAGGTCCCCAAACATCTGTGTGTACCAAGTCTAGGTAGTCTTCATGCATGAAACCTTTCCTTGAGTAGGGTAATCTGTGAGACTTACCAAATTGACATGATCCACATTTATAAATCATGTGTTGCTTGGATACATTAGGTATCCCAAGCACACATTGATCCCTGCACATTTGCTTGAGAGTCCTTTCTCCTATGTGCCCTAATCTTTTATGCCATATCTCTAGCTCTGAAAGTGTCTGATCCTTGTAATTATACAAAGCAATGTTTTTTGTATCTTCTAGCTCAAATGTAAATAATCTACCTGATTTCTCCCCTTTGGCTATCCTTCTGAATCCTTGTTTTGGGTCCTCCACATATGCTCCATGTTGTGTGAATCTGACCTGCAAACCTTTCTCCACAATCTGACCAACACTCATTAAATTCTTAGTTATTGTTGGTACATAGAGTACTCTGCTTAGTAGGTTCTGATTACCATCACATGTCTTTACATTTCCAATTTTGACAACAGAGTGTTTAGTGTCATCACCTGTTTGTATCTGATGTTTGCCCTTGGGCTCTTCCAAATCAGAAAGTAATGCCACATTGCCAGCTACATGGTTAGAACATCCTGAGTCAATGTAAAATAAATGATCATCATTTGTACCTATCTTGGAGGTCATATTCATGATCAATAAGGAGTCATCCTGCTCCTCAGTGTAGTTGTTGTAGTCTCTTCTATTTCTGAATCCACCTTGGTAGTTTCCATTGTGGTTGTTGTTGTAGTTGTTGTTGTATTGGTTGTTGTACCCATTGTAGCTTTGATGTTGGTTGAATCTGCCTCTCCCTTGAGAGTATCCACCTCTTGAGTAGCCTCTTCCTCTCTGATTTTTGTAGTTCTTGTAGCATTCATCTGTGGTATGATTGGACAATCCACAGATGTTGCAAGGTGATGAGTTGTAGGGTCTCCCCCTACCTGACTTACCTCCTCTGCCTCTTCCTCTAGATGACCTACCTCTCCCTGCATAATTGGCTTGAGAGGTAGAGCCTTCTTCATCCTGTTTCTTCTTGCCTTTATCTTTAACTTTCTTATCAGTAAAGAGAGCAGAGGGGTTATTACCTTTTGATTGATCTCCAGCTTTGGTGAACTTTGCTTCATGTGTAAATAGTTGGCCCATGAGTGTTGTGAGATCAGGGGTATGCATGTCCATGTAGAGGTCCATTGCAGTGGTGAAACTTTCCCACTTATCATCTGCCTTGAGTCCATTTGTCATTTGCCTGACTATTTGTTCCTCTTCAATTTCCTCTCCAATGCTTGCTAGTTGGTCTCCCACATCTTTGATCTTTGTCACATAATCTGAGACTGATTGCTTGGGCTGCTTTCTAAGTGTTGTGAACTCTATCCATAATTGGTTCTTCCTAGCCCTTGTGTTGGAAGAAAAATAATTTGACAAGGTTTCCCAAGTCTCTTGGGAAGTCTTACAGTTCCTTACATGAGGTAAAAGAAAGTCAGATATAGAGTTTAAGAGATAAGACCTTGCCAAAGCATCCTTTGCACACCATTGGTTAAGTCTTTCATGCTCATCCTTTGTAGGTAGTCCTCTGGTCTTGAATGAGGGCAACTCCTCATCTCCTGATATGTATCCAAATAGACTTCTCCCTTGTAGATAGGTCTTCATTCTCAATGACCAAGCTTGATAGTTGTTTCTGTCCAATTTGTCAATGAAGGAAGGGAAACCATCACTCATGTTTACCTTCTTTGCTCTGATACCACTGTTGAGAGTGATGGATGGATGCACTCAGGAAATCAGTTGGTGCTGCAAAACCTGCTTCACACCTGCCCTCTTTTCTCTTCAGATATGCTTAGTACACTTGCTTAGCTTCCAAATGACATAAAGAAACCATATATGTACTTTGGAAATGGTTTGGGTAATGATCAAACCAAAACAGATAACTTTGTACTTCAAAAATCAAGCAAAAACTTTCTATTTCTGTAGTAATACCTGCTCAGACTTTTACTCAGTGTGTCCAGCACACTTAAAATTGGAACAATTCCTTTTGGGAGTATTAATGTACCTTAGTAAGCTACCAATCACAAGTGGAATCACTTCAATTGATAAACTATGCACTGAGAAATAAGTTTAGCAAAATTATAATCACCCCCGACTTTTCAGGAACTCTGCAGACTGAGACCAGTGTGTACTTCGAATCGATTTTCTCCCAATTGGCTGAATGAAATCCTTTGAAACTTTGTATTCTTGTAGTAGACCTTGAGCTGGTTCCAATGAGCTATAGAACACTTGATTTGGTTCAGTAGATCCAGAGAAATGCTCCTTTGAAGTTGACAGACTTGGAGTAGGTGACTCAGACAAAAAACAGAGATGATGAATGTATACTTCTATTGATATATGTGTTTGTACAATCTCATTAGCTTGCCAAGCACAGCTAAATGAGGTATTGTGGTGTTGGCAATAGAGTAGCCTTCACACACAATGAGTTACAATGAGATTTTGCCTCGGGGAGTGAGCTGAAGTGAGAGTGTAACCCGCGACTTTTTACTACATCTTTTATAGGAGTTTGATCTTCATTTGAATTTGAAATTCAAACTTAGGCTCCCTTGAATCTCTCCTCTAAAAGTAGGGAGATATTCTCTCTATCTCAACAATCAAATTTCACGACTCTAATGTTAGGTGGATGACTTAAAGTGATTACAAACAAATGATAAGTCACTTAGACTTTTACAAGTGGTAAAAGAGTATGAACATATAAGCATATGTTCTCATGAGTCTTCCTTTAGGTGAAG
The DNA here is from genome assembly GCA_020310875.1 of Ceratopteris richardii. Taxonomy (NCBI): domain Eukaryota; kingdom Viridiplantae; phylum Streptophyta; class Polypodiopsida; order Polypodiales; family Pteridaceae; genus Ceratopteris; species Ceratopteris richardii. The sequence goes on from CM035416.1 coordinate 5,561,318, forward strand.
CCTAGATAATCCTTTGTCCATGCTAATCTTCCATAAGTTCAAGGGTCCAAGCCAATGTGTGTAGGCTTGTCTTGCACCAACAGAAAATACAAGCAAATGCAACTACTCTACTCACACAAAGGAGAGACATGCATAGGCACACACACATCACTCTCACACACTCACAAAGACACAATACATGTAAATGTAAATAGTCTTCTTGGAGTAAATGAGAGCCTTCTTCCATTGATAAGAGATATTACATGAGAGCATCTCGACCAAAAGCTCTCCTCTTTACAAAAATGAGCTTCTATTTTTTGGCTAAGCTCTATTCCCCATGTGCTTCTTTGAAAAGTAAAAAAGGTGATTCTCTCTCTAACTGCCATATCTTCTAGGAGATTCCAAGATCACATGGGTAACCAACAAATCCCCAAAAAGAACATGTGTGGGATTTTCACGTGTGTAGTCCTAGATGTGTGTCCAAATAAGTTATTTCCCAAGGCTTCTCTACTATAGTGTTAGAGAAATATCAAAAAGTGTTCTAAGCGGGTGTTTTTATGTGAAAACTCTAAGTAGATACAAAAAGAGTTATTCTCATGGTCTAGGGAGGGTTCTTATGCACATTTGAGGATGTGTCCATACCCAACAACCCAACAATGTTGATGAGTGACTAAACCTTAAAACTAAAAAAAATATGTGAGTCACTTGCATCTATTGGCATCAATGTAGATGATGATGATAAGGTTGAAGTGTGCCTTCATGGTTTTTGAGTTCCATATAAGCACTTTAGAACTTCTATTCAGGCTGAGGAAAATATTCAAAATTCAGATGATTGGTAATTGAAGAAAAGAACCTTGGTGAAGAAAAACTCTCAAGGAAAAGCTCGTCTTCAGTAGGTATTCAAATCTGGAAGAGGAAGAGGTTGAGGCAAAGGCTTCGGAATCGAAAAAGGAAACAATAACAAAGACCAAATTCAACAATAGATGAATGTAGGAGGTAGAGGATAATTTCGAGACAAGGAAAGCTAAAGAGACCACAAAAATTTCCAAAGAAATGATTGAATAAATGAATTAAGGGATGCTTAAATCATGGTAAACTTGGACACTTTGAACATGATTGCAGGTTGAAGAATCAAAATAGCAAAAATCAAACAAATAACTATGCAGCCACAAGTGCAGATGATTTGGAGAAGCTATTCATGGACTAACAATGCATGATGAATAAAATGTTTGATGATGTTTCAAAATTGAATGGTAATGTCTCATATATTGATTCAGGTGCTTCAAATCACATAATTAACCACACATAATGGTTTAGTAGTTTGCAAAAATTCCTAGTTCCTAGATTTGTTGAAATAGGTGATGATACATCATATCTTATCAAGCATACAGGAAACATAGCACTATCCATGGAGGATGAGAAGGTAAAATATGTTGTTGATGTACTATATGTTCCCAACATAACAAAGAACCTAGTTTTTGTTGGATAAATGGTTTACAAAGGATTATAAGTTAGGTTTAATTATGATGGTTTATATGTAGAAGGGCGCAAATAGAATGGAAGGGTGATCACCAAAGGGAACAAAGTAGGTAGGCTGTTCACCTTGAATTTTAAAATTCTTGAAATTAATGCATTCATGTTTGCAAAAGGTGCAGGTGTTATTGTTGACATAGAGATTTGGCACTAGAAAACTGGACATGGAAATTCGTAAAAGGCATGTGAAACATGTCAATATGGTAAACAAATAAGGACATCATTTCTACATGGCAAACATGTTAATGATAATGTGCTAGAAATAGTATATATAGATGCTTGGGATCTTGCAAAGACCACATCTATGGAAGGTTGTAGGCTTTACACCACTTTCATTGATGACCATAAGAAAATATGGGTATACTTCATGGAGGAGAAGAGTGAGGTGTTTATTGAATTTCAAAATTTCAAGGATATGGTGGAAAAGAAGAAAAAGTCTTATATTCTGACATTAGCACATGATGGAAGAGATGAGTACATATCAAATGAATTCAGTAGTTTTGTAAAAACTTATGGAATTCAAAGGTAGTTTTCATGTAGTTACACCCCACAAAAGAATGGCATTATTTAACACGAAAATAGAGATATTGCAAAAATAGCAAGAGCATTGATGGATGAGAAAAACATGGCTCATTGTTATTAGGTATAACTTATGCACACTATTGTATACATCATGAGTTGAACTCTGACTATTGTTGTACATCAAGTTACACTTGGAGAGAAGCTTAGAGGTAAAAAGAAAAACTTATCACATATTAAAGTATTTGGTTGTATTGCATATGTACATGTTCTAGATTATTTGAGAATGAAACCTGATCCAAAAGAAAAAAAATGTATTTTAATTGGGTATTCCCTTGAGCAAAAGGGATATAAATGGTACAACCAAATCACACAAGGTGAAGGTAAGCAAATACGGTATTTGGTAAAACGACAAGCTATTATGCTCGTGCAAAAGGAGTTAATGTTGAGTCAAATGACAAAGGAAATGCTAACAACTCAGGTGAAAAATCTTAAGCTCTAAATGGACATGATGCATCACCTAATAATAGAAACATGTAGAAATCTCAAAGCTACAATTTCTGAGTAGCTCGAACTGAACCATCTTTTGGATAGGAGGAATGCTGCATTTTGCCCAAAATACAACCTTCATAGACATGTTTTTTGAGTGCCTCAAGTTTGGGCAAAGAGGGCACCATTTCAGATTTCTGTAGGTGTACCAAACTACCATAATTCAGATGACCAAAGCATGCATGCCAAAGCTTTGCATCTGACATAGCCTGAGAATCATGTATTGCACATGCTGAATCATTCATAGATCTTTCATAGTCTATGAGCCTATACATCCCACAACATAAAATGCCAAAATTCTATAATCATGTTGCCATTTGACAGATCAAGAACTGTACATCTATCATCAATAAATTTCACAACTAAGCCAATCTTAGCTAATGCAGAAACTGATAACAGATTTTTCTTGATCCCTAGCACAAATAGAGCATCTGACAATGTGAAAGAACTACCATCAGCAGTAGTCATAATGATCTTACCAACTCCCATGACTGGATAAAAGGAGTTGTTGCCACATGTGATAGTATTCCCTATAGGGTCAAGCTCGAGTGAAGTGAAGAAACTGCACTGTGAGGTAATACGTTTGGTTGCCCCACTATCAAAGTACTAAACATGTGAGTCTACTCCAGACATACAGTGTTCAGAAGAAGCTGGGTCAAAACTGTAAACAGTACTAAACACTCAGTCTTCATTCTGCACAAGATTAGCATACTCTTTTTTTGGTGTAGAGGTCTTTGCAACAACCATTGTAACCCCTTTTCTCTTTGCCTCTTTTGTAGCCACTTTTGGATAGTTCTCTATGACATGATCATTTCCTTTATAGTACTTACAAAAGAATTTATGCTTTTCTAATTTCTTCTCATGTTTGTCTTCCTTCTTCGAATGTGCAACATTAGCACATTTCTGCTTACTAGTAGATGAGCTCCATTTACCTTTCCCTTCTAACTAGCCAAGAAAGCTTGATTTGCAACATGCATAATGAACCTATTCTACCTAGAATAATCTTCCTGCAAAAGAACAAACACAAACTCAAATGACAAGGCATTCAAATTGCCTTTCATCATCAATAAAGAGTAGAAGAAAAACTCTAATATGAATCAGGAGGACTATTAAGAGAAATCTACACAAGTGAGCTATTTGGTATGACTTCATCAGTAGAAATCAACTCTTCCTTCAAGTCTTTGATCTTTGTTAGAAAACTGTCCATAGAATTGTGAAGAGATGGATAGGTATGTGCTTGAAGATGAAGAGGTGTTGCAAAATCCTTGATCTACACCAGCCAAACGAACTCAAGGAGTATGTGGGGGCCCTTTTAGCTTGCCAATGGATGTATTAGACACCCTATGTACCTTGGAATATCACTCTCAAAAAGATAGATCAAAATAGATAAGTTGGAGTTAGCTCATAGGTGAAGAACTTGCTATTTTGGTTCATACACCTGTCTAGTGTTTTGCATAATTCTCTGAGCACAGCAGCAATTAGCTCAATTCCTTTTAGGGAATCTGGTTAACTTAAAGAGCTAACTTTCAAGAGTAATCTCATAAAAAATAATGAACCACACATAGAGAATGATATTTAACAAGTGATGACATCATCCCGATTTTCACGGGCTGCTATAGTAATGAGACGAGTGAGCAGAAAAATGAATGTAACTCAAGTTTTAAGAATCCAATGATTATGAAAATTTGTATGCTTATACTAGACAGTATGTTGAATTCAAAACGCTTTAAATCATTGAATTTGGGTAAGCAGACACTAAGAAACAACTCTGATAAGATGAGTAAAAAAGTCGGGTACCTGACAGAGAAGTGAAAATGAACAGACAGGGCTGACTTCAACTAAACATAACTGAAGATTGACACACCCAAATAAAATGAAAAATTGTGAGCATATAGTAGACGTATAGAGCTAATGTTAGCAAGTCAAATCACTAAAAATGATGCACCAAGCTCAGAGAAACCATCTCTGCAATCTGACTGAGAAAACTGAGAGATATGGCAGTGAGTAGTACACTTCACAAGAACATGGAAATATGAACTCAAATGATCACGAAAATGAAAGTATATTGATTTATTTTACAACACAATGGACTTACTGATACACATGTGTGCCTTGAAACCACACCTTGATATGGCATAAAGCTCAGCTCTTTAAGGTCTTCTCTGAGGTCTCTCTAACCACGACTAAAGCTGCCATCTATTTATAGTTGAGCTTGGGAGGCTAACTTCCCTCAATCACTCTCCAATCAATTAATGATTGATTTGATTCTCTATCTACCACAAATCACAAATTCGTGGCTCCTCTTTCCCTTTTTGATCAAGTGGACTCAACCACTTAAGATTCTTTCACTTTTACATTAAGTAAAGTCTTCAAAAGTTACAAGAGGTACTTCACAAGTGAACTTTACATTGTCTTCATTTTAAGGCTTCTTCTTTGAATTTGTGGGACTCAAGCCAATACTTAGGCTTGTCATAGACTTGCTCCAACAAGAATCACCTTCATTCATATGCTCACTCTCCAACTCCTTTTGGAGGTAAGCAACACGAGCCTCATTCCTAGCCTAGTACAATGTGGTAAGTGTATCCCAAGCATCCTCAGCTATTCTGCAAGAGCTAATGTGAGGAATAATGGCACATTTGAGAGACAAGGCTATCAATGCATGTGCCTAAGGATCTCTGCCATCCCAACAAATTTTC
>CM035416.1:5596593-5601593 GCA_020310875.1 Ceratopteris richardii
TAGTTTTTTGCACGCTCAATATGTCTCTTCTTTTCAATGAGTGCATGCATCCAGCTTTTACTTTGATCAACCACACTTCCACATCTTTCTGTATTGTTTTTATCTTCATATGGTGATTGTTCTGCACCATACACTGTTACAGTAGACAAATTAGGCACCTGCAATAAGAAACTGCATCCCTCTTTAGGCTCCCACCCAAGAGAAGATGAATACTGCTTTGCAAATAAAAGGGTTATTTCATCAACCCTCCTCATCAAGAATACATGGTTGAAACTAATATTGTGCAATGGATCCAAAACCTTAGCACTATTATCAAGGCCCATTGAGCAAAAGTGCTTAAAGTCATAAATCTGTGTGAGGTGTTGAACTTCTGGTTTTGGAGTATATGCTTCTGAAATCAGCTCAGATAAAATCGGAAGAGTAAAAGCATTGTTACGTGCCAACTTCTTAGAGAAAGTACTGAACATTTGATCAATGTGATCATGAGTGTGGCCAACCAGAAGAAAATTTACCTTAACCTTCTGAAATACCTGTTTTTCAACAAGCATGCTTAAATATCCAAAGACTGTAGAATTTTTATTCTCTCTTGCAGTATTATCTAGTTGCAAATATAGAGTTGGTGGCAAAAGACCCTTCCATGATTGCAAAACACGATGAATGACAGTAACTGTAAGGTTTGGATCATTATGCACATTCGGATATGTGAAGAAAACCTTGGACATTATAGTTCCATTGTATACCAAAGCGCCAACCAAATGCATTTGCACAAGGACTTCATCTCCAATGTCCTTAGGGATGCGATAAAAATGTGGCAAACAAGTTTTTTTTTGATCCATACCATCGATCAACAAACACATATAACGCTCCGGATTTCTGAGTGCCTTACTTCGATGATGAATTGCTTTCTTTCTCTCTAATGCTTGACTGTCACGATGGTTGTTAAGAAGGTTTTTAAAATTATGCTTTTCCTGTGGTGTTGTAGCCCCTTTTGCCATGTTTTTCAAAGTGGCGCAAACTGAACATTCACCCATTCTAACTTTACGAGGAATAGAAACATTGTTAAACTCTTCCTTCCATAATCGAGTATAGTGACGATACAACACATACTTCTCATTTCTATTTTCCATGTCTTCTCTATATATTTGAAATACCTCTCGACGAGTAAAGTTATCTGACAAGTGCAACCTTCCAGTTGTAGGCATAACTTCACAATGCAAGCTAAAATAGTTCATCATCCAATTCATTGCATGACGTCCAACGGATCCTTTGGTCCCAACATGGAACGTATCCAAAATGAGATCCCCATTCAAAAACCCTTGTTGAACCCTATGTATTCTAAAATTTCCTACACCCATTGCAATTTTAAATGCAGCCCTACAGCATGGCATCCCTTGAGTAAAGAAATATTCAAAACCAACACGCGTTACTGACATGTTATCCTCAATCATTTGCATGCAAGAAACAAGGTATATATCTTGCCTTTCACTATCTAAATGGAGGAATTTTTCTCTTATGTGCTTTAGTTTCTTCATTCCTAAATTATACAAACATTTCAAACCACAACAATGCTTCACAATATCCAATGCAATCTGTCTATCTGAAGTAAGAAATTTAAATCTTTTTCGACTTACTTCACGAGACCTTCTTTTAAATCGTAGATTGAGCTTGCTTTGCTTTTTCGTTGCTCCACATGCACTTGAGTCAGAAGGGAGATCAATGGTTGGATCAGATGGGAGATCAAGAGGTGCATTTGGTTGAGCAGCATTGCACTGTGAATTGGATAACTTAAATGACTCAACAGAAAACATGGAATCATCAGCACGTTCTAAATCATAGGGATCATCACTTCTCTAGAAAGGTTCAACTGAGAACAATGAATCAATATGAGCAGAGGAAGCTGATGCCCAAGCATCCACTGAAAAGATTGAACTCATCTTCACTGAGTTCACAGAAGACTGAAGATGAATGACCTTTTTAAATAAGTAGAAATCCGAGATCAAGTGAAGATGTCACATCAAATGTCACATCAAGAAGATATGAAATCAAAAGCTTATTAAAGTACATTAAATAACATTAAACATCAAATTACATCAAATCACTTAATTACTCAAATATACACTAATAAGGGAACCAAAGATTTGATTCACTTTTGATTCAAATGAGAAACACAGTTGATTTCTAACTACATATGAGTCATTGAGTCTAAGCATTGTGAATGAATCAAAATATATCCAAGTTGAGTTCCAACAGGAATATATAATAAAATTGTTTGGAGAAATTTTACAAGAAGAAATTTTACAACTGGAATATATCCAAGTTGAGTTCCAACTGGAATATGCGATGCCATTGAACACTATACAAGAAGAAATTTTACATTTGGTTAAGATTTCAAGGATTAGGTTTTATTGTGGTCTTGGCTAGATATCAAAGAGGTAGATGAAAGTATATTAAAAAAGAATTATGTGTAAAAGAGGCACACAGAAAGTTTATTCATACATTGATTTTCCATTTCAACAATGTGTTACAAGATAAATGTGAATATGAACTAAAGTGTGGAGGATAACACTATAAAGATGTCATTAATCTCACAACTTAGACCTAATTTTCTCCCAAGCAACAGACTCTAAGAAAAAACTTCTACATGAGATTAGAAATCCTCATGTACATACCATACTGTTGCCATTGAAGTTTAATTTCCATGCAAATGTATATAAATAGTTGCAAGGTTCTGTACTTGAATGTTTATTCATACATTGATTTTCCATTTCAACAGTGAGTTACAAGATAAATGTGAATATGAACTAAAGTGAGGAGGGTAATACTATAAAGATGTCATTAGTCTCCCACATTTAACACAACTTTGACTTGATTTTCTCCCAAGAAAGAGATTCTAAGAAAAAAATCTCTACATGAGTTTAGACATCCTCATGGACATACCATACTCTTGCCATTGAAATGTAAGTTCTATGCAAATGTATATAAATAGTTGCAAGGGTCTATGAATATTTCATTAAAGCGGCTCTGAAATAGCCTATTTGTGTGGGTGCTATTCCCTGGTTAGATAAGTTGACAGATTTAGTCAGCAACTGGACTCATTCAGTTAGATCCAGTTAGTCTCTGGTTCAAGTTACCCAATTGCCTATAAATACCAGAGGAGGAGATCATTCGCATTTTCAAAATCCACGAGCAAGAGAGAGCAGCAGAGCACAGACAGCCATGGAGCACAGAGGTCAGCATACCAGCAAGCCAAGTCTGATGGAGAAGAAGAATGTTGGCAAAAGTACCAAGAGGTAGACAAAATCATAACATAAATAAAGATTCCAAAAAGATTCCCTCTGTATGTTTTTGTAAAAAGTCTGATTTCTAGGTATTTATTTTTCTTACCTCTAGAAATATGGATCCAAAGCATGTACAGCTCGATGCCTGGCATCGACTTTAAGGTGTAAGTCGATGCCAGGCATCGACTTGTCGATGCAAGTCGATGCCTGGCATCGACTTACACCTGAAAGTCGATGCCAAGCATCGACTTGGGCCCAAAAGTCGATGCCAAGCATCGACTTGCCGACATCAACATGCACTGAAAAGTCGATGCCAGGCATCGACTTTAGGGTGCAAAGTCGATGCTTGGCATCGGCTTTTGGGCCCAAGTCGATGCTTGGCATCGACTTTTGGGCCCAAGTCGATGCCAGGCATCGACTTTGTGTGCAAGTCGATGCCAGGCATTGACTTGAGGGTAAAAGTCGATGCCAGGCATCGACTTGGCCCAAAAGTCGATGCCAAGCATCGACTTGGGACCAAAAGTCGATGCCAAGCATCGACTCTTGCACCCCCAAGTCGATGCCTGGCATCGACTTTCACCCTCAAGTCGATGCCGGGCATCGACTTGCACACAAAGTCGATGCCTGGCATCGACATGCACTTAAACATCGATGCCTGGCATCGACCTGAAGCTCAAAATCGATGCCTTGCATGGACTTGGGCCTTTGAAACCACATTTACGTTTAATCTGATATTTCCAAGTGCCTTCAGGGATGCGGAGTACAAGGATGAAAGGCCCATCAAGAAGCTCAGAGTCACCATGGGCTCTGGTGACCAGCAACGTGACAAAGGCAGTGGTCACCAAGCAAAGCCAAAGAAAATTATTGCACCATTATCCTCTGAGAAAAAGCAATGCCTTATTGAGGTTGGAATTGCATTGGATGAGAATAGAAAGTCAGATGCTTAGAGGAAATATGATCCATGGTTTCAACTGGCATTCAGATCAGGTGAGATCTGGGATCTACAGGATAGAATTTTCACAATGTGGGAGCACAAGGAGGTCAAGGGCCAGAAGCAACGAAAGTCGAGGCCAGACCCACAAGTTGATCTGAAGGGAAAGGGAAGGAAAGTTGACCTTTCAATTGAAGAGGCTCCTGAGGACATGAAGCTGACCCCATGGAGGGCCCTTCAAGGAATCAAGGATGATACATTGATCATATCAACTTTGTCAAGGGTAATCTCGAAGGAGTTAAGCCTGGAGGAGATGGTGACTAAGCTCAATAAGTATGTATGTTATTCTCAGATCCTTTTTCCCTCCTCCCATGCTTCTTGTCTAACCTAGTCTCTTTTATATTTCTGTGTCTGTAGTCATAAAGTGTACATGAAGATTCAGGAGGTGATGATGAAGAGGCTGGGTTGCTTTTCTTGGACAGAGGTCCAAGCAGACTATCCAACCACATCATCCTACAAAGCCTTATCAGAATATTTCATCCTGTTTCGTGATTGGGTAGGTTCTCTTATCAGAATATTTCATCCTAACCAATTTGATGCATTGCATGGCATCGACTTGGGGGCACAAGTCGATGCCTGGCATCGACTTGGGGGCATAAGTCGATGCCTGGCATCGACTTGCAGCATAAGTCGATGCCTGGCATCGACCTGCAACAAAAGTCGATGCCTGGCATCGACCTCGTGGCAAAAGTCGATGTCAGGCATCGACTTAGGTCCCAAGGTCGATGCCA
>CM035416.1:5619093-5621593 GCA_020310875.1 Ceratopteris richardii
CCATGCCCTAGGTGCCTGCTTCAATCCATATAGAGCCTTCTTCAATTTACAAACATAATTTACCTTCTTGGGATCTTCATAGCCAGGTGGTTGTGACATGTAGACTTCTTCAGATATCCATCCATTCAAGAAAGCATTCTTAACATCTAATTGGTACATGTTCCAATTTTTTGATGTAGCTACACTCACCAATACTCTGATTGTTGGCATCTTAGCCACAGGAGAAAATGTCTCCTCATAATCAATGCCTTGGGTTTGTGCAAAACCCTTGGCTACCAACCTAGCTTTGTACCTGTTGATTGTACCATCAGAGTTCCTCTTTAATTTGTAGATCCATCTGGATCCTATCACCTTCATAGAGTCCTTCTTGGGTACCAATTCCCATGTGTCACTCTCCTTGAGAGCTTCTATTTCTTCATCCATAGCTCCTTTCCATTCTGGTTTGGTGATTGCCTCTTCATATGAACCTGGTTCTTCACTTAACAAGTCCTTTGCAAGATAAATTGAATGCTTAGTAACAAGAGATGTATATACCCATATCTGATAGGCTTCTTACTTTCTCTCTGAGATCTCCTCATTGCTTGAGTTGAAGATTCTGGTAATCCTCAAGCTTCTTCATTTTTAACTTGCCTTTGGACTTCCATGCCTTGAATTCTTCAAGATTGATTGTGTCATCATCTTCTGAACTTGAGTCTTCCTTTTGGATTGGTTCCTCCTTTGAGAGTTTTGGAAACTCCTCTTCCAAATCATAGGGTAGACTAACCTTCCTGCATTCATTTTCATACCATGAGTCATTCTCATCAAAGATGACATCTCTGCTCACCTTTAACCCTTTATTGGTTGGGTTGTAGAATCTGTACCCTTTTTTATTCAAGTCATAACCAATGAAAATACATTTTTCTGCTTTAGGGTCTAGCTTTCCCCTTACCTGTGAGGGAATATGCACATATGCTACACAACCAAAAATTTTGCAATGATCCAATGATGGTCTCTTACCATGCCAAGCTTCATAAGGTGTCATTCCATCAAGTGACTTTGATGGCAACCTGTTTATGAGATAGGTGGCAGTAGATACACTCTCTGCCCAAAGATAATTTGGCAACTTTTTTTCATTAAGCATGGACCTGGCTGTTTCAACTATAAGTCTATTCCTTCTTTCAGCTACCCCATTTTGTCCAGGTGAGTACCTTGTTGTTATCTCCCTTTTGATGCCTCTTTCCTGCAAGAAGTCCTCAAACTCATTTGAGAAGTATTCACCTCCTCCATTTGACCTTAGCTTCTTCAAATTTCTTCCTGTTTGATTTTCAACTAGTGCAAGATATCTTTTGAAACAATTAAACACTTCATCCTTGTGCTTCATAAAGTATAACACAGTCCATCTGCTATAATCATCAATGAAAGACACATAGTACCTTGATCCTGAAATGGAGGGATCCTTGCTAGGTCCCCAAACATCTGTGTGCACCAAGTCTAGGTAGTCTTCATGCATAAAACCTTTCCTTGTATAAGGTAACCTGTGAGACTTACCAAATTGACAAGCACCACACTTGTAAATCATGTGTTGCTTGGATACATTAGGTATCCCAAGCACACATTGATCTCTGCTCATTTGCTTCAAGGTCCTTTCACCTATGTGCCCTAGTCTCTTGTGCCACATTTCAAGTTCTGAAAGTGTCTGATCCTTGTAGCTATACAAAGCAATATTCTTTGTGTCTTCTAATTCAAAAGTAAATAATCTACCTGATTTTTCTCCCTTGGCTATCCTTTTGAATCCATGTCTTGGGTCCTCCACATATGCTCCATGTTGAGTGAATCTGACCTGCAAACCTTTCTCCACAATCTGACCAACACTCATTAAGTTTTCTATAATGGTTGGTACATAAAGTACCCTACTCAATAGGTTCTGATTACCATCACAAGTTTTTACATTTCCAATCTTTACTACAGAATGCTTAGTATCATCACCTGTCTGTACTTGATGTTTGCCCTTGGGTTCCTCAAGATCAGAGAGTAGTGCCACATTGCCAACTACATGATTGGAACACCCTGAATCAATATAAAAACAGATGATCATCATTGATACCTGACTTGGAAGTCATATTCATGATCAATAGGGAGTCATCTTGCTCCTCTGTGTAGTTGTTGTAGTCTTTCCTATTTCTGAATCCTCCTTGGTAGTTACCATTATGGTTGTTGTTGTAATTGTTGTTGTAGTTATTGTTGTAGCCATTGTAGCCTTGGTGTTGGTTGAACCTTCCTCTGCCTTGAGAGTATCCACCTCTTTGATAGCCTCTTCCTCCCTGATTTTTGTAGTTTCTGTAGCACTCATCTGTGGTGTGGTTAGACAATCCACAAATATTGCATGGTGATGAATTGTAGGGTCTCCCCCTACCTTGCTTACCTCCTCTGCCCCTGCCTCTTGAAGATCTACCTCTCCCTGCATAGTTGACTTGGGAGGTAGAACCTTCATCCTCTTGCTTTTTACCTTTACCTTTGTCTT
>CM035416.1:5634093-5639093 GCA_020310875.1 Ceratopteris richardii
AGTTTTTGGACTTATGAAGGTTCAAACTTATCTGTTTTGATTTGATCAGTACTCAATCACTTTGTAAAGTACATATATAGTTTCTTGGTGTCATTTGGAAGCTCAAGGAGTCTCCAAACTATATCTGAAGAGAAAAGAGGGCAGGTGTGAAGCAGGTCTAGCAGCACCAACTTGATCTTTTGATTGTATCCAGCCATCACATCCAACAGTGGTATCAGAGCAAAACAAGGTAATCATGGGTGATGGTTTCCCTTCCTTTATTGACAAATTGGATAGAAATAACTACCAGGCATGGTCATTAAGAATGAAGACTTATCTACAAGGGAGAAGCTTGTATGGATACATATCAGGAGATGAGGAGTTGCCCTCATTCAAAACCAGAGGCCTACCTACAAAGGATGAGCATGAGAGACTAAATCAATGGTGTGCTAAAGATGCTTTAGCAAGGTCATATCTTCTAAACTCTATCTCTGATTTCCTTCTACCTCATGTTAGGAACTGTAAGACTTCCCAAGAGACTTGGGAGACCTTGTCAACATACTTCTCATCAAGCACAAGGGCCAGAAAGAATCAGCTATGGATTGAGTTTACAACTCTTAGGAAGCAATCAAAACAATGTGTTTCAGATTTTGTCACCAAAGTCAAAGATATAGCAGATCAACTTGCAAGTGTTGGAGAAGAGATTGAAGAAGAGCAAATAGTCAGACAAGTGATCAATGGACTCAAAGCAGATGACAAGTGGGAGAGCTTTACCACTGCAATGGACTTGTACATGGACATTCAAGCACCTGATCTAACAACTCTGATTGGACAACTCTTTACACATGAAGCCAAGATCACAAAGAATGGAGAGAAATCAAAAGGTAACAATCCCTCTGCCCTATATACAGATAAGAAGTCTAAAGATAAGGGTAAAAGCAAAAAAGTTGATGATGAAGGATCCACCTCCCAAGCAAACTATGCAGGGAGAGGTAGATCATCTAGAGGTAGGGGCAGAGGAGGTAAGTCAGGTAGGGGGAGACCCTATAATCAATCTCCATGCAATATTTGTGGCTTGTCTAATCATACTACAGATGAATGCTACAAAAACTACAAGAACCAAAGAGGAAGAGGTCACCAAAGAGGAGGATACTCCCAAGGCAGAGGCAGATTCAATCAATCTCAAGGCTACCATGGCTACAACAATAATTACAACAACAACTACAACAATAGCTACAATCACAATGGCAATTATCAAGGAGGATACAGGAACAGAAAGGATTACAACAATTATGCAGAGGATCAAGATGATTCCTTGTTGATTATGAACATGACATCTAAATCAGGTATCAATGATGATCATTTGTTCTATATTGATTCAGGTTGCTCTAACCATGTAGCTGGCAATGTTGCCTTACTCTCTGATTTGGAAGAACCTAAAGGCAAGCACCAAGTGCAGACAGGTGATGACACTAAACACTCAGTGGTTAAAGTAGGTAATGTCAAAACAAGTGATGGTAATCAGAATTTGCTAAGCAGAGTATTGTATGTCCCAACAATCACCAAGAATCTGATGAGTGTAGGTCAGATTGTTGAAAAAGGTCTACAGGTCAGGTTCACTCAACATGGTGCATTTGTGGAGGATCCAAAACATGGATTCAGAAGGATAGCCAAGGGAGAGAAGTCAGGTAGATTATTTACCTTTGAACTTGAAGATACTAAAAATATTGCCTTGTATAACTATAGGGACCAAACCCTATCAGAATTGGAGATGTGGCACAAGAGATTGGGTCACATTGGAGAGAGAACCATAAAGCAGATGAGCAGAGATCAATGTGTGCTTGGGATACCTAATGTATCCAAGCAACACATGATATACAAGTGTGGGGCTTGTCAATTTGGTAAGTCACACAGGTTGCCATATACCAAGAAAGGATTTATGCATGAAGATTACTTGGAATTGGTGCATACAGATGTTTGGGGACCAAGCAAGGAGCCATCCATATCTGGATCAAGGTACTATGTATCTTTTATAGATGACTATAGCAGATGGACTGTCTTGTACTTCATGAAACATAAAGACGAAGTATTTAATTGCTTCAAAAGGTATCTTGCATTAGTAGAGAATCAAACAGGCAGACATTTGAAGAGGTTAAGGTCTGATGGTGGAGGAGAATACTTCTCCAATGACTTTGAAGACTTCTTGTAGGAAAGAGGCATCAAGAGGGAGATTACCACAAGGTACTCTCCTGAACAAAATGGGGTAGCTGAAAGAAGAAATAGAATCATTGTGGAGACAGCTAGGTCTATGCTCAATGAGAAGAAACTACCAAACTATCTTTGGGCAGAGAGTGTATCTACTGCCACATACTTAATCAACAGGTTGCCATCAAAGACACTTGATGGAATGACACCCTATGAGGCTTGGCATGGTAAGAGACCTTCTCTGGATCATTGCAAAATCTTTGGGTGTGTTGCATATGTGCATATTCCCTCACAGGTAAGGGGAAAGCTAGACCCTAAGGCTGAAAAGTGTATCTTTATTGGTTATGATTTGAATCAGAAAGGATACATGTTCTATAACCCCTCAAACAAAGGCTTCAAGGTAAGCAGAGATGTCATCTTTGATGAAAATGATTCATGGTATGATAATGAGTGCAGGAAAGTAAGCCTACCTTATGATATGGAAGAAGACTTTCCAAAGCTTGTCAGACAAGAACCAACTCAGAATGAGGATACAAGTTCAGATGATGAAGACACCATCAACATTGAAGAATTCAAAGCTTGGAAATCCAAAGGGAAGATGAAGATGAAGCAACTTGAAGACAATCCAGAATCCTCAACTCAAGCTATGAGGAGATCTTCAAGGGAAAAGAAGAAACCTATTAGGTATGGATATGATACTTCACTTGTAACCAAGCACTCTGTATATCTTGCAAAGGATATCTTAAGTGAAGAACCAGGTACATTTGAGGAAGCTATTACTAAACCAGAATGGAAGGAAGCAATGGATGAAGAAATGGAGGCTCTCAAGGAGAGTGATACTTGGGACTTGGTACCCAAGAAGGACTCCATGAAGGTCATAGGATCCAGATGGATCTACAAACTCAAAAGGAACTCAGATGGTTCAATAAGCAGGTACAAAGCTAGGTTGGTAGCCAAGCGTTTTGCACAAACCCAAGGCATTGATTATGAGGAGACATTTTCTCCTGTGGCAAAGATGCCAACTATCAGAATTATGGTGAGTGTAGCTGCATCCAAGAATTGGAACATGTACCAATTGGATGTAAAAAATGCATTCTTGAATGGATGGATATCTGAAGAGGTCTACATGTCACAACCACCTGGCTATGAGGATCCCAATAAGGTAAATCATGTTTGCAAATTGAAGAAAGCTCTGTATGGATTGAAGCAGGCACCTAGAGCATGGAACTATAGGTTGACAACCTATCTCTTGGATCAAGGATTTGTGATGAGTAAAGCAGATACTTCATTGTTTATAAAGAAGAACAATTCAGAGGTAATATACTTGTGTGTCTATGTTGATGACATCATTATTACAGGAAATGATGTTCAAGGATTTAGACACATCAAAGGTCAAATGATGAAGGAATTCAAGATCAATGATCTTGGATTATTGAAGTACTTCCTAGGGCTTGAATTGATCTACACAAATTCAGGTATATTCATTACTCAGAAGAAGTACATTCAGGACATGGTCAAGAAGTTTAATTTGCAGGAAGCTAAAGTCTCAAACATTCCTATGGAGGTCAACCACAAACTCAGTGCACATGAAGGAGAAGAACTCAAGGATATTACAGGTTACCAAATTTTGGTAGGTAGTCTCAATTATGCTACCTTAACTAGGATTGATATCTCCTATGGTGTTAGTGTACTTAGCCAATTTATGCATAAACCAAGAGTACCACATTTGGAGGCAGCCAAGAAGATAGTAAAGTATCTAAAGGGAACACAAAATCATGGTTTGTATTACCCATATTCATCAGATATTGATATTAAGGTATACTCAGATGCAGATTGGGCAGGTTGCAAGGATGACAGGAGGAGTACATCTGGTTACATATGCTTTGCAGGTGATAAACCAATTTCTTGGTCATCCAAGAAACAACCTACAGTAGCTCTATCATCTACTGAGGCAGAGTACAGAGGGCTAGCCAATGCCACTCAAGAATCAATATGGTTGAAGTTACTCTATTCAGAATTGGGCCTATACACAAGGCCACCAATCATATTTGGTGATAACACAAGTTCACTTCATTTAGCTGCTAATCCTGTGTATCATGCTAGGACAAAACACATAGAGGTTCATTACCACTATGTGAGGGAGAAACTACTTAGCAAGGAAATCCAATTGTCTTATGTGTCCACTAATATTCAATGTGCAGATTTGCTTACAAAAGCTTTGGATGGGAGCAAGCTATGCAGGTTTAAATCCATGATTGGATTATAGGATATCATTGAAGACTAAAGATGAAGACTCAAGCAAGTGTTTGGCTTGAGGGGGAGCTGTTGGTGCAAGCAAGCCTTAACACTTGGCTTTGTTGTGTGCCTTTGAAGACCCAACATAAAGCTTGGACTATTGAACCCTTGGAAAGCATAAAAGATTGGACCCTTGGATGATACATTCACAAGAGTCAATAATCATATGAACCTAGTCTTATTGAGTTTTACTTTTTTCTCATGTAAAAGTCCATATGACTTTATCAACATTGTAATCATACCTACTAGACTAGAGTCGTGGAAAAGTTAGATGATCTAGTTGAGGGAATATCTCCCTAAGTCTAGTGGAGAGAATCAAGGGAGCTTTAATTTGAATTCAAATTCAAATTCATTCAAAAACCTTCTATAAAAACCAATGTAAAAGTCGCGGGTTTAGACACACTCTTCCCGAGGCCAATCCATGCAAATTTGTGAGTGTGTGAGAGCTATTACCTAGCCTACACCTCAGAGTACCATTGTGGATTACATCTCTTGCCAATGGGAATGTACATTTGATAGTA
>CM035416.1:5673811-5853811 GCA_020310875.1 Ceratopteris richardii
ACCATGAATGTCTACTTTGAAAAGAATGCATGTGTCTTTATTCTCTGAATGTTGTTTTCAGCTCTCATCCATGCTCACTCAGTGGTTACCCATATAACTAAGTGATTGTGATTAAAGTGATTGTTACATGGCAAAAATATAAGACATATGGACAGCTATTTGGGCTCTTAGCCTTTGGAGCCTTAATTTACGGATTGCAGGAACATGGAGCTCTTTAGGGGAACTTGTCTCTAGATGAGCAAATCATGTAGGTGAGGATGCTCCTTAAAGTGGAAACTAAAATTGGAATAAGAATTTTTTCAAATCCAGTCTACTTGTTGAGTGTGTTTTAATTTCAGGTTCGGGAGCTACCTGAGAAGGCATTTCCAGCTTTACAATGGACTGCTGAGGGGGATAAATGTTGGGTTGACTACCCCATGGGGATTGTGTCGCCTAGTGTTGAAGTATGGGGAGTAACCAACCCAAACCGCCTCACATGGAAGTGAGGGGCTCTTCCAAGAGGAGTTGCAAGAAGTGCAAGCAACGCACACACACCCACGTCCAAGAACAATGGCACCATGGCCAACGTCAAAAGGAACAAGGGAGGGCAATGCTCACACACAAGCCAACCCCAAATGCCAAACCCACACACATGGATCATCGCCTAGCACACAAGGAGAAATGTGGAAGCCAAATGACACCTTCTTCCATTACCAAAATGGAGGCCAAGGCCATGGCCAAGGGACCCCCTTTTTACAAATGAGGCTCTTCTTTATATAGAGAAGAAAAGCATATGTGAATAAAAACATGTGGTCAAAAGACCACATGTGCTAAATCAAAAAGAGGATCTTTATGTGATTTGGGAATTTCAATAACCACCTAGAGAGAGAGTGGGCGCTTGGAGAATTCCTACGTGGGAATTTTGGTTTGTTCAAAAAAGGAGTTGTTCAAAAAGGAAAGGCTTCAATACCATAGACTTAGGGATTTATCAAAAAGTGGTTTTAGGAGAGTGTTCATATGGACCTCTCCTAATTTACAAAAAGAAGGTATTCTCATGAGGACTAAAGGATGCCATAGCATGAGAAAAATTATGGGCAACCCTTAGAGCAACACTTCTCCCCCTCCTAGACTTTGTCGTCCTCGACAAAGCTAAGAGAAGAGCATACATAGCTGCACCGACTCAAGGTAGAGTCTTTCAAGTCTGAAAATCTTCAAGTCTGCAATTCTTCAATCTGCCAAGCTTCAAGCTGCAAGTCTTCAGTCTTTACTTCAAGCTGCAAATCTTCAATCTTTAGAGCTGAGCGACACAATCCCCTTGGGGGGCAGTCAGCCCAGCCTCCTTCCAATGTGCCTTCACTCAAAGCTCCAATACCTGAAAAATAAACATACACAACAAGTAGACTGATTTTTGAAAAGAAGCAGCCAAAAAATGTTAATTCCATTCAGTTTCCACTTCAGGGGGCATCCATTGCCACAAGACTTGCTCTATTAGAGAGAAGTCTGCATGAAAAAACCGTCTTGCTCCTGCAAAGAAAAGAAAAACCATAGTCCCAAAACAAGGAGCCCTTATCAAGACCATAAGTGTCTGTCCCTTATGTCTCAATGCTTCCATACTCTATTATTTTCAAGTGAGAGTGGGACATTTTGCAATGTAAAGCATGAGATGAATGTAGCCTATGGTCCTGCCGTCATTTATACTAAGCTTCTAGTCAATCAAGCTTGCAACTTAACATGAGTGTTCTGTGCTCATAAAATCAATAGACAATAGTGCAACTTTATAAGTCCTATCATTTTACAAGCATTCATGAGATCCAAACAACTTATCCAACTCTCTTCCTGCAAGGCATAGTAGCAAATCATCCACAGGAGGTAAGAAAGATCACTGTTCTAAAGGTGTTGACTTCCTGCTTCATGCCATTTGTTAACCTCAACCATATTGATCCTCTCAGTATAAAACATCCTGGATCATGGTAGTGGATGATAACTTAACAGTTAGCCTCGAAGACCAGGAGCCCTAGTCATTCCTCCGTTAGGCCTGTAATACTCAGAGACAAGACATATTTGAGTAAATGAAGAGTTATTTCACATGTATGAGGTCAGCAAAGATGAAACCATCAAACCCAAGAACTTTGTCCATTGTGATGGATCGCCAATTATAAAGATCCTAGCACCACCTCATTGCTTTTTGGATTTCACCTGAAAACAAAATAGCCAGGAGCATGCTTCCAAGTTGCATCTCTAGGACACCTTATCATAGGGGTTGGCATGATTGCATCAATATTGAAGACATGACTGAGAATCAAGACCGGTTATCATGGCATGTTCACGAGACATTAACAATGATCAGATCAGTAATCGAAGTCCTTTCAAACACATCGATTTTCACAAATTACGTCAAGCCTCAACTTTTCGGCATACACAGAAGAACAATCTTTAATAGGACCAATCAATCCCTATAACTTCAAGAAATAATGTGTAAAAGTAACATCCTATTTTGACACCGGACCCCAGTTTATAATGAACATTTTGCAAAGGGGATCAATTCAACTATGCATGTGTGAATTACCATAGAGTATGATGGTGAACCGAGAGATTTATGCAAAATCAAATCCTTCATATACATATTGAAATATCAGGAATCTTCATTGATTATAGTTCCAAAGCCAAGGTCATCCATGGATGGAGACCATATCTTTTTCTTCAACTCTGAGAGGAAAAAACTGTCAGCACCTTTTCAATGCATCAACAGGGTTAAGGAACCATTGGTCCCCCTTCCCATATACAGATTATGTGCCAACCCATGCTAGCACCGTATTTCTAATTACTTTATTCACAGAAGAGGGAAACAAGAGAGAAATAATGCTATATTACCCACACCCCTAAAGCAAATAATCTTGGCCCCATATCTAGTTAGGGTATGAGATGAACATTATTATCACCATGCATAGGATTGTGTCAGCCTTCTGTGATTCAGCATACATAGAGATCATTAAATTCTTGCAATTTTTTTTACCACAATTTAGATAAAATCTGTGTTTGAGCTTATCGTTGATTTTCAAGTGGATCATGAACCTTTGTGTTTTTATCCCATAGCTCGCACGACAATGTAGCCACTAAATGTTGAATCAAAAACTGCCCATAATCATGTAGATACACAAAGAAAGGTAGAAAATTGTGAGGCATAGAGTGACAAGGGGGTAATGAATCAGATGGCAGTATAGGTTGATCACCACATAATAAGGCCCTTATGACCTGCTCCCACATACTGGGTATGTGCACAAAAATACATCAGAAAATACTTAGAGACCTTAGTCATTGTACAAAAAAGAGTAACTACCAGAAAGATGTGATGATAGTACTTTCCAATGTATTCCTTTAGAGAATCCTAGATCATTTTTCCATTTAGAGAATCCGCTAGAAAAGAGTTCCTAATTTTCACAGTACTTAGATAGCAGATCATACAGAGCCCAACAAGGGATGGCATGCCAAGCATTCAAGGAGCACTACATAGCTTAAAACCAATCTTTTACCAACGTTTGAAAAACATCCTTGCATATAATCATTTATACAACCACACATAGTCACCCATTCATACTCGAAAACAAATGCAACAATATCAACTGTACAGACTCACCTCTTGCCATCATTGTTGTTGTAGGTGAGGCCTTTCAAAATGACATTGTCTGATGTGCAGTAATTTGATGGAAAATCACCCTAACCGAACTCTGTTTTCAATCTTTCTCAGTGTCAAAGTTGTTCTGGGGACATGTGCACATGGGGGAACGAAAAGAAACCCAGAACCCTTGAGTTCGAAACAATTAACCAGTCTATGCCAATGACCAGGCGACATACAAATTTCACATTGAAGTGCAACATTTTCATCATTGGACACACAATTTAACAAAAGAAGTGTAACCACCAGAGAGATGTTGGATGGTGCAGATGGTATAGCTCCTGGTAATCAAAGATGTAGGAGGATTGTTCAGACATCTGTTCTTCCCCATGCAGCAACTGGTGCCTTTGAATCTCATAGACGTAGTGATCCAGCCGGCCTTTATGAATTAAAAGCAAGAAGCCCGGTCCTAAATGGTAAAACACAAGTAATGTAACCGGAACTCAATATCTGACAAGGAACCAATTGCCTCTACAACAATCTTTAGCAACATAATCATGCATACGGCCATTGATCCCCCTCAGTAAAATCTCATCATGGAAGCACGAGGGCGGAGATATGAGCAACAGTCTTTGAGTGGACTAGCACCACAGTCCCGCCATAGCACACAGTCCCGCAGGCAGAAGAGCGATCATAGGACAATTAGGAGAGCCTAGCAGACATTTGTCTGCCCAGACATTTATGATGCAAGCACATGAACACACACATATGCATCTTCATGGAGGAGTAAGAGATTCGACTATGGCATGGGGAGCGAGCCATAATCGCCCTGAACGCAGAGAGAAATAGTGACAGTTGGAGGATGGACATATCCACTCAGATAGGGTCTTCACATCTTCTTATAACGCTTTTGCATCTATTTGCAGATAGTGAGTCTGCCTTGCACTGTCCAAAAGCAAACTAATGAAACTTGGGAGCCTCGAGGTCAACGTGGGATCATAATAGAAGAGGCAAAGAATATGCCCCCACTCCATCAAGAGATTCAGAATGAAATGATGCATAATCCAACATAATGAAAGCGAAGTTTAGACAAAAACATTGATGCACAAAAATGGTAGCCCTGACAAGTTTCAATACAAGATCGTTGACAATACGCTTTTAGATTTATGTAAAGTCACTCCTTCTTACTCAAGTGGCACATTAGTATAATGATCCCATCTAAATTCACACAGAAAGCAAGCAGCTCATATACTAATCAGATACGAAAAGTGAACCTCGATTTCTCCTGGAAATAGAGCAACCAAAGTGCACAGCTGGAAATTCAGCAACAAATCTCAAGATTCCTCCTCCTTGCAATGACACACCGAACCAAATTTTTAGAAAACCAAGCGGTCGAGAGCATCCTTCAGGTCACAATGCAGCATCACGCAGAGAGATGGCATATGGGCCATAGCTCGATCCCAAGGTGTCTCTACCACCTGACTCGTCGCCAAAAAGGGGTAAGGTGGGCATCATAACAACGCCAAGCCACATCATGTGATAAAAATAGATCAAGGGGGAAGCGCTGAGGTAGTTCTTCTTCAGACGTAAGTAGGGAGAAGACAAAGAAAGAGAGACAGCTGCCAAAAATCAACTGTGAGCAAAACTTGAGTTATACCGACCCTAACCAGGGATGGTTTTACCCTGTAAGCAGACCCAAGGTAGTCGATCATACTCTATTTGGGGCAACAGAGTGCCTTTAGAGCCATCAAGTGCACCCCAGTCGATAGAGGGATAGAGCTAAATAAGGGAAGCCATCCGCAGCATTGCCCGTAGGAGCTGAGCTTAGCCATACAACAGAGGCGCGCGAAGAAGGAGATGAAGCTCAACACGAGCTCGCCCCAGGTGCAGGCCGATGAGCCCGGGTGTTCTGCACGAGACCCAGCCACAGCATCCGAGGGGAGACTAGAAGCTCAACCCCATAACGTGGTTACTCAGAGACACAGTGGAGGAACCATCAGCGTGGTCGATGCCTCATCTTGTGCATGGGGAGAGGAAGGAGCTTGCCTCTCTCAGCCAAATGAAAGAGGAAAAGGAGTGGGATAATGCGCGCTCAAAAGAGGGCCTCTTTTCGTGGTAGGTATGCATTGAATTCCAGCTTCGGAGAGAGAGATCAAATCGTGCCCAGTACTCCCTTATTTAATGCTCATCAATAGACACTCTACCGGAGAGTGGCAGTACTAGTCTCAATCACGCCTGGACGCACGTACAAAACTCATCCTTCACAACCCAAAAATTACATGACTAGTCGACCAATTAAAATTTTCAAGGTATGAGATGAAACAAAAAAAAAAAAAAAAACTTCCACATGGTCTGCGTTGATGATTTGAAAAAACACTACGCAACTTCTTTTTGGTTTCTTTTTTTTTTTCGAAATTTGAAGAGAGGGAGGGTTAAGGGAGGGTACCCATCCCCCTTTTCAAGACAGACACTCAAAACAAGAAATGATAGAGATGTAGAGTGTTGCCACTCAGTGAGTGTGTGTGTGTGAGAGAGAGAAAGAGAGAAGGGGGTAAGGGGGTGTTTTTGTGAAACAAACAGAAATAAAGATATAAGTTACTCCAAAAATTAAAAGGGAAGAGGTACCCAAGGCCAACCGAAGGCCACACGGATCCACAACTCAATCCAAGCATGAGGTGCATCCACCAAGTGTAGGCACGGCAAGCTTGAAAAAACCCAACGGTTGAAGGTCGATCATCCCCGGCAACGGCGCCAAATTTTGTTGTTGAAGTATGGGGAGTAACCAACCCAAACCGCCTCACATGGAAGTGAGGGGCTCTTCCAAGAGGAGTTGCAAGAAGTGCAAGCAACGCACACACACCCACGTCCAAGAACAATGGCACCATGGCCAACGTCAAAAGGAACAAGGGAGGGCAATGCTCACACACAAGCCAACCCCAAATGCCAAACCCACACACATGGATCATCGCCTAGCACACAAGGAGAAATGTGGAAGCCAAATGACACCTTCTTCCATTACCAAAATGGAGGCCAAGGCCATGGCCAAGGGACCCCCTTTTTACAAATGAGGCTCTTCTTTATATAGAGAAGAAAAGCATATGTGAATAAAAACATGTGGTCAAAAGACCACATGTGCTAAATCAAAAAGAGGATCTTTATGTGATTTGGGAATTTCAATAACCACCTAGAGAGAGAGTGGGCGCTTGGAGAATTCCTACGTGGGAATTTTGGTTTGTTCAAAAAAGGAGTTGTTCAAAAAGGAAAGGCTTCAATACCATAGACTTAGGGATTTATCAAAAAGTGGTTTTAGGAGAGTGTTCATATGGACCTCTCCTAATTTACAAAAAGAAGGTATTCTCATGAGGACTAAAGGATGCCATAGCATGAGAAAAATTATGGGCAACCCTTAGAGCAACACCTAGCTTTGAAGATTGAAGATTTTTAGATTGAAGTAAAGACTAAAAACTTGCAGCTTGAAGCCTTGCAGACTGAAGAATTGCAGATTTTGAAGACCTGAAGATTTTCATACTTGAAGACTTCCACTTGGAACAGTTCAGTTGTGTATGATCTCCCTTTCTAGCTTTGTTGAGGACGACAAAGTCTGGGGGGGGAGAGTGTTGGGTTGTTGGGTATGGACACATCCTCAAATGTGCATAAGAACCCTCCCTAGACCATGAGAATAACTCTTTTTGTATCTACTTAGAGTTTTCACATAAAAACACCCTCTTAGAACACTTTTTGATATTTCTCTAACACTATAGTAGAGAAGCCTTGGGAAATAACTTATTTGAACACACATCTAGGACTACACACGTGAAAATTCCACGCATGTTCTTTTTGGGGATTTGTTGGTTACCCATGTGATCTTGGAATCTCCTAGAAGATATGGCAGTTAGAGAGAGAATCACCTTTTTTACTTTTCAAAGAAACACATGGGGAATAGAGCTTAACCTATAAATAGAAGCTCATTTTTGTAAAGAGGAGAGCTTTTGGTCGAGGTGCTCTCATGTAATATCTCTTATCAATGGAAGAAGGCTCTCATTTACTCCAAGAAGACTATTTACATTTACATGTATTGTGTCTTTGTGAGTGTGAGAGAGTGGTGTGTGTGTGTGTGCCTATGCATGTCTCTCCTTTGTGTGAGTGGAGTAGTTGCATTTGCTTGTATTTTCCTCATGGACTAGGATCCTTGACTCCCTATTCTCCTTGTTTTCAAGCATGTGGCATAGCATGGGGCTGATGCCAATGGCCTTGAACATGTGGGAGGTAGGGGTGGATGAGAGGAGAGTCACTCTTGAGCTTTCCTTCTTGCTTCCATGCAAGGTGGTGAGGGTTTTTGGTCGTTCCTTGCTACAACCTCAACAAACATGCTCTTTTTCTCTAGTGTACGCAGCTCATTCTTGAGTTGCAATTTTAGTGCCTTTGTATTCTTCTCATACAATGTGACCAAATTATTCCAAACCTCTTTAAGAGTTTTGGAATCATGTATGTGCCCAATCATGCTATCTTGTATTCTAACAAACAAATAATACATTACCTTCCATGCTTGTTGATTCCACTCTTCATATGCTCTTAACTGGTCCATATTCGAACTCCTTATTAGTAACTACAAAGGGTTTTCATTGTCTTCTTTGATGTATTTCCAATAGCCTTTCCCCATCATGTAATTCATCATTCTAAATCTCCAAGCATGAAAGTCTTTTTTGTCCAATTAATTACCTAAAAGTTGACTCATTCAATTAGCATTTTCCATTTCTCCAACAATTTACAATACTGAAAAAACAATAGAAGTACCTCTGCTTGAACATTGTCACACTATGAATTGATAGTTTAATCTCAGAAAAACATAGTTTTTTGTGTATCAATAGTATCCAAATTGCTTGAAATTTCGGATCTAAAATACCTGGTAGATTCCAGCTAGAAAAGGAGTTACATTTTTGCAAAGTGTTCTATTTTTTTGTGGGCCCCATTTATGAGCTCAAAATGGAGGTCAAAATATCTCCTGAAATGAAATATGAGCAAAACAAGTGCCCCTACAGTGATAATTGTTGGAGTTAGACGTTTGTAGAAGCACGCGAACAACACAAGGAAGAAGAAGCTTGGAGCACAACACACAATATTGAATGTATTACCACTAGAATGTACAAAGATAAGTAACTTGTTAGGGCAATAGACATATATACAAGCTGGGGGAGAAAAACTTGCTAAAGAAGGAAGAAAGTGCCTTGGCAGTCCTAGTGTGTTCACACAGATCACTACCTAAATATATCAACAAATCCCCCCTGGAAGTGATGCAGTGAGCAAGGAGCTGCCACTCATATATAAGGAAGTGTCAAGCTATGTGGAATCATTCCACAAAAGGAAGTAACCCCAAAGCTTTGCGGAAAGCTTCGAACTTCTCCCTAGGTAGAGCCTTCGTGAAAAGGTATGGGCAATGCATAAACTAGACCATCTGTGAGACAAAAAACTAAATATCTGGCCGATTAATGCATAAGTAAATCAAGCATCCAACAACTTGCTGATAGAGAATAGCATCAAATGCATATCCAGGATCATCAAGACTCAATCGTAAACCTATCTCCATAGGAGTGGCAATAGGCTTATAGTCTTTAAGGCCAAAACAATGCAATAATGTGTCAACATATTTTATTTGACACAAAACCATTCCACCATCAACTTGCATAAACTGAATCCCCAAATAACGATGCGAATGACCCAAATTAGACATCTCAAATGAGTCATGCAAGTCAGCCTTAAAATCAACAATATGCTTGTCATGAGGACCACTCAGTAGCATGCCATCAACATACACAACAATGATCAGAAGCACATCATTAGCATGCTTAACATATAAGGTGCTCTCAATTGGGATGTTCTCAAAACCATGTGCAATCAGATAGGCATTTTCATACCAAGCACGTGGGTCTTGCTTTAAGCCATATAATGCCTTCTTTAACCTACACACCTTGTTTCCATGCCCTTTCTGCACAAAGACATGGGGCTAAAAAACATACACTTCTTCATGCAACTCACCATTCAAAAATGTTGTTTTAATGTCCAATTGATGTACATTCCAACCATGATGAGTTGCAAGTGTGCATATGCTACTGTTAGTCGGCCGCCAGATTGGAAGTTGTAAAACTGAATCTTTTGTTTGCACGCGCGAAAAGTTGTTACACTGACAGTTGTAATATTTTATATAAAGCAATGAAAAGAGATGCTCAGTGACGATTCGTGGAATCACCAGACTGTCCGTCTGGGTGATTGTCTGAATGTTGCTGTAGCGTTGTTTGTCTAATTTCTGAGTACTCTGAGTATACTGTGCATATCCGTGTTGTTGTCTATCGATCTCTGTTGCGATTGTGAGTTTCATTTACATACGGTAGATCGTTGTACTGTTGTCTGAGTAAGTCGTTTGCGAGTCTCTATTGGGATTGTTGTGTTAGTTCGCGTATCGTGTTGTTATTCTTTCTTGAAATGGTCTGCCAGTGTTTGGTGGAGTCTGTGTAGCTATGGTAGCTTTTCTGGTATTCGGGTTTGTATTGTGTTGTCTTCAATATTGAGTTCTATGTTCGTACGACAAAGATTAAGCTACGGTAAGAGCCGTCCTAAGTTGTGTACTGAATCTTCAAGCACTGTGTGTCTGTAACGGTTGAGTCCTTCTGTGTCTTTGGTTGAGTTTGACTATGAGCACTGTTCGGTGAAGGTTGAACTACTGCTATTGTTCCTAATGCTAGTGCAATGTGTATTCGAAAAAGGGTCCGAGGTAACTTGGTATCATGATACTAATCGTCTGGTACAGTGTGTTCGGTGAACCTTGGAAGAATTAGAATAACGAACCGTAAAGATTGAGAAGGGTATACCAATTCATGATCGAAGTCTTGAATATTAGTATATTGTGGTGTGAAGTCATTTTGGGAAACAAGCATAGGGCCCCTGTTTTTACAGACCCCTTCCACTCCCAAGAACCAAACAACATTTAAACGCACTTCTGACAGTTAGAACACAGTGTTTAACACTGGCACCGGCCATGGGGAGATGGCAACAGATCAGATTGTTGCAAATCAGTTATGGAAACGTGACTGTAAATTGTAAATCGACAGTAATAGTACACGATTAGTACCAAAAGATGATACATGTCAGTTACTCGATCCAGTGAAACATATCCAAAGAACCACCAGCCTGGGGTACCTAATTTGCTAAGGACGCCTCTAGGAGGTAAAAGCACAGATAGGTCTAACCCAGTTGTCAAGAAAGTAAAGAACGTTAGTAAGGATTCCGGTCATATTCCAGTTGAACGAACTAAATCTCTGGCAGATTTCGGTGCGATTTCGTCACAATCTGTCGAACGAAGATATAGTAACTCCAGAATCTAACAGGACGCAGTATGAAGTTAATTTAACATCATTGAGTAAAGATTCGAACTTGTTTACGAATAGAAACGTCTTAGTCAAAGAAATCAGCAAGGGAGAAAAAACACCCTGTATTGGTGAAAAATCGACACATTCCGGTGATATTTCGGTACCAGTTGCTGAAAGATCGCAGTTTTCCGGCAGCGGTTTACCATTTTTTTGTGAATCATCAGTCGAGTCACCGCTATTGGGAGTAAGCTTTCCTACATTTTGTTGGTGCATTTTACCCAAGCCTACATGCTTGATATATTTGATATCATCCTCATTTGTAAGTCACATGAGTAGTGATGTGAACTCCTCTTGTAAAAGAGTTCATTTTTATCTCTTGTAATTGAAAAAAGAAAAAGGAAAAGGATGGCTTACCTCATGCATGATGTAAAAGCAATTTTGTGGCTCTAACTACCAAAACCCATGACTTTTTGAGCTGAGGGAATATCTCCTAACTTTGGGGATCACTTTTAGGTGGAGCCATTCGAATTCGAATTCAAAACTCCCTCCAAGAATAGCTATAAAAGGAGCAAGAAGGAAGAGGTGATTAGCAAGCCTTGTACGTGACCACTTCATGTCATTTTGTAGAGATTGAAGAGCTTACTCCATAGCTCTATCATTCTACTCCCATTGTGCAAAGATTCATTGCCAATGTGGTTGTAATCATATGTGAATCTATACATTTATTATCATCTACTTCTTTATTTTGTTCTCTGCTATACTCACTCAGAGCAGTACCTTCAGAAGGTCATATCTCGAGTTCTACTGATCTCTTTTCAGTGATTTAATGTGCATTTGATAGCTCATACTGTCTACGTTTTACCTATAAATTGTCAAGGTCATTGAATTAATAGTTTTGAAGATATCTGCAATTTACTGCTCATTGGTCTATCTGTGCAGAGCCCCGAGAATGGTGGGCATGTTCCAGAAATTGATGAAACTTGTTCTCAGTGCTCAGTCCATCATTTGAAGTGTTTTAACTTGGATTGGGAAGCTTGCTAAGTCTATTTGCTATGCCCAAAAGGAATTTTTTTAATTCCTTCCAGGTTGAGAGCACTGTTCATTTTTTCCAGCAGGTGTATGTCCAAAAATAGCAAGTTTTGGGAGCTAGTCATTTCGCAACTTGTCTGTCTTGACTAAAACTTTTGGGATACATGTTCCAAAGTACTTGGCTGATATTTTGGTGGATTTAGGAAGCTCAAAGGGTCTTCTAATCATCTCTGAAGTCTCAGTTGGCTGGTGTGAAGCTCGTTGTAGCAGCACCAACTCATCTTTGGATTGCATCCACCATGTCTCTTCACAGTGGTATCAGAGCATAGTCAAGCAACATGGGAGATGGATTCCCATCAACAATTGAAAAATTGGATCGAAACAAATATCCGGCATGGTCTCTAAGGATGGAGGCTTACCTTCAAGGGAGGAATCTATATGGATTCATATCTGGAGATGAAGCAATACCAACCATGAGGAACAAAGGGCAACCATCACATGAAGAAGTGGAAGGACTTTTTCGAAGGATGCACTTGCAAGGTCCTATATTCTAAACTCAATCTCTGATTTTCTTTTACCTCATGTCAAGGGATGCAAGACATCAAGAGAAACCTGGAATGCACTTGCTTCTTTCTTCTCTTCCAACACTCGAGCAAGGAAGAACCAATTGTGGATGGAGTTCACAACAATGAAGAAAAGCCCGAAGCAAAATGTGACTGATTATGTCACAAAGATGAAGGAGATTTCCGGCCAACTTGGAAGCATTGGAGAGGTAATTTAAGAGGAGCAAATCATAAGAAAAATCATGAATGGACTCAAAGCAGACGACAAGTGGGAGTCATTCACAACAGCCATGGATTTATACATGGATATGCATGTACCCGACCTCAACACACTCATGGCCCAACTCTTCACTCATGAAGCAAAGATTAGCAAAGGTGGTGAGTCCTCAAGAGGTAATCAAACTTCTGCCTTATATTCTGATAAAGCTAAGGTCAAGGACAAGTCAAAGAATAGGAAGAATGAAGATGAAGGAAGCTCTTTCCAAGCAAACTTTGCAGGTAGAGGAAGAGCTAGAGGAAGAGGCAAAGGTGGAAAGCAAGGCAGGGGGAGATTCCAATCATCTCAACCTTGCAACATATGTGGCTTATCTAACCATACTACTGAAGAATGTTTCAGGAACCCGAGGAACTCAAGAGGAAGAGGATTCAATAGAGGTGGCTATGGATCAAATAGAGGCAGGTACAATGGAGGCTACAACAACAACAACTACTACAACAACAATTACAACAACAACAACTATCAAAGTGGCCATAGAGGAAGAAGAGATTACAATAACTATGCAGAGGACCAAAGTCAAGAAGATTCATTATTGATTATGAATCTATCAGCGAAGAAGGGTAAGGATGATGATCACATATTTTACATTGATTCAGGATGCTCGAACCATGTAGCAAGAAATGTGGCTTTACTTTTTGATTTGGAAGATCCTCATAACAAGCATGAAGTGCAGACAAGAGATGACACAAAGCACTCAGTGGAGAAGATAGGTAATGTGAAGACATCAGATGGGAATATGAACCTCTTAAGCAAAGTCTTGTATGTCCCTACAATTACCAAAAATTTAATAAGTGTTGGACAGATTGTTGAAAAAGGATTGCAGGTTAGATTCAATCGATTTGGAGCATATGTTGAAGACCCAAGGCAAGGCTTTTGAAGGATTGCCAAAGGAGAAAAGACAGGAAGGCTTTTCACTTTTGAAGTGGAAGATACAAAGAACATAGCTTTGTTTAGCTATGGATCTCAAACTCTTACAGAGTTGGAGATATGGCACAAAAGGCTTGCTCACATTGGTGAGAGGACACTCAAACAGATTTGCAGGAACCAAAGTGTACTTGATTTGCCTAATATCACAAGGCAACACATGATTTATAAGTGTGAAGCTTGTCAACTCGGCAAGGCTCATAGACAACCTTTCAATAAGAAAGGATATATGTATCAAAATCCTTTGGATCTAGTGCACACGGATGTGTGGGGTCCAAGTAAGGAGCCATCTATATCAGGCTCAAGATATTATGTGTCTTTCATAGATGATTGTAGCAGGTGGACCATTCTGTTTTTCATGAAGCACAAGGATGAAGTGTTTAATTGCTTTAAGAAGTATATTGCTCTTGTTGAAAACCAAACAGGTAGGACTTTGAAACGACTCAGATCAGATGGTGGAGGAGAATACTTCTCTTCTGAATTTGATGCCTTCTTGCATGAAAGAGGCATTAAAAGGGAAGTCACTACAAGGTATACACCCGAACTCAATGGTGTAGCAGAGAGGAGGAACAGAGCTATTGTCGAAGCTGCAAGGTCCATGCTCAACGAAAAGGGATTGCCGAACTACCTATGGGCAGAGGCTGTGTCTACAGCCACATATCTCATAAATAGACTTCCATCTAAGTCACTAGATGGAACCACTCCATATGAAGTGTGGAATGGAAGAAGACCTTATCTAGAGCATTGCAAAATCTTTGGATGCTTAGCCTATGCTCACATTCCTTCTCAAGTAAGAGGGAAATTGGATCCCAAGGCAGAGAAGTGTGTATTCATTGGTTATGATCAAAACCAAAAAGGATATAGATTGTACAATCCAACCAATAAAGGATTTTTTGTGAGTAGAGATGTAATTTTTTATGAAAACAAATCATGGTTTGATGATGATAGGAAAGTGAAGCTGCCTTATGACTTGGATGAAGATTTTCCATCACTTCAACCAAAGGAGCCAAAGCAGATTGAAGAAAGTGATTCGGAGATTGACCTAGAAGACTTGGAAAGACTAAAGCTATGGAAAAACAAAGGTAAAGCAAAGATGCAGGATGCTACATATGGACCCGAGAGCTCACATCAACCACTTAGAAGGTCTTCGAGGGAGAAGAAGAAACCAGAGAGGTTTGGTTATGATACTTCTTTGGTCACGAAGCACTCAATCTACATTGCAAAGGATTCAACCAATGAAGAACCTACCACATTTGAAGAAGCACAAAGCAAGAAAGCTTGGAGAGATGCAATGGATGAAGAAATGGAAGCCTTGAAGGAGAATGACACTTGGCAGCTTGTACCTAACAAGCCATCTATGAAGATAATCGGATCTCGATGGATATACAAAATCAAGAGGAATCCAGATGGAAGTATAAATAGACACAAAGCAAGGTTAGTTGCTAAAGGGTTTGCTCAAACCCATGGTATTGATTATGAGGAGACTTTCTCTCCTGTTGCAAAAATGCCTACAATTAGGGTTCTGATTAGTCTTGCTGCATCTAGAAATTGGAATCTTTATCAACTTGATGTAAAGAATGCTTTCTTGAATGGATGGATTTCTGAGGAAGTGTATATGGCACAACCTCCTGGATATGAGGATGCACATCATCCTAACTATGTATGCAAACTAAAGAAAGCTTTGTATGGATTGAAGCAAGCTCCAAGAGCTTGGAATTTCAGATTGGTGACTTATTTGCAGGACCAAGGATTCAAAGCTAGCAAGGCGGATACCTCTTTGTTCATAAAGAGGAATGGATCTAAAGTGATCTATTTATGTGTGTATGTTGATGATATTATTATCACAGGCAATGATCTTGAAGGAATCAAACAGGTAAAGAGTCAAATGAAGGAGGAGTTCAAAATAAGTGACCTCGGACCACTCACTTATTTTCTTGGATTGGAGTTGATCTACACAGATTCAGGTATATACATCACACAAAGGAAGTATGTCCATGACATGCTCGTCAAGTTCAAGATGGAAAATACCAAGTGTGCAGGTACACCTATGGAGCAAAATCATAAGCTTAGTGCTTATGAAGGAGAGCCAATTGAAGACATCACAAGCTATCAAAGCTTGGTTGGAAGTTTGAACTATGCAACACTCACAAGGGTGGATATATGCTATAGTGTTAGCATATTGAGTCAGTTTATGCATAAGCCGAGAAGACCACATATGGAAGCGGCCAAGAGAGTCCTTAAGTACCTAAAGGGGAGCATGAATGAAGGTTTGTTCTATTCATATACTTCAGATATTGAGCTAAAGGTCTACTCAGATGCAGATTGGGCCGGATCTAAAGATGATAGAAGAAGCACATCAGGGTATATATCATTTGCAGATTCAAAAATCATTTCTTGGTCATCGAAGAAGCAACCAACCGTGGCATTATCTTCTACTGAAACCAAATATAGAGGTTTGGCTAATGCAACTCAAGAAATCATGTGGTTAAAGTCTTTGTACACAGATCTTGGACTTCATTCTTCAACACCTCATATTTTTGGTGACAACACAAGCTCACTACATCTAGCAGCTAATCCGGTATACCATGCTCGAACCAAGCATATTGAAGTCCACTACCATTATGTAAGGGAGAAGCTAATGAGTAAGGATATTCAACTATCCTATGTCTCTACAGATATGCAATGTGCCGACATGTTGACTAAAGCTCTTGATGGTACAAAATTAAGTAGATTCAAGTTGATGATTGGCTTGCAGAAAATCAAGGACAATTGAAGACTTATTTGAACGCCAAGCATGTTAGGCTTGAGGGGGAGCTGTTGGTGCATTTTACCCAAGCCTACATGCTTGATATATTTGATATCATCCTCATTTGTAAGTCACATGAGTGGTCATGTGAACACCTCTTGTAAAAGAGTTCATTTTTATCTCTTGTAATTGAAAAAAGAAAAAGGAAAAGGATGCCTTACCACATGCATGATGTAAAAGCGATTTCATGGCTCTAACTACCAAAACCCATGACTTTTTGAGCTGAGGGAATATCTCCTAACTTTGGGGATCACTTTTAGGTGGAGCCATTCGAATTCGAATTCAAAACTCCCTCCAAGAATAGCTATAAAAGGAGCAAGAAGGAAGAGGCGATTAGAAAGCCTTGTACGTGACCACTTCATGTCATTTTGTAGAGATTGAAGAGCTTACTCCATAGCTCTATCATTCTACTCCCATTGTGAAAAGATTCATTGCCAATGTGGTTGTAATCATATGTGAATCTATACATTACTTCTCTGTTTTGTTCTCTGCTATACTCACTCAGAGCAGTACTTTCAGAAGCTCATATCTCGAGTTCTACTGATCCGTTTTTAGTGATTTAATGTGCGTCTGATAGCTCATACTGTCTACTTTCTACCTATAAATTTTCAAGGTCATTGGATTAATAATTTTGAAGATATCTGCAATTTACTGCTCACTGGTCTATCTCTGCAGAGCCCCGAGAATGGTGGGCATGTTCCAGAAATTGATGAAACTTGTTCTCAGTGCTCAATCCATCATTTGAAGTGTTTTAACTTGGATTGCGAAGCTTGCTAAGTCTATTTGCTATGCCCAAAAGGAATTTTTCTAATTCCTTCTAGATTGAGAGCACTGTTCATTTTTTCCAGCAGGTGTATGTCCAAAAATAGCAAGTTTTGGGAGCTAGTCATTTCGCAACTTGTCTGTCTTGACTTAAACTTTTGGGATACATGTTCCAAAGTACTTGGCTGATATTTTGGTGGATTTAGGAAGCTCAAAGGGTCTTCTAATCATCTCTGAAGTCTCAGTTGGCTGGTGTGAAGCTGGTTGTAGCAGCACCAACTCATCTTTGAATTGCATCCACCATCTCTCTTGACACATTTGACATCAAGAAGAAAGGTAGCTTGTTCGAAACCGAGATTCAGAACATACTGAGCAAGATTATCGACCCGGAAAGTGCACAGGCTGACGACACAGATTTGGACGATTTAGATACTCAGCCTCGGGGTACAGAAGATAGTCACAATACAACCATCAGCGTCATGAATGGGCAACAACAACAACAATAGCAACAACAACAACCATGCCCACCAAGGCCGACTCCAACGGGGGTAACGTACACTAAATTCGGTGGATTTCTAGGAGATGACCCAGATGCTCATGTACGCACATTTGAGATAAGTTACGTAGTGCTCAACCATCAACTCGATCCGGCGTATAAGGCTATTGTCTTCCAGTCTACATTGGTTAATGAAGCAGCCAGATGGCTTACAGAATATGATATTAACCATTTCGGCACCTATGAAGCAGTAAGGGATGCATTTTTGCAAAGATTCAGGCTAAAGAAGAATCCAGCCAAAATTTTTGATTACCTGCATAACAATAGACAGAAGATAAATCAAACAGTGGAGGAATATGCCACTATTCAGAACCCATTTGAGGCAATTACCACTAGCACATGCCAACCTACCGGATGACGTTATCACTTCCTCTTGGCCAATTACTTGCACTAGTACCAGGAGTTCGACAACAATTCCAACAACAGTTCAGTCATGTACCTTCTTTCATTCCAGCAACAGCGGTAGTGCAACCGGAACCTGATTCTACGGTCGATCATTCGGTTCCTTTAATTACGGTATGGTATAAAAATCATAAAATTACACAGGTACTAATTGATGGAGGATCTGGAGTCAACATTGCTATTGCTGCACTGTGTAAGAAGTTAGGATGGACTGAAATCGAACCAGTTCAGTTCTTTATCAGAATGGTCAAGAGTCCATCCAGTAGGACTTGTACGGAATGTACCAATAACTTTGCAGGGTACCACATTTAAGATGACCTTTGTTGTCCTAGAATTGCCGGAATCCACCCTTGATTATAATCTTCTTTTTGGTCGTCCTTGGCTGAAGCAAGCTAAGGTCATACAAGATTGGTCTGCACAGGAACTCACTTTCAAAGATAATAATCGTAAATATATTGTAAGACTAGATGCTATACAGCCTTGCGAATTGCATGCTAGACTGTATTTTGCAGAACCAGTTCATATGTTAGATGGGTTGTCAGATGATGAAGAAGAAGAGTTTTTAAAGAACAACATTGACTTAATTTCCCTAGGACCTGTTGATCTACAATCTTTTGTAGATAATTGGAATCCCGCAGTTTGTACGGTGATGCCTGTAACAGAAGAAGATAAGAAGGAAGATACTGCTGCTATAGATGACGCTCAACTGCAACAACTTTTTAAGCCAGTTGACGATACAGAGAAGCCCCGATAATTTTATGTTCCAGAGGATCAGTTGATCACTTATAATTTCGGAGATGAAGACCATCCGCATCCTGTCAAGATAAAAGAAAACTTATCGGAAACATTTCAAGCAGACCGAATCCAGCTAGTCTGAGAGTTCTCCGACATCTTTGCATGGGATTACAAAGATATGAAGGGTTTGGACCCGCGCATTTATCAACACAGGGTCATGCTGAAGCTGGAAGCAAAACCAATCAAACAACCAAGCTACCGGATGAATCTGAACTATGCATCACAGGTAAAGGTAGAACTTGATAGGCTACTCAAAGTCGGATTCATTGTACCAGTAGAGCATGCTGAATGGATCTCACCAATTGTTATTGTGCCTAAAAAGAATAAGCAGCTTCGAATATGTGTAGATTACCGAAAACTGAACGCAGCTACGGTGCCTGATCCATTTCTGCTACCTTTTCTTGACACAATGCTTGATAGAGTAGCAGGACATGAAATGTATTCATTCCTAGATGGATACAGTGGGTATAATCAAGTTAGAATGGCTGAACACGATATACCAAAGACCGCTTTCATCATCAATTGGGGCGTTTTTGCTTGTACCGTAATGTGGTTTGGATTAAGAAATGCCCCAAGTACTTTTCAGAGGTGTATGCAAGAAATATTCTCCCCTTACCTTACCTCGTTTATGCAAGTTTGTCTGGATGATTTTTCATTATTTGGCAAGATAGTAGCACACTTGTTCCATTTACGGTGTTGCTTTGAAAAATGCAGAGAATACAGACTCTGTTTGAACCCAAACAAATCTGTGTTTGCGATTTCATGTGGAAGGCTACTTGGCCACATCGTATCTGCACAAGGTATACAGGTGGGTCCAGATAAAATTACAGTTGTGTTAGAAGCACCTGTACCCACTACACCTAAGGAAGTGATGCGCTTCATGGGCCAAGTAAGATGGCATGGTTGACACTTACGGTGGCTTGCTCATTTGGCAATACCACTGAACAGATTAATCACTAAGACTCCTCGACAATTTGAGTGGACTCAGGAATGTTAGATAGCATTTGATCGTTTAAAGTGTTTATTAACACAAGTTCCCATCTTACAGCCTCCCGACTGGGATCACCCCTTTCATGTATTTGTTGATGCCTCAGATATAGCAATTGGAAGCATATTAATGCAACAAACAAATAAGTGGTTCAGACCAGTATACTATGCAAGTCGAAGGCTTGCCCCTGCGGAAAAGAATTACTCTGTAATTGAAAGGGAATGTCTGGGTTTAGTATACTCTGTCAAGAAGTTCAGGCATTATTTACTTGGCCGCAAATTTACTTTTCATGTAGATCATGCTGCACTTGTCTATCTGGTTGGGCAACAGCACTTAGGTGGCCGATTAGCATGAAGGGTTCTGCTTTTACAAGAATTTGATTACGAAGTTATTCATCGCCCTGGCAGTTCACATGCCTTAGCAGATTTCCTTTCTCGCTTAGATTCCGGTGAAGCTCCGATCGGTGTAGATGACACAACACCGGCAATTTATGTTTCTGAACTGACTAATGATGAAATTGCAGACCCACCTATGCCATCTACATACTATGATCAGATATTGACCTTTCTTACTGATGGATGCCTCCCTTCTCAGACTTCTACTGTAATACGCAGGAAAATTGCAGTTTTCAGCCGCCGATTTTGATTGATTGCTGGGGAATTATACTATATGGATCACAGTGGAGTTTTACTTCGTTGTATTCAACCACATGAAGTTAACTCAGTCATTACTTTGGCTCACTCAATTCCTTCCGGTGGCCATTTTGCAACAGATTTAACGCACCGAAAAATTCTGCAAAGGACTTTGGTGGCCTACTATATACAAGGATGTATCACAATTTGTCAAACAATGTGATAGTTATCAGAGATCTGGACAGCCCCTGCAGCGTCATCTTTTCCCTCTACAACCTGTCTTGCCATTAGAGCCTTTTCAGAAGTGGGGTCTAGACTTTATCGGACCTATTACACCGCCAGCAATACTCAGCAATAATCATTATATTCTAACCTGTACAGACTATGCAACCAGATGGGCAGAAGCATGGGCTTTAAAATCTGCCACAGCTGTTTCGGTGGCAAATTTCCTAATGAAAGATATCTTTTCGCGCTTTGGATTACCTCTGGAGCTTGTTACAGATCAGGGCACTCATTTTGTTAACAATCTAATGAAAGTACTCACACATTCTTTTCAGATCACGCATAAATTCAGTTCACCATATTATCCTCGTGCAAATGGTTTGGCTGAGAGTACAAACAAGACCCTGCTGAATATGCTTCGAAAACTCATTTTGGAAGCACCGGAAAGATGGGACCAACTGTTACCTGCAGTCCTGTGGGCATACCGAACTACCTATAAGGTAGCAACATGTCTAACACCCTTCAAACTAGCTTATGGATTGGAAGCCATAGCACCCATGGAAATTATTGTGCCAAGCTTACGTGTGGCTCTCACTCAAAAATTAATACCAGAAGATTCTTTATTATTTCAGCTAGATACACTCAGAAAACTGGATGAGCACCGATGGCAAAGTTTTCTAACTATGCAGGAAGTACAAGTAAGACAAGCTCGAACACATGATCGCTATCTAAAGACCCCAGTTTTTAAGGTGGGACAACTTGTACTATTTTACAATGCAAAATCAAATCGCTCTGCTGGCAAATTCAAGTTACGATGGTTTGGCCCCTACCGGATTTTTGAACAAGTGGGCCCTGCAACTTTTCGGTTGACTACTTTGACTGGAATTCCTCTTCCGAAAGTCATCAACGGTTTGAAGCTGCGGCCGTATCAACAAACATCTAACCCGCAATGAAATGTTTCGTGGTTGGCCGCGTCTTTTGGCGTTCTCTTTTCTTTCCTTTTCTCTTCTTTTCTTTTCTTTTATTTGTTGCGTGCTTAATAAAATAAGTCTGTAAATATCCACATTTTGATACCTAATTATGTCAACAACCGCCCTGCCCTTTCCAGCTACTCATGCATGCACACCAAAGTTAAGAATTTATCATCTCAACGATGAACAATTATTAGTGATTTTGATTGCTCCCCACTGCCGAACATCTACTTAACCTTCTCCGTTTCGCCAAAAATCGCTATTGTGCTTGCGTGATTTGTGTGACTGTGTATACCCTGTGCGTTTGCGTTTTGTGCTTGCTGTCATCGTTTGCGCCATGGAAGCTCTGGCAAACTATGCCGCTTTCCGTGACGAAATCCCTACCGAGGTAGGAGAGTTTTTGCGCACCCGTGGGTTATCCAATTTCGCTGAACTACCGTGGCATTCAGTGGAATCCCACCCGTTTTTTGCTCAGATCATCGCCACTATCGCTAAAACACCTGCCAGTGAGCAAAGTTGGGCTATCACATCCCTACCCTCCCGAACCGTAATCACCTTCCAAACTTTCGCTGAGTCGTTTTGACTCCCTTCGCAAGGTCGAGAGAATGGCCCGAATCTGCCATTAGCCACCATGAATCACTTATTCCCTAGGCATTCATCCAACGAATACGCGATCCTATGTCGACCGGAACCTGAGAGATCCGCCCTTCAGTTCTTAGTAGCTATCCTGAACCTACAAAAATGTACTTATGGAATATCACGTCCATTCTACTCCACCATTGATTTAGCTGCTAGAGAACCAATAAATTTTGCATCCTACTTCTTCCACCGCATTCACAAGGAATGCGTTTCAATAATTAAACAGGTAAACAAAGGAGGAATGCCAAGGTCCAGATTGCCGCACATTATTTCTTTCCTTTTTCTGGCCATTCTTGCAGCACAACCACCACCTAGAGGCCCGGTCCTACGCCATGAAGATTCTGTGCAATTATTGGAGGACGATGAAGAAGACGAAGAGGAATTCAATCAACTCTTCCGCCGGAAAAGAATTAGAATCAGTTCCTCTGAAAGTGAAGCCAGGGGTCAGCCGAAAAAAACAAAGAAGATGACAAGGAAGAAGAAAAACAGGACGAAGAAACCTTCCATGACACTGCAACGTCTATGCATCACGAATCATCAGCACAATCTTCATCAGAAGGACAACAAGAACAGGAGAATCACACCGAATCCAACACAAGCTCGTCACAAGAGACATCACAGCAACAATCAGAGCAGGAAAACCATAGAAATGAAGAACAGATCATTAAAGAAGTTTTCGACGAGCTTCTGAAAGCAGTTGAGTCCACAGCTGCCGACACTGCACAACAAACAACAAGACAGGTAACAGAACCTAACCCTGTCCTGCCCACTCCACCACCGGAACCTCCGCTCAACCCCATCCTTCCTATTCCACCCAATGAACCCGACGAAGTCGCAGCTTCTTCATCTTCATCGCCTAACTACTCTCCACCGAACTCCTAGCAACTCCTCACCGCATCCTCTTCCCAACCTCGTCCCCCTCCTCCACTCACGTCCATCCCCGTATTCTCTGAGTTAGCGTCAATGGGTCAACTGCTAATCAATTTATCACAAGAACTCCCTGCGCAAATGAAGCAAGTAACAGAGAATATTTGCAATGAATTCCAACATAAAGTAGATCTACTGGAGGCCGACATTAGCCCCCTACAAGAAGAATTACTAGTAGCCAAAGCCAAAAACCAATCTCTACAAGAACAGCTGAAGGAATTACAGGCCATAATTGCTGAACAAGAAATGGTTACCAGACATAGAGATGCAGCGGTGGCTGAGCTCACAAAGAAATAAGAATCATTACAGAATGCAAATGCCGAAATCAGTAAAATGAAGCAAGAGTTACAGGACAAAGAAGATGCAAGAATCGCATTAGGAAATCTGCTCGAAGAAACCAGAGTTCAACTAG
Organism: Ceratopteris richardii; assembly: GCA_020310875.1. Classification (NCBI taxonomy): domain Eukaryota; kingdom Viridiplantae; phylum Streptophyta; class Polypodiopsida; order Polypodiales; family Pteridaceae; genus Ceratopteris; species Ceratopteris richardii. The sequence goes on from CM035416.1 coordinate 5,697,670, forward strand.
AGGAAGTGGTACAAAAAGGCCAAGAACAGTACGATCTGGCGATGAAAACAACTGAAGAACTCCATAAATGTAAGATAGAATTTGACGAGGTAAACAACATTCTACGGTGAAAACTGACATTAGAAGCACAATTACAAAAAGTAATAACAGATCTCCGAAGAGAAAGGGATGCATATTCCAAAACCATACAGTTTTAGAATCAAGAGATCAAAAGAAGGGAGAATCAGCTGGACAATTAGAAAGAAAGAGTAAGCAAGATGGAGAAACAAGTGGCAGAAATGAAAGTTTCCAGAGATGCGGCCCTATCAAACGATTTCTACCCACAAGAAGCCTTTCTGCAGACGCAAGCAGAAATTTTGCTAACCAAAGCTATAGCTTTAAGTTCTGTAAGAGTAGATGCACAACTAGTAGAACCGGATACTCTCAAACAGCTGTTAGAAACTTTAAAGAAGAAAATTGCCCGAACCTTTAGATTAGCCAGAAACATGTATTTAGACGAAATATAGAAGAACAGTAATTTTGTAAAACCTGCGGGTTCGAGTCCACCGTGCGTGCCAGAGTGTTAGTCGGCCGCCGGATTGGAAGTTGTAAAACTGAATCTTTTGTTCGCACGCGTGAAAAGTTGATACACTGATAGTTGCAATCTTTTATATAAAGCAATGAAAAGAGATGCTCAGTGACGATTCGTGGAATCACCAGACTGTCCATCTGGGTGATTGTCTGAACATTGCTATAGCGTTGTTTGTCTAATTTCTGAGTACTCTGAGTATACTGTGCATATCCGTGTTGTTGTCTATCGATCTCTGTTGTGATTGTGAGTTTCATTTACATACGGTAGATCATTGTATTGTTGTCTGAGTAAGTCATTTGCGAGTCTCTATTGGGATTGTTGTGTTAGTTCGCGTATCATGTTGTTATTCTTTCTTGAAATGGTCTACCAGTGTTTGGTGGAGTCTGTGTAGCTATGGTAGCTTTTCTGGTATTCGGGTTTGTATTGTGTTGTCTTCAATATTGAGGTCTATGTTTGTACGGCAAAGATTAAGCTACGGTAAGAGCCATCCTAAGTTGCGTACTGAATCTTCAAGCACTGTGTGTCTGTAACGGTTGAGTCCTTCTGTGTCTTCGGTTGAGTTTGACTATGAGCACTGTTCGGTGAAGGTTGAACTACTGCTATTGTTCCTAATGTTAGTGCAATGAGTATTCGGAAAAGGGTCCGAGGTAACTCGGTATCATGATACTAATCGTCTGGTACAGTGTGTTCGGCGAACCTTGGAAGAATTAGAATAACGAACCGTAAAGATTGAGAAGGGTATACCAATTCATGATAGAAGTCTTGAATATTAGTATATTATGGTGTGAAGTCATTTTGGGAAACAAGCATAGGGCCTCTGTTTTTACACACCCCTTCCACTCCCAAGAACCCAGCAACGTTTAAACGCACTTCTGACAGTTAGAACACAGCGTTTAACACTACGAACAATAGTCATTCGGCATGTAGGTGCAAAGATCTCATCAAAATCAATGCCTCTTTCCTACACATAACCCTTTGCAACAAGCCTAGCCTTATACCTGTCAACTGTTCCATCAGGCTTACACTTCAGCTTGTATACCCACTTAGTGCCAATGGCCTTCTTGCCAGGAGGCAAGTCACATAAAGACCAGGTACCATTCTTCATTATAGCATCATATTCAAATTGCATAACAGCCATCCAATTTTTTGAATTTTGTGCTTCATCAAACAGATAGCCTCATTCTCATCACATAGACTAGATGCAGCCATAGCATAGCAATATGATGCAAAAGAGGCACTATGAGAGCATGAATGAGTATGATATGACAGAGGTGTGCAAAGTTTGCACAAGCCATTTTGGCATAGTTTTTGCCTTCTTAATATCACCTCTCTCATCAACAAGTGCATCATGTAAATCTGCATCAGAAATAAAATGATCTGCATCATCACATGAAACCTACAAAGGTTCAGAATTTATTAAATTAGGAACAATACTAGATTGTCCACCTATACAGAGGCAACAAAGTATCAAGCATGTCTTCGGAGCTAACAGATGTCTCCTTCGTACATGAAAGTAAGGGCTCAATAGCATCTTCCACAAAAACAACATCATAGCTAACCAAAATGTGTTTAGTATGTGGATGATATAGATGATAGCCTTTGTTTTCATAACTGTATCCAACAAAAATACATTTCACTCTTTTATCATCCAATTTTCTATGATGTTGGTTAGGCACTAATGCATATGCGAGACAACCAAAAACACGTAGATGAACAACAGATGGCTTGCGACCATGCCAAGCCTCATATGGAGTGATATATTGCAATGCTTTAGAGGGACACCTAATAAGTACATATGCTACACACATAACAGCCTCAAGCAAGAAACTATGTGGTAAAGCTTAACTCTTGAACATATGCCTCGCCATCTTCATGAGTGACCTGTTCTTCTATTCAACAACTCCATTGTGTTGAGGTGTATACCGCATTGTACACTGTTGTTTTATCCCATGTTCAGTCAGAAATGCATTAAAGTCAGAAAACATATATTCCCCCCTCGATCTAAATGGAGGGTGCCCATTTTACATGTTGACAGATTTTCAACCAAAACCAAGAACTCTTTGAAGCACATGAATACTTTGGACTTTTCTATCAATGGATATACCCATGCATGCCTAGATTAATCATCAATGAAAGTCATGAATTAAAGATAGTTTCCAAAAGAGGGTGTCTATAAAGGACAATAGACATCATTATGAACAAGGCACAATTTCTATGTAGCTCGAACAAAACCATCTGTTGGGAGTGAGGAACACTGCATTTTGCCCAAAATATAGCCTTCAAAAACATATTTACTAGGTGCCTCAAGTTTAGGCCACATAGCCTAAGAATGATGTACTACACATGCTGAATTATTCATAGATTTTTCATAGTCTATGAGCTTATACAGCCCACAACATAAAATTCCAAAAGCAATAATCACGTCGCCATTTGACAGATCATGAATTGTACACCTGTCATCAACAAATTTCACAACCAAGCCAATCGTGGCTAAAGCTTAAAGTGATAACAGATTCATGTGAGGAGTTATTGGACCATGATAGGATAAGAGGAGTTATTGGTGCATCTGAGAATATTCCCTATAAGGGCAAACTCGAGTGAAGTGAAGAAACTGTGTTATGAGGTAATATGTTTGGTGGCCCCACTATCAAAGTACAAGACATCTGAGTCTACTGCAGACATGCACTGCTCATGAGAAGATGGGTCAAAACTGCAAAGAATAATAAATGCCCATTCTTCATCCTGCACAAGATTAGCAAACTATGTTTTTGGTGTAGAGGCCTCTGCAACAACTATTCTAGCCTCTTTCTTCTTTGCCTCTTTAGCAGCGAGTTTTGGACATCTCTTAATGACATGATCATTGACTTTACAATATTTGCAAAATAATTTCTGCTTTTTTTATTTCTTCTCATCTTTGTCTTCCTTCTTCAGTTGTGCACAATGAGCAAATTTCTGCTTACTAGTAGAAGAGCTCCATTTTCCTTTGGCCTTCTAACTAGCCTAGACTGATCTTCTTGCAACAAAACAAAAACTAACTCTTCAAATGTTAAGGCACTTGGATTGCCTTTCATCATCAAACAAAGAGTAGAAGCGAAATTTTGATATGAGTCGAGAAGACCATTCAAAATAGTCTGCATAAGTGAACTGTCAGGAAGGACTTCATCAGAAGAAAACAATTGTTCCTTCAAATCCTTGATCTTTGTCAGAAAGGTGTCCATAGAATCCCCTTCATTCCTGTTCTCACTCTCCAATTGTTTACGGAGGTAAGCAACACGAGCCTCATTCCTAGCTTGGTATAATATGTTAAGTGTATCTCAAGCATCCTTAGCTGTTTTGCAAGAGTGAATGTAAGCAATAATGGCACGTTTGATAGACAAAGCTATCAATGCATATGCTTGAGCATCTCTACCATCCCAACAAATTTGCTCTACAATAAGTGGAATAAAAACAACAACATGAACAGGAATCTATAGAATATGACCATCTTCGACACCATCTGCATCAGCTTCAATACCTCTATTTGTAGTACCTCTGTTCGTAGGTGTAATAGGATGTTTTCAACACCTTGCACAATATTCCATAGTCCTTATGCGACCAGTACATGACACATCATATAAGACCACAATGGATAATTGGTACCATCCAACTTATCCTCAATGGCCAACATACGGAATACATCACTGCTTTCAGCCATGGCCATTGACTAAAATACCTTGATGCAAAAAAATGATTGTATCTGAAAAAGTTGAATAGAACTACCCAAACGAGTTCTGCTAGACTTGTAGCAGACTTTGAGATGCTTATATTGGCAAACCGAAACCTGTATATATCTTTGGAAAGACAAAATAACATATACAAGCACTATGATAGTGCATTCGAAGGTCGAAAAGAGCTCAATTTTTTATTTTAGCACCACAAAGCGAAGCCATTTTGATCTCCTAATTAGCCTGAGTATGCACACCAAATTTCAGTTTGAGACTATGACGAGAGGAGTGTCGATGATGCCTTAGATGAAGCGGAGACCTATTTTGATACCAATTGCTAGAGATAGACTTCTACAAAAGCACGTGAAGAGCACACGGAAGAAGAAGAAGCTTGGAGCACAACACACAATACTGAATGTATTACCACTAGAATGTACAAAGATAAGTAACCTGTTAAGGTAATAGATGTATATACAAGTTGGGGGAAAAAACCCTCCTAAAGGGGGGAAAAAGTGCCCCGGTGGTCCTAGTGTGTTCACACACATCACTACCTAAATATATCAACAATAACTCTCAAAAATATTTTGACTTCTTCTACCTTCATACCAAATTTCGTAGCAATCAAAGATCGTTTGTGAAGTGCATGTTCTCCATGCCTTCTCACATATTCTTGACTAATTGCCTTCTTCAAGAGCTCTCTACAACCACACTGGCTTTGATACCATGTCAAGAGAAGGGAGATAAGGAAGAGATCTCTCTCATAGTCTCACACACAAAGAGAGGAGCACACACAGATTGGGGCAAGAAAGAAAATTTTCTTCCACTTCTTCTATCACACAACGAGAATATACAAGAATGACCTAATACAACAATACAACTAGTACAATATATAAAGAAGAATACATAATGAAAACCCTAATGTCCACAAATGAGTGATTTGGTAAGAAAAAAAGATGCCATCACTCAGTAGATAAATCTAGTAAAGCTTAGTAAAAGTATCCCTAACATATATTGGTGCAACCACTATACATGTCAGAGAAATGAAAAGTGGTACATGTCATCCTTGATCATCGCATGCAGAACTTGATGTCTCAATGCTTTGGAGGAGGGGGAGCTTCCAAAGTTAATCCCACATTATTCCTTCCATATCTTCCAAAATGTCTCTTTTAAATTGCATTCCAATGAGCTATTGAGCATCCTATCACTTCACCTAAGATATCTTCTTGCTAGAGATCTATGAGCTAAAATTGAGAATGCTTTGTAAGGAGATTCAAATACTTTTTGGGAAAACAAAAAGGACATGACCATTTTCTTCCACCTCATGATGACACCTATTACACCAAGGGGTGGAATTAATCAATGTGTGGGCCTTATCATCGATTTAAATTCCTCTATGGAAAATTTTTCAAAGCCAAACATATTTCCTCATCTCAATTAGAGGATTCCAAAGGGCTTAGAATTTTTATTCATATGATCCAAGACAATTGAGTGCACCATTTTTGGTTCAATGTTTGATAATATTCAATTTTCATATAGAATTTAGGGATTTCTTTGAAGTCATTTCCATTCTCCCAAAGAATGTATATAGGGTGTGGATATCCCTTAAAGTGAAGCATAAGTAATTTTTTTTGTTTTGAGAACACGTCAATCTTCATGTTCTACTTTGAGCCTATTGTCTATGTACTGCTTTCCGATCCAAAAATGTTCATCATAGTTCCATGCCTTGTTTCATGAGAAAAAACCTTTGGACCATAATTTCTTGGATCTCAATAAATCTTTTTCCCTAGGGGAGGCATGTTTTCTGATGGGAAACCAAATGGAATCATTTTTCCTAATACAAATACCCATTGAGAATCAAAATTGAGTCAAACGTGTCCCTTATTGAGATTCCAAGCATTCCAAATAGACATTATCAGCTCTAAACCCGTGATGGAGACCTAGAGGGGTGAGACAGGAATATAGTGATGTGGAGGTTTTTCCAATGGTGGAAGCTGAGAAGAGAGCATATTTTTTGTTCTTGAATAAAATTTGGGCCCAAGATTCTTGTTGGTATACTTAGGAAGGCATAAAATATCCTGTTTAATTCTAAGAATTCACCTTCTCTTAGGGTATCCAATGCACAAAAAGTTTCTACACCATGCCTTTGATTTCATGAGCTCCTTGTGAGAGGGCTCCCAACACAAGAAAATAAATGGTAGAGAGGATCAAAAAATTTTGAACAACATGGCTTCTCCAACAAGGTTGATTTCAAGCCTGATAAACACCCAATTCCACCTACAATTCATGGAAATATAGAAAGCCATAGGGATTCCCAAACAACCTAAAAATTAACCTATAGGAATCTCTTTGCAACATTGGTCAAAGATCAATTCAAGTGGAAACATCTTCCAAGTAGTCTATTTGGAAATGTTGAGATATCAAGCTCAATATGTGATGATCCAGGATGACACATACTAGTTTTTTGTTTCTCTGACATGTATAGTGGTCACGGGGGTATATGTCAGGGATACTTCATTGAGCTTTATTAGCTTTATCTATCGAGAGTGATGGCACATTTGTTCCTTGCCAGCTCACTCATTCGCGGACATTAGGTTTTTCCTTATGTACTAATCTTATATATGGCACTTGTTGTATTCTTCTTTTTTAGGTCATTCTTGTAAATTCCTTTTTATGTAATAAAAGAAGAAGAAGAAGACCATTCTTCCTTGCCTCAATCTATGTGTGTGCTTCTCCTTGAGAGTGAGAGTGTGTGTGTGTGTGAGCTTCTTCATTATCTCCTTCCTCGTGATGTGGTATCAGAGCAAGGTTGGCTATAGAGAGCTCTTGGAGAAGGCAACAATGAAGAGTACACGGCAAGGCATGGAGAAAATGTGATTCACAAACGGCCTTCGTTTGCTATGAAAATCGGCATGAAGGTGGGGCCCGTAGAAAAACTAGGTCAGTTTCAGAAAGTGTAACTTGCATTGTGTTCGTCAACACTCATATATTCTAGACCCAAAATTTCAAGCGATTCCGTGTATTGTTGACACACAAAAACTATGTTTTTTTGAGATCGAGCTATCACGTCATAGTATAGGATGCCAAGACTCCAAAAGAGGCTTGGAACAGTTTGGTTGCATTGTATGAGACCAATACAAAGGCACGAAAATTGCAATTCAAGAACGAGCTGCATACATTGGAGAAGAAGAGCATGTCGATAAGTGACTACACATTGAAAATCAAAAGCATATGTGAGTCACTTGCATCTATTGGTGTGAATGTAGATGATGATGATAAGGTGGAAGTGTGTCTTCGTGTTTTAGGAGCTACATATAAGCAGTTCAAAACTTCTATACAGACCAGGGAAAATATTCCAAATTTTGCTGATCTGGTATCTATGCTGATTATTGAAGAAAAGAAACTTGGTGAGGATTCAAACTCCCAAGGAAAATCGAGTTTTGAATAGGTATTCTACTCTGGTAGAGGAAGAGGCAGAGGTAGAGGTTTTGAAAGTTGAAGAGGAAATAGTAACCAAGAACAAAGTCAACAACAAAATCATGCAGGAGGAAGAGGACAGTTTTTGAGGTAGGGGGAGCCAAAGAGGCCACAAAAATTTCCAAAGAAAGGATTCAAGTAATGACAATAAAGGATGCTAGAATTGTGGTAAACTTGGATACTTTGAACGTGATTGTAGGTTGAAGAATCAAAATAACAGAAGGCAACAGATTAACTATGCATCCACAAGTGCAGATGATTCTAAGAGCTTGTTCATGGTTCAACATCACATGGTAAATACGATGTCTCCTGATGTTTCAAAATAAAATGATAATGTCTGGTATGTTGATTCATGTGCTTCAAATCACATGACTATTCATGCAGAATGGTTTAGTACTTTGCAGAAATTGTGAGTTCTTGGATATGTTGAAATAGGTGATGACACATCACATCCTATTGAGCATACAGGAAACATAGCACTATCGATGGAGGATGGAAAGGTAAAACATATTGCTTATGTGTTGCATGTTCCAAATATAACAAAGAATCTAGTTTCTGTTGGACAAATGGTTGACCAAGGATTACAAGTCAGGTTCAATGTTGATGGATTATTTGTAGAAGAGTACAAGCAAGATGGACGATTGGTTTCCAAAGGAAACAAAGTGGGTAGGATGTTCACCTTAAATGTGAAGATTCCTGAAATGAATGCAACCATGTTTGCAAAAGGTGCAAGAGTTATTGCAAATATAGAGATGTGGCACAAATGGATTGTACATGCAAACTTGCAAAGGCTAAAATTGATGGAGTCAAAGGAGATTGTCCATGGACTACCAAATTTCAAAGTTGCAAAAATGCAAAAGTTATGTGCAGCATGTCAATTTGGTAAACAATCAAGAGCATCATTTCCACATGACAAGCATGTTAGTGAGAATGTACTAGAAGTAGTACATACAGATCTTTGGGGTCCTGCAAAGACCACATCTATGGACGGTTGCAGGTTTGATGTTACTTTCATTGATGACCATACACGCAAAGTATGGGTATATTTCATGAAAGACAAGAGTGAGGTGTTCACTCACTTCTAGAGCTTTAAAGCTATGGTGGAAAAGCAGACAGGGAAGTACATTCAGACATTAAGATCTGATGGAGGAGGTGAATACATGTCAAATGAGTTCAGCAGTTTTCTAAAATCTCATGGAATTCAGCATCATTTTTCATGTAGGTACACACCACAACAAAATGGAGTTGTTGAATGCAAAAATAGACATATTGCAAAAATAGCAAGAGCCTTGATGGCTGAGAAGAATATGCCTCATTGTTATTGGGCACAACTTGTGCATACTACTGTATACATCATGAACAAAACTCTGACTGCTGTTGTACATCAAGTTACACCTGAAGAGAAGTTTACGGGTAAAAAGCCAAACTTATCAGATTTGAAAGTTTTTTGTTGTATTGCATATGTACATGTCCCAGATGAATTGAGGATGAAGCTTGATCGAAAAGTAGAAAAGTGTGTCTTCATTGGATACTCCCTTGAGCAAAAGGGATATAAATGTTATAACCCACTCACACGACAGGTAAAGGTGACCAGAGATGTGGTATTTGATGAAATGTCAAGCTTCTATGCAGATGTCAAAGAAGGATTGACTCTTGAACCAAATGATAAAGAAAATGCTAAAAAATCAAGTGTAGAATCTCAGGTCTTGAGTGGATCAGATGCATCACCAAGCAATAGTTCCAACTCAAATCCATAGAGTGGAAGATTGTGTGGAAATTTTAGTCGAGCAAATTCATCAAATACATCCAAGAAAGGTAAAGAAAAGCTTTCTGCAGGTCATAAAACATGTGCAAGCTTTGAAGACGTTGATGGAGATTCAAGTGGTTCAGAAAAGATTCTTGATGAGGAACTTGGATTGCCCTCTATGAAGACTCTAGGAGTAAGAAGGGCACATGCAGATGATACAAGGAGAAGTGACCCAGGACCAAGAAGATCTGGGAGGATGCAGGATTCAGTGCAACGATTGACGTATGAATTATATGGCTCGTCATTGTGCCTACATGACAAAGGTAATACAAGATGTTGAACCTTCTTGCTTTGAAGATGCAATTGGAATTGCAGATTGGGAAAAGCTATGGATGAGGAGATGGCTGCACTTTATGGAAATGATACATGGAAGTTGGTTCCATTGCTGCAAGGAAAGAAATCTGTAGGCTGCAAATGGGTTTACAAGGTAAAGCATAATGTTGATGGTAGCATAAGCAGGTATAAAGCATGATTGGTAGCTAAAGGATATGCACAGACATATGGCATTGATTATGAGAAAACATTCAGCCCTATAGCTAAAGTGTCTACTATCAGAACACTTGTTGCATTAGCTATAGCAAAAGGATGGACTTTGCATCAGATGGATGTGAAGAATTTTTTCCGACATTGTGAGTTACAAGAAGAAGTATATATGGACCAGCGACAAGGATATGAAGATTCAAATCATCCAGAATATGTTTGTAGGTTGCAAAAGGCTTTGTATGGGCTGAAGCAAACCCTTCGTGCATGGCATGCAAAGATTGTTGATTACTTAACCAGCATTGGGTTTTCTATGTGTGATGCAGATCACTCACTATATGCAAGGAAGGCTGATGATGGCATCATTATTGTGTCTATTTATGTTGATGATCTAATTTTAGTTGGTGATAATGAAGGAAGCATCAAAGAGGTAAAGCAACTTCTTATTCAAGAATTTGACATGAAAGATCTTGGTGTGTTGCGCTATTTCTTGGGCATTGAGTTTATACATACAAAAACAGGTATATGGATGTCGCAAAGGCAATATGCCTTGAATATGCTGCAAAAGTATGGTATGGCAGATTGTAAGCCAATTTCTATGCCATTAGATCAGAATTTGAAGTTGGAAACTACATCAGGTGAAGCATTGAAAAATGCTACTATGTACAAGAAAATTGTAGGAAGTCTTATATATCTCACAATTACAAGATCTGATCTAAGTTATACTTTTGGACCTGAAAATCAATTTATGCAGGTTCCCAGGAAGCCACATTTGGATGTTGTGAGGTCCACTCTACGTTATGTGAGTGCTACTTTGGATAATGCATTGTTTTATGAGGCTCGTGTTGATTTGCAAGTTTATGGATACACCGATGCAGATTGGGTTGGTAGCATTCCAGATAGAAGATCTACTAGTGGTTTTCTATTCTCACTTGGGAGTGCAACTGTTACATGGAGTAGCAAGAAGCAACCCACAGTTGCTTTATCAAGTATAGAGGCTGAGTATAGAGGTGCTACAATGCCAGCATGTGAAGCATCATGGCTAGAAATGCTGCTTGCAGATTTAGGTGTGGAAGTGGGAAAGCCTAGCACTATTTATTGTGATAATCTTAGCAGCATACACTTAGCACCGAATCCTGTTTTCCATGCTAGAACAAAGCATAACGAGGTACATTATCACTTCATCAGAGAGAAGGTATTAGCAGGTGATATTGATCTTGTTTATGTGAGAACAGATAAGTAGGTTGCTGATATTTTCACCAAAGCACTTGGAGCTGAGAGGTTGAAGAAGTTTCGGGAGATGCTTGGATTATAGGATATGGTGTTGAGCTTGAGGGAGAGCGTTGAGATATCAAGCTCAACATGTGATGATCTAGGATGAAACGTACCAGTTTTTTGTTTCTCTTTCATGTATAGTGGTCACACCGGTATATGTCAGGGATACTTCATGGAGCTTTATTAGATTTATCTACTGAGAGTGATGGCACATTTGTTCTCTGCTAGCTCACTCATTTGCGGACATTAGGTTTTTCCTTATGCACTGATCTTTATATACTGCACTTGTTGTATTCTTGTTTTTTAGGTCATTCTTGTAAATTCCTTTTTACGTAATAGAAGAAGAAGAAGATCATTCTTCCTTGCCTCAATCTGTGTGTGTGCTTCTTGATGAGAGTGAGAGTATGTGTGTGATCTCTCTTCCTTATCTCCTTCCTCGTGAGAGGAAAGACCTCAAAATCACTATAAATGGCCATAAAGTTGATCGCATCCACATCTACAAGTCTATCTAACAAGACTTCCCTTTGGCACCCTTAGTGTCTGCTATTACAATTGATTCTCTTGGTTAACTCAAGAATTGGTGATCTTAAGAGTATTCATATCAAAGGTGCTAATTAAAGAATATGCCTCCAAAGGTATGTGGATGATGTTAATGGTGTGATTGCAAGTGATGATCCGAATCCCAACTCTTTTTAAAATCTTTAAATTTCTTATTGGTCTAATAATGCATCTGTTATCAATCATTCTAAACTCTTATAGTTAAGCCTTTGGTTTGGATCTTCTAAAAGATAGACCTCATAGATGCTAGATCTTCATGAACATCATCAATCACATTGGTCTTCTCTCCCTCTCTCAAAGCATTGACTTTGCATTCTCATATCAACACCCAATTGATTTAGCTTTCAAGCCTCCCATCACTAGTATGAAAGTTGTATGGCTCCATCTAGATCTGCTGATATTTTGGCTCCTATTGATGAGATAGGAAATTTCTCTCACATAGAGATAAGGTTCTCTCTCTCTCTCTCTCTCTCTCTCTCTCTCTCTCTCTCTCTCTCTCTCTCTCTCTCTCTCTCTCTCTCTCTCTCTCTCTCTCTCTCTCTCTCTCTCTCTCTCTCTCTCTCTCTCTCTCTCTCTCTCTCTCTCTCTCTCTCTCTCTCTCTCTCTCTCTCTCTCTCTCTCTCTCTCTCTCTCTCTCTCTCTCTCTCTCTCTCTCTCTCTCTCTCTCTCTCTCTCTCTCTCTCTCTCTCTCTCTCTCTCTCTCTCTCTCCTCTCTCTCTCTCTCTCTCTCTCTCTCTCTCTCTCTCTCTCTCTCTCTCTCTCTCTCTCTCTCTCTCTCTCTCTCTCTCTCTCTCTCTCTCTCTCTCTCTCTCTCTCTCTCTCTCTCTCTCTCTCTCTCCCCCACCTACCCTACCCTATTAGGAATTGAATAAATGTTGTCAATTAGATCAAGGCCTCATGAAGATCAAAAGTTTTCTCACATATGAAAGGGAAGCTACAAGAAAGAGGCTTTAGTTGTTCTCTAAAGAATCAGTGGGAAAGGGAGACTAATAAACCCTCAAATAGAATCATGCAAAGGATTCTTCATAAAGCATCCTCTTCCTCAAGATTTTTTTTTATAAATATACTTGAATGGGAATTTATCCTTCAACCTCTCAAGGAGCTTGGATGTGGTTGTTGGTGCATGCCAATCACCAATTGAAGGCTTGGAAGATCAAATGATGAAGGAAGAATCAATTCCTAAAGTGTGGAAGAAGATTACAATCAGAGGACAAGAGAAGTGTACACATATGTACATTAGCATAGTCATAGATGACTTAAATCATTTTGTTCAGTAAGAATTATGTACAAATTATCTATAAATACCTTGAGAAAAGTCGGGGCATGAAGAGGAGAGCAAATGAGAGCATATGTGACATTTGTTAGAAGTCAAGAATGAGGGAGATAGAAGTCATAAGTTAGAGGAAAGTGAATTTGAGTTAGCTCTCATCACTCAGTTGTATTCTCTCTGAGTAAATGAATAATTTTGCGCCCGATGTTTCTGCGTGTTCTCCTTCTACAGTAGATCAGTTGAGGAATGCTTTTGTACAAGTCTAAGTTGAGAGTTGCTTGACCTCTGTGCAAAGTTTCAGCTTCCAATTGTAATCAGGCTGAGTGAATTAAGTGTAGGAACATTCATATGTGAAGTGTATTCACAGGTTCCTAAAACAGGCGCATATTTCGAAGTCAATGTTTTGGTCATTTCTCCTAGCACAGTTTAAAGTTTTGCATGAGTGAGGGCTTAATCTTTAAGTTGGAAGATAAGCTACTTATGTCTAGAAGCATTTTGTAAAACGGGTTCTATTCAAGGAGAACCAAGTCTTAAAAGTTACAGGTGTAAAGTCGACTGTTTTGGATAACAGTTTCTGACATAGGTAACTTGTGAAATCAATTTCTCAAGTTATACTTAATCTTTTGGAGTAATTCAACTTGGAATAGTTGCGCAATCTCTAGGAGATGATTCGTACAAAGTTTCATCAAAAACTTTACAGATTTGATAGGTCAATGTGAATGAACAATGCAGCAGACTTTTCTGTGTATCATCTTCTTCACAGATTTGTTAATCTTTTGGTAATTAGCAATTGATCCTCTAAATTAGTGGAGTGTTTGACTTATTCTTGGTATAGAGGTGTTCTAATCACAAGAATAAGTTATTCTTTTGGAGATTAACATTCTCCATCAGTGGTATCAGAGCAGGAGACATCAATTTGAAGAAAGAAGGATCCCGACTGCTGCAGATTCAAGAGATTCAACACTTGAAGGATCAAGAAGTGAAAGCTTGGAGTCAAAGCTTGAGGAGAAGACAAATTGACATCAAGAAAGGAAAAAGGAGTTCAAGTCGAAGTAAAGGTACATACATTGTTTGTAAAGCTTGAAGTTTCAATACACAGGTGGAGACAAGATGGGAGAAAGCTTGCAGATTGATAAGCTAGATAGGGAGAACTATCCAGCATGGTCCATGAGGATGGAAGCACACCTCATGAGCAAAGATCTTATATCATTTATTACAGGAGATGAAGAAAAACCAGAATTTGCAGATCCAAGTATTCCTACTAGGGAAGAACTTGCAATGTTGAAGACTTGGATGAGAAAGGATGCTCAAGCAAGGAGTATCATCTACATGGCTGTAAATGATTACCTTCTACCTCACATTAGAGGTTTAGAAAGTGCCACAGATGTTTGGAATGCCTTGGAAGAGCATTTCCAAAATACAACTAAGTCAAGGAAGTCCTCACTATGGGCTGAGTTCACAACCTTCAAGAAAAAGAGCTCACAATCAATTTCAGATTATGTGGCAAGGATGAAGGATATTGCAGATAGCTTGGGAGCAGTGGATGAAGACATTGAAGAGGAAAAGTTGGTAAGACAAATACTTACAGGTTTGAGAGGAGATGAGAAGTGGAAACCCTTCATATTGTCCATAGAGTTGTCACTTGATCACTTTACTCCTGACCTTAATCAATTGCTAGGACACATGCTAACCTTTGAGCAGGATCTTAAAGGAGACAATGATAGAAGTACAAGTCAAGCTATGTACTCCAAAGACAAGAAAAAGAATGGCAAAGGAAAGCAATCAAATGATGATGAAGGGAATTCAAATCAAGCCAACTTCACAAAAGGGAAGACAAATTTCAGAGGTAAAGGAAGAGGAGGTAAGAACAAAGATAATGCTAAAGCTTGTTGGATTTGTGGCAGAACAAATCATTTGGCAAATGATTGTTGGTATAACAATCAAAGTGGAGGATACAACAATCAGAGTTATAGTCAAAGAGGTAGAGGAGGCAGAAACCAAAGAGGTAACTTCAGAGGAAGAGGTGGTAGGACATCATATGGTAGAGGAGGTGGAAGAAACTTCCAATCTCAGTCCTACAACAACAATTATTACAATTATGCATCAGATCAGAAGGATGACATGACTCTTATCTTGAATGCAACTCATGAATCAATGGGAGAAGATCAAAGAGTGTTTTATATTGACTCAGGGTGCAGCAACCATCTGAGTGGGAATCTATCCTTGATGACTGATATGGAAGCAAGGGTGAATGGACATACAGTTCAAACAGGTGACAATACTAAACATAAAGTGGAGAGCATTGGATCAGTGAAGACAAAGAGTGGAAGTACACTTCTGAGCAAGGTACTTTATGTTCCTACTATTCCTAAAAATTTGATAAGTGTAGGGCAAATTGTGGAGAAAGGATATGAGGTAAGATTTACAAATGATGGTGTCTATGTACAAGATCCAAATCAGGGATATAGAACCATAATTGCAGGTAAAAAGGAAGGAAGATTGTTCACTCTCAAAGTCCAAGGTAATGTGGGACATGCATTGTTTACCTATGGAGGTCAAAAGGTATCTGAATTAGACCTATGGCATAAAAGGCTAGGTCATTTCAATGAGAGAGCTATAAAGGAGATGTCAAAGAATCAGGTGGTGCTTGGATTGCCAAACATTGAAGGGCAACATATGGTGTACAAGTGTGAAGCTTGTCAATTAGGTAAAGCACATAAAAGTTCTTATAACAAATCAGGGTACAAGTATTCAAACATGCTTGAATTGGTTCATACAGATGTATGGGGTCCCTCAAGGGACTATAGCATAAATGGATCCAGATATTATGTGTTGTTTGTTGATGATGCAACCAGGTGGATTACTTTGTATGTAATCAAGGATAAGTCAGAAGTCTTCAAGACATTCAAACATTTCCATGCTTATGCAGAAAGGATCACAGGACAAAAGCTAAAGAGGTTAAGATCAGATGGAGGGGGAGAGTATTTCTCAAAAGAATTTGATGATTATTTGTGGAATGCAGGTATCAAAAGAGAAGTAACTTGCAGGTACTCCCCTCATCAAAATGGAGTAGCAGAAAGGAGGAATAGGACTCTTGTAGAGTTTGCAAGAGCCATGATGAAGGAAAAGAATTGTCCAAATTACTTATGGGCAGAGGCCATTAACACTGCAACATACCTTGTGAATAGGTTGCCTTGCAAAGCTTTGGATGGAGGAACCCCTTATGAAGCATGGTGGGGTAAGAAGCCTAGTCTTGATCATTGCAAAGTATTTGGATGTATTGCATATGCTTATGTTCCTTCACAATTAAGACATAAGCTAGAACCAAAAGCAGAGAAGTATGTGTTTATTGGATATGATGATAGACAAATGGGTTACAGGTTGTGGAATCCATCCACAAAGCAATTTCTTGTTACTAAAGATGTAACATTTGATGAGCAAAATACATGGTATGTAGGATCACCAAATGATTTTACAGGTGTTGAAGAAATACAAAGAAAAGGAAAGGCAAAAGTAAAAGTGTGTGAAGAAATTGTTGATGAAGTTGACTCTAGAAGTAGATTGCAGGATCATGTAGAAGAAGGGCCAAGATTTGATCCAGAATCAAATGAGGCTGAAACTTCGAGAAGTGCAGAAATCAGGAGATCTACAAGAGAAAGGAAAGAGCCTATAAGGTATAGTTATGATACATCTTTCCTAACAACAAAAGATTATGCTTACATTGTGAAAACAGAAGAAGATCCAATTACTTATGAAGAAGCCAAAGGTAAACAGAATTGGGAGAAGGCAATGCAAGAAGAGTATGATGCTCTACTTGAAAATGAAACTTGGGAACTAGTACCAAGACCAAAGAATCAGAAAGTCATTGGATGCAAGTGGGTATATAAAACAAAGAGGTTTGCAGATGGTAAGGTGTCTAGATATAAGGCTAGACTAGTGGTTAAAGGTTATGCCCAAACTTATGGGGTAGATTATGATGAAACCTTTAGTCCTGTTGCTAAGATGTCTACAATTAGGACATTGATTGCTATTGCTACTTGCAAGGGATGGAAATTATCACAATTGGATGTGAAGAATGCATTTCTTAATGGTTATATTGCAGATGAAGTATATATGGAGCAACCAGAAGGCTTTATGGAATCAATTGGATCAGATTATGTGTGTAAGCTCAAGAGAGCTTTATATGGATTGAAGCAAGCTCCAAGAGCTTGGAATTACAGATTGGTCAAGTTCTTGAATGAATGTGGTTTTCAAGCATCAAAGGCAGATAGTAGCTTGCTAGTGAAGGCAAGTGAAAATGGATATATTTACATGTGCATTTATGTTGATGATATTATTGTTACAGGAACAGATGCTCAAGGAATCAATGAACTCAAGAAGCAAATAGAGAAGGAGTTTAAGATAAGTGACTTGGGAAACTTATCTTATTTTCTAGGAATGCAGATTGTGTATACTCAACATGGAGTATATGTTTCACAAGAGAGATATTTGAAGAATCTTCTAGTCAAGTTTAACATGGAAGATTGCAAGACCTCAACTACACCATTGGAGGTAAATCATAAATTAAGCAGGTATGGAGGTGAAGAGTTCAATGACATGAAGAAATATCAGAGTTTGGTAGGTAGTTTAATCTATGCTACCTTGACAAGGCCAGATCTATCATATGTAGTAGGTGTGTTGTCACAATTCATGCATTGTCCAAAGAAGACTCATTGGATTGCAGCCCAAAGGGTACTCAGATATATCAAGGGAACCATAAGTGAAGGTTTGTATTATGGTTTCACTTCTGACACAAGAATCAAAGTGTTTAGTGATGCAGATTGGGCAGGTGACTCAGATGATAGAAGGTCTACTCATGGATATCTATGTTATGTTGGAGACAAGTTAGTGTCTTGGTGTTCAAAGAAGCAACACACAGTTGCTTTATCATCCACAGAAGCTGAGTATAAGGGAATGGTAGAAGCTGCAAAAGAAGTCATATGGTTGAAGACCTTGATGAAGAGTTTTGAGTTTGATCATAGTACTCCAATAATTTTTGGAGACAACATGAGTTCTTTGTATTTGGCAGCTAACCCTGTTTTTCATGCCAGGACTAAGCATATAGAGATTCAGTATCATTTCTTGAGGGAAAAGGTACTTGATAAAGAGATTGAAGTGATGTACACTCCAACAAAAGAACAGGTGGCAGATATGATGACAAAGAGTTTGGATGGACCTAAGTTACAGAGGTTCAAAGACATGGCAAGTATCAAGAAGACAGAGAAGACCTCAATTGATGATTGAGGGGGAGCTGTTGGTGCATGCCAATCACCAATTGAAGGCTTGGAAGATCAAATGATGAAGGAAGAATCAATTCCTAAAGTGTGGAAGAAGATTACAATCAGAGGACAAGAGAAGTGTACACATATGTACATTAGCATAGTCATAGATGACTTAAATCATTTTGTTCAGTAAGAATTATGTACAAATTATCTATAAATACCTTGAGAAAAGTCGGGGCATGAAGAGGAGAGCAAATGAGAGCATATGTGACATTTGTTAGAAGTCAAGAATGAGGGAGATAGAAGTCATAAGTTAGAGGAAAGTGAATTTGAGTTAGCTCTCATCACTCAGTTGTATTCTCTCTGAGTAAATGAATAATTTTGCGCCCGATGTTTCTGCGTGTTCTCCTTCTACAGTAGATCAGTTGAGGAATGCTTTTGTACAAGTCTAAGTTGAGAGTTTCTTGACCTCTGTGCAAAGTTTCAGCTTCCAATTGTAATCAGGCTGAGTGAATTAAGTGTAGGAACATTCATATGTGAAGTGTATTCACAGGTTCCTAAAACAGGCGCATATTTCGAAGTCAATGTTTTGGTCATTTCTCCTAGCACAGTTTAAAGTTTTGCATGAGTGAGGGCTTAATCTTTAAGTTGGAAGATAAGCTACTTATGTCTAGAAGCATTTTGTAAAACGGGTTCTATTCAAGGAGAACCAAGTCTTAAAAGTTACAGGTGTAAAGTCGACTGTTTTGGATAACAGTTTCTGACATAGGTAACTTGTGAAATCAATTTCTCAAGTTATACTTAATCTTTTGGAGTAATTCAACTTGGAATAGTTGCGCAATCTCTAGGAGATGATTCGTACAAAGTTTCATCAAAAACTTTACAGATTTGATAGGTCAATGTGAATGAACAATGCAGCAGACTTTTCTGTGTATCATCTTCTTCACAGATTTGTTAATCTTTTGGTAATTAGCAATTGATCCTCTAAATTAGTGGAGTGTTTGACTTATTCTTGGTATAGAGGTGTTCTAATCACAAGAATAAGTTATTCTTTTGGAGATTAACATTCTCCATCAGTGGTATCAGAGCAGGAGACATCAATTTGAAGAAAGAAGGATCCCGACTGCTGCAGATTCAAGAGATTCAACACTTGAAGGATCAAGAAGTGAAAGCTTGGAGTCAAAGCTTGAGGAGAAGACAAATTGACATCAAGAAAGGCAAAAGGAGTTCAAGTCGAAGTAAAGGTACATACATTGTTTGTAAAGCTTGAAGTTTCAATACACAGGTGGAGACAAGATGGGAGAAAGCTTGCAGATTGATAAGCTAGATAGGGAGAACTATCCAGCATGGTCCATGAGGATGGAAGCACACCTCATGAGCAAAGATCTTATATCATTTATTACAGGAGATGAAGAAAAACCAGAATTTGCAGATCCAAGTATTCCTACTAGGGAAGAACTTGCAATGTTGAAGACTTGGATGAGAAAGGATGCTCAAGCAAGGAGTATCATCTACATGGCTGTAAATGATTACCTTCTACCTCACATTAGAGGTTTAGAAAGTGCCACAGATGTTTGGAATGCCTTGGAAGAGCATTTCCAAAATACAACTAAGTCAAGGAAGTCCTCACTATGGGCTGAGTTCACAACCTTCAAGAAAAAGAGCTCACAATCAATTTCAGATTATGTGGCAAGGATGAAGGATATTGCAGATAGCTTGGGAGCAGTGGATGAAGACATTGAAGAGGAAAAGTTGGTAAGACAAATACTTACAGGTTTGAGAGGAGATGAGAAGTGGAAACCCTTCATATTGTCCATAGAGTTGTCACTTGATCACTTTACTCCTGACCTTAATCAATTGCTAGGACACATGCTAACCTTTGAGCAGGATCTTAAAGGAGACAATGATAGAAGTACAAGTCAAGCTATGTACTCCAAAGACAAGAAAAAGAATGGCAAAGGAAAGCAATCAAATGATGATGAAGGGAATTCAAATCAAGCCAACTTCACAAAAGGGAAGACAAATTTCAGAGGTAAAGGAAGAGGAGGTAAGAACAAAGATAATGCTAAAGCTTGTTGGATTTGTGGCAGAACAAATCATTTGGCAAATGATTGTTGGTATAACAATCAAAGTGGAGGATACAACAATCAGAGTTATAGTCAAAGAGGTAGAGGAGGCAGAAACCAAAGAGGTAACTTCAGAGGAAGAGGTGGTAGGACATCATATGGTAGAGGAGGTGGAAGAAACTTCCAATCTCAGTCCTACAACAACAATTATTACAATTATGCATCAGATCAGAAGGATGACATGACTCTTATCTTGAATGCAACTCATGAATCAATGGGAGAAGATCAAAGAGTGTTTTATATTGACTCAGGGTGCAGCAACCATCTGAGTGGGAATCTATCCTTGATGACTGATATGGAAGCAAGGGTGAATGGACATACAGTTCAAACAGGTGACAATACTAAACATAAAGTGGAGAGCATTGGATCAGTGAAGACAAAGAGTGGAAGTACACTTCTGAGCAAGGTACTTTATGTTCCTACTATTCCTAAAAATTTGATAAGTGTAGGGCAAATTGTGGAGAAAGGATATGAGGTAAGATTTACAAATGATGGTGTCTATGTACAAGATCCAAATCAGGGATATAGAACCATAATTGCAGGTAAAAAGGAAGGAAGATTGTTCACTCTCAAAGTCCAAGGTAATGTGGGACATGCATTGTTTACCTATGGAGGTCAAAAGGTATCTGAATTAGACCTATGGCATAAAAGGCTAGGTCATTTCAATGAGAGAGCTATAAAGGAGATGTCAAAGAATCAGGTGGTGCTTGGATTGCCAAACATTGAAGGGCAACATATGGTGTACAAGTGTGAAGCTTGTCAATTAGGTAAAGCACATAAAAGTTCTTATAACAAATCAGGGTACAAGTATTCAAACATGCTTGAATTGGTTCATACAGATGTATGGGGTCCCTCAAGGGACTATAGCATAAATGGATCCAGATATTATGTGTTGTTTGTTGATGATGCAACCAGGTGGATTACTTTGTATGTAATCAAGGATAAGTCAGAAGTCTTCAAGACATTCAAACATTTCCATGCTTATGCAGAAAGGATCACAGGACAAAAGCTAAAGAGGTTAAGATCAGATGGAGGGGGAGAGTATTTCTCAAAAGAATTTGATGATTATTTGTGGAATGCAGGTATCAAAAGAGAAGTAACTTGCAGGTACTCCCCTCATCAAAATGGAGTAGCAGAAAGGAGGAATAGGACTCTTGTAGAGTTTGCAAGAGCCATGATGAAGGAAAAGAATTGTCCAAATTACTTATGGGCAGAGGCCATTAACACTGCAACATACCTTGTGAATAGGTTGCCTTGCAAAGCTTTGGATGGAGGAACCCCTTATGAAGCATGGTGGGGTAAGAAGCCTAGTCTTGATCATTGCAAAGTATTTGGATGTATTGCATATGCTTATGTTCCTTCACAATTAAGACATAAGCTAGAACCAAAAGCAGAGAAGTATGTGTTTATTGGATATGATGATAGACAAATGGGTTACAGGTTGTGGAATCCATCCACAAAGCAATTTCTTGTTACTAAAGATGTAACATTTGATGAGCAAAATACATGGTATGTAGGATCACCAAATGATTTTACAGGTGTTGAAGAAATACAAAGAAAAGGAAAGGCAAAAGTAAAAGTGTGTGAAGAAATTGTTGATGAAGTTGACTCTAGAAGTAGATTGCAGGATCATGTAGAAGAAGGGCCAAGATTTGATCCAGAATCAAATGAGGCTGAAACTTCGAGAAGTGCAGAAATCAGGAGATCTACAAGAGAAAGGAAAGAGCCTATAAGGTATAGTTATGATACATCTTTCCTAACAACAAAAGATTATGCTTACATTGTGAAAACAGAAGAAGATCCAATTACTTATGAAGAAGCCAAAGGTAAACAGAATTGGGAGAAGGCAATGCAAGAAGAGTATGATGCTCTACTTGAAAATGAAACTTGGGAACTAGTACCAAGACCAAAGAATCAGAAAGTCATTGGATGCAAGTGGGTATATAAAACAAAGAGGTTTGCAGATGGTAAGGTGTCTAGATATAAGGCTAGACTAGTGGTTAAAGGTTATGCCCAAACTTATGGGGTAGATTATGATGAAACCTTTAGTCCTGTTGCTAAGATGTCTACAATTAGGACATTGATTGCTATTGCTACTTGCAAGGGATGGAAATTATCACAATTGGATGTGAAGAATGCATTTCTTAATGGTTATATTGCAGATGAAGTATATATGGAGCAACCAGAAGGCTTTATGGAATCAATTGGATCAGATTATGTGTGTAAGCTCAAGAGAGCTTTATATGGATTGAAGCAAGCTCCAAGAGCTTGGAATTACAGATTGGTCAAGTTCTTGAATGAATGTGGTTTTCAAGCATCAAAGGCAGATAGTAGCTTGCTAGTGAAGGCAAGTGAAAATGGATATATTTACATGTGCATTTATGTTGATGATATTATTGTTACAGGAACAGATGCTCAAGGAATCAATGAACTCAAGAAGCAAATAGAGAAGGAGTTTAAGATAAGTGACTTGGGAAACTTATCTTATTTTCTAGGAATGCAGATTGTGTATACTCAACATGGAGTATATGTTTCACAAGAGAGATATTTGAAGAATCTTCTAGTCAAGTTTAACATGGAAGATTGCAAGACCTCAACTACACCATTGGAGGTAAATCATAAATTAAGCAGGTATGGAGGTGAAGAGTTCAATGACATGAAGAAATATCAGAGTTTGGTAGGTAGTTTAATCTATGCTACCTTGACAAGGCCAGATCTATCATATGTAGTAGGTGTGTTGTCACAATTCATGCATTGTCCAAAGAAGACTCATTGGATTGCAGCCCAAAGGGTACTCAGATATATCAAGGGAACCATAAGTGAAGGTTTGTATTATGGTTTCACTTCTGA
Source organism: Ceratopteris richardii (assembly GCA_020310875.1). Lineage (NCBI taxonomy): Eukaryota > Viridiplantae > Streptophyta > Polypodiopsida > Polypodiales > Pteridaceae > Ceratopteris > Ceratopteris richardii. The sequence continues at coordinate 5,721,046 of CM035416.1, forward strand.
CACAAGAATCAAAGTGTTTAGTGATGCAGATTGGGCAGGTGACTCAGATGATAGAAGGTCTACTCATGGATATCTATGTTATGTTGGAGACAAGTTAGTGTCTTGGTGTTCAAAGAAGCAACACACAGTTGCTTTATCATCCACAGAAGCTGAGTATAAGGGAATGGTAGAAGCTGCAAAAGAAGTCATATGGTTGAAGACCTTGATGAAGAGTTTTGAGTTTGATCATAGTACTCCAATAATTTTTGGAGACAACATGAGTTCTTTGTATTTGGCAGCTAACCCTGTTTTTCATGCCAGGACTAAGCATATAGAGATTCAGTATCATTTCTTGAGGGAAAAGGTACTTGATAAAGAGATTGAAGTGATGTACACTCCAACAAAAGAACAGGTGGCAGATATGATGACAAAGAGTTTGGATGGACCTAAGTTACAGAGGTTCAAAGACATGGCAAGTATCAAGAAGACAGAGAAGACCTCAATTGATGATTGAGGGGGAGCTGTTGGTGCATGCCAATCACCAATTGAAGGCTTGGAAGATCAAATGATGAAGGAAGAATCAATTCCTAAAGTGTGGAAGAAGATTACAATCAGAGGACAAGAGAAGTGTACACATATGTACATTAGCATAGTCATAGATGACTTAAATCATTTTGTTCAGTAAGAATTATGTACAAATTATCTATAAATACCTTGAGAAAAGTCGGGGCATGAAGAGGAGAGCAAATGAGAGCATATGTGACATTTGTTAGAAGTCAAGAATGAGGGAGATAGAAGTCATAAGTTAGAGGAAAGTGAATTTGAGTTAGCTCTCATCACTCAGTTGTATTCTCTCTGAGTAAATGAATAATTTTGCGCCCGATGTTTCTGCGTGTTCTCCTTCTACAGTAGATCAGTTGAGGAATGCTTTTGTACAAGTCTAAGTTGAGAGTTTCTTGACCTCTGTGCAAAGTTTCAGCTTCCAATTGTAATCAGGCTGAGTGAATTAAGTGTAGGAACATTCATATGTGAAGTGTATTCACAGGTTCCTAAAACAGGCGCATATTTCGAAGTCAATGTTTTGGTCATTTCTCCTAGCACAGTTTAAAGTTTTGCATGAGTGAGGGCTTAATCTTTAAGTTGGAAGATAAGCTACTTATGTCTAGAAGCATTTTGTAAAACGGGTTCTATTCAAGGAGAACCAAGTCTTAAAAGTTACAGGTGTAAAGTCGACTGTTTTGGATAACAGTTTCTGACATAGGTAACTTGTGAAATCAATTTCTCAAGTTATACTTAATCTTTTGGAGTAATTCAACTTGGAATAGTTGCGCAATCTCTAGGAGATGATTCGTACAAAGTTTCATCAAAAACTTTACAGATTTGATAGGTCAATGTGAATGAACAATGCAGCAGACTTTTCTGTGTATCATCTTCTTCACAGATTTGTTAATCTTTTGGTAATTAGCAATTGATCCTCTAAATTAGTGGAGTGTTTGACTTATTCTTGGTATAGAGGTGTTCTAATCACAAGAATAAGTTATTCTTTTGGAGATTAACATTCTCCATCAGTGGTATCAGAGCAGGAGACATCAATTTGAAGAAAGAAGGATCCCGACTGCTGCAGATTCAAGAGATTCAACACTTGAAGGATCAAGAAGTGAAAGCTTGGAGTCAAAGCTTGAGGAGAAGACAAATTGACATCAAGAAAGGCAAAAGGAGTTCAAGTCGAAGTAAAGGTACATACATTGTTTGTAAAGCTTGAAGTTTCAATACACAGGTGGAGACAAGATGGGAGAAAGCTTGCAGATTGATAAGCTAGATAGGGAGAACTATCCAGCATGGTCCATGAGGATGGAAGCACACCTCATGAGCAAAGATCTTATATCATTTATTACAGGAGATGAAGAAAAACCAGAATTTGCAGATCCAAGTATTCCTACTAGGGAAGAACTTGCAATGTTGAAGACTTGGATGAGAAAGGATGCTCAAGCAAGGAGTATCATCTACATGGCTGTAAATGATTACCTTCTACCTCACATTAGAGGTTTAGAAAGTGCCACAGATGTTTGGAATGCCTTGGAAGAGCATTTCCAAAATACAACTAAGTCAAGGAAGTCCTCACTATGGGCTGAGTTCACAACCTTCAAGAAAAAGAGCTCACAATCAATTTCAGATTATGTGGCAAGGATGAAGGATATTGCAGATAGCTTGGGAGCAGTGGATGAAGACATTGAAGAGGAAAAGTTGGTAAGACAAATACTTACAGGTTTGAGAGGAGATGAGAAGTGGAAACCCTTCATATTGTCCATAGAGTTGTCACTTGATCACTTTACTCCTGACCTTAATCAATTGCTAGGACACATGCTAACCTTTGAGCAGGATCTTAAAGGAGACAATGATAGAAGTACAAGTCAAGCTATGTACTCCAAAGACAAGAAAAAGAATGGCAAAGGAAAGCAATCAAATGATGATGAAGGGAATTCAAATCAAGCCAACTTCACAAAAGGGAAGACAAATTTCAGAGGTAAAGGAAGAGGAGGTAAGAACAAAGATAATGCTAAAGCTTGTTGGATTTGTGGCAGAACAAATCATTTGGCAAATGATTGTTGGTATAACAATCAAAGTGGAGGATACAACAATCAGAGTTATAGTCAAAGAGGTAGAGGAGGCAGAAACCAAAGAGGTAACTTCAGAGGAAGAGGTGGTAGGACATCATATGGTAGAGGAGGTGGAAGAAACTTCCAATCTCAGTCCTACAACAACAATTATTACAATTATGCATCAGATCAGAAGGATGACATGACTCTTATCTTGAATGCAACTCATGAATCAATGGGAGAAGATCAAAGAGTGTTTTATATTGACTCAGGGTGCAGCAACCATCTGAGTGGGAATCTATCCTTGATGACTGATATGGAAGCAAGGGTGAATGGACATACAGTTCAAACAGGTGACAATACTAAACATAAAGTGGAGAGCATTGGATCAGTGAAGACAAAGAGTGGAAGTACACTTCTGAGCAAGGTACTTTATGTTCCTACTATTCCTAAAAATTTGATAAGTGTAGGGCAAATTGTGGAGAAAGGATATGAGGTAAGATTTACAAATGATGGTGTCTATGTACAAGATCCAAATCAGGGATATAGAACCATAATTGCAGGTAAAAAGGAAGGAAGATTGTTCACTCTCAAAGTCCAAGGTAATGTGGGACATGCATTGTTTACCTATGGAGGTCAAAAGGTATCTGAATTAGACCTATGGCATAAAAGGCTAGGTCATTTCAATGAGAGAGCTATAAAGGAGATGTCAAAGAATCAGGTGGTGCTTGGATTGCCAAACATTGAAGGGCAACATATGGTGTACAAGTGTGAAGCTTGTCAATTAGGTAAAGCACATAAAAGTTCTTATAACAAATCAGGGTACAAGTATTCAAACATGCTTGAATTGGTTCATACAGATGTATGGGGTCCCTCAAGGGACTATAGCATAAATGGATCCAGATATTATGTGTTGTTTGTTGATGATGCAACCAGGTGGATTACTTTTTATGTAATCAAGGATAAGTCAGAAGTCTTCAAGACATTCAAACATTTCCATGCTTATGCAGAAAGGATCACAGGACAAAAGCTAAAGAGGTTAAGATCAGATGGAGGGGGAGAGTATTTCTCAAAAGAATTTGATGATTATTTGTGGAATGCAGGTATCAAAAGAGAAGTAACTTGCAGGTACTCCCCTCATCAAAATGGAGTAGCAGAAAGGAGGAATAGGACTCTTGTAGAGTTTGCAAGAGCCATGATGAAGGAAAAGAATTGTCCAAATTACTTATGGGCAGAGGCCATTAACACTGCAACATACCTTGTGAATAGGTTGCCTTGCAAAGCTTTGGATGGAGGAACCCCTTATGAAGCATGGTGGGGTAAGAAGCCTAGTCTTGATCATTGCAAAGTATTTGGATGTATTGCATATGCTTATGTTCCTTCACAATTAAGACATAAGCTAGAACCAAAAGCAGAGAAGTATGTGTTTATTGGATATGATGATAGACAAATGGGTTACAGGTTGTGGAATCCATCCACAAAGCAATTTCTTGTTACTAAAGATGTAACATTTGATGAGCAAAATACATGGTATGTAGGATCACCAAATGATTTTACAGGTGTTGAAGAAATACAAAGAAAAGGAAAGGCAAAAGTAAAAGTGTGTGAAGAAATTGTTGATGAAGTTGACTCTAGAAGTAGATTGCAGGATCATGTAGAAGAAGGGCCAAGATTTGATCCAGAATCAAATGAGGCTGAAACTTCGAGAAGTGCAGAAATCAGGAGATCTACAAGAGAAAGGAAAGAGCCTATAAGGTATAGTTATGATACATCTTTCCTAACAACAAAAGATTATGCTTACATTGTGAAAACAGAAGAAGATCCAATTACTTATGAAGAAGCCAAAGGTAAACAGAATTGGGAGAAGGCAATGCAAGAAGAGTATGATGCTCTACTTGAAAATGAAACTTGGGAACTAGTACCAAGACCAAAGAATCAGAAAGTCATTGGATGCAAGTGGGTATATAAAACAAAGAGGTTTGCAGATGGTAAGGTGTCTAGATATAAGGCTAGACTAGTGGTTAAAGGTTATGCCCAAACTTATGGGGTAGATTATGATGAAACCTTTAGTCCTGTTGCTAAGATGTCTACAATTAGGACATTGATTGCTATTGCTACTTGCAAGGGATGGAAATTATCACAATTGGATGTGAAGAATGCATTTCTTAATGGTTATATTGCAGATGAAGTATATATGGAGCAACCAGAAGGCTTTATGGAATCAATTGGATCAGATTATGTGTGTAAGCTCAAGAGAGCTTTATATGGATTGAAGCAAGCTCCAAGAGCTTGGAATTACAGATTGGTCAAGTTCTTGAATGAATGTGGTTTTCAAGCATCAAAGGCAGATAGTAGCTTGCTAGTGAAGGCAAGTGAAAATGGATATATTTACATGTGCATTTATGTTGATGATATTATTGTTACAGGAACAGATGCTCAAGGAATCAATGAACTCAAGAAGCAAATAGAGAAGGAGTTTAAGATAAGTGACTTGGGAAACTTATCTTATTTTCTAGGAATGCAGATTGTGTATACTCAACATGGAGTATATGTTTCACAAGAGAGATATTTGAAGAATCTTCTAGTCAAGTTTAACATGGAAGATTGCAAGACCTCAACTACACCATTGGAGGTAAATCATAAATTAAGCAGGTATGGAGGTGAAGAGTTCAATGACATGAAGAAATATCAGAGTTTGGTAGGTAGTTTAATCTATGCTACCTTGACAAGGCCAGATCTATCATATGTAGTAGGTGTGTTGTCACAATTCATGCATTGTCCAAAGAAGACTCATTGGATTGCAGCCCAAAGGGTACTCAGATATATCAAGGGAACCATAAGTGAAGGTTTGTATTATGGTTTCACTTCTGACACAAGAATCAAAGTGTTTAGTGATGCAGATTGGGCAGGTGACTCAGATGATAGAAGGTCTACTCATGGATATCTATGTTATGTTGGAGACAAGTTAGTGTCTTGGTGTTCAAAGAAGCAACACACAGTTGCTTTATCATCCACAGAAGCTGAGTATAAGGGAATGGTAGAAGCTGCAAAAGAAGTCATATGGTTGAAGACCTTGATGAAGAGTTTTGAGTTTGATCATAGTACTCCAATAATTTTTGGAGACAACATGAGTTCTTTGTATTTGGCAGCTAACCCTGTTTTTCATGCCAGGACTAAGCATATAGAGATTCAGTATCATTTCTTGAGGGAAAAGGTACTTGATAAAGAGATTGAAGTGATGTACACTCCAACAAAAGAACAGGTGGCAGATATGATGACAAAGAGTTTGGATGGACCTAAGTTACAGAGGTTCAAAGACATGGCAAGTATCAAGAAGACAGAGAAGACCTCAATTGATGATTGAGGGGGAGCTGTTGGTGCATGCCAATCACCAATTGAAGGCTTGGAAGATCAAATGATGAAGGAAGAATCAATTCCTAAAGTGTGGAAGAAGATTACAATCAGAGGACAAGAGAAGTGTACACATATGTACATTAGCATAGTCATAGATGACTTAAATCATTTTGTTCAGTAAGAATTATGTACAAATTATCTATAAATACCTTGAGAAAAGTCGGGGCATGAAGAGGAGAGCAAATGAGAGCATATGTGACATTTGTTAGAAGTCAAGAATGAGGGAGATAGAAGTCATAAGTTAGAGGAAAGTGAATTTGAGTTAGCTCTCATCACTCAGTTGTATTCTCTCTGAGTAAATGAATAATTTTGCGCCCGATGTTTCTGCGTGTTCTCCTTCTACAGTAGATCAGTTGAGGAATGCTTTTGTACAAGTCTAAGTTGAGAGTTGCTTGACCTCTGTGCAAAGTTTCAGCTTCCAATTGTAATCAGGCTGAGTGAATTAAGTGTAGGAACATTCATATGTGAAGTGTATTCACAGGTTCCTAAAACAGGCGCATATTTCGAAGTCAATGTTTTGGTCATTTCTCCTAGCACAGTTTAAAGTTTTGCATGAGTGAGGGCTTAATCTTTAAGTTGGAAGATAAGCTACTTATGTCTAGAAGCATTTTGTAAAACGGGTTCTATTCAAGGAGAACCAAGTCTTAAAAGTTACAGGTGTAAAGTCGACTGTTTTGGATAACAGTTTCTGACATAGGTAACTTGTGAAATCAATTTCTCAAGTTATACTTAATCTTTTGGAGTAATTCAACTTGGAATAGTTGCGCAATCTCTAGGAGATGATTCGTACAAAGTTTCATCAAAAACTTTACAGATTTGATAGGTTAATGTGAATGAACAATGCAGCAGACTTTTCTGTGTATCATCTTCTTCACAGATTTGTTAATCTTTTGGTAATTAGCAATTGATCCTCTAAATTAGTGGAGTGTTTGACTTATTCTTGGTATAGAGGTGTTCTAATCACAAGAATAAGTTATTCTTTTGGAGATTAACATTCTCCATCAGTGGTCCTAAGTTTATCAAAATGGTTTCCATGTTGCCTAGAAATGGTTATGTTGGTATCAACATTAATCGCCAACTATTTGCCTTACGTGCTCTAGTAGGTAGGAATACCTCCTTGCCCCTTATCTCTGATACCATGATGCATGGGCTAAGTTTCTTGGTTGTTCATCAAGTTCAATTAGAGCATATCCATGGTTTGGCCCTCCCACAAGGTGAGGATTAGACAGTCATAAGGCTCATCACCAATGACACAGATGTTTTTCTACAAAATGATACTAGCTATGTGAATCATATAAAAATGCAAGCCATAGGTTGCTCAGTAACAGCTAACAAGTGTTCTTTCTATTATACAAATAAAGGATAAAGTAAGCCAACTTTGCTTCCTTTTTCAATAACCATATTGCCCTTTGATATGCAAAAGGACTGAGCATAGAAAACCACCTTGTAAAAAAGGTCATCAAGTTGATCAATTGACATCAAACTACATGATAACTGAGGTACATGGCATACATTATGCATACTAAATTTTAAACCATCAATGAACTAAATAATCACATCTCCAATTGCAACAACATCACATTAGTAAGAGTCATCAAGTCTCATAGTATGAAGAGAATTTGTTGCATAAGTAGATAATCATTCTCTATGTGGTGTCACATGGAACAAATCACCTAAATTTAGCAGCCATGTGTGGGAAAGAGAATCATCCATAAGAACCTTAATAAGCATAGTATTGTCAAGTGTAAACACATCAACATCATCAGAAATAGCATATGATTTCTTCAATATTCACGATTGAAGTAGATGGTAGATGTAACTGTTTGACATGCCCATCAACATTCTTGCTTAACCTTTAGCATTCTTTAATGCCTAGCAGTCTTTCTTAATGTTATTGAGCACTTCTATTCCCAAAATAGAAGGTTTCTTCACATTTCTAGTACATGCAAGTTATCTGTTTTGATGCAAACTTTTGGGAATGATGTTCCAAAGCACTTGTTGATTCCAAATGCATTAATGTGAAGAAAAAGCAATCTATTAAGCATCCCTAGAGTTAACTTTGCAAACGTAGAGTAGGTTTCGTGCAACACTAGCTCATCTTTGGAGCATACTCATCCATCTCCTCACAAAGAGTTCTCCACATATGTCATCATAAACCGCTTTACCACTAGGTGCACTACTGCTAATAGTTGTATGCCCCATGATGATGACAAGGTGCATAACAACAAGATTGCTTTCATTTCATTATTTATCTTCATGTTTTGAGCATGTTATTGAGAGAATATAGCATCGAACTCATCTAGATGAGCAACAACACTATATGTGTCCTTCATGCAAAGGATGCCATTTCTTTTTCATATGTATTGCATAACTTCTTGCAAAGATCCTCTGCACTTTCAGAGTCCAATACTATAAAGTAGACATTATCTGATAGGTGCAATCGAATAGTAGGCTTTGCCATTTCATCCAATTCATCCTAATCATCTTCATCCATGTCGGCAGCTTCTTTGAGATTCCATTTACTGGCTTCCAATGCCTCCTCTAAATCTACAAATCTTTAATCTAATTCTTCCATAGAGCAAAGTTTATGCCATCAAATTTCTGGATCTCAAAATGCTCTTTGTCCTACAAGTTATAGCTCCTTCTCAAAACACTAGCACTAAACCTTAATCCACCAGATGTGTCTGAAACGTTTGATGCCATGATTATAAAGAACTGAATAGAATGATAATGGGGCTAGAAGAGTTGAAACACCATTAAAGCTCAAAAAAGGATGAGCAAGCATCAAATTCTAGGAAAAAAATTAGCAGTCTTCCTAAAAAAATGAATTAATCAACAATAATGACCAAACAGAACCATTATGTGAGAATAAATGTGCTCACTCCAATAAGTGTATCGTGGAGTAAATCAGCCACTGTATAGTTGAAAAAACCAAAAAATCTGGAAAAACAATTTACAGAGTATCATCTACAAAATGAGCATATGATTAGTGTCAAAATCTCATAAAATTGCAAGTATTGACATGTTAACCTACATAGTGAATCATTGACTCCACTACATATAATCAATTACCCAAAAGAAGCCAACTAGGCTTATCTAGCACCTATGACCACCTATCATACATCTCATATCGCGAGGTTGGGTAAGTCTTCAACCTACATCACCAAAGAGACCCTAACATCTAGGCATCTCCTAGTTAAGAAAAACCTCTCCATGACCCTCTTTATCAAATGTAAAATGCTTTATGCTAAAAGCATAAGCGCTATATCAACGACCACATGGAAGTACATAAGTGCTATCCACAGAAGTATACATAGTGTGTATGTGCTCAATATATGCAATAAAATGGTGCTAAAATGCTGAATTCACATCCAAAACACTAGCCAACAACACCGTTGCAAGTGTTTTGCAAAAATTTGCAGTTGTTATTCCCACCACAACTGAAAAATGTTTCAAAAAACTTGCAGATTTACAAGTGTGGCTAAAAACACATCCCCAAAGATGAACATTTATTGTTAGAGAAGTAAAAGAACACTCTTTGTGATGTTCTTGAACACAAAGCTACTCCAAAATGACTCCAAAAATCATCCCAAAAATGCTTCAAAACAGGCTTTGAAAGCAAAGAATGAAGCTTTGAAGGCCCAAAACATGGTCAACATACTGTTAACCTTAATATTTCCCCTTCTTCAAACACCAAAAGAGTGTAGCTTAGTGGAAAGAGATTGTCGATTACGCAAGCTCTGGGGAAATATTATTGCGATGGATGACCTCTCGGGAAGTACCGGGAACCTCTCTCTTCCTTGTCCATTGGGGTACTCCCTTGCATGCAGCCAAGGGTGCCAATGGTGACTTCGATGAATTGGATGATAAGATATGCCAAGGTTTATGCCTTGGTCGCTGCGTTAGTTGTAAGGCTTGGATGGGCAGGTGAGTGCTCACTTCACTGGCACAAAAGGAACAAAGGTTTTTATCTGAATGCTCATTGTATACTTGACAAAACCAAAAAATATGGAAAAAAAATCATGAGAGTATCATCTGCAAAATGAGCATATGACTAGTGTCAAAATCTCATAAACCTACAAGTACTAACATGTTAATGTGCATAGGGAATAATTCACTCCACTACATATAATCACTTACCCAAAAGAAGCCAACTATGCTTGTCGAGCACCTATGAACAACTGTCATACATCTCTGATGGAGAGGCTGGGTAAGTCTTCCACCTGCATCACCAAAGAGACCCTAACATTTGGGCATCTCCCAGTTAAGAAAAACCTCACCACAACCCTCTTTATCAAACATAAGATGCTTTATCCAAAAAACATAACCACTATATCAATGACCACATGGAAGTACATAAGTGTAATCCACATAAGCATACATAGTATGTATGTGCTCAATATATGTAGTAAAATTGCACTAAATGGCTGAATTCACAGCCCAAACACTAGCCAACAACACCTACAAGTGTTTATCAACTCTATTCTTTAGGCTCAAAGACTTGCATAAATTTGCGGTGGTTGTTCCCACCACAACTGAAAAGTGTTTCAAGAAACATGTAGATTTACTAGTGTGGCTGAAAACACAGGACCAAAGATGAATATTTGTTGTTGGATCAGTACAAAAGAGAACTTTTTGTGATGTTCTTGAAGGTTTGTAATGAGAACTATGCACAAAAGTACTCGAAAATGACTCCAAAAATAACCTCAAAAAATGCTTCAAAACAGGCTTTGAAAGCAAAGAATGAAGCTTTGAAGGCCCAAAACATGGTTAAGGTAATGTTAAACTTATTCTTTCCCCTGCTTCAAACACCAAAAGAGCGTAGCTTAGTGGCAAGAGATTTCTGGTTGAGCGAGCTCTCAAGGGAATGGTACTAGGATGGGTGACCTCCTGGGAATCACCGAGAAAATCTCTCTTCCTTGGTCATTTAGGTACTCCCTCACGTGCAGCCAAGGGCACCAATGTTGACTTTGGTGACTCAAATGACAAGGCATGCCAAGGTCTATGCCTTGGTTGCTCCCTTAGTCATAAGGCTTGGGTGGGCGAGCAGGTGCTTACTTTGCTAGCACAAAAGGAACAAAGCTTTTGCATTTGAATGCTCATTATATAGTTGACAAAACCAAAAAAAATCTGGAAAAATAATTGTGAGAGTATCATCTACAAAATCAGCATATGGCCATTGTCAAAATCTCATAAAACTACAAGTATTGACATGTTAAACTGCATAATGAATCATTGACTCCACTGCATACAATCAATTAGCCAAAAGAAGCCAACTAGGCTTATTGAGCACTTATGAACAACTATCATATATCTCCTATGGCGAGGATGGGTAAGTCTTCCACCTACATCACCAAAGAGCCTTGACATCTGAGCATCTCCTAAATAAGAAAAACCTCACCACGATCCTCTTTATCAAACGTAAAATGCTTTATGCAAAAAACACACCTGTTATATCAATGACCACATGGAAGTACATAAGTGGTCTCCAAAGAAGCATACATAGTGTGTATGTGCTCAATATATATAGTAAAATGGCACTAAAAGCCGGAATTCACAACCCAAACACTAGCCAACAACACTTGCAAGTGTTTTCCAACTCTGTTCTTTAGGTTCAAAGTCTTGCATAAATTTGCCATGGTTGTTCCCACCATAGTAGAAAAAAGTTTCTAGAAACTTGTAGATTTACTAGCGTGGCTGAAAATATAGCCCAAAGGATGAATATTTGTTGATGGACAAGTACAAAAGAGCACTCTTTGTGATGCTCTTGAACATGTGTAATGAGAACTATGCAGAAAAGTACTCCAAAATATCTCCAAAAATTCTTCAAAACAAGCTTTGAAAGCAAAGAATGAAGCTTTGAAGGCTGAAACATGGTCAAGGTAATGTTAACCTTAGTCTTTCCCCTTCCTCAAACACCACTAAAGTGTAGTTTAGAGATTTCACATTAAGCGAGCTCCAGGGGAACAATACTCGGATGGGTGACTTCCTTGGAAGAACCGAGAACCTCTCTCTTCCTTGATCATTGAGGTAATCCCTTGCATGTAGCCAAGAGTAACAATGGTGACTTCGGTGACTCCGATGACAAGGTATGCCAAGGTCTATGCCTTGGTTGCTACCTTAGTTTTAAGCCTTGGGTGGACCGATTGGTGCTCAGTTTGCTAGCACAAAAGGAATAAAGTTTTTTCGTATGAATTCTCTCTGTCTCTCTCTCCCCTCCTCTCTCTCTCTCTCTCTCTATCTCTCTCTCTCTCTCTCTCTCTCTCTCTCTCTCTCTCTCTCTCTCTCTCTCTCTCTCTCTCTCTCTCTCTCTCTCTCTCTCTCTCTCTCTCTCTCTCTCTCTCTCTCCCCTCCCTCCCTCCCTCCCTCCCCTCCCCTCCCCTATTAGGAGTTGGATTTATGTTGTCAATCAGATCAAGGCCTCATGAAAATAAAAAGTCCTCTAAAATATGAAAAGGAATTTAGAAGAAAGAGGCTTTAGTTGTTCTTTGAAGAATGGGTTGGCAAGGGAGATTGATAAACCCTCAAATAGAATCATGCAAAGGAGTCTCCATAAAGCATTCTCTTCCTCAAGATTCTTTTTGATAAAGCATACTTGAATGGGAATCTATCCTTTAACATCTCAAGGACCTTGGATGTGGTGCTAAGCTTATCAAAATGGTTTCCATACTGCTTAGAAATGGTTATGTTGGTATCAACATTAAAGGCCATCTTTTGCCAACTATTTGCCTTAAGCACTCTTGCAGGAAGGGGTACCTTCTTAACCCTTACTCTCTGACATCATGATGCATGGCTTAAGTTTCTTGGTTGGTAATCAAGTTCAATTAGGGCATATCCATGATTTGGCCCTCCCACAAGGAGAGGATCATACAGTCATAAGGCTCCTTGTTGATGACACAAATGCTTTTCTACATGATGATATTAGTTATGTGCAGTATATCAATGGTGATGCACCACAATTGACTCTCCTTCTTGAGCGCTCTATGATGATACCCTTGCAGTAGAACACCAAGATCCACATGCCATATACAGTACTTTGGATCAAGGCTGCAGAATACACAAAAAACACACAATACAAAAACAATGAACATAGATTTTATAGGTCACACAAATGCGGTTGAACTTATAGTATATGGCTCACTAGGCCATTGTATGTTTTATTAAAGAACATATAAAAAACTGTCTCATGACCATGTGGCATTTCACATGGACACTAATGGTAACAATCTCCCTCTATAAAGGCCAATATGGCCAAAGTGTCTATGGGAAAAAAATAAACAATGATAAAGAATACATGAGTGTAAGTATACAAACTATAACTCCCACCTGATGGGCATGGTACACAGTATACAAGTAAATATGTAAGATCATGGATCAAGTAACCCCCATCAAGTGACAACTGTGTCAAAAGTTATCTTGTGGTAGCGCTTTAGTCTAAGCATCTGAAGCATTATCTCGAGTATGAAACTTTTCAAGAATAATGCTCTCAACGGCTAAGCAGTCTCTGATGAATTGATACCACACCTCAATGTGCTTCGTCTTTGCATGATATACTGGATTTTTAGCCAATGCAATAGCACTCTAACTATTACTTAGCAAATGGGGTACATGCTAAGGTAGACCTATATCACAAGCAAGAAAGCCACAATGCTTCCTTACATGCCTCACTTGCTGCAACATATTGTGCTTCTATACTGGAAATAGTTGTACATTCTTGAAGATGAAATCTCCAAGAGGTAGCACCTCTAGCAAAATTTAAGATGTACCCTAATGTAGAAATATGATTCTCTACACAACCAGCATAATCAAAATCTTTGTAACCAATAATGGATGATTTCCATGTACCCAAGCATAGACACTTTGTCCTTAGTGCCACTCAGATATCTCATATTCATCTTGACCACTTCCCAATGCTTCTTGTTAGGATTAGACATATATCTACTCATAACTCCCACTACCAATGCAATGTGTGGTTTCTTAGCCACCATAGCATACATGAGACTACCAAAAGCAGAGTAATAAGGAATTTTGGTCATGAATTCCTTGTCCTCATCTGATTTGGGGAAATTATCCTTGCTCAATTTCACATATGTGGGTAAAGGTGTACTCAATGACTCTCCACCCTGCATATTGAACCTATGAAGTACTTTGGATATGTTCTCACTTTGAGACAATTATATGCATCTTTTACTTCTATCATGAGTAATGCACATGCCAAGAATATGTTTGACATCCCCCGAATCCTTCATATCAAATGTCTGACTCAACTTCTTTTTGAGAATTGACAAATCCATAAGAGGAATTCCAAGCAATCAACATATCATCGGCATAAAGTATCAAGCATATCAAGCTTCTATTTGAGCATCTCTTTGTGTAGAGACACTGATCTTCATTACTTTGAGGATAGTCTTAAGACTTCATAAAAGCATCAAAATTTTGGTATCATTGTCTAGGGGACTGTTTAATTCCGAATAAGCTCTTCCTCAGCTTACAAACTAGACTTTCTTTGCCAAGAACTACTTAACCCTTTGTTTGTTCCATATGGAACTCACTTGTAAGATCTCCATGCAAGAAAGAAGTTTTTACATACATTTGGACTATCTCTAAGTCGTCCATTATAGTCAATCCAAGCAACATTCGAAGGATATTCATCTTGACCATTGGAGAGAAGATTTCCTCAAAATCAACACCATGGTTTTGCTTAAAAACCTTTGTAGAAAGTCATGCTTTATGCTTTGAAGAAGCACTATCTGATGTGAATTGCAGCTTATATACCCATTTACATGGTAAAGCTTTCTTGCCCTTTCGCAAAGGTAATAAATCCCAAGTACCATTCTTGCGAATAGAATCCAACTCACTCTTCATAGCACGCTCCCACTTGACATGATCCTTTGTCTGCATGGCCCCTTTGTAGCAAGAAGGCTCACCAACATATGTTAGCATAACAAAATCCAAACGTGGAACTTATCTATGAGGTAGATGTGAGACACGTGTAGAGTGTATCAATGGTTGTTGAACAAGAACATTTGTAGAGTGATCTGATCGGACATTCTCTTGAACATCCCTATGTGCAACATTTTTATGCATGCTAATTAGAGGATTAGTATCCTCAAACACCACCTTTCTCACTGCAATGTCCTTAATGGGTTGTTTATGCATCTAAGACTCATTGAAAATGACATCACTACTTCTTATCACTCACCATGTTTTAGGATCCCATAAGCGATATCTGAATTGTCCTTCACGGCCATATCCAAGAAAAATGGATTTCTTTGACGTATGGTCCATCTTTTGTCTAAGATTATTGAACATATGAATATATGATTCACACCCAAAAACTCGAAGATGATCATAATATGGTGGCTTCCCTGTCCACAACTCTTACACCACTTTCAAACCTTTGGTAGTACTAGGTGAAAGGTTAATCACATGAACTGTAGTCAATACTGCTTCTATCCAAAAGCCTTGTGAAAGTTTTACATGATGGAGCATACAAATTACTCTATCTTGAATAGTTCCAGGAAACGTTTGAGAGATGCAACTATACATTGCACGTAGTTGAGCACAGAGAGAGACTATGTCATCGGCTAGCTTGGCACAAAATTCTCCCATCGCTTCAGGCCTGGGATAATTGCCTTGTGCAAGATTCACAAGTATCAGAAGAGTGTTGAATTGCTTCTACTCTTTGTTGATTCACCAGAGAAAGTGAACACCAAACTCCATCTTCACGCCTAGCATAGAGAGAGAGAGAGATCTACACAATGTTGTCTTCGCCAAATTTTCTCTCTTCTTTGCTACACCACCAAAGATAACAGGAGTCTTGCAAACCATATCATGCTTTAGCCATATAACATCCATGCATCAAAATCAAATCCGAATTCGAATCCTTTGGTGTTCACTTGAGTGGATAGGATGTGTCTAATGACATAATCTATGATGTCTTTCACAGAATCATTAAATGCAGTCTTGTGCAGGTAATAAGAATGAACTGACTACTTTTGCAAAAAAGGAGATATTGATATCGAAAGGGTCCCACCTAAGTGGATTTATCATCCATGATATCATTGCTTTGGAATTATACGGCTTAGTATTGTCCACATCTTGAGATTTACAACTCACAACACTTGTTTACTTAATTAAAGTCATTGCCCATATGACGAGTTGTTGACACCAAAAAGAGTACCGTTGTATCTTAGAGTGGAATACCAATTCCTCCAATATTACCACATAATCAAAGTATCTTTGTAATAATCAAAAGAACTCTCTCTCCATGAGTCTTATTTATTAAGGGTCACCTTGTATTCTCCAAGAGGTTTATTTCTAAGGGTTCCACAACCCTATACTTTTGCACACTTTGGCACTAAGTGCCACGTCCAAGTTGTAACTCAATCTATAATCAAAGTATTAATTTTGTGTGTGCATTAGTGGGTTTGAGGCTAGTCTAAACCCACCCATGAGTTTTCTCAAATTTTGAAGCCTACTTTAAGGCTATGTTGGTGTGCATTGGGCTACTCTACATCGACTCATCCCACTTTCGGTATGCATTGGGCTACCCTAAGCCCCGTCCCTCCAAGGTGTCTCTCTCATCTTCAAGTGTAGGGATATTCTAAGCCCTCCCCCCTCCTCTCAAAGATGTCTATCTCAGCATCCAATGTAGGGTTACTCTAAGCCCCCCTACCCCAACTCAATTTTTGTACAAATTTTGACTTCAATTTTGCAAGTGTGGTAACTTATTTTCAACAACAACAGTGTCAACGATTTCGAATGCAACATCTTCAAGTCAATGGTGATTACCCTAATTTACATAAATCTTTATGCCAAGGGATGAGGAAATACTATAATCTTTTGAAGAATAGGGCATAGACTTATACCAACGTATTATATGAAGTAGTTGAAGAAACCGAGTGTGAGCCCAATAAGAAGAGTGATATAGGAGCCTGGAACATCTAGAATATCAAAGACAAGAGAGCTTTATGAAAATTGCTTTTAGATAGTGAAGCATTGACCAAGGGTCATATTACCTCCTGCAAAATTTTCCACGAACCTTGGAAGATCGTGAAAGACCTTTATGAGGACAAAAATCCTTCAAAAATCTATACCCTAGAGGCCGATTTTCATAATCTATCAATTAGGCCCCAGGATACCATTATTAAAATTATTGCCACATATGAAGTTTATCAATGCATCTAACATTGTGTGATCGACAACTTTCTAGCAAGGACATGGCCATTCACTATCTCAACAAGCTCTCATGATCTTATGAAACTTTTGTGATGACCTTGTACAATCACAGCGAAGTATTGACTTGGGAAGAAGTTCCACGACTTCTGCTCCTCCATGACTCTTGAGCAAAGTCAGAATCCTCACAAGAAACCAAGATAAAGGCCAAGGGACCCTTCAACAATGCAAAACATTTTAGTCACAACTCTAGCAATACACCTAAATAAGGTCCCAATAATTCCTCCAAGAAGTTTAGTTGTAATTACTGTGGTAAAGTGGGGCATCTTAAGAAATTTTGCTACAAAAAGAAGAATAGCTCTAAAGCCTCTTCCTCATACATACATACATACATACATACATACATACATACATACATACATACATACATACATACATACATACATACATACATATCGAGGAACCAATCTAGGTCTACTCAACATAGGTCTCACTATTCTAGTGAAGACCTCTTCATCTCCACAGAAGATAATGCACTAATTACTTCAAGTTCCTCTCAAGAATGGATCTTTGACAGTGGAGCCACATCTCATAAGTGAAAAGATGAAGACTCCTTCCAAGTGATCAAAGACCTCTTCATCTCCACAGAAGCCAATGCCCTAATTACTTCAATTTTCTCTCAAGAATGGATCTTTGATAGTAGAGCCACATCTCATAAGTGCAAAGATGAAGATCCTTCCAAGAGATTGAAGATCACATTGGTAAAGTCAATTTAGGCAACAACAAAAGTCTCCCCATCGAAGGCAAAGAAGAAGTTCAAATCACCAATCATCATGGGGAATGTAAAGCTTTGTCCAATGTAGTGTTTGTCCCAAACTCTTGCATAAACCTACTATCAATTAAGTCCATCACCAACCATGATAAGCAAGTGTTATTTGATAACACTTATATAGAGATGATTGACCCTACAACTAAAGACATCATCACACAAGGAGTAGAAGACAAAGGGT
Source organism: Ceratopteris richardii (assembly GCA_020310875.1). Lineage (NCBI taxonomy): Eukaryota > Viridiplantae > Streptophyta > Polypodiopsida > Polypodiales > Pteridaceae > Ceratopteris > Ceratopteris richardii. The sequence continues at coordinate 5,739,224 of CM035416.1, forward strand.
TGTACAAGCTATCATGTTTTTTGACTGAGGAGTCTGTTTCTAGCCTCTAGCATCAAAGATACGGGCATACCTCATACTTAACCAAACTTTTTGCATCATAGATTATCAAGGGATTGTCGAAGATCGCGCGACTACATGATATCTAACAAGCTTGCACCCCAGGCAAGCAACAGAGGGCTCTTGTTCCCAAGAAGGCTTCCACCTCAGCTAGAATTCTCTAGCCCTAGTCCATATGGACCTAAGTGGACCAATGAATATCCCTTCTCTAAGTAAATCCATTACTTATTTCTTCTAGTAGATGACCACTCAATATAAATTTGGGTATAATTTTTGAGGTCCGAGGTAGATACCTTTTCCAAGTTTTAAGAATGGCTATCTCAAGCTGACAATGAAGCATCTAGGTCAATAAAGACTATTCCATCAGATGGTGCTGGTGATTTTATCAATCACAAATTTGATAATTTCTTAAAGCAAAAAGGGATCAAGAGGCTGATTACTCAACCTCATACTCCATCCTATAATGGAGTCATTGAGCCAACAATTCAAAGTGTAATGGAAATGGCATGTATCATGCTTCACAATAAAGCATTATCTTTCAAGTTTTGGGCAGAATCAATATCAAACTATAGTACACATAATCAATAGAGGCTTCACAAGTGCATTAGACAAGAAGAATCCTTTTGAAGCCTACTATAGACATAAGCCAAATGTCAATTACTTTGGAGTAGTGCCAAAGGAAGATCAAATCAAGCTATAGTCCAAGTCTAAGAATCATATATTCGTTGGCTATAGTGAAAAATCTAAAGCTTATCAATTGTATGATCTTGAGAAAGACTCCATCATAATCTCAAAAGATGTCATATTAAATGAAGCTTCAACACAATCAACTAAAGATACAAGTGCAAGTTTAACTCCACCTACCTACACTTCCAAGGGGGACATAATCTTTTCTAATCAAAACTCATAGGCAACTACTTCTCACCAACCAAGAAGATCTCAAAGGCTCATTGAAAAGCAGCAATGTGAACAAAGCCACTATGTAAATTATGCATCAAATTCAATAAATTCCAGAGCCTTCTAACTACAAAGAAGCTTAAGGAAAACCTGAGTGGAAAGAATCTATGCAACTAAAGATGGATGCAATTGAGAAGAACAACGCTTGGAAACTTGTTCCTAAGCCTTCAAATCATCAAGTCATAGGAGTTAAGTGGCTATAAAAAGTCAAATACAAATTAGATGATGCATTAGACAAGTACAAAGCAAGACTTGTAGCTAAGGGATATAGACAAAAGCAGGGCATTGATTATGAAGAAACCTTTGTCCCTACTGCAAGGTTCACAACTATACAAATCATTCTTGCACTAGGTGTATACTTCAAATGGCCCATTTACCAACTTGATGTCAAAAATCCTTTCCTCAATGGAGATCTTTAATAAGAATTATATGTTGAACAAGTTGAAGGCTTCAAGATCAAAGGAAACAAAGATCAAGTGTACAAGCTTCACAAAGCACTTTCTGGGCTTAAGAAAGCTCCTAGGGCCTGGTATGAAAAGGATGACTGTCGATGCTTACTTATACATCTATCACAAAGAGTCCTTAGTTGCCATAATCATCCTATATGTAGATGACTTGATCTTGATAGGTTCAGATGAAGAATGCATCCAATTCATCCTCATATAGCTTCACCTTGAGTACTCTATTGTAGATCTTGGCCTACTTCACTACTTCTTAGGTATGAAAGTTTGGCAAACAAAAGAAGATATATTCCTATCACAAGAAAAGTATTGCATTGATCTTCTCTCTAGGTACACATGAATCAGTGTTGCTTAGTATCTACACTGCTTGATCCAAACATCAAGCTCACACTAGAGGATTCATCATCACTCGTGGATGTGCATAGTTATCAATAGCTTGTTGGCCCATTACTTTACCTAGCCAATACTTGACCAGATATTACCTATGCAGTTGGGATACCTAGTGAGTTTGCACATCAACCTCATCAGACACATTGGGATGAAGCTCAGAGACCACTTTGATATCTTGCCCTCACCCGACATCATGTTCTTTGGTATAGAGGGAGCATCGAACTTGCTGGATATTCAGATTTAGATTAGGCTAGTGATTCATCTACTTCTCAGTACATATTCTTGCTTGGCTCAAGACCTATCTCTTGGATAAGTAAGAAGCAGCCTACAGTTGCTCTGTCATCCATCGAGCATCGAGCTTTGTAGCATGTGAGGCCATCTGGCTTCGACGATTATTATCTCGCATTGGTGTTTTGCAAGTTACTCCGACATGCATATGCACGGACAACTAGTCAACCTTAGCCATCTCCAAGAATCTAGTGTTCTATACGCAGATGAATCACATAGAGATCCAGTACCATTTCATATGTGAGAATCTTCAAGAGATTACTCTAGAGTAGTATACCTCTCAGAAGAACCTAGAAGACATGTTCACAAAGGCTTTATCTCTAGTTCTGTTCCAGCCCTTTGTGGACCTCTGTAGCCTTCAACTGCTCCAAAATGGACTTGCAAAGAGGGTGTTGATGACATGAATGCTCCTACATCATTTACATTTGTATCCGTATGAGTGCATCTCCATTTTGTATCTGGGATGCACTCCATTCCAATTTATTTCCATTCTATATTGTATCTCTTTTGTATTTAGGTACCTTTCCATTTGCATCCACTTGTGTATTCATTGTCCCTCAAGGGGAATTATCCCACATTTAATGTAATTTATGAAAGAACTTTGGGAAGTTTGTAGGAGGTAGAAAAGTGAGTTACAAAGCGATGAAGTTTGGTCTGGCCAACTGGCCCAAGACCTACCATTGAGCTTATGGAGACTCAGATAAACCTTATAGGCATGTGATAAGTGCAATAATATGCACTAAGTACTTTGGAGCATCAAGGAGAGAGAGTCGATGCAAAACAGATAGGTTTGCACATCGATTAACTCAAAAAAACTTAAGCTCGTAGCGAGCAGCATGATTACAATTAGAAAAAAAACTTTTCTAGGAGTAATACACATAGGGTTGCATTTATAGAATGCACATGAGTATAAGGAATAAGCAAAATATGCTATTGGAATGAATCAGATACTCAATGGTGGTACCTCTTATTTTTTAGGAATATATAGAGATTGACACTGAGATAGAAAAACTATAATATCTCTAAATTTAGTAGACTTAATGCTATGAAATTCTAGGGGCATAAACTAAGCACTAATACCTTTCCAATGAGACATATTTCATCTAATTTGGAGCTATGTAGAGAGAGCAGCAGCCTCTGTAATCTTAGCCTCTACAAGCTTACTGTTGTCGAAGAAGATGATGCAGAAAATGAAGGAGCAAGTTAATGATGGTCATAAGTATATGTATGTTGCTTCCATGTATTATACAAGTTTTTTGAAGTTTTTATATAGACTTTTCAAGTGCTCCACAACTTGTACAAGTGGATTTTGAATTCAAATGAAGGCGGTAAGAGTTGTTGGAGGGAATCAATTCACTTTCCTACAATCTAGGAAAAGTGAAGATCTAGTTTGATCTACTTTTAAGTGATTGGTTGAATGATTGATTGCAACTCAACCACCACAAATTCGTGGAATTTGGGCACTCTTTTTATCCTTATACATGTGTAAATCTCTAGGATTTTACAATGGTAAAAGATCCATAAAAAATCTTTTTTTAAAAATATAATAAATGAGCATAAGTAGAAGAACTCTCCAACGGATATTCTTTTGACATAATCCAAGCAATAGCTTTTGATGTAGATCAAATCCTCCTCAAGCATAATGTAAGGTTGATGTTCCAATAGCTCCCCCTCAAGCTAAAGTATGCTTGAGTCTTCATTCTCTAATAGGTTAAATACCTGCCATAGCTTTGAATCTACAAAGCTTTATTCCATCAAGTACCTTTGCCATCATATCTGCTACTTGCTTTTCAGTAGGAACAAAAGAAATGCCAATCTCCTTTGCCATGAGCTTCTCCCTTATGAAGTGGTAATGAACCTCTATGTGTTTGGTTCTTGCATGAAAAATAGGGTTTACTGCTAGATGCATGGAACTTACATTATCTCCAAATATGTGAGGTTTGGAACTCACAAGTCTCAAATATGTATACAACGTTTTTAATCATATTGTGTCATGAACAAAGGAAACCACCTGAACCTTAGATTCCATATGAGTCCTATATCTCATGATTGGTTCAACAAACCCCGCCTCCCACCCAGAATTATGATTTTGGGACGTTGGAAAGAGATAAAGAGGAACCGCTAGCGATGGAATGGATGATGGCTCAGGACACTCGCATGGACCGTCTTGAGTCCACCATTGCTAGTTTAGCGCAGCTTCTAAAAGTGCTAGTCGAACCAAAGGAGGACCAAGATAAGGGGAAGCAACCTGAGTTACAGGAGGGCGAAACCTCGGGAAGAACGTCTAGGCAGGGCCGTCGGCCACAGACCCGAAGACGCCGACCCGTCTCCTCCTCTGACGAGGGAAGCGACTCAGACTCCTATGGGAGATTCAAACCGTGTCCACCCGAGAAATTCCGGGGTAAACGCAACTCTCTCGCAGTCTCCAAATGGCTTCGAGACATGGAGAATTAGGAGAAGCCAATGCTTCCATAGCGTCCGAAATGTGTTAAAACCCTAAGATCGATTGTATTCTTGCTTGATTCTGACATCTAAAGACCATGCTTCAAAATGATGACATCATTGATGACATTTTATAACCGCCTTTGAACTGCCCTTGGAAAACCTATATAAGGAGGCATTGCCCACATTCATTCTTAGTCTTGCCAATACCAATCTTGGAGGCTCAAGGAGTCGTGATTGCCAAGTAAGTAATCTCCAAGTTCTAGTTCTAGTTCTTGTCTTGTTCCTTGTTCTAGTCTTGTCTAGTCTAGCTCTTGGACATCCTATCTTGTCCTCTTGTAATCTCGTTGTATAAGATCCTCGCAAGTTCTTCATTGTATCTAGTTCATATCCTAGAAGGGAGTTCTTGTAATCATGATATCTTGTTTCATACTTACAATCCCGGGTTGTGGGATCTCCTGTATCATTTCTATTTGAGTTATTCATACCTATGAGTCTCGAGTTGTGGGACATTTTATATGTCACGTATACTTGTATCGTCTTCCCTTCATGGGTGTTCTAGTAATCAAAAGTGTATTTCCCTTCATGGGTGTAGTCAGAGAGCCCAATCCAGTGATCCCCTAATATTTTGGCAAGACTAGCTTCTATCGAAGACGAGGCATCATGGAGAACATTTATGAAAAGATTGTAGCGTCACTTCAAAGTCTCCAACAACAAGTCAAAGACCTAACTCATCGAAAGACACTAGTCAGGATGGGACATCTAGTGCATGTAGGTGCACTCCTCCAAGAATTACAAGAACAACTTGGAAGTCTTCAGACAATGCAAGGGAGTATGCAAGTAAATCAACGGCTTAGTACTTCCTTCATGAGGGAACCCAAGATATGCATGCGAGCAAAGTTCGATGGATCGCAGGAAGTTTTGCGGATTTCTAGAGCAAGTCAAATTTTACATCCGTATGCAACCTGATAGATACCATGATAAGGCATGCAAAGGTCGACTTTATTGGAACCTTGCTTTGTGGCCAAGAATTATCATGGTTTGTCCCAATCTTAGAGAAGAACATGGCAGTAGTTCAGGACGATGGGAACTCATTGCCACATTTGGAGATGTAGACACAAGTCGAGTGGCAGAGACAAAACTTTGGAAGTTACATCAAGGTAACCGCCCTGCCTCTACCTGTGCATCAGAATTTAGGCAGTTGATATGTGATCTCACGTGGCATGAAGATTATTTCATAAGCCAATTTAGATGGGGTTTAAGAGATGATGTGAAGGACCTGCTCACGATGCCAAAGGTTAAGACATTGAATAATTACATCATGCAAGATATTCAATATGATAGCCGACTTTTTGAAGGAAACAAGAAAAATAACGAGAAGGAAGATCTCCCAATCGAAACCTTTCCAACCCACTCCTAAAGATGAGTCTATGCCTGCACCTATGCAAATAGATATAACTAGATTTCAGCCCCTAACACCACAAGAGAAACACAGAAGGAGAGATAATAAGTTATGCCTCTATTGTGGAAACCCTGGGCATATTGCAATTAATTATCCCAACAAGAGAACAAACTCCAGAGTCGCAACCACCCTTGTAGACCAGGGAAATGAGGAAGTCCAATTATAAAAGAGACTGTACATCTAGACCATGATATAAGAAAGGGTCTTATATTTCTAGCTACACCCATAGAAACATGTCTTGCACCTGCCAAGTTAATCATGCCCAAGAAGACACTTTCCCTTATAGCCCTAGTAGATTCACGAGCCTCCTCATGTTTCATCAATGAAGGATTGGTTAAGAAACATGCAATTCCTGTACTTCGAAAGAACAAACCAATAGTAGTTGAAGTAGTTGATGGACAACGTCTAGCATCTAGGAATATAGCCATGGAAACCATACCTTGGTGACCATGAATCCCACATATGTTTCAATGTAATATCCAGCCCAATCTATCTAGTTATCATTGGAGTGCACTGGTTAAAGAAGCATAATCTAGACATCAATTGGGAAAAGAATAAAATCACCTGTCGAGACATGTAGAAGAACCCAACATATGTCGGAGCGAAGACCAATCTATAGAGTATCCCCAGAGGAACTTACAGAACTATGCAAGAACATTGATGAGAATCTAACAAAGGGGTTTATCAAACACTCGAAGTCTCCAGTAGAAGCTTCTATTTTATTTGTAGAGAAGAAGGATGGGACTCTCCGGATGTTTGTAGACTATCATGGATTGAATAGATTCACTATAAAGAACAGACATCCTCTACCACTCATATGAGAGCTCTTGGAACGCCTTGGAAAAGCAAAATTCTTCACGAATATTGATCTTCGAGGAGCTTACAATCTTGTCAGGATCAGAGAAGGAGAGGAATAGAAGACAGCATTTCGAATATGTAGTTATGTCATTCGGTGTTACAAATGCTCCAACTCTCTTTCAACATATGAGGAATGATATCCTTCAAGAATATTTAGATGATTTTGTTGTAATATACCTTGACGATATCTTGATATTCTCCAAAAATCTAGAGGATCATGAATGTCATGCAAAGATAGTCCTAGGGAAACTAAGAGAAAAAGGATTGTATGTAAAATTGGAGAAGTGCTCTTTTCATAAGATAGAAGTGGAATTTTTAGGGTACATTGGATCAGATAAAAGAATTTTCATCGATCCTAAGAAGATTGAGACACTCCTTGATTGGCAACCATCTTCATGTGTTTGAGATGTACAATGTTTTCTAGGGTTTGCCAACTTCTACAAGATATTCATGAGAGGTTACTCCAAGATAGTGACACCTCTTACCGAGCTTACATGGAACTCCAAATTCTCATGGACCAAAGAAGCAAAAAAATTCTTTCAGACCTTGAAATAAGCATTCACTACTGCTCCAATTCTAGTTCATCCTGATTCTAGTAGCCCTTCTTCCTAGAGACAGATGCATCAGACTTTGCCCTAGGGGCCATTTTTTCCCAATATGGAGATGATGGACACCTACATCTAATTGCATTTCATTCAAGGAAATTTTCCTCTCCAAAAATTAATTATGAAATTCATGATAAAGAACTTCTTGCCATAATGATGCGTTTGATACCTGGTGTCACCATCTAGACGGAACAACAATAAAGTTACTGTGTATACAGATCACAAGAACCTAGAGTATTTTATGAACACCCGTATCCTCAATAGAAGGCAATCTTGATGGAGTAACTTTCTATCTAGATTCAACTTTGTCATCACATATCGTCCAAGAGATCAGCAATGTCAGTCAGATGCCCTGTCTACAAGATCTTACCTTGCACCAAAGAAGGGTGAAGAGGCCTCTAATCAACAAGAGAGTGTATTACTCAAGCCTGAGCATCTCCAGTTAGCAGCTATCTCTTAAGAAATCATGAAGACTCAGCCTTGAATCATTTGATCCGTGAGAATCTACCACAAGGTGAATTGTTTTATAACGTTCTGAGTAGAATGCTCAAGAAGGAAAAGTTCAAGAAATAAAAGAATTTTAGGAAAAGGATGGATTACTACTCTATAAGAACCTATTGTATGTCCCTCCAAAAAAACCTAGGATCCAAGTACTTCAACAACGTCATGACAACCTACTACCATGAGAATACATCGAGTTATCCATGTGTCCATGTTGGAACCATATCAGATTTCACCATTGAGGGGGGAGAGTCATGTCCTTTACCACCTATCAAGATTGATGATCATGAAGAATTTGAAGTCGAGTAGGTCCTTGATTCGAGAATATCCCGAGGAAGATTGGAGTACCTTGTTCATTAGAAAGGGTATGATATCAGTGATCGTACTTGGGAACCTACAGAAAAACTTTAGAGAGCACCAATCAAGGTTCGAGAATTCCTGAAGAGAAATCCAATGAAGCCGAAACTAGAGAACATGACCGCTCCTCGTGGAACTCATTGCTTGAGGTGGAGGTGATATCGTGGACAAAGGAAACCATCGTGAATCTCAAATTCCATGTGAATCATATATCTCATGATTGGTTCAGAATTAGGAGAAACCAATGCTTTCATTGCGTCCGAAATGTGCCAAGACCCTAAGATCGACTGTCTTCTTGCTTGATTCTGACATCAAAAGACCATGCTTCAAACTGATGATATCATCGATGATATCATCAATTCGTAACCGCCCTTGGAAAACCTATATAAGGAGGGGTTGGACACATTCATTCTCATTCTTGCCAATACAAGCCTTGGGAGCTCAAAGAGTTGTGACCACCAAGTAACTACTCTCCAAGTTTCAGTTCCAATTTTTGCCTTGTTCCTTATTCTAGTCTTATCTAGTCTAGTCCTTGGACATCCTATCTCGTCCTCTTGTAATCTAATAGTACGAGATCCTGTCGAGTTCTTTCTTGTGTATAGTTCATCTCCCAGAAGTGAGTTCTTGTAATCTAGATATCTTGTTTCATACTTTTTGATCCCGAGTTGTGGGATCTCTTGTATCATCTCTAGTCCAATTATTCATACCTATCAATCCCGTGTTGTGGGATATCTTGTATCAGTCACGTATTCTTGTATCGTTTTCCTTTCATGGGTGTTCTTGTAATCAGAAGTGTAGCTCCAAAATCTTGTCTACTATAGTCAGAGAGCACAATCTAGTGCTCCCTTATCATATTGCCTCTTGAGTTGTTATGGTCAAACCTCTGTACTCTACTTTAGTTGAGGATAAAACAACTATTGGTTGCTTCTTGGAACTCCATGATACTAGCTTTGAACTAAAAATGCTAAGTAACCATAGGTACTTCTTCTATCATCCTTAGCTCCTACCCAACCTGCATCTGAATAGATTTTGATATCGGAATCTAAAGAGTAAGGATAGAATATACCTTCTTTGATTGTACCTTTAAGATACTTAAGCACTCTCTTAGCTACATCCATGTATGGACTTCTTGGTGAGTGCATCAATTGACTAAGCACTCCCATACTGTATGAGATATCTGGCTCTGTATGAGTAGCATATGTCAAGCTAGCTACCATGCTTTGATTATCTTTAATGTCTTCAATTTTCACACCTTCATAAACACTAAGTTCATGATTCATCTCCAAAGGTGTACCTGTAGGTTTAGTGTTCTCCATTTTGAACTTAGGAAGAAGATCTAGAATGTATCTTCTTTGAGTCAAATACATTCCTTCATCCGTGTATATTACCCTCATACGTAGGAAATATGTGAGCTCACTTAAGGCACTGATTTTGAACTCCTCTTGCATGTGTCTCTTGATCCTCTGAATGCCATTCAAATCATCATCTATCGTATTAATATCATCTACATATATACATAGATAGATAACCTCATTGTGATCCCTTTTGATGAACAGAGAAGGATTTGAGTTGCTAGGTCTGAACCCTTGATCTTGAAGGTATGTAACCAACTTTTAATTCCAAGCTCTAAGAGCTTGTTTCAATCCATACAATGCTTTCTTAAGTCTACAAACATAAGATGGATGATTAGGGTCTTTAAAACCTGGTGGTTGTGACATGTACACTTCTTCAATTATCCAACGATTTAAGAATGCATTTTTATCATCAAGTTGTAGGAGTCTCCAATTCCTTGTAGCAGCTATATTTAGCAATGTTCTAAATGTAGTCATCTTTGCAATTAGTGAGAATGTTTCCTCATAGTCTATACATGAGTTTGTGAGCATCCTTTGGCAACTAATCTTGCCTTGTACCTGCCAACTGATCCATCTGAGTTTCTTTTAACTGTATATACCAATCTACAACGGATTACCTTTTGATTTGGCAATATTGGAACCAAATTCCAAATGTCCATCTCCTTCAATGCATCTATTTATTATTTCATGGCCTTTTTCCAATTAGGGTTTCCCTTTCCCTCTTCATAGGTTGATGGTTCTTCTGAAATTGAATCTTTTGCCAAGTAGATTAAATGCTTTGTAACAAATGTGGAATCATATCCATACCTTCTAGTTGTTTCTTCTCTCTTGTTGATCTTCTATGTGCTTGTTTGCTAGGTTGCATTATTCATTATTCGACAATTCGTTTATTTGTGAATAATTACAAAATTTTACGGCAAGCTTTTATTATTCGACTGAATTATTCGGTGACACGTGAGCTTATTCGGACATGCCCGAATAGTTTTTGCACGGAAATTTGACCTTTTTCGATCAAAAATATTTTCATCAATAATGTTTTGATCGAAAACGTTTTCGATCGAAAAAATTTTTGCTCGAAAAATATTCGATCGAATAATATTTTATAAAATAGTTGAACTAGACTCATTTTTTCATAAAAGCTACTTTGTTCTTTACGAACTTAAAGTTTCATAGAGAGAACAAGGTATAAATTTTTGCCATATTAAATAATTGAAACTATTATGATTGTTTGACTCATTGATTCTTACTTCACAATAGTATATATATGTAAATTTAAAATCTATTATGGTTGATTCTTACTGATTTTTCATAAAAGCTACTTTGTTCTTTACGAACTTAAAGTGTCGTAAAGAGAACAAGGTATAATTTTTTGCTATAAATATTAAACAATTTAAACTATTATGATTGTTTGACTCAATATTGATTCTTACTTCACAATAGTATGTGTAAATGTATGTGCATATGATTAGGAATTTGAAATTTATTGTGATTTTCTGATACATCATTGATTCTTACTTCATCAGTATATGTTTAAGTGTATGTGCATATGATTAATAATTTAAAATCTATTGTGATACAATAAATTTATTATTGAAAGATGTAGGTGGATTATGTTTGACTCAATAATGATTTTTACTTCATAATAGTATATGTATGTGTGTGTATGAGTATGTGTATGAGTATGTGTATGTGTATGAGTGTATAATTGTGAATGAAAAATCTATTTTGATTGTCTGACTCAATATTGATTCTTACTTCACAATAGTATGTGTAAGTGTATGTGCATATGATCAGGAATTTAAACTATATTGTGATTATTTGACTTAATATTGATTCGTACTTCACAATAGTATGTGTAAGTATATGTATGTGTAAATGTATATGTGTGTATGAATGAAAATTAAAATCTATTATGATTGTTTAGCTCAACAATGATTTTTTCTTCACAATAGTATGTGTAATTATAATTTGTATATGGGTGTATGATTGAGAATTAAAGTCTATTGTAATTGTTTGACTCAACATTGATCAAAATATCTTGTTTGATATTGATTTATATTGTTTTTTTTGTAGGTATAGTCTTCATAAAACAATTTGCAAGCACTATGGGAAAGGGAAAAGAATGTTCATATGTGATTGTTCATCAAGACGGTAAAACATTATCCACAATACAATGCAACTCGAATAAAGGAGCATCTCTTTAGTACAGGTAATAATGTGGCGGGATGCTCTAATCCAGATAGTGATATATGGGTACATTTTGCAAGTTATGCAAACAAATGTAAATCTCAAGGAATCACATCAAAAAGATTCAAAAGCATGAGTAGTTCATAGAGCTTTCGAAGTAGTCCAAGTGTTGAGCAAGAACGAGTAGATGCGTTGATGATAGTAGAGGGTTATCAGGATATTTCTACTCAAGTCTCCCAAACTGTTTTTGAGAATAACCAAGATACATGTACTTCATTTTTTCCAACTGCATCAAAAAACAATGAAGTTGGTGAATGTAGTAAAAATGATGGATCTAATACTTTGTCACCATGCTTTGTCCACAATAAATCATAAAATACTATACATGTAGCTTTTGAAAAGCAAGATTGTCTCGAGCTTTATCTTAAATGGACTCAAGTATTCTTTGCATGTGGGATTCCTTTCAATGTTATTCGTAATCCCATTTTCAAAGATGCTTTGATATCAACTGCACGAAAAGGTTTCACCATGCCAGATTATAACAAAATGCGAACAGAGTATGTAGATAAAGTGAAAAAAAGTATTGAAGCTATTTTAAAGAGAACAGTACTTGATTATGTACCCATGCATGGATGCACAATAGCATTGGATGGATGGACAAGTTGTCAAAAGAAACCATTGATTAATGTCATGGTTATATGTCCAAAAGGAAACATGTTTTTAGAAGTTGTTGATACTTCTCTTAAAGAGAAAAGTTCGGCTTTTCTTGTAAAGGTATATGAACATGCTATATCGTGTGTGGGTGGTCTGAAGAATATGACTGCGATAGTGACAGATAATGCCTCTAATTTTCAAAGTGTTGGAATTACAATTCAAAACAAGTATGAAGGCATTACTTGGGTTCCATGTGCAGCTCATACATGAAATTTATTATTGAACGATATAGGTAGATTATCTTTCATTAAACAAAGCTTATTAGAGGCAAATCATATGGTCAAATTTATTAGAGAGCATCAATTTTCATATTTGCTCTTCCGATCAAAATCTACCAATAAAGCACTTCAGATTTTTTGTACCACACGATTTGCAACTACTTATATTGTACTCAGTGGATTATTAAAAGTTAAGCCAGCTCTTGTAGAAATGATTGCTGATCGAAGATGGGAGGCATGGCTAGATAAGTATTCTACTTATCAAGTTGCAGCCTCCAAATGTACGTGTCTAATACAATCACAAAATTTTTGGCAAAATCTTGAAAAAATTATTGGTATCACTAAACCTTTTGTGGAAATTTTACGAATGGTTGATACTAATAAATTTGTGATTGGAAAAGTTTATTGGATTATGTCAGAACCTATTCAAAAAGTAAAAGAATTTAATCAATTTTCATTACGAGAGAAAACACAGATTGTATCATTAGCAGAGAAGAGATGGACGCAAATGCATACTCTTTGCATGGAACAACATTCATTTTGGATCCAATATTTCAACTCAATGGTCAAGCATCAAACAAAGAAGTCATGGCAAACTTCAAAACCACATGTCAATTATTACTTCTAGGTACAGATGGTCGATATGCATTCCACCAAAGAGTAGCATATGTAAATCGAGAAGGATCTTTTGGACATCTATGGCATATTGAAGCGATGATCCACCTCCTATTTGGTGGAAAGAGTATGGAGGTGAAGTAGTGTAGTTGTAATATATAGTTATGAGAGTGCTTTCAGTAGCAACTTCAAGTGGTTGTTGTGAACGTAATTGGAGTGCCTATGATTTTCTTCATTCAAAACGAAGAAATCACTTAAGTGTATCACGTGCTAATGATTTGGTATATGTGTTTTGTAATATGCATTTGTTACATGCTCCAACCAAGATAGCTTCTACAGCAACACAATACACTTTTGGAGAATTTCAAACTCATGAAAGTTTAACAAATGATTCATGAAGTGATCATGATTTAGATGTAGATCATATTGATAGTTCAGACATGGAAGAAATAGATGATATGGTACCTGTCATAGATGATGATATTCAATATGAAGAAAATGATGTACTGTGAATACTATGATTATATTCAATTGCAAAATCAAATACAAGTCATGTCTTTGATTACAAAAAAAGCTTACGTACTCAGTGTTTTCTTAATTCAATAACTCATCGACAGTAAACCGATCAAAAGATGATGATGCCTCTGAGAGTCTTCCATATTTGAATGAAATATAATGCTATTTGATTATTATTTGGTAATGATCTCTCAACTTGCACAAAGCATCGAAGTAGAGTTTCTGCTAATCCTTTATGTTGTAAGTCTGAAAGCTTTAAGGGTTTTGTTTCTTTTGCCTTTCATGTAACCCGAAAGAGAACATCACAAACAAAATAATTTGGACATAGATTTTTTACTTCTTTCATTGATAATGCTTCTTCTTCTAATCACTCTGGCTCTAAATCTTGATGGAATAAAAATGCTAATCCTGATTGTGCAAATTGAGCATTTTGCTCAGATAAAATCCTTTGAGATTCAGTATGATCAAGATCATCATTCACATCTGGCATTCTTGCCATGTTTTACTTCTGCAAAATAAAAACACGAATTTTATCTTAAGAGAATTCAAATGAATCCACATAATTCAAATGAATCTATATAATTCAAATGAATCCACAATATTTAATTCACATATGTTAAATGAATCCACAACATTTAATCCACATAATTCAGATGATACCACAATATTTAATCCACATAACTCAGATGATACCACAACATTTACTCCACTTACTATAAATTATTACACTTCATTTCATCCACTTAATTCAAATGTAAACACTTCATTCATTTCACATAATTCAAATGAATCCATAAAATTTAATTCACATATGTTAAATGAATCCATAATATTTAATCCACATAACTTAGATGATACTACAATATTTAATCCACATAACTCAGATGATACCACAATATTTATTCCACTTAATACAAATGATTACACTTCATTTCATCCACTTAACTCAAATGTAAACACTTCATTTATTCCACATAATTCAAATGAATCCACAAGATTTAATTCACATGTGTTAAATGAATCCACAACATTCAAATCATAGCACTTCATTTACGCCACTTGGTACTACAATATTTACTCCACTTGATACAAATGATTACACTTTATTTCATCCACTTAACTCAAATGTAAACACTTCGTTTATTCCACATAATTCAAATGAATCCACAAGATTTAATTCACATTTGTTAAATGAATCCACAACATTTAATCCACATAACTTAAATGATAGCACTTCATTTACTCTACATAATTCACTTAACTCAAAGGTAAACACTTCTATTTAATTCAGATAGTTCATATGAATACATATCATTTTCAATATGGTCGTAATCCATCTTTCGTGGATGTCTTTAAACCATATCGAGTAAGATGCGAGAATACTCTAAGCAGTTCATGTGAGTCTACTCTTTTTGCTACATCTTTGTCAAAACCTAATTCTAAAACATACTTGAACTTGTAAATCCTATTCTTATCAATGGGATAACTATTGAAATCTATATATTTTAGGAGTTGTAGCAGGAGTGTCGAAACTATAAATATTTCTTGACTCTTATTAAATGGCGGAGGACTAGTGGATATGCATTCGGGTGCAATCCACTAGTACTTTCCAATCCACTCGTTTCTAGTAGATATTTCTAGATTAGGTAGCTTTGGAAAACTTTTTTGGGTTGGTAAATAGGTCGCTATACCAAAATCACATAATCCGATGTAAGCTTGTTGATCTTCAAAAATGCAACAAGATATTGCCTAGATAGAGATCGTTATGGAATATATTACAACTGTGTAAAAATGATATTGTTTGTAATAGGCCGTTGATCAGCTTCCAAATATTTGTTTTCACGGTTGTTATATCTTCTTCTGTGTCCTTCACATCTCTGCTTCATGGTACGTTTAGGTATTCTTTCTTCATTCTTTCTAGCCACATGTCCAATGTACCACCATTCCAAAATTTGAAAATGATGCACGAACTTTTGTTATGGTGTCTAGCCAAACCAAGTGGACTAATAATTTCACTATGCATAATAGATAACATTGTGGCTTCATTGATGGCTTCATTTTCTCGTGTTTGTATGTCAGCACCATGAAATTTGAATAGCTTGGCCACAAACACTCGAGTGGGATATCTTGACTTTATGAATCATGCCATATTGTCCTTCCTCCACGAGAGCTACATGTTCAAAAAGGATAGAGGAATATGGAAGGAAACAAAGATTGTTTGATGTTTGATCTCCCATATTCACATATACACCTCTTGTATTTGGATCTACATGTGCTCTCACAAGGTGTTCAGTCATGTCCGATTTTAATCGCTTTCGTCTCTTCATAGGTTGATAATATAAATCGATAAATTTAATTTTATCCATGAATCCAGGCATATTGGTGATATCTACCACCAATGACTCTACTACTTTGATGATTTATCCAAAGATACGTGTAAGCTTTTTTGACATTAGCTCATCTAAGACTTGTGCTCTACCAGACACACTGCCAAATTTATTTTCAATATTAATAAATGTTGTTCTGGATAACTGCACAATGAAATCTTTGTAACTAAAAGTGTCCATGGCTATAGTGATTTCATCTTCTCTCATTTGATACATGTACGAGCACACAAATTCTTCTAAAAATTTCCACTCGTGCTTGTTTATTTTACCTGCCATCTGTGAAAAATAAAAAATAGGTTATCAGTAAGTGTATGGATAAATAAATCAATAGTACGTGTGCACAAATGATAGACATATGCATAGTTAAATAAGTAGATTTATAATTAGGTAAAAAGTATAATTACAATCTTGAAGTGAATCTGTGTAACTATTAAGAATGTAGTAGTCAAAGAATCAGACATTTATAATATTTCATATACATTCACTATACTATGTATGAGTTTTGTCACATAACTGTATATAACTATTGTGATAGTAAGAGTCAAAGAATCAGATAATCACAATAGTTTCTATACACCTTGTGACCTACACTAAGTATTCTCATCAAAATCTAAGTGAGTATTGTGATAGTAAGAGTTAAAGAATCAAACAATCATAATAGTTTCTATACACTCCCCATACTATTGAGAGAGTAGGCATCAAGGTGGCGATTCAAACTAAGTATTCTCATCGGAATCTAAGTGACTATTGTGAGAGTAAGATTCAAAGAATCAGGCAATCATAATAGTCCCTACACACTCTCTATACTATTGAGAGAGTAGGAATCGAGGTGGCGATTCAAACAATCTCAATAGATCTAATACTATGTCCTATACTACTATGAGAGTAATAATCGATGTAGCGTGTCATGCAATCACAGTAGTGGTTTATTTTTTAATGTTTCTCATCGATGTATACAAGTATGAAACGCTTGTGCAAGTCAAACATGTATACAACTGATTATTAAAAGACACAAAATAAATCATATAAATAAAAATCAAGCATATATAAGAGACGCATATGCAAATCATACCATATGAATGATATAATTAATAAAATAATAAGATAAACAATAAATAAAAATTAAAACAATACCTCAATGATCGAAAAGAAAGCTCTCTGATAAAAATTGCATGCTTGAAGCTCTCTAGTACATCAATGAAGCACGTGCGGGATAAGTTTTTTGATCGAATGTAAGAATATATATTTTTCTGCTGTAAAATGCTTTTCATAAATATTTCAATCAAAAGCCTTTTCGATCGAAAGAAATTTCAATCAAAAACGTTTCGATAAAAAACATACCCATCCATTTTTTTCGGTGTTTATTCAAAAAATCATGAATAAAATGAACATATTCGGTATTTTTTTTATTATTCGATCGAATAAATGCAACCCAGCTTGTTTGGAGCATTCTCCAACCTATTGCATCTTTGCTTTGCCTCTTGACTTCCATAGTTCGTAATCCTTTTCTCTTTCATCTTGGTCATCATCTGTATCACTTCTTGGATCCTGGACCTGTGTATCATGCTTGCTTCCTAATTGATGAGAATCAAAGTCAAGATCATATGGTAGAGTTACCTTTTGTTTGCCTTCATCATACCAAGACCTGTGTTCTTCAAACATAAGATCTCTACTTGTAGTGAATTGCTTGGTTGAAGGATTATAGAACCTGTAACCCGTCTGAGTTGAATCATATCCAATAAACACTGCCTTTGTTGCCCTTTCATCTAGTTTACCTCTTATTTGTGATGGTACATGAACATAAGCTAAACAACTAAACACCTTGCAATGTTCGAGACTAGCTTTTCTTCCATGCCATGCTTCATAAGGAGTCATACCTTGAAGTGATTTGGATGGTAGTCTATTGACAAGGTACACAAAACTTGAAATAGCTTTTGCCCATAGATAATGTGGAAACTTCTTCTCTTCAAGCATTATTTTGGCCGATCCAACCAATGTCTTGTTTTTCCTCTCTGCAACTCCATTCAGTTGAGGAGAGAACTTGGTAGTCACTTTCCTTTTGATATATTTATCCTACAATAACTCATCAAACTCTTTGGAGAAGTATTCTCCCTCTCCGTCAGATCTAAGCTTCTTTAATGATCTACCTGTATGATTCTCCACATGTGCTAGGTACTTTTTGAAGCAATCAAACACTTAATTCTTACTCTTGAAAAAGTATAGAATAGTCCATCTACTATGGTTGTCAATAAATGAGACATCATACCTTGATCCTCCCTATGAAGGTTCTTGACTTGGTCCCCATACATCTATATGTACTAAGTCCAACAAGTTGTTGTGGATGTAGCCTTTGTGGTTGACTAGTTGTCTTGGTGTCTTCCCAATCTGACATGCATCACACTTACTTAGCATGTGTCGCTTTGATATGTTCGGTAGTCCTAGAACACTTTGATCCCTACATATATCCTTCAAGGTTCTTTCATTCACATGAGCAAGCCTCTTATGCCACACTTCAAGCTCACTTAGGGTTTGAGACCCAAAAGTGAATAGAGCTATGTTCTTGGTTTCTCCTACTTCAAAAGTAAAGAGCCTACCATGCTTCTCACCTCTGGCTATCTTCTTGAAGCTTTGACATGGATCTTCCATAAAAGCTCCATGTTGGGTGAACCTAACTTGCAAGCCTTTTTCAACTCGTAGCAACCAGTGATACACATAGGATTGATGGTATAGAATGCACAAGAGTATAAGGAATAAGCAAAATATGCTATTGGAATGAATTAGACACTCAACGGTGGTACCTCCTATTTTTCAAGAATACGTAGAGATTGACCCTGAGACAAAAAAAATTGAGATTTCTCCCAATCTACTAAACCAAATGCTATGAAACTTACAGGTATAAACTGGATACTAATACCTTTCCAATGAGCCATCTTTCATTCAATTTGGAGCTTTGTAGAGAGAGCAACAGTCTCTGCAAGCTTACTATTGTCGAAGAAGATGATGCAAAAAATGAAGGAGCAAGACAATGATGCTCACAAGTGTATGTATATTGCTTCCATGTATTGTATAAGTATTTTGAAGTTTTTATATAGAATTTTCAAGTGATTCATGACTTCGACAAGTGGATTTTGAATTCAAATGAAGGCAGTAAGAGTTGTTGGAGGGAATCAATTCACTTTCCTACAATCTAGGAAAAGTGAAGATCTAGTTTGATCTACCTTTAGGTGATTGATTGAATGATTGATTGCAACTCAACCACCACAAATTCATGGAATTTGGGCTCTCATTTTATCCTTGTACATGTATAAAGCTTTAGGCTTTTACAATGGTAAAAGATCCATGAAAAAACTTTTTTTAAATATACAATAAATGAGCATAAGTAAAAGAACTCTCCAACGGATATTCATTTTACATAATCCAAGCGATAGCTTTTGATGTAGATCAAATCCTCCTCAAGCATAGTGTAAGCTTGATGCTCCAACACTTTGGAGAGCTCCCTTCAACTCTATATAAGGAGGGCCTTGCCCCCCATTGGTACTTGGTTAGAAGCTTGAGGAGCCTACTCGATGCTCTTGGCAAGCTTACTCTAATCCATGTGAGTTTTCCCATTTCATGGTCTACTCACTTTTGAGTCCCAGACTCTTTCATTTTGTGAGTATTCTCTTCTTTTCATTTTTCTTCCATGTGTGTAATCTCTATGAAGGATCTAGGTGTTTTGGGCATTCTAGATGTGGTCGTCTTGGTAGAGATCCCCAAATGGAAAGAATTTTACCTAACCATGTTATTTTTCTCATTGTTCTCGATTGTTTCGAAGGGCTTGCTCCCTATGGAAAGGTTTGAATAAGATGAAATCCTATTGCTCCATCAGTGACGATTGAAAATGGGATATTGGCATTAGACAACAAGATTTTATTCGGTTCCCTATTTCTTGTATTGCGAGAGTTGAGAACAAGAACTTCGAGAGAGCCAAGAGACTCTAGAACAAAGGGTTTCACATGCTGAAGCACCTTCTGAACCATGATATAAGACACTAGATCATATTTGAAGGTATTCATTCGAATCACAAATTCGACTTTGAAGATTGGTGTTATTAAGGCACAAAATCAATGTTTGGGACAAATCAAAGACCTTTCTCATGCTTGGTATAGATCATCCTCGCATGAAACAGCTGAAGTGGTACAATGGAAAAATAATAGAGTTAACCTCGAGAACTAAAAGAAATCTAAACTTTCTTCATTATTTAAACAAGAAACGATGCCTTAATTGGACTTGGATTAGATGGACTTCAATATCACAGACCTGTAGTACCTACTTATTGAGAACAAGAAAGCAATCTGCAGGTGAAAGAATCTCCACTGAGGTATTTAGTAGCATTTCCTCAATCACAATCTATCCCCAATCACAGTCTTTCGATCACTCAAGAATGATAGAGGAGAGAAAAATACAGAGATTGCACAAGATAAGAGAAAATCTGATGCAGAAGAGTAGAAAAGATATGACTCAAAGAAAGAGGAATTTTGATATTATAGATGAGAATCAATGGTTATAATAGCTTTGGAAAATAGCTTCTTGAAAAAGCCTCTACCTCCCGAATAGCCTCGAGCTATCACAATCTCATTTAGACTTGCACTCTCAATCACACTTTTACTCTCACTCTCACTTTCACTCTCAATCACAAGGTAATTCTCTGATTTCTATATGTCCCCTTTGTTGATGCGCATGTCTCCCTATAGTAGAGTTTGATCGCTGCCCAAAGAAGTGTGTGATCCACTAAATTTAGAAAAAGTCGAGTTTCTCTAAAGCTTTCGCAAAAAGCCATGCGATTGTAGTGTGTCTTCTTTTGTGTACCTATCAAAATAGGAGAAAAACATTGAAAAGACGTATCCGAAAATATCCATAATTAGACATGATGATATGTAAGCATCAGAATCACACATTCGAATAGAATTAGAGAAGCCATCTCTCTCTTTTTTTTTAAGTGTTGGAAAATGGCACTTTTCAAAGCCCTGTACCTCAAAAATGGTGAAGAATTAGCTTAACCTTGTGAGAGACACTTTTATTCAATTTTTTGATCTACACAATAGCATTAGAGATGACCTAGGTCTAAATCCGCCTGCAAATGCCACTTTTAAGCCTTGCAAGTTTCAAAATTCTAGAGAGAGTAAAATCAAGGCATTTTCTTACAATGAACTAAATGTAGATCCCTGAATGAGGTACTTAAAACATGATTCACAAAAATTTCACAAAGACACTTTTATTCTTTTATACTTGCTCTACCTTTCTCTCATACAGAGTTTTTCTTAATTCTTTCATCTTCACCTTCAAATTTCAACTAGAAGACATTACACGAATAAGTTCTAGAGAGAGAATATGAAACTTTTCATCCCAAAATTTTTCCTAAATGCATAAAATGACCTTATTATTCACTCTAAGCATTATCCCCATAATGAAATTCATAAAGTTCAAAATGAATTATTTCACTAGAAAGGAGACCTATTACAATTCTTCCCCCCTTTAAGAAACTCTTCTGTCATCAGAGTTGGAAAGAAGGATAATGCATTAGAAAGTCATCTAAGGTCACCCAAGTCGAATCTTCTACTGGGCATGAGTGCCATTTCACAAAATTTCTACTATAGAACTATTTCTAAGAAATCTTTCCTTCCTATCTAAAATTATTTCAGGTTGAAGTTCAAAAGAGCCATCATCTTTTAGCTTATAATTGTCCTACAAAACATGAGCAACATTAGGTACATATCTTTTAAGTAAGCTAACATGAAATACAGGATGCACATTTAAATGTTTAGGTAATTCTAGCAAAAAAGCAAGAGATCCAATCTTTTTCAAAACTTTAAAACGACCTACATATCGAGGAGACAGTCTATGATCCTTTCCTAGCAACAAGTTAGATCGATGAGAATTAACTTTAAGAAATATGATATCATTAATTTGAAATTGAAGTGATCATCTCTTTAAATTGTAGAATTTCTTTTGTTTTTTCTGAGCTTCTTAAATATGTTTCTTAATTTTCCCAAGTTCTTCATCCATCTTATCAAGCATTTCTTTGGACACTTCTACTTTATTTGGAAAACTCGAAAATGAAGGTGGAGTCAAACATTTATAACCATACATAACCTCAAATGGAGTCATTTTTATAGATGCATGCCATGCACTATTGTATGCAAACGCAACCAAAGGTAAATATTCACTCCAATTGTCCTGTTTTTCATTCACATATATATGCAACATATCTTTAACTACTCGATTAACCCTCTACTATAACTTACTTTTGGTCGTCGGTAATTTGGAGATAAAGTCCATAGAAATAGACTCCCACTTCTAATTTGGAACATCCAAAGGTTGAAGCATTCCAGACATTCTTCTCTTAAACTCAGTTTTCACCTTTTGGCACTTTAAACATTCACTAACATATTTTCTAATATATAACTTCATACATGGTCAAAAGTAAGGATAATTTGTTTTAACATAGGTCCTTGAATAACTTGGATGTGAAGAGAAAGGTGCATCATGACAATCATCCAATATTCTAACTTTTAATAGAGATTCAGAAGATATGCATAATTTATTGTCACAATACAAGGATTTGGCCTCCCTATAGCAGATTTTGATTGCGGTCCAAAGAAGAGTGTGATCCACCAAATTTAGAAAAAGTAGAGTTTCTTCAAAGCTTTCACAAAAATCCATGCGATCGTAGTGTGCTTCCTTTTGCGTACTTGTCAAAATAGGAGAAAAAAACCGAAAAGACATTTGAAAATATGCATAACTAGACATGATGACACGTAAGCATCAGAATCACGGATTCGAATAGAATTAGAGAAACCCTCTCTCTTTTTTTTTAAGTGTTGAAAAACGGCACTTTTCAAAGCTTTGTAACTCAAAAATCGTGAAGATTAGCTTAAGCTTGTAAGAGACACTTTTATTCAATTTTTTGATCCGCACATTAGTGTTAGAGATGACCTAGGTCCAAATCTGCCTCCAAATGCCTTCAACTAGAAAACATGACACGAGTAAAGTCTAGAGAGAGAATATGAAGCTTGTCATCCCAAAATTTTTCCTAAATGCATAAAATGACCTTATTATTCATTCTAAGCATTATCCCCATAATGAAATTCATAAAGTTCAAAATGAATTATTTCACTAGAAAAGAGGCCTATTACATATTTGGATCAATGTCACAATAGTAAAAATTACAATGTTCTCTCGTGTTGCAAGATATTTTATAGTGGTAAGAAGACTTTGATCAGCTTTTCTTTTCTTACCCAAGAAGCATTGTTACCTGGTGTCATGGACAAAGGAAACCATCTTGAATCTGAGATTCCATGTGAATCCTATATCTCATGATTGGTTCATAATTTGGGAAAACTAATGCTTCCATTGCGTCCAAAACATGCCAAAACCTTAAGATCGACTATCTTCTTGCTTGATTCTGATATCCAGAGACCATGCTTTGAATTGATGACATCATCGATGACATCATCAATTCGTAACCACCCTAGAACTGCCCTTGGAAAACCTCAAGGAGTCCTGACTGCCAAGTAAGTACTCTCCAAGTTCCAGTTCTAGTTCTTGTCTTGTTCTTTGTTCTACTCTGGTCTAGTCTTGTATCCTGGACATCTAGCCTTGTCCTCTTGTAATCTCGTAGTACGAGATCTTGTCGAGTTCTTTCTTGTATCTAGTTCATCTCCCATAAGGGAGCACTTGTAATCTAGAGATCTTGTTTCATACTTACGATCCCGGGTTGTGGGATCTCCTGTATCATCTCTAGTCAAGTTGTTCATACCTATCAGTCCCGGGTTGTGGGACATCTTGTATCAGTCACATATTCTTGTACCATTTCCCCTTCGTGGGTGATCTTGTAATCAGAAGTGTATTTCCGAAATCTTATCTACTGTAGTTAGAGAGCACAATCTAGTGCTCCCCCGACATTTTGGCAAGACTCGCTTCTATCCAAGACCAGGCATCATGGAGAATGCTTATGAACAGATTGTAGCATCACTTTAGAGTCTCCAACAACAAGTTGAGGACCTAACTCATCGACAGACACAAGTCAAGATGGGACATCCGTTGATACACTCCTCCAAGAAGTACAAGAATGAATCAGGAGTCTTCAAGAAAATCAAGGGTGTATTCAAGTGAATCAACGACCTAGTACATCATTTATGAAGGAACCCAAGATTTGCATGCCAGAAAAGTTCGATGGGGATCGCACAAAGTTTCTTGGATTTCTCCTGCAAGTTAAATTGTACATCCATATGCAACCTGATAGATACCCTGACGACGCATCTAAGGTCGGGTTTATTGGAACCTTGCTCTGTAGCCAAGTATTATCATGGTTTGCCCCAATCTTGGAGAAGAACATGGCAGTACTTCAAGACTATTAGGGATTTGTTCGAGAACTTTCCGCCACATTTGGAGATGCAGACACAAGTCGAGTAGCAGAAACAAAACTTTGAAAGTTACGTCAAGGTAACCACCCTGCCTCTACCTATGCATCTAAATTTAGGCAATTGATATGTGATCTCACTTGGCATGAAGATTATTTCATAAGCCAATTTAGATGGGATTTAAGAGATGACGTAAAGGACCTTTTGCTCACGATGCCAGAGGTTAAAACATTGAATGAATATATCATGCAAGCTATTCAATGTGATAACGGACTTTTCGAAGGGAAACAAGAAAAACAAGTAGAAGGAAGACCTCGCCAGTGGAAACCTTTCCAGCCCACCACTAAAGATGAGTCTATGCCTGAACCTATGCAAATAGATGTAACACGATTTCAGCCTCTAACATTAGAAGAGACACAAAGAAGGAGAGTTAATAGGTTATGTCTCTATTGTGAAAACCCTAGGTATATTGCAATTAATTGTCCGAACAAGAGAACAAACTCCAGAGTCGTAGCCACCCTTGTAGAACAAGGAAACGAGGAAGTCCAGTTGTAAAAGAGACCCTGCAACTGGACCATGATATAAGAAAGGGTCTCATAATTCCAGTTACACCCATAGAAACATGTCTTGCACCTGTCAAGTTAATCATGCCCAAGAAGACCCTTTCCCTTACAACCCTAGTAGATTCAGGAGCCTCCTCATGTTTCATCGATGAAGGATTGGTTAAGAAACATGGAATTCATATACTTCGGAAGAACAAACCAGTAGTAGCAAAAGTAGTAGATGGACGACCTCTAGCATCTCGGATTATAACCATGGAAACCACACCAGTAAAAGTACACCTTAGCGACCATGTATCCCACATATGTTTCAATGTAATATCAAGCCCAGTACATCTAGTTATCATTGGAATGCCCTAGTTAGAGAAGCATAATCTAGACATTAATTGGGAAAAGAATAAAATCACCCGTCGAGATATCCAGAAGAATCCAACATATGTCGGAGCCAAAGCCTTCATACATGCGGCAAGGAAGGAACCTACATATATGATCTATGCCATACCAGCTCAAGAATCCAAGAAAGATGATCTAGTACAGCTACCCAATCAGTACAAAGGCTTTGAAGATGTCTTTGAAAAGAAGAATGCAGATATCCTCCCAGAGCATAGAGCTTACGATTGCCCCATAGATCTTCAAGAGGGAGCACAACCACCATTTGGACCAATCTACAGACTATCCCCAGAAGAACTTACAGAACTACGCAAGAACATTGATGAAAATCTAGCAAAGGGATTTATCAAATACTCAAAGTCTCCAGTAGGAGCTCCTATTTTATTTGTAAAGAAGAAGGATGGGACTCTCCGGATGTGTGTAGACTATCATGGATTAAATAAAGTCACTATAAAGAATAGATACCCGCTACCACTTATATCAGAGCTCTTGGAACGCCTTGGAAAAGCAAAATTCTTCACGAAGATTGATCATCGAGGAGCTTACAACCTTGTCAGGATCAGAGAAGGAGACGAATGGAAGATAGCATTTCAAACAAGGTATGGCCATTTTGAATATGTAGTTATGCCATTCAGTCTCACAAATGCTCAAGCTGTCTTCCAACATATGATGAATGATATCTTTCGAGAATATTTAGATGATTTTGTTGTAATATACCTTGATGATATCTTGATATTCTCCAAAAATCTAGAGGATCATGAATGTCATGTAAAGATAGTCCTAGAGAAACTAAGAGAAAAAGGATTATATGCGAAATTGGAGAAGTGCTCTTTCCATAAGACAGAAGTGGAATTTTTAGGATACACTGAATCAGATAAAGGAATTTTTATGAACCCTAAGAAGATTCAGACAATCCTTGATTGGCAACCACCTTCATGTGTTCAAAATGTACAATGTTTTCTGGGGTTTGCCAACTTCTATAGGATATTCATCAAAGATTACTCCAAGATAGTGACACCTCTTACCAAGTTTACAGGGAACTCCAAATTCTCATGGACCGAAGAAGCAGAAAAAGCATTTCACACCTTGAAATCAGCATTCACTACTGCTCCAATTCTAGTTCATCCTCATTCTACTAAGCCCTTCTTCCTAGAGACACATGCATCAGACTTTGCCCTAGGGGCCATTCTCTCACAATATGGAGATGATGGACACCTACATCCAGTTGCATATAATTCAAGGAAATTTTCTCATCCAAAAATTAATTATGAAATTCATGATAAAGAACTTTTTGCCATAGTGGACGCGTTTGATACTTGGCGTCACCATCTAGAAGGAGCAGTTCATAAAGTTATTGTGTATATAGATCACAAGAACCTAGAGTATTTCTAGAAGAAGAGATGTGCGGCCAACTTCGACAAGGCTCCCAAAGAGTGATCGATAGAGAACTCCCTCAATAGTCTAGGTAGAAGGATTCATTACTCTAAGAAAACCCTCCCCTTCAGGCACAACATGGTGTTCATCTCAGAAAACAACAAGCTGAAACACAAGTGGGCCCCTCACAAAGGAGACGAAAAGGTTGTTTAACCTTCTTTGTAACTCTCTCTTACGTGCTTGTATATTTTCCTTGTTTATAATTTAACACACTTTTGTCAAAAAGGGGAGAAAAAGAAAACCTCTTATTTATAAGGATGTCATATTCTCGGAGTTCGTTTACTTTTTTGTCTTCATGGTATCCCTCTAGGATTCCATCTTTCATCTAGGACTAGAAGGGATCAGATCATCATTAAATTCAAACGAAAAATAACTTGGCAGTCAGTGGTTCATGCATGATCATTTTCTGCTTCACAGCATTATCTACTATTTCTCTAGCATATTCCTACTAAAGCCTGAATGCAAGAGTTGATCTCTATTCCTCAATTTTCTTTGGGGTATCTCTTAACAATATGAGAAAATTCCTGTGGCTCAATTTATTGCCAACGAAAGCTTCATGATGGTTTGGGTCTCACAACAGTGAGTCCATACCCCTCAGCCTTGGGGCTAAATGGATCCTTAGGGCTCATGACTTTTTGAATCATTTCTGTGCCAAGCTCATATCTAATGAACTTCAAGGATGGCTTTCAAAAATTTCATTATAAAGGCTCTCCACCGTTCAGAGCATTGTGGAACAGTGTTAACAGATTTTGGTCAGATTGAGACCTTCATACTGCTCTTGATCCCTGGATTTAGGTTTAACTCTCTTTCTCTATTCCCTTGGAGCAAATATTTCATGAACAAGTTACAATTTCCTATTAGAGGTCTTAGAAAAAAGGAAGACCTCCATTCAGATGGTATTTCTTAGGATTTCTTCACACTGAAGAGAGAATTCAACTGCTCCCACAGAGGATATAAAATTATTTTGAATCTTTCCAAAACCTTTCGGATGGCTGTGCAGGAAATTAAAGTCCAGGATTGGCGTAAATCATCTAAAAATAATCCCCAAACTAACAAAACTTTAGCTAGATTGAACCACCTCTGGGAGTTGAACTGGTCTCCTTCTCAATGGAGCTGCAGATTTGGAAACTTTTGGTGCCTGGGGGTCAATATCAAAGAATCCATGTTCCTCTAGCTGCTTATTCATTAGGGTCTATGGACCCACTAGCAAGTTCAAAATATCCTTGACTTGGATGCTAAATGTTTCTTCTGTTCAGAACATGAGACTACTGTTCATCTCCCTTCATATTGCCGGACGAGGTTTCATCTTTCCGATTCCATCTCAAAACAAATCACTATTTGGGAATCCTTCCATTTCGTTATTTATTACTTCAGATCACAAACCCTTTATGTTATTTAGATTGAGCAGACTGCAACTGCTTTCACGTCTGACAGCTGTTAGAGCAGATATATCATCAATGACTTGATCGAGAACTGGACGATGTAAGGGTTGAAAAACGGGCAAAACAAAGTTATCCTGTGGCAACAGACAAAGAAGTGAGAGTGCAGTTCAAATTGTGAGCTGAAATGATTTACAAGGACCTTTGGTATGCATGCTCCGAATTTTCAACTTTCAAGAGATTTTTTACAAGAAGTCGACTGCTGTTCAGATTGACAGTTGAAAAAATTTATGAGGATCCTTACCAAGTAGGCCCTGAATTTTATATTCCTAAGAGAATTTTCACTAGGAAAAGAAAAACTTTCTTCTCTCTCTCGGTCTTCTACGTCCAAAGGCAAGGAAACCATGATGATGCAGTCTTTCATCATATTGTCCAAAAAATATTAAATTTTTGTAAAGATCTTTCCTGGTTTCTGTAGTCTCCCTTAGCCATGTTTTTGTTATATATCCTTAAATCTAGATGGATCTGCAACAGCTTAGTTTTTTCTATCAACTGATTTCGGCAATAGGTTCCCCCTATGTAGTATAAAGGACTTCTATATCACTTCTCATTAAGACAATGAATAACCTATATTTATGTGTTTCTCAAGAGTAGATTGGAAAATCTTGTGTTACCTATCCAGAAGTGAAATTGTGTTCAGCCATATCACCATTAGTAGAGAAGAACATAAATTGAAGCAGAGTCCTCCTCTGGGGACATCTTCTCATCTCTTCTAACAGAAATGAAGTTATCAGTGTCTGATCTGATGTTTCAGAATTCTTTATCAAAACCATCCCCCAAGACCCGGCAGGCACTGAAGATCCATTAACTTTCGGGATGTCAAAGATACCAGTTTTAAGTTATAAATTACGAATCCCTTGGCATAAATTGTATGTTCAATGAAACTGTGAAGGCCTTTTATAATCATTCATTTTCTATACAACATGATGGAATGCTAAAACTCTCAATGCCTTGATTTAAAAATAGTCGAAAGAGTTTTCACCTGAGTCAATCAGAGATCTCACCGAGCTCTGCATACACTGGAATCCTCGCATAAGAGATGTGCCCTAGGTAAATCATGTAACAAAATATACTATTAGAGAAGTGATCAAACTTTCAAGCGCTTCAGTTGAAAATATGTCTAGTCCCTTTTAATCTTACAAAATCAATCAATCTAACTAGACTGCACATCAGATTCATGCTATCACTGAAAAGACCATAAACTTTTCCTCAACAATAATCACCAACCCTGCTGAGAATGCCTTACGGAACTTCTCTGACTCCCCATAACCACCAGCTGACTTATATTTATCATGAATAGTGAAGGGATCTCAAATGCTATCATGAATAGTGAAGGGATCTCAAACGCTACTGTTGCAATTGACACTGAAATCACACTTCTGGACACTGAAACCAAAAGGTTTCAAAACCTCTTCCATCCTTTAATCAGGTGTTGAAGGGTCTATGCGAAATAAATCGAAAGTTTGATGTCGATCTCATCTTCAAAAAAACCAGTTATGTTTAAGCATCTACTTTTGGAATCAACTCAAATACGTTCAACCATGCAGGTTTTTTTTTTCATTTCAATAGCTAGCTTTGCCTTGCACTCATTGAAAGCTGCAACCACAAGATCCGCTTTGACATTCTGAAACTCTACATGTTTCAGAGGCCTGTAGCATGTCCTAAACCAGTGATTCTGGAAGCTCTAAGCCATAATGAATAGTGAAGGGATCTCAAATGCTATCATGAATAGTGAAGGGATCTCAAACGCTACTGTTGCAATTGACACTGAAA
The DNA here is from genome assembly GCA_020310875.1 of Ceratopteris richardii. Lineage (NCBI taxonomy): Eukaryota > Viridiplantae > Streptophyta > Polypodiopsida > Polypodiales > Pteridaceae > Ceratopteris > Ceratopteris richardii. The sequence goes on from CM035416.1 coordinate 5,769,589, forward strand.
TCACACTTCTGGACACTGAAACCAAAAGGTTTCAAAACCTCTTCCATCCTTTAATCAGGTGTTGAAGGGTCTATGCGAAATAAATCGAAAGTTTGATGTCGATCTCATCTTCAAAAAAACCAGTTATGTTTAAGCATCTACTTTTGGAATCAACTCAAATACGTTCAACCATGCAGGTTTTTTTTTCATTTCAATAGCTAGCTTTGCCTTGCACTCATTGAAAGCTGCAACCACAAGATCCGCTTTGACATTCTGAAACTCTACATGTTTCAGAGGCCTGTAGCATGTCCTAAACCAGTGATTCTGGAAGCTCTAAGCCATAATGATTTGATATTCAGGATTAATGCCAACATTTTGGCAATTAGCTCCTTTACTCCAGAAAAAACCAATCAGAGTAGGCGAAATTACTTTTGTGAATCTTCCTACAGAGATGAACGAGGCCGATAAACATGCTATTGATTGACTAAATAAAATCAATACACAAGATCAGAGATCTATTTCCATAGCATTATGGACCTAATTCATAATAACTTCTGGAGCAACATAACGAGGCGTGCCAAATGTGGTGTGAAACGATCCTCTCTACAGCTAAACCAAAGTGCTAAATCCAATATCATATATTCTAAAATTTCGCCGTGAATCAAGTAAACGGTTTTCTGGCTTCAAATCTCTGTTATAAACACCTTGTTAAAGAGAGTGACTAAAATTATTTACTAGCTGTTGGAAGTTATCGCGACTTCGTCTTCATTTTGCACGACAGGACGCCGCCACTGACGTATTCAAAGGACAACTAGGTCTCGGTCTTCAGGTCATGAGCTTGTAAAGCTGCACGACGTTTGGATGGCAGACTCGCTTCATCATAGAGATTTCTGTTTCGACGTGCTCAACCACACTCTCCCCATATAGCTTATAGCCTTATCAAGAATCTTGATGGAAAAGTGTCTTTCCAAATCCAGATTCCTCGCATGCTTAACCTTGCGAGGGTTGCTCTCCCCATCCGTTCTGCCAATCTCATATAGGCCAACGAGGGTGCGAACAGCCGAACTGCTATTTCCGCTAATCGCGGGATCGGGACCATCGGGTATGCAGAAGGAGGCACACACGGGAAGGAGAAAAGTAAACCACCATTATAAAAAGGCAGATACCTGAGCCGAAATCGAAACGTCGAAACGCCTTGGAAATTGGAATCATTATTCATGAAAACATTGCAAGAAGCAATGACCACGGTTATCTGACATTTGCTGCTTCGAAACGTTGAAAAGCCGAAGCGCATGGTATCCCAAGGATATCCGATTCGTGAATTTAATAATCCAATGGAACTCCTTGCATTTTTTGACGTTCGACACTTTCCTCACTTCGTTCCACTGCACTGATGGGGAGGACAGAAACGCCTGCTTTCTTCCAGAACTATGGGTCCACTCTATGATCTTCATTGTCGGCATGCTTGATAACAAAGTTTCGCAAGTCTCTCAGGCGTAGCTATCCTTTGGATCTGTTAATCATTCTGTAAAACAACGGTGGGAACTTCAAGGAAAGCCCGAGTACTTCCGAGTGGGAAGTACTGGGGTTTTCTAGTTCGTTGCACTGTTCACCTTTGACTGTGTCTTTTTTAAAGGAAGTTCCGCTAAGCTAAATACAAATGAACTCCATAGTATTCATGGCTTTATGAGATGGCTTTGCTTGAATCTTTGAATCTATTGAAAGAACAACTATACAAATGAACGACATAGCATTCATGGGCTTTATATCTCACAAAAGAGGGGTTAGACTAAGTATTACAAGAAAAGGGCTATCAAATCCAAAGATATCTAATTTCAATGGCCCGATCAGCTTGGCTTTGAAAATAAAAACTTCCTTGTATACGTTCAAGAAATTGGGTAGCTTTTGTCTTTCATGAGCATTTTATGGATATGATTTGCTTTACTTAGTACCTATGGAACACTTCGTTCCAATGCACTCATGTGGAACACAAAAACCTCTACTTTCTTCTAGAACAATGGGTCCACTCTATTATCTTCATATCATCGTGTTTGATAACAAAGTTTGCAAGTATCTCAGGTGTATTTATCCTTTGGGTATGTTAAACATTCTGTAGAACAACAAGGCTGAACTTTCGAGGGGTAAATACTGGGGCTTTCGGTTTTCTAGTTCATTGCACTCTTTAGCTTTGATTGTGTTCCACAACTCCATATAGCAATGGATTGATTTCTCAATCGCAACTCGTGGTGATGTGATTATATTCCTAGATCTTTCGATCTTCCCCAAGTTTTCAAGCTTGGAAAACCTTGAAGGAAGCATTCTATTGTGATGACATTCATAGGTCTTGAGATCTCTATAAGCTTTCTAGCTTTGGAGAACCTTGGAGGGAGCATTTGCGAAGGTGCATTCTAGAAATTTGGACCCATATTTTTCAACTTTTATTTTTTACATTTTGTCATTCATTTATTCATTTTAAAGTGATCTAGTTGGTCACTTCGAATTATCGCATTAAATTTTAGATCCGATCTTTACACATGATCTTTGTGTTGTCATTTATGAAATTATTTGAATTATAAATTTTCTTCTTTTATTTGTCAAGTAATCGTGAGTTGTTATATGTGTAAACGTGTGACATTAGTTGCTTGGTAGATAAAGGAATTTTATCTTTTTTGTTGGAAAACAATGTCATATTGAGGGGTCAAACCCTAGTTTCTAGAAAACCCTAATTTTCATATATGGTCAAAATGATCAAAGATGGGTCGAAATTTCTATTGCATATTCTCAAAGTGCGCATGAAGAGATTTCTATTCATATATAGCACTTATCCATTTCGTACCTAAAAATCCCTCAAATTAGAAAGCCTAATTTATGGTTTTCATCTTTAATTAATGGCTGAGATTTGGACTTTGAAAATCGGATCAAATTAATGGTATGAAATTTCTCATCCAAAATCAGTTCATTAAAATAAAAATTATAAAATAAAAGAAGGTCAAAATAGCTTTTCCAAAAAACGCAGTACATTTTATGGAAAAAGGGTTTTTGAGGAGATTTTTGTGAGCTTTTTCATGCGACTGGTGAGGCCTATAAGGAAGGCCTTGGGCACTCAATCGATTATTGACTTTTCTACAAATTCGATCTCTAGGGTTAAGAGCTACTTAGGAGTAGATCTAGAGGAGCTTGGTGCTCATTTCTGGAAGTTCTAGCTATTGCCCTTCTCCCAATTTGAGTGTGTCTTGCTCGATTTTGTGAGTAGCTACACTTTGTTGATACATTTAGGGTAGTGATGTGTGTGAACACACTACGACCGCTGAGGCACTTTTTTCCCTCTTTAGGAGGTTTTTTTCCTCGCGGCTTGTATATACTCCTATTTCCCTAACGGGCTACTTATCTTTGTACATTCTCTGGTAATACATTCAGTATTGTGTGTTGAACTCCAAGCTTCTTCTTCTTCCTTGTGTTTTTCGCGTGCTTCTGCAGACATCTAACTCCAACAATTGGTATTAGAGCAGATCGCTGCTTCATCTAGGGCGTCGTCGACACCTCTCCGGTTGTAGTCTCAGAATCGCACGAATTTTGGTGAGCATACTCAACATGTTTCCAAGATCAAAATTGCTTCGCTTTATGGTGTCGAAATCGTGATCTGAGCTCGTTTGGACCTCCGAACACACTTTGGCAACGCTTCTGCAGGCTATTTTGTCTTTTTCTGCCAAAGGTATATACTAGTTTTGGTTCGCCAATTTAAGCGTCTCGAAGTCTACTACAGGTTTAGCAGAATTCCTCTATGAAATTGTGTTCAACTTTTTGAGATACAATCATTTTTTTGCATCAAGGTATTTTAGTCACCGGCCATGGCTGAAAGTAGTGATGTATTTTGTATGTTGGTTGTTGAGGATAACTTGGATGGTACCAACTACCCGTTGTGGGCTTATATGATGCGACATGTATTGGTTGCAAACGGATTGTGGAACATTGTGGAGGGTGTTGAAAAACGTCCTATCGCACCTACAACTGTTACAACTGCAGGTACTGAAGCTGATGGAGAAGGTGTCGAGGATGATGATATTCCGCATATTCCTGTTCGTGCTGCGGTTTTTGCTGCGGTTTCTGTTGCACCTACTGTAGAGAAAATTAGTTGGGATGGCAGAGATTCCCAGGCATATGCATTGATAGCTTTGTCTGTCAAACATGCCATTATTCCTCACATTCGCTCTTGTAGAATACCTAAGGATGCTTGGGATACACTTACCACATTATACCAAGCTAGGAATGAGGCTCATGTTGCTTACCTCCAAAAACAGTTGAAGAGTGAGCACGTGAATGAAGGTGATTCTATGGAGAGTTTTCTAAGAAAGATCAAAGACTTGAAGAAACAGTTGATTTCTGTTGATGAGGTTATACCAGATAGCTCACTTGTGCAGACCGTTCCGAATGGTCTTCCTGATTCATATCAGAGTTTTGCTTCTACTCTTTGGTTGATGATGAAAGGCAATCCAAATGCCTTGTCATTTGAGGAGTTAGTCTTTATTTTGTTGCAGGAAGATCAGTCTAGGCAGAACAATTCCATTATGCATGTTGCAGATCAAGCTTTCCTGGCTAGTCAAAAGGGCAAAGGAAAATGGAGCTCTTCAACTAGTAAGCAAAAACATGCTAATTTTGCACAATCGAAGAGGAAAGACAAAGATGAAAAGAAATCAGAAAAGCAGAATTTGTTTTGCAAGTATTGTAAAGGAAATGATCATATCATAAAGAACTGTCCAAAACTGGTTGTAAAGAGGCAAAGAAGAAAGAGGCTGGAATGGTTGTTGCAGAGGCCTCTACACCAAAAAGAGAGTCTGCTAATCTTGTGCAGGAAGAAGAATGGGCGTTTACTATTGTTTGCAATTTTGACCCATCTTCTCATGAGCAGTGCATGTCTGCAGTAGACTCAAATGTTTGGTACTTTGATAGTGGGGCGACCAAACATATTACCTCGTAGCGTAGTTTCTTCTCTTCACTTGAGCCTACCCCTATAGGGAATATTGTCACATGTGCCAACAACTCCTCTTATCTTGTCATGGGAGTTGGTAAGATCATTTTGACTACTACTGATGGTAGTTCTTTCACTTTGTCAGATGCTTTATTTGTGCCAGGGATCAAGAAGAATCTGTTATCAGTTTCTGCATTAGCCAAGATTGGCTTGGTTGTGAAATTTGTTGATGACAGATGTATAGTTCATGATCTATCAAATGGCAATGTGATTATTGCTTCTGGCATTTTATGTTGTGGGTTGTATAAGCTCATAGACTATGAAAGATTTGTAAATGATTCTGCATGTGGAGTACATGATTCTCAGGCTACGTCAGATGCAAAGCTTTGGCATGCATGCTTTGGTCATCTGAATTTTGCTAGTTTGCTATGCCTGTAGATATCGAAAATGGTGTCCTTTTTGCCCAAACTTGAGGCACCTCAAAAACATGTTTATGAAGGCTATATTTTGAGCAAAATGCAGTGTTCCTCCTTTCCAAAAGATGGTTCAATTCGGGCTACTAAAAAATTAGAGCTTATACATAGTGATGTCTATGGTCCTATGCAGACACCTTCTTTTGGAAATTATCTTTACTTCGTGACTTTCATCAATTTTCGAGGCATGCATGGGTATATCCATTGAAGGTAAAGTCCAAAGTGTTCATGTGCTTCAAACAGCTTTTGGTTTTGGTTGAAAATCTGTCAGCGTGTAAAATGGGTACCCTCCATTCTGATCGAGGGGGGGAATATATGTCTTCTGATTTTAATGCATTTCTGGCTGAACATGGGATAAAACGCTAGTGTACAGTGTTGTATACACCTCAATAGAATGGAGTTGTTGAACGAAAGAACAGGTCTCTCATGGAGATGGCGAGGTGTATGGTCAAAAGTCAGGCTTTACCACATAGTTTCTAGCATGAGGCTGTCATGTGTGCGACATATGTACTTAACAGGTGTCCCACCAAAGCACTGCCATCTATCACTCCATATAAGGCTTGGCATGATCGCAAGCCATCTGTTGCTCATCTGCGTGTTTTTTGTTGTTTGGCATATGCATTAGTGCTTGAACAACATTGCAAAAATTGGATGATAAAGCAGTAAAATGTTTTTTTTTTTGGGTACATTTCTGAAAGTAAAGGCTATCGTCTGTATCATCCATAAACTATACGCATTCTGGTCAGTCGTGATGTTGTTTTTGTGGAAGATGCTATTCATCCATTTCTTTCATGTACTAAGGAGACATCTGTTAGCTCCAAAGACATGTATGATACTTTGTTGCCTCTTTTTATAGGTGGACAGTCTAGTGCTGGTCCTAATCAGGCAACTTCTCAGCCTTTGCAAGTCTCATGTGATGATGCAGATCATCCCATTCCTGATGCAGATTTACATGATGCACTTGTTGATGAGAGAGCTGATACTGAGGAGGCAAAAATTATGCCAAAATGGTAGGTGCAGACTTTGTGTAACAACAAATTAGATGCACCTTTGTCATATCGTACTCGATCAGGCTCTCATAGTGCCTCTTTTGCATCAGATTGCTATGTTGTGGTTGCATCTAGTCTCTCTGATGAGACTAAGCCTGTTTCGTTTGATGAAGCACAAAATTCAAAAAATTGGATGGCTGCTATGCAATCTGAATATGATGCTATAATGAAGAATGATACTTGGTCTTTACGTGACTTGCCTCGTGGCAAGAAGGCCATTGGCACTAAGTGGGTATACAAGCTGAAACGTAAACCTGATGGTACAATTGACATGTATAAGGCTAGGCTTGTTGCAAAGGGTTATGTGCAGGAAAGAGGCATTGATTTTGATGAAACCTTTGCTCCTACTTGTCAAATGACTACTGTTCCTAGCATCTATGCACTTTGTAGCTCATCATGGTTGGAATGTACATCAGTTGGACATTAAAACAACATTTCTGAATGGTGACTTGCATGAAGAAGGGTATGTTTTTCAACCCCGTGGCTTTGTACAGAAAGGGCATGAAAACCAGGTGTGCAGGTTAAAGAAGGCATTATATGGTTTAAAGCAAGCACCACGTGCTTGGTATGAAAAGATACATGAATATCTAATTACACATGGTTTTGAGAACAATCCAACTGAAAGCACCTGATATGTTAAGCATGCTAATGATGTACTTATGATCATTGTGGTGTATGTTGATGACATGTTGCTCATTGGTCCTCATGAGAAGCATATTGATGATTTCAAGGCTGATTTACATGCCTCATTTGAGATGTCTGATTTGGGGCATTTGCATCATTATTTGGGCATTCAATTTATGCATGTTGATGGTGGAATGGCTTTGTGTCAAACGAAATGTATTGACACATTATTGCAGTGTTTTGGCCTTGAAGAGTGTAAGCCTATTGCCACTCCTATGGAGACAAGTTTATGATTGAGTCTTCATGATGCTGGAGATGCATTTGATGTTGTTCTCTATCAGCAAGTTGTTGGATGCTTGATTTACTTATGCATTACTTGGCCATATATTCATTTTTTTGTCTCACAGATGAGCATGATTATGCATTTCCCAGGAGTCAAGCATTGGCAGGTGGTTAAGCGCATCTTTTGCTACTTGAGTGGTACTCAGCTACTTGGGTTGTTTTATTCCAAAGGTGGATCAGTGCTGGGGAGATCAACTTGGCATATGTGCCCACGCAGGAGAACATTGCAGGCCTTTTCACAAAGGCTTTGCCTAGGGAGAAGTTTGAAGCTTTTCGTAAAGCTTTGGGCTTACTTCCTTTTGTAGGGTGATTTCCACATAGCTTGCCACTTCCTTATACATGAATGCCAGCTCCTTGTTCACTACATCACTCCCAGGGGGGATTTGTTGATATATTTAGGTAGTGATGTGTGTGAATACACTAGGACCGTTGGGGCACTTTCTTCCCTCTTTAGGAGGTTTTTTTCCCCCGACTTGTTTATACTCCTATTGCCCTAACAAGCTACTTATCTTTGTACATTCTCTAGTAATACATTCAGTATTGTGTGTTGAGCTCCAAGCTTCTTCTTCTTCCTTGTGCTATTCGTGTGCTTTTTTCATAAAGAAAATCTAAAAATTCTTTGTAGAAATATAATCCTCCTCCATCAGACCTCAAGGTCTTTATGTACCATCCTGTTTCCTTTTCTACTTGTGCTTTAAATCTTTTGAACATAAAGAACACATATGATTTTTGTTTTATGTAAAACATCCATAATTTTCTTGAATGATTATTAATAAAAGTGACAAAATATCTATTACCATCCATCGATGGTTGTTGGGATGGTCCCCATACATCTGTGTGTATCAAGTCAAGGACATTCCTTGCCACATAGTTGCTCTTCTTGAATGGTTGTCGAGTTTGGTTTCCTAGTTGACATGCTTCACAAAACTCATGCAGTCCAACATCATTGAAACTTGGAAGACCTCTTACCACTTCATGGTTGCTCATGTCCTTAAGCTTGGGAATGTTGATATGTCCAAACCTTTTGTGCCACAAATCGATTTCAGCAATCCTCTTGTTTCCAAACTAAACATCACCTTTTCATGTGGTTGTTGAATGTCCATTAAAGTGAACATCCTACCTTCTTTCCTTCCTTGAGCAATGACCTTGAATCCTTCTTTTGGCTTCTTTATAATGCATCCTTTTTCATTGAAGATAACATGATATCCTTTCTCTACCATTTGTCCTATTGAAATCAAATTCTTTGCAATATTAGGAACATGAAGAACATCAGTCAATACCTTCTTGTCTCCAAGCTTGATTTCTCCAACATGCTCAATTGTGTGTTGAGTTTCGTCACCTGTTTCCACACATCCTTTTCAACTTAGAGCTTGTAGATTTGTGAACAAATCTCCTTGGCATGTCATATGATTGCTCCAACCTAAATCTATAAACCATTTTTGTTCATCAGTTCTTGGGCCACTATACTCATGCTTCATGGAAAGCATGGTTTTCTTGTCTCCTTCACTTGATGTACTCGCATATTTCCATTCAACCTTCCATTCTTTTGCCAACAATCATTTGCATAATGTCCTATTTTACCACAATCATAACATGTTATACCTTTATGAGGATTGGATGAACCTCAACCTCTTCCTCTATTTCTTCCTCGACCTTTTCCATGTGTGTTGCCATTTGAGTAGTCCTTGTTGTCATCTGAGTTGTGTTGGCCAGAATTTGTGTTGTTGTACCTTCTTCCTCTTCCTCTTGAGCCTCTTCTTGAGCTCCTTCCTCTACCTTGACCTACATATAACATTTGGCTATGGTCGTCCTTCCCTTTATTGCCTCCTTGTTGAGCAACCTCTTCAGCCACAAGATTTGGTATAATCTCATCAAATGTTGGTAGAGGGTCTCTATAAAGAATGTTTGTGATGAGGGGCTTCCACTTCTCTTCATTCCTCAAGCCATTGAGGGCTATTTGGACGATGTCTTCCTCTTCTATCTTGTATCCAACTGATGCTAGCTGATCTCGAAGCTCCTTGATCTTCAATGTATACTCACTAATGCTTTGGTTTGATCTTTTCTTCATGTTGTTGAGGTTGTTCTTGGGTTGCATCTTCCAAGACCTTGTTGAGGTAGCATGCACCTTCTCCAATGATTCCCAAACTTCATTGACTGTCCCTAGGCTTTGCACATGACCAATCATAGTGTTAGAAATAACTTGTGAAATGAGGAACATCACCCTTCAATTCCTCTCTTCCCAATCAACAAATTGTCTCCTTTGTGCTGGAGTGATGTTGGGATCTTGAAGGTCCACTGGTTGTGGATCATCTCTAGTAACTGGACTCCATAAACCTTTACCTTTAAGGTAATTTGTCATTCTATACCTCTAAGAATGAAAATTATCTTTATCTAACTTCTCAACTTGCTGTCCTAAATCAACCTTTGAAAACTTCCAAGTTTGAAGTTTACCTCAAATATGTTGTGGTGCTCTTTCTTGATTTTACGAAGCTCCCCCTTGATTTGTAGCTTCTCCTTTGCTTTAATTCAGTTCCAATAATTTGCCTCTTCAAGCTCCAATGCTCTATTGTTAAGCTCTAATACCAGCTGTAGGAGAATTCCTCTCCTATGCATAGTGGAAAGTGTAGAAGACCTTCTCAACATCAAGACTTTTACCTATAGCTGAACCTTAGAATGAAAACTGGTACCAATTGAAGAATATAATGAACTTGAGGCTTTGATCACTCAAACTAGACACTATTAGCTTTCAAATGAGCTATCAAACACTCAATTTGGAGTAGTTTTGGTGTAGCAAATCTTTGCCTCAAAACATGTTGCCTGTCCACTCAGTTAGGCTGAAAACTAGACCACTAAAAATACCAGCAACTAAAAAGTCAATGGAGTTCACGTTGCAAACATTCCTTCCATCAACTATGATGAAAGTAAGACCAATACATTTTTGGCTAGCACTCAACAATTACATCACAATTCTTTGCGCATGTTTTGGTACATCTCTTTTATTAACACTATGAAATCTCTCTCTCTCTCTCTCTCAATTTCTCACTTTTATGAATTGTAGATTGCAGCTCTCTCTCTCTCTCTCCCTCCTCTCTCCCTCTCTCTCTCCCCCTTCTCTCTCGACTCTCTCTATCCTTTCTTCTGATTTTTCTTCTGTGATTTCCTCTTCCGACTCTCCACCTTTTTGTGTGTCTATGCCTATGGGCTGAATTCCTTTCATTTCTCTATATTCAATTATGTGAACAATGCCAAACTCAATTTTTGCATCTCTCTCTCTCTCTCTCTCTCTCTCTCTCTCTCTCTCTCCCTCTCTCTCTCTCCCTCTCTCAATTTGCATCTGTAGGGCACTGATCACCATTTTTGTGCATCTCTCTCTGTCCTTCTTTCTCTCTCTTTCTCAAAAGCACAATCTCTTTCTCTCTGCTGCTTCTCTCTCTCTCTCTATCCCTCCCTCTATTTCATGCGGCTCTCATTTCTCTCTCCCTCTCTCTCACATTGTTGGTTTGTGTCCATCAATTCTCTCTCTCTCTCTCTGCCCTCTTTCACTGCCCTTTGTATGATCTATAGAAGGTTTCTTTTGATTCCCTTTCTCTCTCTCTCTCTCACTCTCTCTCTCTCTCTCTCTCTCTATATATATATATATATATATATATTTCCCTTCGTTCTTCTCTATTCGCATCCACAATACCAGCAATCTTTTATATTCTGATTCATTCTCTCTCTCTATCTCTTTTTCTCTGTACAATCCTATGCACCTTCATCATGCATCAGATTCTCTCTCTTGACTTAACTATGCAACATCATGCTATCAAATCCCTTCTACATGAATCTTCTCTTTCTCTTTCTCGTTCATCAACACCGCTTATGTTCTCTCTCATAAGCACTGCTGTTTCCCTTTCTCTTTCCCGTTCCACCACCTTTAACTCTACAACAACTGCACCAATCTCTCTCTCTCCAGCACTCTGCAACATCTAGAGAGAACGAAATGATTGAAACCAAATGAACTACCTACAAGGGGACTTCAATGCCTTCTTCCTCTATGCTTGAATGTCCTCCCTTGCCTCTTTTGTAGACAAATGACCACGAGCTCTCATGATGAGTTTGAGAGGTCTTTTTCATAACTCCTCCACTACTTTGAGTAGTCACTTTTCTCTTCGAGTTTAGTTTTTAGATTTGATTCTCTTTTGATTGATTCTCTTTTGGCCTCCACTACTTGTTGAAGTAAATGCTTCCATTTTTTGTTTTTGTATTTTTCTTCTATTTGAAGAAAAATCCTATTTGCAAAATATATATGATCTTGCTTCTTTATTTTTAAGAGAGGCCTCTACAACAACCATTCTAGCCTCCTTTCTCTTTGCCTCTTTTGTAGCAATTTTTGTGTAATTCTTTATGACATGATCATTTCTTTACATTGTTTGCAGAACTATTTTTGCTTTTCTATTTTCTTCTTGTCTTTGTCTTCCTTTTTTAACTATGCATAATCATCAAATTTTTGCTTACTAGTAGATGAGCTCCATTTACTTTTGCCCTTGTTAGTAGCTAAGAAACCTTGATCTCCAACATGTATAATGGAACTATTCTCCTTGGACTAATCTTCCCACAACAAAATAGAGACTAACTCCTCAAATGTTAAGGCATTTTGATTGCTTTTCATTATCAACCAAAGAGTAGAAACAAACTCTAATATGAATCTAGAAGACCATTAAGAACGGTATGCAAAAGTGAACTATCTGGCAAGACTTCATCAATAGAAATCAACTGCTCTTTCAAATCTTTGATCTTTGTAAAAAAAACTATCCATAGAATCTCCTTTATTCATATGCGTACTCTCTAAGTGTTTTTGGAGGTGGGAAACATGAGCCTCATTTCTTTCTTGGTATAAAGTGGTATGTGTATCCCAAGCATCCTTTGCTATTTTGCAAGAGTGAATATGAGAAATAATGGCACGTTTAATAGATAAAGTTATCAATGCATGTGCTTGAGCATGTTTTCCATCCCATCAAATTTGCTCTATAGTAGATGCAATAAGAATTATAGCACAAATAGGAATTTCAACATCACATCTTCAATTCCATTTGCATCACCTTCAATAACCATATTTGTAGGTGTAGTAGGTCATTTTTCAAGAGCCTGCAAAATATACCACAATCCTTTTGCCACCAATACATTGTTGAGATATCAAGCTCAACATGTGATGATCTAGGATGACACGTACCAGTTTTTTGTTTCTCTAACATGTATAGTGGTCACGCCGGTATATGTCAGGGATACTTCATTGAGCTTTATTAGATTTATCTACCGAGAGTGATGGCACATTTGTTCCTTGCCAGCTCACTCATTTGTGGACATTCGGTTTTTCCTTATGTACTGATCATTATATATTGCACTTGTTGTATTCTTGTTTTTTAGGTCATTCTTGTACATTCCTTTTTTATGTAATAGAAGAAGAAGAAGATCATTCTTCCTTGCCTCAATGTGTGTGTGTGTGTGTGTGCTTCTCCTTGAGAGTGAGAGTGTGTGTGTGAGCTCTCTTCCTTATCTCCTTCCTTGTGACATGGTATTAGAGCCAGCATGGATATATAGAGCTCGTGGAGAAGACGACGGTGAAGAGTACGTAGCAAGGCATGGAGAAAATGTGATTCACAAATGACCTACCCGCAAGGTGGGGCCCGCAAAAAAACCAGGTTAGTTTTCAGAAACTGTAACTTGCATTGTGTTCAACATTACTCATAATTCCAGATCCACAATTTCAAGCGAGTCCGTGTACTTTTGATACACGAAAACTGTGTTTTTATGAGATCAAACATCACGTCATAGTGAGATAGTGTTCAAGCAGAAGTGCTTCTTGTAGTGTTTTGCAGTGTTGTGAATTGCTGCAGAAATGGCAAACGCAGATGGAATGAGTCAGCTTATGAGTGATAAGCTGGACAAGAACAACTTCCATGCTTGGAGATTCCGAATGAAGAATTTCCTGATGGGAAAAGGCTACTGGAAGTACATCGAAGGAGAGAACGAAAATGCTCCACAGTTACCAGAGAGGAATCGAATTGCAGACAAATAAGAGCATATGAGGAATGGAATCAAGGAGCACGAAAGGTAATGTACAGGCTATCTATTAGCATACAGGATAGCATGATTGATGACATAATTTTGATAGCAGATGATGAATGTCTTACAAAGGATCAAAAGGCATATGCAAGAGGATTTCAAAATCACTGATTTAGGTGAGCTCACCTTCTTTCTAGGTATGCACATCATATACACAGTTGAAGGAATGTATTTGACTCAGAGGAGATACATTCAGGAACTTCTCTTTCAGTTCAAGATGGAGAATGCTAAACTTATAGGTACACCTTTGGAGATGAATCGTAAACTCAGTGTATATGAAGGTGAGAAAATTGAAGAGCTTAAATTGTATCAAAGCTTGCTTGGTAGCTTGATCTATGCTACTCATACAAAGGTAGATATATCATATAGTGTAGGAGTTCTAAGCCAATTCATGCACTTTCCAAGAAGACCACACATGGATGTTTCTTAGTGTTGATAAATTTTGGTAGTGATGTGTGTGAACACTCTAGGACCATCGGGGCACTTTTTTCCCTCTCTAGGAGGTTTTTTTCCCTGGCTTGTATATACGCCTATTGCCCTAATGGGCTACTTATCTTTGTACATTCTAGTGGTAATACATTCAGTATTGTGTGTTGTGCTCCAAGCTTCTTCTTCTTCTTCCTTGTGTTGTTCGCGTGCTTCCACAAATTTCTAACTCCAAAAATTGGTATCAGAGCAGGTCGCTGCTTCATCTAGGGCATCATCAACACCTCTCCAGTTGTAGTCTCAGAATCGCATGAAGTTTGGTGAGCACACTCAGCGTGTTTCCAAGATCAAAACTGCTTCGCTTTCTGGTGCCAAAATCGCGATCTAAGCTCGTCTCGGCCTTTGCCTGCACTATAATAGAACTTGTGTAGGCTATTTTGTCTTTTTGTGCCAAATGTATATACCATTTTTGGTTCGCCAATATAAGTTTCTTGAAGTCTGCTACAAGTTTAGCAGAATTCGTATGGGTAGTTTTGTTCAACTTTTTCAGATACAGTCAATTTTTTGCATCAAGGTATTTTAGTCACCGGCCATGGCTGAAAGCAATGATGTATTTCGTATGATGGTTGTTGAGGATAAGTTGGATGGTACCAACTACCCATTGTGGGCTTATATGATGCGACATGTATTGGTTGCAAAAGGACTGTGGAACATTGTGTAGGGTGTTAAAAACCGTCCTATCACACCTGCAACTGTTACAACTGCAGGTACTGAAGCTGATGTAGAAGGTGTTGAAGATGATGATATTCTGCATATTCCTGTTTGTGTTGCAGTTTCTGCTCCACCTACTATAGAGCGAATTTTTTGTGATGGCAGAGATGCCTAGGCACATGCATTGATCGCCTTGTCTGTCAAACATGTCATTATTCCTCACATTCGCTCTTGCAGAACAGCTAAGGATGCTTGGGATACACTTACCACATTGTACCAAGCTAAGAATGAGGCTCATGTTGCTTACCTCCGAAAACAGTTGGAGAGTAAGCACATGAATGAAGGTGATTCTATTGATAGTTTTCTAACAAGGATCAAAGACTTGAAGGAACAATTGATTTCTGCTGATGAGGTTATACCTGATAGCCCACTTGTGCAGACCCTTCTGAATGGTCTTCCTGATTCATATCAGAGTTTTGCTTCTACATTTCGATTGATGATGAAAGGCAATCCAAATGCCTTGTCATTTGAGGAGTTAGTCTCTGTTCTATTCCAAGAAGATCAATCCAGGAAAAACAAGTCCATTATGCGTGTTGTAGATCAAGCTTTCCTAGCTAATCAGAAGGGCAAAGGAAAATAGAGCTCTTCAACTAGTAAGCAGAATCTGCTTATTCAGCATAATCGAAGAGGGAAGACAAAGATGAAAAGAAATCAGAGAAGGAAAAATTGTTTTGCAAGTACTGTAAAGGAAATGATCATATCATAAAGAACTGCCCAAAACTGGCTGCTAAAGAGGCAAAGAAGAAGGGGGATTGAATGGTTGTTGCAGAGGCTTCTACATCAAAAACAAAGTTTGCTAATCTTGTGCAAGAAGAAGAATGGGCGTTTACTACTGTTTGCAATTTTGACCCATCTTCTCATACATCGTAGAAAATTGGATGATAAAGCAATAAAATGTATTTTTGTTGGGTAAAGTTCTGAAAGTAAAGGCTATCGTCTGTATCATCCACAAACTAAACAAATTTTGGTTAGCCGTGATGTTGTTTTTGTAGAAGATGTTATTCAACCATTGCTTTCATGTACTAAGGAGACATCTGTTAGCTCCAAAGACATGTATGATACTTTGCTTCCTCTTTTTACAGGTGGACAGTCTAGTGCTGGTCCTAATGAGACAACTTCTCAACCTTTGCAGGTTTCATGTGATGATGCAGATCATCCCAATACTGATGCACATTTACATGATGCACTTGTTGATGAGAGAGTTGATATTGAGGAGGCAAAAACTATGCCAAAATGGTCGGGGCAGACTTTGCGTGACAACAAATTAGATGAACCTCTCTCATATCATACTCGATCAGGCTCTCATAGTGCCTTTTTTGCATGAGATTTCTATGCTATGGCTGCATCTAGTCTCTGTGATGAGAATGAGCCTGTTTCATTTGACGAACCACAAAATTCAGAAAATTGGATGGCTGCTATGCAATCTGAATATGATGCTATAATGAAGAACGGTACTTGTCTTTATGTGACTTGCCTCCTGGCAAGAAATCCATTGGCACTAAGTGGGTTTACAAGCTAAAGCGTAAGCCTAATGGAACAATTGATAGGTATAAGGCTAGGCTTGTTGCAAAGGGTTATGCATAGGAAACAGGGATTGATTTTGATGAGACCTTTGCACCTACATGCCATATGAATACTGTTCGGAGCATCTATGCACTTGCATCCCATTAAGGTTGGAATGTACATCAGTTGGACATTAAAACCACATTTTTGAATGGTGACTTGCATGAAGAAGTGTATGTTTTTCAACCCCGTGGATTTCTGCAGAAAGGGCATGAAAACCAGGTGTGCGGGTTAAAGAAAGCATTATATGGTTTAAAGCAAGCACCACGTGCTTGGTATGAGAAGATACATGCCTATCTGATTACACATGGTTTTTGAGAACAGTCCAACTGAAAGCACCTTATATATTAAGCATGCTAATGATGTGCTTCTCATCATTGTTGTCTATGTTGATGACATGCTGCTCACTGGTCCTATTGAGAAGCATATTGCTGATTTTAAGGCTGATTTGCATGCCTCATTTGAGATGCACACTTTGGGGCATTTGCATCACTATTTGAGCATCCATTTTATGCAAGTTGATGGTGGAATTTCTATGTGTCAAACGAAATATATTTACACATTATTGCTCTGTTTTGGCCTTGAAGACTGTAAGTCTATCGCCACTCCTATGGAGACATGTTTATGATTGAGTCTTCATGATGCTGGAGATGCATTTGATGTTGTCCTCTATCAACAGGCTGTTGGATGCCTGATTTACTTATGCATTACTCGGCCAGATATTCAGTTTGCTGTCTTACAGATGAGCACGTTTATGCATTGCCAGGTGTTAAGCATTGGCAGGCGGTTAAGCGCATCTTTTGCTACTTGAGTGGCACTCGGCTACTTGGGTTGTTTTATCCCAAGGGGGGATCACTACCGCCAGATTTGCATGCTTTTTCTAACTCACACTAGGTTGGTTGCTATCACACTCGTGTGTCCACTAGTGGACTTTGCTTCATGCTTGGTAGCTCATGTATATCTTGGTTGAGCAAGAAGCAGCCTACTGTGGCCACCTCTAGTTGTGAGGCTGAGTATAGGGCAGCTTTCACAGCGACTATTGAGTGCGTGTAGCACCTATGCAGGCAATTTTCTCTTTTTCTATCAAACATATATACAGGTTACGGTTCGCTAGTGTAAGAACCTTGAGATCTGCTACAAGTTTACCAGAACTTGATGGGCTAGTTTTGTTCAACTTTTTGAGATACAATAATTTTTCTGCATCACGGTATTTTAGTCAGTGGCCATGGATGAAAGTAGTGATGTATTCCTTATTTTGTCTATTGAGGATAAGCTAAATGGTACCAATTACCCATCATGGGCATATATGATGTGTCATTTATTGGTTGCAAAAGGATTGTGGAATATTGTGTAGGGTGTTGAAAAACTTCCTACTACACCTACAAATACAGTTACTGAAGCTGATGTGGATGGCATTGAAGATGATGATCTTCAAGTTTTTGTTCATGCTATAGTTATTACTCACCTATAGAGCACCTTCGTTGGGATGGTGGGGATGCTCAAGCACATGCGTTGATAGCTTTAATGCCATTATTCCTCCCATTCACTCTTGAAAAATAGCAAAGGATGCTTGGGATACACTTACCACTTTATATTAGGCAAGGAATGAGGCTTTGCTTATCTCCAAAAATATTTGGAGAGTGAGCACATGAATGAAGGAGATTCCATGGATAGTTTTTTGAAAAAGATAAAATATTTGAAGGAGCAATTGATTTTTGTTAATGAAGTCTTGCTAGACAGCTCACTTGTGCAGACTGTTTTGAATGTCCTTCCAGATTCATATCATAGTTTTTCTTCTACTCTTCGATTGATGATGAAAGGAAATCAAAATGCCTTAACATTTGAGGAGTTAGTATTTGTTCTATTGCAGGAAGATTAGTCTAGGTAGGACAGGTCCATTATGCATGTTGCCAATCAAGCTTTCTTGGCTAGTAAGAAGGGCAAAGGTAAATGGAGCTCATCTACTAATAAGCAAAAATCTGCTAATTCTACACAATCAAAGAAGGATGAGGAAGATGAGAAGAAAAGGGAAAAGAAGAAATTGTTTTGCAAAAACTATAAAGCAAACGATCATATCATAAAGAGGTGTCCAAAACTGGGTACAAAAGAAACAAAGAAAAAAGAGGCTAGAATGGTTGTTGCAGAGGCCTCTACACCCAAATCAGAGTCTGCAAATCTTGTGCAGAATGATGAATGGGCATTTACTACTATTCGGAGTTAAGAACCATCTTCTCATGAATAGTGTATGTATATCATGGACTTAGATGTTTGGTACTTTGATAGTGGGGCAACCAAACATATTACCGTGGAGTGCAGTTTCTTCACTTCACTTGAGCCTCCCCCTATAGGGAATACTATCACATGCCCCAACAACTCCTCTTATCCTGTCATGGGATCTGG
This sequence comes from Ceratopteris richardii, assembly GCA_020310875.1. NCBI lineage: Eukaryota > Viridiplantae > Streptophyta > Polypodiopsida > Polypodiales > Pteridaceae > Ceratopteris > Ceratopteris richardii. The sequence continues at coordinate 5,788,287 of CM035416.1, forward strand.
TAAGATCATTTTGACTACTATTGATGGTAGTTCTTTTACATTGTTGGATTCTTTATTTGTGCCTGGGATCAAGAAAAATCTATTTTTAGTTTTAGCATTAGCCAAGATCTTCTTGGTTGTGAAATTTGTTGATGGTAGATGTACAGTTCATGATCTATCAAATGGTGATGTCGTTATTGCTTCTGGCATTTTATATTGTGGTCTGGACAAGCTCATAGATTATACAAAATCCGTTAATGATTTAGCATGTGCACTTCAAGATTCTTAGGCTATGTCAAATGCAAAGCTTTGGCATGCACACTTTGGCCACCTCAATTTTTCTAGTTTACCACACATGCAAAAATCTGAAATGGTATCCTATCCATCCAAACTTGAGGCACCTAGAAAACATGCCTAAAGGTTGTGTTGTGTGAAAAATGTAGCATTCATCCTTCTCAAAAGATGGTTTAGTACGAGCTACTAAAACATTGTAGCTTGTTCATAGTGATGTTTGTGGTTCTATGCAAACACCTTCTTTCGGGAACTACCTTTACTTCATGACTTTCATTGACAATTTTCCTAGGCATGCATGGTTATATCCATTGAAAGCAAAATTCAAAGTGTTTATGTGCTTCAAACAGTTCTTGATTTTGGTTGAAAATCTGTGAACATGTAAAGTAGGCACCCTCCATTTTGATCAAGGGGGGGAGGGGGGATATATATCTTCTAATTTTAATGCATTTCTCACTAAACATGGGATAAAAAATCAGTGGACAGTGCCATATATACCTCAAGAGAATGTGCTTGAGGCTATTATGTGTGCAACATATGTACTTAACAGGTGTCCCACTAAAGCATTGTAGCTTATCACACCATATGAGGCTTGGCATGATTGCAAGCCATTCCTTGGTCATCTGCATGTCTTTGGTTGTCTCGCACATGCACTAATGCCTAAACAACAATCAGGAAACTCGATGATAAAGTAGTGAAATGTGTTTTTTTTTTTGGTACAATTCTAAAAGCAAAGGCTATTGTTTGTGTCATCCACAGACTAAACACGTTTTGGTTAGCTGTGATGTTATTTTTGTGGAAGATGCAATTCAACCATTACTTCATGTACTAAGGAGACATTATTTAGCTCTAAAGATGTGTACAACACTTTACTGCCTTTTTTGTTATAGGTGGATAGTCTAGTGCTGGTCCGAACGAGGAAATTTCTCAATCATTGTAGATTCCACATGATGATGCAGATCCTTCCATTTTTATGAAGATTTACATGATGCACTTGTTGATGAGAGGTATGATATAGGGGGGGCAAAAACTATGCCTAAATGGTTCGTGAAGTCTTTGCGAGATAGAAAATTAGATACACCTTTATAGTATCATACTTGTTCAAGCTCTCATAGCACTATTTTTGCATCAGATTTCTATGCTATGGATACCTCTAGTTTTTATGATGAGAATGAGCCTCTTTTGTTTGATGAAGCATAAAATTTTGAAAATTGGATGGATTCTATGCAATCCAAATATGATGCTATTATGAAGATGGTACATGGTCTTTATTTGACTTGCCTCTTAGCAAGAAGGCACTTGGCACTAAGTGGGTATACAAGCTGAAGTGTAAGCCTGATGGAATAGTTGATACGTATAAGGCTAGGCTTGTTTCGAAAGGTTATGCTCAAGAAAGAGGCATTGATTTTGATGAGACATGTGCTCCTACATGACGAATGACTACTATTCGTAGCATTTGCACACTTGCAAATCATTATGGTTGGAATGTACCTCAGTTGTTAAAACTACATTTCTCAATGGTGACTTACATGAAGAAGCGTATCTTTTTAGCCGCGTGGTTTTGTCTAGAAAGGGCATAGAAACAAAGTGTGGAGGTTGAAAAAGGCATTATATGGTTTGAAACAAGTACCATGAGCTTGATATGAAAAGATACATGCCTACTTGATTGCACATGGTTTTGAGAACAATCCAATCGAGAGCCCCTTATATTTCAAACATGCAAATGATGTGCTTCTTATTGTTGTTGTCTATATGTTGATGGCATGCTGCTCAGTAGTCCTAATGAGAAGCATATTGTTGATATTAAGATTGATTTGCATGCCTCATTTGAGATGTTATATTTGGGGCATTTTCATCATTGTTTTGGCATTCAATTTATGCAAGTTGATGGTGGAATAGCTTTGTGTCAAACAAAATATATTGACAAATTATTGTAGCATTTTGGACTTGAAGACTGCAAACCTATTGCCAATCCTATGGAAACAGGTTTATGGTTGAGTCTTCATGATGTTGGAGATGTATTTGATGCTCTTCTCTATTAGTAGGTTGTTGGATGATTGATTTACTTATGCATTACTTACCCAGATATTTAGTTTGTTGTCTCACAAATGAGCAAGTTTATGCATTGCCCAGGTGTCAAGCATTGGTAGGAGGTTAAGTGCATCTTTTGCTATTTGAGTGGTATCCGACTACTTGGATTGTCACTACCACAAGATTTATATGATTTTTTTTTGATGTGGCCACTTCTAGTTGTGAGGTTGAGTATAGGGTAGCTCTCATAGTGACTATTGAGTGTGTCTGGTTGAGATGCCTTATGGCTGATTTGGATGTTATTCATCTTTATTGGCAGTCAGAGTGCATTGGCAGTTGCGAGGCATATACTCCATGCTCACACTAAGCACATTGAGATGCATGATCATCTTTTGCCACCATCATCTTTATTGTTCAACCACCATCATCTTTATTGACAATCAGAGTGCATTAGCAGTTGCGAGGAACCCTATGCTCCATGCTTGCACTAAGCACATTGAGATGCACTATCATCATCTCAGGGAGAGGTTCTCTACTCGAGAGATCAGTTTGGCATATGTTCCCCCACAGGAGAACGTTGCAGACCTTTTCAGAAAGGCTTTGCTTAGAGAGAAGTTTTTGAAAATCTTTGGGCTTGCTTCCTTTTGTGGATGGATACCACATAGGTTGACACTTCCTTATACATGAGGTCCAACTCCTTGTTCATTGCATCACTCTTAGGGGGGATTTGTTGGTATATTTTGATAGTGATCTATGTGAACACATTAGGATGGATGGGGCACATTATTCCATGTTTAGGAGGCTTTACCCTTGGCTTGTATGTATGCCTATAACCCTAATGGGTTACTTATATTTGTACATTCTCTTGGTAATACATTTAGTATTGTGTGTTGTGCTTCAAGATTCTTCTCCTTCCTTGTATTGTTTGTGTTTTTCTGTAGACCTCAAATTCCAACAAATTTGGATAGAGCTGAGTGGAGAATATTGGTGAATTTTAGTTAAATATGGATGAAGCTATTAAGGAAGTTCATGATGGTGAATAAGAGGAAGCTAGATTTGGTGTGTATTATATAAAGCCCAAGGAAGCATGGATTGGCTCACATATGTTATCAATGGGTTTCTGAATCAACACATATCAATTGCATTAACTATCATAACATTATAGTTATATCAATTATGTTAGGGCTATTAACCTCTGCATGTGAGCTACCAGGTCCACACCACATTAGTGAATGATTGTTGTGTGCTTGTTGTTTTTAGTTTTGATTGTAGTACTTCATTGAAGCTTTGCACAAAATTTTTACATGATTTTAAGCCATCATAGTGGAGTGACTTTCTATTCCATGTTGATTGTAAGGACATGAGCTTGATACTCTTGTTATACAAAAACAATTTTGTTTTATCTTTTGCCTATTTCAAATTTAGACTTAACGTATTGATCAGAGCAAGGAAGATTGATTTTTTTAGTTTCCTTTTTATGATCATGTTCTTCTTCACATAGCTTTAAGCTTTCATGCATAACTACTCTCTTCCATACTTGTATCCAAGATTTGACATTGATTTTGAAATGGATGTTGGGATGAATTCAGAAGATGAACCTACAATTTATAATGAAACTAAATATCACTCATGTGCAACATTATTTCATTTTTTTTACTTCCACATGAGAACAATATTGATTTGAACCTAATTAGCACTTTCTTGCTTACAAAAACAACACATTTTCCATTGAAAAAGGAACACAAGCCTTCGTATTTTTCATCGATTATTTGCTTGCAATGCATATGCACTCTAAGTACTCTATTTATAGGTCTTGATATTTCCAATAATGTTGCTCAATAAGAAACTTGATGGAATTCTCAAGAATAGCATAGAGTGGCAACCTATCATGGTTGGAAAAGACTCTACAAGGTGGTTGCAACCACAATGCTTGGAAAAATCATGCCAAATTATATACTTATAGATAGAAGTGAGAACAAAAACATTGAGTCCCAGGTATGTAGTCCACAACTATGATAGTAGTAAGTAAGTTTGTGGAAGAAGAAATCTATGTTTCCAATCCTTATGGGGATTTCCTAGAGATCAAAATCAAGAAGCACTAGTGTATGCTAAGACTTAAGCAGTAGAGAGATTTATTGTAGTTACTACTTAAAGCTTTATAGAGAAAAGAATATAAAAACAAGTATAATCTCTTGTTGCTACAAGTTGGTTAAGAAAAAACCAAAAATTATTGAATTACGAAAGTTTAAGGCACCTAGAACTACACTAGTCTTCTTCTAAAATTATCAATGAAAGAAAAATAGAGAATAATTGTTTCTACCATCAAAAGGCTTAGAGCTTCTAGGATAAGCAAGAGTCAATAAAAAATGTACAAGATTATAGAGATGTCATTTAAATTAAAAACATTTATTTATGGAAGCAACAAAAATTCAAGTAAAAGTAAATTTTAGAGATAATTCATTAACTTAAATATTTTTCTTTGAGGATTCCATAAAAAGATGATTTTTAGATAGATTGAGTGATGTGTTTGGATCTAAAGATAAGTATAATTGAAACACCTATGTTGAATATGAAGTATAGTGGTATAAGACACTAAATCTTCTTTAATTCACATAGGTTTAGGAAAGATGGTATGCAACATTGGAGCTTGAGATTGCGGGTATCATTTAGTATTGGAGTCATTCCAAAAAGGGACTAAAACTATCCGTGAAGTGAAATTGAATCCCAAAAGGATATGGCTCCTATAGGAGCCTTTGAGTGTCTCATAAACACCTTCGCTAGATTATCATTCACATTCTTGCATCATTTTGTAAGTTCATATGGAGATAGTCTATAGATTGGTCCAAAGGGTGGTTGTGCTCCCTCTTGAAGTTCTATGGCACAATCACAAGGTCTATGATCTGGGAGGACATCTGCATTCTTCTTTTCAAAAACATCTTGAAACTCTTTGTACTGTCTAGGTAGCTTCATTGGATCATCTTTCTTGAAATCTTGAGCTGGTATGGCATCTATCACATATGTTGGTTCGATCCTTACTACATGTAGGAATGATTTGGCTTCTTCTTATGTCTGGTTCTTCTAGACATCTTGATGAGTGAGTCTATTCTTTTCCCAATGGATTATGTTTCTTTGGTTAGGACAATGATAATAGGGGTTATCAGACTTGATATTGCATTGAAATGTATGTGAGAATCATGATCACCAAGGCTTACTCTTAATGGTGCAATTTCCTTGGTAATATTCCCAGATGCTGGAGGTCTTCCATCTACTACTTTAGCTTTTACTAGTCTCTTCTTCTAAAGTACTAGAATCTTTGTGTCTTTACCAATCCTTCATGGATAAGACATGAGGAGGCTCATGAGTTGGCTAAAGTTGTAAGGTAAAGGGTCTTCTTAGGCATGATGAACTTGAGAGCAAGAAGACATGTTTTTATGGGTGTTGCTGGAATTCTGAGACCCTTTTTATATAATAGTCAAGGTGTATGGTCTCCTTTACAACTGGACTTCCTCGTTTCCCTAATCTACATGGATGAGTGTGACTCTCAAGTTTGTTCTCTAGTTGGGACAATTAGTTGCAATATGGTGAGGATTTCCACAATAGATTCATAACTGATTATATCTTCTTCTGTGCTTTTCCTATGGGCTTAGAGGTTGGAATCTAGTTACCACTACGTGCATAGGTTCATGCATGGGCTCTTTTGTAGGAGTGGGCTAGAAAATTTTCTATTGGCAAAGTCTTCCTTCTACTTGTTTTTCTTGTTTCTTTTTGAAAAGATGTTATCATGTAGAATGACTTGGGTGATGTATTCATTCAATGCCTTAACCTCTAGCATTGTGAGTAGAAGGTCCTTCACATCATCTCTTAATCCCCATCTAAATTGGCATACAAAATAATCATCATGCCAAGTGAGATCGCATATCAAGTGTCCAAATTATCATGCATAGTTAGATGTAGGGAAATTACCTTTATGTAGCTTCTAAAATTTTGTTTCTGTCACTTGAATCATGTCTACATCTCAAATGTGGTGGTGGGATCCTAGTGAACCCCTCATAGCCATGAAGTACTACCATGTTCTTCTCCAAGATAGGGGTAGACCATGATAACTCTTTACCATGGAGGAGGTTTCCAATAAAATCCAACCTTGGATGCCTCATTAGGGTATCTATCAAGCTGCATATAGATGTAGAATTTAACTTGTAACAAGAATTCAAAAACCTCATATGATCACCATTAAAAAATTTTGGCATGAAAATCTTGGGTTTGTTCATGAAGGATGAACTAGGGTATGATTTCTTCAATGCTTCCTTGATTTTCATGAAGATACCCCTACATGCACAGGATGTCCCATCTCATCTTACATTTGTCGATGAATTAGGTCATCAACTTGTTGCTACAGATTCTTAACTAATGCACAATGCATTCAACTATGTTCTCCATGATGTCTAGTGTTGGATAGAAGCTAGACTTGCCAAAATATCCACGGAGCACTGGATAATGCCCTCTACTAGATTTGGCCAAGATTTTAGAAATATACTTTTGATTACAAGTTCACCGCATAGGGGGAAATAATACAAGAATATAGAATGATTACAAGAAGGCCAATACCCCCGATTGATAGATATGGATAATAGAAATAGACACTTATACAAGGAAACCATCTTGAGCCTTAGATTCCATGTGACTTCTATATCTCATGATTGGTTCAAAATTTAAAGGAAACCAATGCTTCCATTGCATCTGAAATGTGCAAAACCCTAAGATGAACTATCTACTTGCCTCATTTGGATATCCAAAGATCATGTTTCAAATTGATGATATCATCAATAACATCACCAATTCGTAATTGCCTTTCATGAACCGCCCTTGAAAACCCATATAAGGAGGGGTTGGCCACATTCATACTTAGTCTTGCCAATACCATTCTTCGGAGCTCAAGGAGTCGTGATCACCAAGTAATTACTTTCGAAGTTCCAGTTCCAGTTCTTGTCTTGTTCCTTGTTCTAGTCCTGAGTAGTCTGGTTCTTGGACATCTAGCTTTGTCCTCTTGTAATCTCATAGTACGAGATCTTGTCTAGTTATTTCTTATATCTATTTCATCTCCTTGAAGGGAGTTCTTGTAATCAAGAAGCCTTGCTTGATGCCCTAGTTAAAGAAACATAATCCAGACATTAAGTGGGAGAAGAATAAAATCATTGGTCAAGATATTGAGAAGAACCCCACATATGTTGGAGCCAAAGCCTTCATACATGCAGTAAGGAAACTTCAAGAGGGATCAAAACCACCCGTCGGACCAATTTATAGGCTATCCCTAGAGGAACTTACAGAATTACATAAGAATATTGACCAAAATCTAGCCAAGCGGTTTATCAAACACTCAAAGTCTCCTGTAGGAGCCCCTATCCTATTTGTAAAGAAGAAGGATGAGACTCTCCGAATATGGGTGGACTATCATGGGTTGAATAAAGTCACAATAAAGAACAGGTACCCTCTACCACTTATATCAGAGCTCTTTGAATGCCTCGAAAAAGCAAATTTCTTCACAAAAATTGTTTGGTTTATTTCGTGAAAAGCTTCTCACACTATTTACTGGGACACCCATTTACCTTTCATGTGGATCATGCGGGGTTTATCTTGTCCGCTAGCAACATTTAGGGGGCATATTAGCCAGTTGGGTGTTGTTGCTGCAAGAATTTGATTATGAGGTTTTACATCATCTGAGGTCAACACATGCTCTTGCTGATTTTCTATCTTGGCTTGATTCCAGTGAACTCCCCAGGGGTATTGATGATACCACTCTCGCTATCTATGCGACTGATTTGATTCTGGATGATTCCCATGTGCTACTTGTAGCACCATCGTACTATGATACCCTTATGATTTTTCTAACCAATGGATGTTCCCTGACTAATACTTCCACTTCTGCTCGTCGTAAACTGGCCATGTATAGTCAACAATTTCGGATAATTGTGGGACAGTTGTATTATATGGATCTATCTGGTGCGCTTTTACATTGTATTCCACCACATGAAGTTTCTTTAGTCATTGCAATGGCTCACTCTGCTCTGTCTGGTGGCCATTTTTTGGTAGATCTTACATATCAGAAAATTCAGCACAGTGGATTATGGTGGCCTACTATGCATTGTGACATTGCTACTCATGTCTAATAGTGTGATGCTTGCCAACCTACTTGGACTACTTCGTACTGTGAAGTAATCATGCTTTTAATCCTTTCTATGTGATACCTTGAGATTTACATAAACTTGCAAAGTGTACCCATATATCACTATCTGGATTAGAACATCTTACCCTCCTCTTTGAAATGAAACAAGAAAAACAAGTAGAGGGAAGACTTCATCAATGGAAACCCTTCCACCCTATTCCTAGAGAAGACTATATGCCTGAACCCATGCAGATAGAGGTAACTAGCTTCCAACCTCTAACTCCACAAAAAAAGTAGAGAAGGAGATATGACAATACATACATCTATTGTGGAAACCCTAGACATATTACAGTTAATTGTACCAGCAAGAGAACAAACTCTAGAGCCATGCTAACCCTTGTAGAGTAGGGAAACAAGGAAGTCGCATTGTAAAGAAGACCATATAACACGAGAATTATTCCAAGTGACTTTGAAGGAGTTTACACACTTACTCATCCTATTGTGGGGAGAAAGCAACATTACACATTACATAGTAAGTTTTGCGTATATTTTTTTATTTGGTCTTAAATACCACGTGTACATCTTATTGACTAGACCATAGTATATTCTTTTTGCACATGGAGCATATTTTATGAATTGATATGGATCACTTGACATTTTTAGTACACAAGGAATAGATAATTCACAATACAGGGCTAGAGGTGTTTACTTTAAAAACAGCTATCATGGGGGTGGTCTACTACAATCAAACTATTTAGAAGAAATGTTCAACTGGTTTTTTCATACGACATTCGCTAGAAAATATGCGATGGAACGAGCATGTGAGTCATGAATAGCAAAGATTTCAAGAAAGATACGACATGATATTGCAAGAAAGAAGTGGTTGTCATCATCAAGATTGCTATATCATGCCCAATGGCATGCACAAAGATTCTACGAGGGTTCTGCTTGGAAATAGTTTCCCTATTCTCAAAATGCATTATTTCTAATCAAAAATTTTTTCAAGGTTTTTACAACTCCTTTCTCTTCAAATAAATTTTCAATGATTTTTTGAATATTCTTTTAATGTTTTAAAACTAATTTTTATCCATTTAAATGTGAAGAGGAAAAATCTTAAGTGAAAGGATATAAATAAAGGTGTTCTTCTTAATTTTACCACTTTACATCCTAAGAGAATGGCATGAACAAAGTAGATTGCTAGAAAGGATCGTGCCATCTACCCTAGCCATGTGCAAGGTACTCATTGCCCAACATGGATGACATCCCACAAGAAGCGGCAAACCACAAGCCACTCTTCTAGATGAAACTTGGGTGCAGGGACACACTTTGGGAGCATTCCATCATGGGGGAATGAAGCTTCAGAACAAGAGAGAGATGTTGCACAAGAAATGCAATCTTCCCCTTCTATATATGATGATGAGCCTCCACATAAGACATCATTCAAGGCAAGGCCCAAACAACAAGGATGGAGAAAAGTTGTATTGGAGACAACGTCACATTTAGAGAGTTCCTTGGATGAATAAAGTGTTAATGAGCCACCATGGAACCATGATCATATCTCGGTGAACCATCAAGTAACACAAGGAGGTAAGACACTCCCCAAAAGACAAGGACAAAGACCAACTGATGAAGAAAGAGAGAAAAGTTGGGTAGAGTAGTTGAATGATGAGGCAAGATCATATAGGCATGCTCCAAGAAGAAAGAAGAAGTATCAACCACATCGTAGACCACAACCCAACATCCCTCCAAATTTAAGAGCATCACAAATGTGCAAAAATCAAACCCAGAGCCTTTGTAGAGATTCGGCATTATCAAAAGTCTGTGGAGCTTCTTATTCCATGAAGGCCATTTGCAAGAGTTGTGAAGGAAGACATCCTTTGCTATTGTGCTTGACTTTGTATTCAAGGGATAGACATTGAGGCCCTCCAAGAAGCTAGAGGCATATCTAATCTCAATGTTGGAGGACTCTAACTTGTGTGTTATCTGTGCAAAGAGAGTGGCAATACATCCTAAAGATATGCAGCTAGCTTGAAGGATTAGGGGGAATAACCCTTAACATTTGTAAACTCTCTTGTTTAGAGATCTTTTTGTATATCTCAAATGATCAATATAATCTTGTTCTTATTATATTTGCGCTCTGAAGTGTTTCTCTCTTAGTGTACATGTTTTGAAGTCTATTTCTCCTGAGTATCTAAAAGTGTCTTTGAAGTCATCACACATGAGTATCTTAGTCTTCCACAAATTTTATCAAGTTAAGAAAATATTTCATGTACATGGGGTGTTTATTTTGTTATTAGAGTGCTTGCAATGGTCTTAGACTGCAAAAAAAGGCCTGCCATAGAAATGCGAGATTAGGCCCTGCAAAATTTTTGCAAGGCCCAATCTCTTTTTTCTGTGATAGACCTTTTTTATGCTATTGTAGGTCATTAAACCATATGGAATGCACATTCGAGCATATGGTATGCCTTATCTAAGGTGTAATTCATGCAAACCCTTTTTCCAATAGAGCAATAAGCTTGACACACACTTACATGTACTTATAAATTGATGCATGTTTATATGCATCCAAAGGAGTCTCTATATTCTCTAATCATTGCACATCAGAAGAGTCTTCCACATTGTTCCCCACGTTTAGTTCATAATTTGTGTATATAGACTTTCAATATTGTGACCATTGTGCTTGCAATGGCCTATGAATGAAAAAAAAGGCCTGCCATAGAAACGCGGGGATGGGCCCTGCAAAAGTTTTGCAGAGCCCATCTTCTCCTTTCTATGGAAGGCCTTTTTTTGCATTCCTGGGCCATTGCAAGCATCTTAGGCAACATCATCTTATTAAAGGAAACACTGAAAAAATATTGATTTAATATTGAAAAACATATGAAGTTGTCAAAAACATAAAGACATTATAGACAATTGAATGCACATGGGAATTGAGAAAAGAATAATTGGTATTATAAATTTTTACAATTGGATCTTGGCCTTGAGCCTCTCCACTACATTCTTTCTTCTTGAAATGATAGTCAAAATTGGTAAGTCAAAACTAATTGGGATATTAAATGGGGGTCTGTCAATCCAAGATCCAAAGCTATTCCTATTCAACCTAATATTTTTCCTCTAAAGTTAACTCCTAGGGTAGTAAGGGCAAAGAACGTCCTAACCAAAATTACACAGTTGGTCCCTTGCATTATTGAAGATATGCACAAAAGTTTGCTCAAGGCCTTCAGACACCAAGTCATGAAGTGTCCTTGAGGGGAAAAGTCCTTGTGTATTATTACAAAATATTCATTTGGCAATTTTCCAATGTAGTTTTCCAAGGAATAGCCACAGCCATGGGCATCCCGGTCACTGAAGTATTTCGATGGCGATCCACCATAGTGCGCTCTCCTTCTTGAGAGCTCCATGACAATATCCTCGGAGTAAAAAATTGAGCTCCTAGGGCTACACACGGTACTCCACACACAGGCTACATAATACGTAGAAAAAACATAGTACATAAGGAGCATGAAGATAGACTTCTTAGGTGTTACAAATGCAATCAAACTTACAGTCTGTGGCTTACCAAGACACCATATGTTTTATTAAAGAATATATACAAAGAAGTGTCTGGTGGTCATTTGGTCTTTCACATGGACACTAACTGTAACAATCTCCTACTAAAGGCCAATATGGCCAAAGTAACTATGGGAGAAAAATAAAGAATGATAAAGAATACCTGAGTGTAAGTATACAAATTATACCTCCCACCTGATGGGCATGTTACAGAGTATACAAGTAACTGTGTAAGATCATGAACCAAGTAACCCCCATCAAGTGATAATAGTGTGGAAAGTTATTATGTGGTAGAGCTTTAGTCAAAGCATCTGCAACATTATCTCGAGTGTGAACCTTCTCAAGAATAATGTGCTTAGTGGCTAAGCAACCTCTAATGAAGTGATACCTCACCTCAGTGTGCTTGGTCTTTGCATGATAGACCGGATTCTTAGCCAAAGCAATGGCACTTTGACTATCATTGAGCAAATTAGGTAGACATTGAGGTAAACTCATATCACAAGCAAGATGACAAAGCCACAATGCTTCGTTACATGCCTCGCTTGCTCCAACATACTCTACATCTGTGGTGGAAACAACTTACATTCTTGAAGAAGATATCTCCAAGAGATAGCTGCTCCAGCAAAATGAAAAATGTATCCTCATGTAGACTTACGATTGTGTATACAACTAGCATACTCAGCATCTATGTAACCAATAATGGATGCTTTCCCTTGTCGAGCTTAGACATATATCTGCTCACAACTTCCACTGTAAATGTAATGTCTGGTCTCCTAGCTACCATAGCATATTTGAGACTACCAATAGCAGACTGATAGGGAATTTTGGTCATGAATTCCTTTTCCTCATCTAATCTGGGGCAATCATCCTTGCTCAATTTCACATATGTGGATAAAGGTGTACTCAATGACTTTCCACCCTCCATATTGAACATGTGAAGTACTTTGGATATGTAGTCACTTTGAGACAAGTATATGCATCTTTTACTTCTATCACGAGTGACGCACATCCCAAGAATATGTTTGGCATCCCCAATCCTTCACATCAAATGTCTCACTCAACTTCTTTTTTAGGATTCCCAACAATCAACATATCATTGACATAAAATCTCAAGCATATCAAGCCGCCATCTGAGCATCTCTTTGTGTAGAGACAATGATCCTCATTGCCTCAAGAATAGCCTTGAGACTTCATAAAAGCATAAAACTTTTGGTACCATTGCCTAGGGGTCTATTTAAGTCCATACAAGCTCTTCCTGATCTTACAAACTATTCTTTCCTTGCCAGGGACTACATAACCCTCTGGTTGTTCCATATAGATCTCATCTATAAGATCTCCATGCAAGAAAGAAGTTTTCACATCCATTTGGACCAGCTCTAAGTCCTCCATTGCAATGAATCCAAGCAACATGCACAGGGTATTCATCTTGATCACAGGAGAGAAGATTTCCTCGACTCAACACCATGTTGTTGCTTAAAACCCTTTGCAACAAGTCATGCTTTATACTTTGGTATGTGATGTGAATTTCAACTTACATACCCATTTACATGGTAAATCTTTCCTACCCTTTGGCAAAGGTACTAAATCCCAAGTACCATTCTTGTGAATAGAACCCAAGTCACTCTTCATGGTACCCTCTTACTTGACATGATCCTCTGTCTACATAGCCTCTTTGTAGCAAGAATTCACTGGCATATGGATATCTTTCAAGTGGATGTGAGACATGTGCAGAGCATCTCAGTGGTTGCTGAATAGGAGCATGTGTAGACTAATCTTATCGGACATTCTCTTGAACGTCCCTATGTGCAGCTTTCTATGCATGCTAACTAGAGGACTAATATCATCATACACCACTCTTCTCACTTCAACCTCCTTAATGGGTTGTTTATGCATCTTAGACTCATTGAAAATGACATCACTACTTCTAATCACTAATAGTGTTTCAAAATCCCATAAGCAATATCCACATTGTCCTTCTCGACCATATCCAAGAAAAATGCATTTCTTTGACTTATGGTCCAAATTTTGTCTAAGATTCTTGGGTATATGAACATATGCTTCACAACCAAAAACTTGAAGATGATCATAATATGGTGGCTTCCCTGTCCATAACTCTTGTGCCACTTTCAGACCTTTGGCAATACTAGGTGAAAGGTTAACCACATGAGTGCAATCAATATTGCTCTTGCCCAAAAGCCTTGTGAGAGGTTTGCATGATGCAACATTCAAACTACTCTATCTTGAATAGTTCTATTCATCCTTTCAGCTACACCTTTCTATATTGGGGTATAAGGAGACACAGGTGATGACACATCACACCCTATCAAGCATACAGGAAACATAGTATTTTCTATGGAGGACGGGAAGATAAAACATCTTGCTAATGTGTTGCATGTTCCAAATATAACAAAGAATATGGTTTCTATTGGACAAATGGTTGACCATGTATTACAAGCTAGGTTCAATGTTGATGGATTGTTTGTAGAAGAGTACAAACAAGATGGAAGATTTATTTCCAAAGGAAACAAAGTGGGTAGGATGTTCACCTTAAATGTGAAAATTCTTGAAATGAAATGTAGCCATGTTTGCAAAAGTTGCACGAGTTATTTCTGATATAGAGATCTCACACAAATGAATTGGACACGTAAACTTGTAAAGGCTGAAATTGATGTAGTCAAAGGAGATTGTCAATGGACTACCAAATTTCAAGGTTGCAAAGATGCAAAAGGTATGTGCAGCTTGTCAATTTGGTAAACAGTCAAGAGCATCATTTCCGCATGTTTTATGTTACTTTCATTGATGACCATACACAAAAAGTATGGGTATATTTCATGAAAGAGAAGAGTGACATGTTCACTCACTTCCAAAATTTTAAGGCTATGGTGGAAAAGCGGATAGGAAAGTATATTTAAACATTAAGATCTGATGGAGGAGGTGAATATATGTCAAATGAGTTTGGCAACTTTCTAAAAATTCATGGAATTTGACATCAGTTTTCATGCAGGTAGAGACCACAACAGAATGACATTGCTGAACACAAAAATAGACATATTGCAGAAATAGCAAGAGCCTTGATCGCTAAGAATAATATGCCTCATTGTTATTGGGCAAAAGCTATGCACACTGCTATATACATCATGAATACAACTCCAACCATTGTTGTACATCAAGTTACACTTGAAGAGAATTTCACATGTAAAAAGCCAAACTTATTGCATATGAAAGCTTTTGGTTGTATTGCATATGTACATGTTCCAGATGAGTTGAGGAGGAAGCTTGATCCAAAAACAAAAAATGTATCTTCATTGGACACTCCCTTGAGCAAAAGGGATATAAATGCTATAACCCACTCACACGATAGGTGAAAGTAAGTAGAGATGTGGTGTTTCATAAAATCTCAAGCTTCTATGCAGATGCCAAAGATGGACTTAATCTTGAACCAAAGGACAAAGAAAATTCTGAAAAATCAAGTGCAAAATCTCAAGTTTTGAGTGGACCAGATGCATCACCGAGCAATAGTTCCAACTCAAATCCATGGAGTGCAAGATTGCATGGAAATTTTAGTTCAACAATTCATCAAATACATCCAAGAAAGGTAAAGAAAAGCTTTTTTCTAGTAGTAAACAATCTATAGGTTTTGAAGACATTGATGGAGATTCAAGCGGTTCAGAGGTAATAAAAGATGTTGAACCCTCTTGTTTTGAAGATGCAATTGGAAATGTTGATTGGAAAAAAATCTATGGATGAGGAGATGGTTGCACTTTATGGAAACAATACATGGAAGCTAGTTCCATTGCCACAAGGAAACAAAACCGTAGGCTACAAGTGGCTTTAAAAGGTAAAGCACAATGTTGATGGTAACATAAGTAGGTACAAAGCACAGTTGGTAGTAAAAGGATATGCAGAGACTTATGGCATTGATTATGAGAAAATGTTCAGCCCTATAGCTAACATGTCTATTGTGAGAACACTTGTTGCATTAGCTACAACAAAAGGATGGACTTTGCATCAGATGGATGTGAATAATGCTTTCCTACATGGTGAGTTATAGGAAGAACTATACATGGACCAGCCACAAGGATAAAAAGATTCAAAGCATTGAGAATATGTTTGCAGGTTGCAAAAGGCTTTGTATGGACTTAAGCAAACCCCTTGTGCTTGGCATGCTAGGATTTCTGATTGCTTAACCACCATTCGATTTTCTACGTGTGATGCAGATCATTCATTATATGCTAAGGAAGGGTGATGATGGCATCATGATTGTGGTTATTTATGTTGATGACTTGATTGTAGGAGGTGACAATGAAGCAAGCATTAAAGAGGTAAAACAACTCCTTATGTAGTAATTTGGCATGAAAGATCTTGGCATGCTGCACTATTTCTTGGGCATTGAGTTTATCCATACAGAAACAGGTATATGGATGTCACAAAGGCAATATGCCTTGAGTATGTTGCAAAAGTATAAAGTATGGTATGGCTGATTGTAAGCCGATTTCTATGCCATTAGATAAAAATTTGAAGTTGGATACTACATCAAGTGAAGCATTGGAAAATGCTACTATGTACATGAAAATTCTCAGAAGTTTGATATATCTCACAATTACAAGGCCCGATCTAAGCTACATTGTTGGACTTGAAAGTCAATTTGTACAAGTTCCCACTAAGCCACATTTGGATGCTCTGAGGTGCACCTCATATATAAATGTATCCATTCTTAGTCGCAAGTATGTAACACTGATTTGAGGGAGATTGAGCCACATTGTTGGGCTCATATGATGGAAAGTGTTAATCTCCAAAAGAACAAGTTATCCTTGATGTTAGAGCACCTCTATATCGAGAAAAAATAAAAAACTCAACCAATTTTGGAAGACCAATACCAGATTACCATAATTTTAAACCATCTGTGAACAAACTCAACATAAAGAAAGTTTGCTTCACTTATACCACTCATAGACTGATCAAATGTGTAAAATTTCCAATGAAACTTTGTATAGGTGTTGTCTAGTGTTTGTGCATCTTCTCCAATTTAAACATTCTCAAAAGCTTTAGTAAATCTTGGGATTTACTCCAAACAATTCACCTATGTCTAAAACTGTACTTCTGTAAAGTCCACTTTGACATCTGCAACTTCTAATGCATAGTTCTCTTAAACTAGAACCTGTTTATTCAAATGCTTTTAGCTATAGGTAGCTTACCTTCCAACTTAAAGAATGAGTACTGCTTGCTGAAAACTTTACACTATGGAAGGAGAACTCACCAAAACATTATCATCGAATTTGCACATGCTGCAGTCTTCTCTTCTTCACATATACACATGTAAATGTTCCTACTCTCAATTCTCTCAACCTAATCACAATTAGAATGTGAAAATTTATACAAATGTTTCTCAATTTTAGACTTAGGCTTGTACATAAGCATTTCACAAAAGAATAAACACACAAGGAGCACTAAGCAAAAGATCCGGTGCAATTTTTCTTCTATTCAAGAAAACATTACATCTGGTTGATGAAACATATTCTCTTCACTTCTAAAGTATCTAATGACTTCCAAAACTTATCATTCATCATCTCTCCCTTATTCCGCAACTTTCTACTTGTATATATAGACATATATGTACAAGTTCTTAAACATAACAAAGGTATAAGTGAGTTAATTACAAGTCTAGTGTACATGTATATACAAGACTTCATTCTCTAATCATGCACTATTTTCAAGCTTCATATATCGGTATTTGCTTCATCCTTTGACTTCAAACCTTTGTCCAAAAACATCAATTGATGGTTGTCTTGCACCAATAGCTCCCCCTCAATCATCAATTGTGATTTTCTCCATCTTCTTTATACATGCCATGTCTTAATCTTTGTAGCTTTGGTCCATCCAAGCTTTTGGTTAACATGTCTACAATCTGATCTTTTGTTGAAGTATGTATGACTTCAATCTCTTTATCAATCACCTTCTCTCTTAGAAAGTGATATTGGATCTCAATATGTTTAGTCTTGGCATGGTGGGTGTACTCTGAATGATGTTAAATCTCCTCATGTGAGTCTTCAACCATATGACCTCTTTTGCAACTTCAACCATCCCTTTATACTCTGCACCTGTGGATGACAAAGCAACTCTATGTTGCTTCTTAGAACACCAAGAAATTAGCTTATCTCCCACATAACATAAGTACCCATAGGTTGATCTCCTATCATAGGGATTACCTGCCCAATCTATATCACTATATATCTTGATGTTTGTATCTGATGTGAAACCATAATACAAACCTTCTTTTAGTGTACCCTTAATGTATCTTAACACCCTTTGTCCTGCAACCCAATGTTGTTTCCTAGGAAAATGCATGAATTGTGACAACACTCCAACTAGATATGATAAATCAGGTGTAATAAAGTAAGTCTATGGTCTAGGGATCCGACTGCTTCAGATAGATCTGAATTCGGATACCGTTTGGTCACTCATCTGTAGGACCAAAGATCTCAAGAATAGACTCAAGCATAAGTTCATGTGCTCTCTTAAACAAGTGATCCACTTAGCCTAGTGGTTAAGTCTCAAGGTTGTGAAGGAGGAGGTCTTAGGTTCAACCCCATGAGGAGCATGGGGAGAGAGTTTTGCCCAAAGAGCTCTAGAGCCTTCTAACTCAAGTTAAGGTGAATTAACTTGAGTTCAGTGGACTTAACTCGAGAGGCGAGTACACCAACCACTAGTGGGCTCTAGTGGAAGGTAGTAAAGCAGTGGTCAAGATTACTCCAGCCACTAGTAGACTCTAGTGGAAGATATAAAAGGAGTGGAGGAGATTGCACATGCACTTGTGGACTCTACTTACATTTGTGGTCCTCATTGATTCGAGTAGCTATATATACAGGCATAAGGTTGGGAGGAGAGTCATCTCTCTAGCATGTGGTGGTCTTAATTTCTTAGGTTTTTGCATTCGTATCAGAGCTCCAGGCAAGCTCCCATGGTGACCTTTATGGTCCATCATCTTCTTCATTACCTTCCATGGAAACCTTAAGTTTTTGTTTTTCTCCTTTATGAGAGAATATTCTTATCACTCCATTTAAGCTTAGTTCATATAGTGATGCATGAATAATTCTCCCAAGAATCTTTCGTTGCATGCATTTGCCTCGGTCTGCATCGGTCTCTCGCTTTCAAAGAGAAGCAAAAGAATATCTAACTACAGAATGACGTGAGACCGGGCTTGAACCCATGATTGATCCTTGTATATGGTATCGTTATAACCATGAGGGCATCGAGGAACCTCGTATTGCCACTCAGCACGACCTAATTTTATCTGATAGAGAGCCTCAACTTGGACGTCAGTCGTGAGATATGACTTTTGAAATCATAGAGCGGTGCTCTAATCGATGGAACAAAGCTCATCGAGGAAGACCAAATCTGGCGATGTTGGCAGTTCTACGTTGTCCACAAGCGATGCAGCTCCAAACTTTGATCAGTAAAATTGTGCAAGAGTTGATTCTAAGATGTGTACCATCTAAGAATCGAACATGAGACCTCATTTCTGCGAACATTGGACTGTGACACGGAAACACCACGAGCCGGATTTGAGCCCTATACCTTATCACTACAGCCCACGTTCTGCATGCGCCCTATAGTCCTTCATACATGAATGACCTTTGATGTTTTATAAATTTGAATGAGTATGAGCCCCTTCTATGACAGAAGGCCACATGCAGCTAAGGCTTTTGCTTGACTGCCATCTGACCACCATCTGGGCCACCAGTAGCACCCATGACCAACCACGAATGACCACAATGTGGACATGGGAGAGATGCCCATGGTGTTATGTGGCAGCTTGCAAAGCCAGGTGGCTAAGATCTATAGCTCGTTGCTTCATTTTAAACTAAGCCAAGTGAAGCCGATAGCTCCTCATCCATTTGGACTCTAAAGAGCTTTGCCCATTAATCTCTTTTTCAAGCTTAATTCAAGAGAAGCATCATCCACATATCATCCAAAGGCAAAAGATGGGCAAAGACAAGCATAGTCCAAGGAAAGCATCATTTCTTCAAGAAGAGGATATGATGAAGCAAGGAAGATAGATCAAAGGGTTCAGCTCTTGATATTCAACCAGGAATGAAGATGCTTCTTCTTTAGGATCAATGGAAGGAAATAGCTTAATTGGGAGATAAGTATTTTCCAGGTTAATGATTGGTTTCAATATTCTTTTTTTGTTCTCTACTATCATGTAGGATGCATTTTTATCATTGAGGTATGGTAGTAAACTTCATTCTTGATAATCTTGATGGAAATTATTGAAACCTACATGAAAGAGCATAAACCTATTGAAACACTCATTAAGCACAAGCATGCATATACGAAAGAATGTTTTCATGCACAATTTATGTTTTCTTCTTGCTCGCAAAAGGAATAGGATGCACTCAAGTCTGTGCACATGTATATTTATAACTTTTTGTAAGGTAGAAGATAGATTGTTTGTGCATGGATGATTAGACATGGATGATTGGATGCACACATGTCATGACCTAGTATGGATCTCTAATCGTTGAAGAATAATGTTCTCCCAAGTAGTGAGAAGGAAATTCTTCGAACTCTTTGACAACAAGTAGTTCCCATGAAGTCCCAACCACCAAAAGTGGTACTTAAAGTCCAATGGTTGATATCACCCAGAAGTGTATCAAAGATTCTTAGCTTTAGAATCTGAAAGGCATTAGTATATGCTTGGACTTGAGTAGGGGAAAGATCTCTAAAAGCCCATGGGTAAGCAAAGAAGCTTTTGATAGTTCAAGAGATCTTAAGACAAAGTCTTTATTATTATCGCATGATCAACAAGACGATCAATCTTGGCCATGGTTGTCCAAGAATTTGCGATTGGAACTACTGTGAAGTTTGCCCAAGTATTGGCAACCAAAGTAGTAAGCTGTATGTGAATATAAAATAGGGTGGTATGGGACGCCAGATTTTATACTCAGATTGATGTAGGAAAGATGGCATGGGACATCGGACCGTGCGATGATAATTATCTTTTAGTCTCAAAATGGATTTTGAAGTTACATCTGATCCTCAAGGGAATTAAGGACTTCAAAGGAGAAGTTTGAATTCAAGGAGGATAAAAGTATGATCTCAAGGTACTTCAAGATCAAGTATGTATGAAGATATGAAGTAAGTAACTTCCAAGATCTTCTTGAAACACTTCAAGCTAAAGTGTTTATGATTCGGAAATTTTTGATAAATTTCTGAAAGAGTAAGACTTTGACTTTGAACTAAATCTTTCAACTAAGGAATAGGCTGACTAAATCAAGCTGCAAGTTCCTAGTGTAATTTGGTGAATTCAATCCTTTGACTCAAAGCAATGCACAAAAATTGCATTCCTGGTAAGGAGTCATAAAGATTGAATACAAGCATAAAGTTAGTCTTAAGTGAAGCATTGTTTGAGTAAAAACTCATCACTAGAACTTAAGTGGGTCGACACACTGATGTTGGACACCACACTAGTATCTTGTGGTTGGATGAGGTTTTAGATTTTCTTGGAATCTTTTTGAGAATCAAAATATTTCTCTTAAAGATAGAACAAAAATGCTTCAATACCTTATTGAAACCGATCATTCAGAAGCTAAAGTCCTGAGTCATCACGTACTTGACCCATAGCACGTTTAGATCTAAGTTTGAATTAGTTATATAGAGTTTTAGTTATTTCCTTCCGCTTTCTAAATCTTTTGGAATTGACTCACATATGGTATCTAATTTCTTTTGCAAAGGTCTAGGGTTAGCAGATTGGAACTAGATAACTAAACTAAACATTGTAGATAGATATTCAGTACAAGAACTAATTCAATCTTCAAAAGATGAAAAGTCCAAGATTGACTTGATCATTTGGGTTTTCTTCTAGTTACTAGCATATCTCTTATGACTTTCTAGAGTTCAATACACTCTAGAACACTGAAGTTAGGAATTGCTCATCAGAATGACAATTCCCAAGAACTTTCGGCTAAAGTCTTTCAGAAAAGTATTCTAAGTTGGATAATTTTCATTTTGAATTTAACTTGGTCAAGATATAGTAAGGTTTATCCAAAGTAAATGCAAAACTTTCTCCTGCAATTTTCATGGGATTTTGAAGCCTAATAGGACGGAGTAGTCCTCAAGTCAGGTGAAGAAATCAAGAAACTGTTGGTTGGGAGTTAACCATTGTACAAACATCCAAGCCAGATGTTTGGATCAACCAAGCTTTAAGTGTTCCAAATCAAATTCAAGTGAATTAAGAATCCTCAAAGTCTTCATTGGGATACAAATCCCACCCTAGTTACTAAAGTCCATGCACTAGTCATGCCCAGAAATGGACTAGTAATTGGAATCCATTTATTTCATATGTTTGTGCCTAGATCGCACGTCGAGACACAATGAAGTGGCTAGGGATGTTTTTAGATCCACCCTTATTATTCATTCACTACTTTGTACTTTGACTAGTTTATCAAAGTGCAATGCCAGATGGTGTTTTGAATCATTTGGGCAGGGATCCCACCATAGAGATGAGACATGTTCTTCTAGTTTTAGAACATGACCATGTTCTTTCGGTTTAAGAACATGAGGCTTGGGGGTTGCCTACGGATACTATATATAGCTTTATTTTCAAGGACAAAGATCTTTTCAAAGGGGGGAAGAATGTAATAAAGTAAGTCTATGGTCTAGGGATTCGATTGCTTCAAACAGATGTGAAATCAGATACCATTTGGTCACTCGTCTGTAGGACCAAAGATCTCAAGAATAGACTCAAGCATAAGTCCATGTGCTCTCTTAAACAAGTGATCCACTTAGCCTGATGGTTAAGTCTCAAGGTTGTGAAGGAGGAGGTCTTGGGTTCAACCCCCATGGGGAGCATGGGGAGCGAGTTTTGCCCAAAGAGATCTAGAGCCTTCTAACTCAAGTTAAGGTGAGTTAACTTGAGTTCAGTGGACTTAACTCGAGAGGCGAGTACACCAACCACTAGTGGACTCTAGTGGAAGGTAGTAAGGCAGTGGTCGAGATCACTCCAACCACTAGTAGACTCTAGTGGAAGATATGAAAGGAGTGGAGGAGATTGCACATGCACTTGTGGACTCTAGTTACATTTGTGGTGCTCGTTGATTCGAGCAGCTATATATACAGGCATAAGGTTGGGAGGAGAGTCATCTCTTTAGCATGTGGTGGTCGTAATTTCTTAGGTTGTTGCATCAGGCCTAGTTAATGTATCATAGATTAAACTACCAACCAGACTTTGATATAGCCTCATGTCCTTGAATTCTTCTCCTCCATATCTACTCAATTTATGATTCACCTCCATTGGAGTAGGTGCTACCTTGCAATCTTCCATTTTAAACTTGATTAGCAAGTTCTTCAAATACCTTTCTTGAGTTACATATACTCCATGTTGGGTACATCAAATCTCCATGCCCAAGAAATATGACAAATCTTTCAAGTCACTGATCTTGAATTCTTTCTCCATTTGCTTCTTAAGACCTTGTATGCCCTTCTCATCTGTACCTATAAGAATTATGTCATCAACATATATGCACATGTAAATGAAACCATCATCACTTGCTTTAACAAGCAAGCTACTATCTGCTTTAGACACTTGGAAACCAAGCTCCTTCAAGAACTTCACAAGTCTATAATTCCATGCCCTTGGGGCCTACTTCAAACCATACAAAGCTCTCTTGAGCTTACATACATATTCTGGGTACCTTTTATCTTTGAAACCTTCTAGTTGCTCCATGAAAACATCATCTGAAATGTAACCATTTAGAAAAGCATTCTTTACATCTAATTGACATATCTTCCAACCTTTACATGGAGCAATAGCTATGAGAGTCCTTATAGTTGTCATCTTTTCCATAGGACTATAAGTCTTATCATAATCTATACCATATGTCTGAGCATACCTTTTCACAAGTCTAGCTTTATATCTAGACACACTTCCATCTGCATTCCTGTAGACCCATTTGCATCCAATGATCTTCGGTTTGGGAACCAAATCCCATGTCTCATTCTCCATTAATGCATCATACTCTCCCTGCATAGATTTCTTCCATTTTTCCTTACCGTTTGCTTCTTCATATGTAGAAGGGTCTTCCTCTGCTTTTAGCATGTAGGTTTCCATTTATTCCCCTTCTGAGTTCTCCACTTCTTGAAGTTTCTGGTTCATCACATTCTGGATCAAACCTTGGCATTTCTTCAACTTCAACTTGTGCTTCATTGTTCTCTTCTTCATCAAATATTTGAACCTTTGATTTACCTTTCTTCTGATTCAAAGTTTCTTCCGATCTTTTGCTCAGTCCTCCTTCTGTGTTTATCTTTTTGTGAAATGCCTTTGTACAAAAATTATGGTAATATGGTATTGGTCTTCCAAAATGGGTTGAGGTTTTGAGTTGTTCTTGATATAGAGGTTCTCCAACATCAATGATAACTTGTTCTCCATCAGTGGTATCAAAGAAAGAATCATCAAAATTGAAGAAAGGAGGATCCTAACTATTGGAAGTTATACAAAAATCAACCTTTGAAGATTTAAAAGGTTAAAGTTTGAAGTGAAAGCTAGAGAAGGAAGCGTGAAGCTATCAAGAAGATCAAAAGGAACTACATTCAAAGTAAAGGTACACTTATTCCTCACAAAGCTTGAAGAATTTAATACACAGGTGAAGAAAAGATGGGAGATTCTCTTCAGATAGAGAAATTGGATAGAAAAAACTAACTTGCTTGGTCAATTATTGGCATAATAATGAGAATGGTGGAGGATATAATCAGAACTTTAATTCAAGAGGAAGAGGTAATAGAAATCAGAGAGGTAATTTCAGAGGTAGAGGTAGTAGAGGTTTCTTTGGAAGAAATGTAGGTAGAGGCTTTCAAAGTCAATCCTACAATAATACCTACTAAAACTATGCTTCAGATCAGAAGGAGGATTCAACCTTAGTTATGATTGCAACTTGTGAAAGAAAAAGTGAAGATCAAAGAGTCTCCTACATAGACTCAGGGTGTAGCAATCACCTGAGTGGCAACATTACTTTGATGACTGATTTGGAGAATAAAGTAAATAATCATGTGGTTCAAATAGGTGATAACACAAAGCATAATGTGAAGTCCATTGGATTAGTAAAGGCCAAGGATGGAAGTACTCTTTTGAGTAAGGTTTTGTATGTTCCTACAATCCTAAAGAATCTGATAAGTGCAGGGCAAATTGTAGAGGTCTCTCAGTGTAAGGTTCACTAAGGATGGAGTTTTTGTGGAAGACCCTAGAAATGGGTATAAACAAATTGTTTCAGGAAAGAAAGAAGGAAAAGGCTATTCACATTGAAGATTCAAGGCAATATTGGTCATGCGGTGTTCACTTATGGAGGACGTAAGATCTCTGAGTTAGATCTTTGGCATAAAAGGCTTGGAGATTTCAATGAAAGAGGTATTAAGGATATGATTTACAATGGTTCAATGCTTGGATCACCTAATCTTGCAAGTCAGCACATGACATACATATGTAAGTCATGTCAATTAGGTAAGGCTCATAAGCAATCATATAATAAGCATGGTTTCATGTATTCAGAGAAGCTTGAATTGGTACACACAGATGTGTGGGGACCATCGAAGGACTTTAGCATTAATGGTTCGAGATACTATGTGATTTATAATTCATCATCTCTCCCTTATGTCCCGACTTTCTACTTGTATATATAGGCATATATGTACAAGTTCTTAACCATAACAAAGGTATAAGTGAGTTAATTACAAGTCTAGTGTACATGTATATACAAGACTTCATTCTCTGATCATGCACTATTTTCAAGCTTCATATATTGGTCTTTAATTCATCATTTGACTTCAAACCTTTGTCCAAAAACATCAATTGATGGTTGTCCTGCACCAACAACATGTTGTGCTCAATTCTTGGAGTAGTCCTCTACACTTCCCATTTATCATATGTTTAATAGCATACACATTTTGAGTCACTACATTGAATAATACTTTCTCTATATGTTATTGTAGTACATTCTTGCACACTATGAACTTGTCATGTTGATTTCCCTATGTATATGTATTCAATTGCTATACTTTTTATATATCAAGCATCATCACCATCGGTTCAATAGATCATGAGATATGAAGCTGTGAAGCTGACTACATATGCACATCATCTTGTTCATGAAAATTCAAGGTGACCCCCCAGACTTGTTAGAACTATTTCTCATTGTGTAGTGCATCTACGTTCATCAAAGGACTTGCTTCAGATAGCTATACACTTTAATTAGATGTGTACAAAAGCTCTCTAGTCAATTCATATGATTTTGTGAGCTCTGAGCATATTTATATGACCTTCTCATCCAAAAATAGAATTAGGTTTATCTCAATCCCTCTCAAGTAGAAATTATATGTTTTGATGCAAATAATTGGAACTCATTTTCCAAAGGACTTGATGGTTCCTTATACATTTTTTGGAAGCTAAGAAAGTGTACTAAGGATCCCTAGAGTTACGTTGGTTGGTGTAGAGCAGGTTTGTTGCAGCACCAACTTATCTTTGCACATCTACCATTACCGCTTCACAATAAAATGACATGGAAATCTTTCCTAAAGTGGTTTCATGCACATAAAGACCAAAAATCTTGGCCATTCAAAGAAATTTTAGGGAAAATTTTGATGATCTACTTGAACATGTTAAGAGGTTTATAAGACACAAAAAGGCGTCATTGTTTCTACGAGCAATATATGGAAGGATGTCTAATTTTTAAAAGATTAAAAGATAAAATCTACGAGTTTAAGGGGAGAAAGAAAAACTACTAGTTGCATTCTCAAATAAAAAAGTATTTGATAAAATTTTGTGTTTGAATTATAAAGTGGGAAGTTTTGAGCCATTCAACCTAAGCATTTTGATTTTTCAGTGAATCCAAGGGTTGTAGTAGTGGTAACACTTGAGGACAGAGAAGAACAAAGTACATACATAGAAGACGACATAAGTGATGAAGAAGTGCAAGAAATAATTGATCCCTTGAGAGAATATCAAGATGTATTTGCTTGGATGTAAAAAGACTTGAAAGGGGTGGATCCAAACATATGCTGGCATAGGATCCCCATGACTTTAGAAGCCAAGCCTACAAAATAGAAGCCATACATGTACAATGACACATATGCAACTAAATTAAAAGAGGAAATCAATAGGTTGATAGAAGTAGAATTCATCTAGAAGATTGAGCATATTGAATGGGTATCCCCCATTGTGCTAGTGCCCAAGAAAATAGAAAATTACATGGGTTTATTAACTTGAAGAAATTTAATGCCACCACAATCCCAGATAGTTATCAAATTCTTATCACATAACATCTATTAGACCAAGTATTAGGCTACGAGCTTTATAGCTTCCTTTATGGATTTTCGGGTTACAATCAAGTAGCCATTGTCCTTCAGGATCAACACAAGATGGATTTCACCATAGAATGGGGAATCTTTGCATTTTGTATGATGCCTTTTGGGATAAAAAATCCACCTGCTACATTCCAAAGGCTTAGGTGTCATGTGTTCAAAGATTTATTATGAAAGAACCTAGAAGTATATGCGGATGAATTGTGTGATCATCCCCACTTGAGAAAAACTCACATCACAAAACTCGAGCAAATCTTCAAGAAATGCAGAGAATATCAAGTGTGTCTAAACCTAGAGAGAGGTGTGTGTTCATGGTTAGGAAAGGCAAGTTCTTATGTCACATAGTATCAAAGAATGGAATATTGATGGACAAAGATAAAGTGAGAGCCATTGTATAATTACTTAGGCCTAGAATAGTTAAGGAATTACAAGTATTTATTTTCATTTTGGATGTTATTGATGATTTATCCACATGTATGCAATCATAGCTAAAACTTTGTGCAACCTTTTAGAAAATTTTGAATGAAATGACAAATGTGAAGAGTCACTCATAAAGCTAAATTGAATTTTGTGCTCAACCCCAATTTTGATCATGTCAAATTAGAACAAGACATTCCACATCCATGTGGATGCCTCCAATTTTTCTATTGGATGCATACTAGCACAACCAACTAGAGAAGGAAATATAGACTTACCCATATCATACCCGAGTAAATAGCTGAATTTAGTAGAAAGGAATTACATAAAAATTGAGCAAGAAGGATTAAGCATGGTCTATGCAGTAAAAGAGTCTCAACATTATTTTCTAGCAAATAAATTTGAATTCTTTACATACCATTAAGCCTTACTTTACTTGGTGAACAAACCTTGCAACTCCAGCATGTTTAAAGTAAGATGGTTCCTTTTATTAACGGAATAGGATTTTGAATTAGTCCTTAGGAAAGGTAAGACCCACCTTAGGGTGGATCACATTTCATGTGTTACTTCATGAGAATCTCCACAAGAAGTGTCTGAATATGATTTTGAAGTAGTTCTTAGGAATGGTAAGACCCACCTTAGGGCAGATCACCTTTCATGAGTTACTTCATGAGAATCTCCTCAAGGTGTGTCAGTTGATCTTCCTCATGCATATTTGTTCAAACTTGATGTAGTTTAGAATTGGGCAAAACCATTAGTACCAATCTTGATGTATCGATTCAAGAACCCTATAGTAAGAACACATGAAAAAGAAGTAGTTAAGTCTCAAATGTATCACATACTTCTAGGAATCATCTATAAGCAAGATGAATGAGGAATATTAATTTGTGATGTGGATGAAGAAGAGCATGATAATTGGTTGCAAGTAGCACATGTAGGTGCACTAGGGAAACATTAATCAAATGAATGAACCTTCTAGACATTGAGGTGATTAGTTGTATATTGTCTCATCATGGAAGCAGATGTCTATAAGTTGCTTAAGAACTCTCCATCTTGTATGAGAAGACCACCAATAGAAGAAGCAACACTATATCAATTGCCGCTAATATTAGATTGGAGTGATCATCTAGTTGACTTCTTGAAAGAAAGCCTTTCCGTCAAGAGATAACATTAGCATGACAAAGGATTCTAGAACAGGACACAAAATACTATGCACTCATTGGTGATAATCTATTTAAGCATGAGAGAGATGGATATTTGACTTTATATGTGCATGACATTATTTTTAGATATTAGAAACTACACAAAATAGTATTGCAAGTGGACACTTTGGACATGATCATTTAATCAAAGCCAATCTATTTTCAAGTCCTTGGTGGGCGACACTTCACATGGATGTGCATACCTATGTTCAAAATTATGACACATTCCAGAGAGCTCAATACCCTATGCAAAAGGATTAGGTGCTATCTAGAACCATGATGGTTGGACGTGCATTCTCAAAGTGGGTATAGCATTTGTAGATCCCATTAATCCACCAATTAGAAGCTCCCATGGGGAGTACATTATTGTCACTACAGACTGTTGGAGTTAGACGTCTGTGGAAGCATGTAAACAACACAAGGAAGAAGAAGAAGCTTGGAGCACAACACACAATACTAAATGTATTACTAGAGAATCCACAAAGATAAGTAGCCCATTAAGGCAATAGACATATATACAAGCCGGGGCAAAAAAACCTCCTAAAGAGGGAAAAAAGTGCCCCGGTGGTCCTAGAGTGTTCACACACATCACTACCTAAATATATCAACAAATCCCCCGTGGGAGTGATGCGATGAACAAGTAGTTGGCACTCATGTATAAGGAAGTGCCAAGCTATGTGGAAATCACTCCACAAAAGGAAGTAAGCCCAAAGATTTGCGGAAAGCTTCAAACTTCTCCCTAGGCAGAGCCTTCATGAAAAGGTCTGCAATGTTCTCCTGCGTGGGCACATATGCCAAGCTGATCTCCCCAGTAGAGAACCTCTCCTTGACATAATGATAATGCACCTCAATGTGCTTAGTGCAAGCATGGAACACAGGGTTCCTCGTGTTGGCGCATTTTACCCAAGCCTACATGCTTGATATGCTTGATATTATCCTCATTTGTAAGTCATATGAGTAGTCATGTGAACACCTCTTGTAAAAGAGTTCTTTTTTATCTCTTGTAATTGAAAAAAGAAAAAGGAAAAGGATGGCTTACCTCATCCATGATGTAAAAGCAATTTCGTGGCTCTAACTACCTAAAAGCAATATCTCCTAACTTTGGGGATCACTTTTAGGTGGAGCCATTCGAATTCGAATTCAAAACTCCCTCCAAGAATAGCTATAAAAGGAGCAAGAAGGAAGAGGCGATTAGCAAGCCTTATACGTGACCACTTCATGTCATTTTGTAGAGATTGAAGAGCTTAATCCATAGCTCTATCATTCTACTCCCATTGTGCAAAGATTCATTGCCAATGTGGTTGTAATCATATGTGAATCTATACATTTATCATCATCTACTTCTCTGTTTTGTTCTCTGCTATACTCACTTAGAGCAGTAACTTCAGAAGGTCATATCTTGCGTTTTACTGAACCTTTGTCAGTGATTTAAAATGCGTTGGATAGCTCATACTGTCTACTTTCTGCATATAAATTTTTAAGGTCATTGGATGTACAGCTTTGAAGATATCGGCAATTTACTGCTCACTGGTCTATCTCTGCAGAGCCTCGAGAATGGCGGGCAGGTTCCAGATTTTCTTAAAAGTTGTTCTCAGTGCTCAGTCCAGCATTTGAAGTGTTTTAACTTGGAATAGCAAGCTTGCTAAGTCTATTTGCTACACCAAAAAGGAATTTTTCTAATTCCTTCTATGTTGAGAGCACTGTTCATTTTTTCTAGCAGGTGTATGTCCAAAAATAACAAGTTTTGGGAGCTAGTCATTTCGCAACTTGTCTGTCTTCACTTAAACTTTTGGGATACATGTTCCAAAGTACTTGGCTGATATTTTGGTGGATTTAGGAAGCTCAAAGGGTCTACTAATCAACTCTGAAGTCTCAGTTGGCTAGTGTGAAGCTGGTTGTAGCAGCACCTACTCATCTTTGGTTTGCATCCACCATCTCTCTTCACACCTCGCAACTGCCAATGCGCTCTGACTGTCAGTGAAGATGGTGGTGGCAGAAGACTGACCAACACCCAAATCAGCCATAAGGCGTCTGAGCCACACACACTCAACAATCGCTGTGAAAGTTGCCCTATACTCAGCCTGACAACTGGGAAGTGGCCACAGTAGGCTGCTTCTTGCTCAACCAAGATATACATGAGCTACCAAGCATGAAGCAAAAGCCACTAGTGGACACACGAGTGTCATAGCAACCAGCCCAATCAGAGTCACAAAAAGCATGCAAATCTGGACTCTAAAAAAGCATGCAAATCTAGCGGAAGTGATCCCCTCTTGGGATAAAACAACCCAAGTAGCCGAGTACCACTCAAGTAGCAAAAGATACGCTTCACCGCCTACCAATGCTTGACTCCTAGGCAATGCATAAACCTGCTCATCTGTGAGATAGCAAACTGAATATCTGGCTGAGTAATGCATAAGTAAATCAAGCATCCAACAGCCTGCTGATAGAGAATAGCATCAAATGCATCTCCAACATCATGAAGACTCAATTGTAAACCTATCTCCATAGGAGTGGCAATAGGCTTACAGTCTTCAAGGCCAAAATGCTGCAATAATGTGTCAATATATTTTGTTTGACACAAAGCCATTCCACCATCAACATGCATAAACTGAATGCCTAAATAATGATGCAAATGCCCCAAATCAGACATCTCAAATGAGGCATGCAAATCGGCCTTGAAATGAGCAATATGCTTCTCAATAGGACCAGTGAGCAGCATGTGGTCAACATAGACAACAATGATCAGAAGCACATCATTAGCACGCTTAACATATAAGGTGCTTTCAGTTGGACTGTTCTCAAAAACATGTGCAATCAAATAGGCATGTATCTTCTCATACCAAGCACGTGGTGCTTGCTTTAAACCATATAATGCCTTCTTTAACTTGCACACCTCGTTTTCGTGCCCTTTTTGCACAAAGCCATGGGGCTGAAAAACATACACTTCTTCATGCAAGTCACCATTCAAAAATGTTGTTTTAATGTCCAACTGATGTACATTCAAACCATGATGGGCTGCAAGTGCACAAATGCTCCGAACAGTAGTCATACGGCATGTAGCTGCAAAGGTCTCATCAAAATCAATGCCTCTTTCCTGTGCATAGCCCTTTGCAACAAGCCTAGCCTTATACTTGTCAACTGTACCATTAGGTTTACACTTCAGCTTGTATACCCACTTAGTGCCAATGGCCTTCCTACCAGGAGGCAAGTCACATAAAGACCAAGTACCATTCTTCATTATTGCATCATATTCAGATTGCATAATAGCCATCCAATTTTCTGAATTTTGTGCCTCATCAAACGAAACAGGCTCAGTCTCATCACATAGAGTAGATGCAGCCATAGCATAGCAATCTGATGCAAAAGAGGCACTATGAGAGCCTGATCGAGTACGATATGACAGAGGTGCATCTAATTTGCTATCATGCAAGGTCT
Organism: Ceratopteris richardii; assembly: GCA_020310875.1. Taxonomy (NCBI): domain Eukaryota; kingdom Viridiplantae; phylum Streptophyta; class Polypodiopsida; order Polypodiales; family Pteridaceae; genus Ceratopteris; species Ceratopteris richardii. The sequence goes on from CM035416.1 coordinate 5,820,699, forward strand.
GCACCAACCATTTTGGCATAGTTCTTGCCTGCTCAATATCATCTCTCTCATCAATAAGTGCATCATGTAAATCTGCATAAAAAATGAAATGATCTACATCATCACATGAAACCTGCAAAGGTTGAGAAGTTGCCTCATTAGGACCAGCACTAGACTGCCCACCTGTAAAAAGAGGCAGCAAAGTATCATACATGTCTTTGGAGCTAACAGATGTCTCCTTAGTACATGAAAGCAATGGCTGAATAGCATCCTCCACAAAAACAACATCATGGCTAACGAGAATGCGTTTAGTCTGTGCATGATACAGACGATAGCCTTTACTTTCAAAACTGTACCCAACAAAAATACATTTTACTACTTTACCATCCAATTTTCTGCGATGTTGTTCAAGCACTAATACATATGCCAAACAACCAAAAAGACGCAGATGAGCAACAGATGGCTTGCGGTCATGCCAAGGCTCATATGGAGTGATAGACTGCAGTGCTTTAGTGGGACACTTGTTCAGTACATATGCTGCACACATGACAACCTCAGCCAGAAACTATGTTTCCAAGCTGTCCCATTTCTTAAGCACACCATGTACTAGCTGTTCTCTACGTATTTCGTAGAGATTTCACTTTTGCATACTATATGTCTCTAGATAATCTTGGCAGACCCCCTCATCTTGTAAGTGTTGTTTCTCCATTATCCCAAGCCATTTGCAATGATTTTTGTCTTATTGGAAAGGTTATATTTTCTATTTTAATCCGTGTAAGTTTGAGCATCAATGCCTACACATTCTTAGATGAGTTAAATCCAACCAATGAATAGAGAAGAGTAGTAAGAGAGGGGAATGAAAGGGACAAAAGAGTCATTTTTATTAGCAACTCCATGATAGGACATATCGAAGATTTGGATACGTCAAAGAAGGTGTGCGGGTGCTTGGAAAGATTGTACTCAGCCACCACAAAAGCTAGAAAAATTCAGCTCAAGAATGAGATATCTAATCAATTTTGAGCAACTAATCACTCGCACGGTGATAGAGGAGATGAATCTTGGTGGCCATAATTCCAAGGATAGCCAAGGGCAATTGTTGTATGTAGGTAGAGGACAAGGAAGACACAATCCAGGTGCTACAAGAGGAAGAGGAAGATATCAAAGAAACCAAGGAGGTCAAGGACAAGAAAAAAATGCAGGTCAAAGATGTGGAAGAGCAACAAATAGAGGAAGAGGTGGAAGATTTGGTGGAAGAGGACAACCCACTTCAAATGTATGTTTTGTATGTGGTAAACTGGTAAAGAGAATATTGCAATTGAAGAAGAAAGCTATGTGAACGAAAGCATGTTGGAAGATGAAGAGATAGAAGAAATTCAAACCCCAATAGTTGCAAAACAAATAAAGAAGATGGCAACCACACCTAAAGGAAGTGAAAGAAGATCCTCAAGAGTAAGATGTCCAATTCAAAGGTTAACATATGATAATTTCATTGCAAAGCATTGTGCATACATGACTCAGGTAATCAAGGACAAAGAACCGACTAGTTATGAAGAAGCTAAGGATTGCAAGGAATGGCAAGAGGCAATGAAGGAAGAGCTCAAGGCACTTGATGAGAATAGGTAATAAGTGGGCTTACAAAATTAGAAGATATGAAGCTGGTTCCATTGCTAGGTACAAAGCAAGGTTGGTGGCAAAAGGCTTCTCCCAAAGATATGGGATAGATTACGATGAAAATTTCAGCCTCTTAGCCAAGATGCAAACAACTAGGACTTTGATTGCAATGGCCACATCAAAGAAATAGAGCTTATATCAGTTGAATGTGAAGAATGCCCTCCTCAATGGAGATCAGATTGGTGCAGCTGTTGCAGAGTTAAAGGCGGTGGAACGGGAAAGAGAAAGGGAAACAGCGGTGCTGATGAGAGAGAACATAAGCAGTGTTGATGAACGAGAGAGAGAGAGAGAGAGGAGAAGATTCATGTAGAAGGGATTTGATAGCACGATGTTGCAGAGCTAAGTCGAGAGAGAGAATCTGATGCGTGATGAAGGTCCACAGGATTGTAGAGAGAGAGAGAGAGAGAGAGAGAGAGAGAGAGAGAGATAAAAGCACACATAACAGACGAAGGCGACAGGAGGTGAAGTGGAGAGAGAGAGAGAAAGAGAGAGAGAGAGAGAGAGAGAGAGAGAGAGAGAGAGAGAGAGAGAACGAAGCAAAATATAAAAGATTGATGCTATTTTGGATGCCAACAGAGAAAGAACGAAGGGAGAGATAGAGGGATAGAGAGATAGAGATCGAGAGAGAGAGTGTGTGTGAAAGAGAGAGAGAGAAAAGGAAGCAAAAGAGAACTATAGATCACACAAAGGGCAGTGAAAGAGGGCAAAGAGAGAGAGGGAAAGAGAGAGAGGGGATTGATGGACACAAACCAACATTGAGAGAGAGAGAGAAACGAGGGCCGCATGAGAGAGAGAGAGAAGCAGTAGAGAGAAAGAGATCGTGCACAGGAGAAAGAGAGAGAAAGAAGGACAAAGAGAGAGATGCAGAAAAATGGTGATCCGTGCCCTGCAGATGCAGAAGAGAGAGAGAGAGAGAGAGAGAGAGAGAGAGAGAGAGAGAGAGAGAGAGAGAGAGAGAGAGAGATGCAAAAATCGAGTTTGGCGTTGTTCACAGAATTGAATAGCGAGAAATGAAAGGAATTTAGCCTATAGGACACAAAAAGGTAGAGAGTCGGAAGAGGAAATCATAGAAGAAAAATCAGAAGAAAGGATAGAGAGAGAGAGAGAAAGCTGCACTCTGCGAATCATGAAAGAGAGAGAGAGAGAGAGAGAGAGAGAGAGAGAGAGAGAGAAAGAGATGCAAAAATCGAGTTTGGCGTTGTTCACAGAATTGAATAGCGAGAAATGAAAGGAATTTAGCGTGAAGGAATGTTTGCAACGTGAACTCCATTGACTTTTTAGTTGCTGCGATTAACAAATTTGTTGTGAGAGCTATATAGGTTTGAGTTTTAATGTTGCATGATGTTGAAATACATTTTTCACTCGAGACTAATGTTGAAATGCTTCGGGCGGCTCCGAGTGGTCTTATGTGATCACATGAAAACTGTGAATCCTTTTCTCTGACATATGACCTATAGGGATGGTTAAAGAGTTTATATATGCTAATTTACATCTTATGTGATCACATGAAAACTGTGAATCCTTTTCTCTGACATATGACCTATAGGGATGGTTAAAGAGTTTATATATGCTAATTTACATCCAATCACTCATTGGTCAATACATATGTGCTTGTAGTTAAAGCAACATAAGAGTCAGTCATAGTATGTCCATGATGAGTTGCGAATACTTATGTGTAGTGATTGTTTATAGAGTAAAATTCTTTGTTATGATATGACTTTAATGTAACATTGATAATCATATGTGGGGGGCATGAGGTGATGTAGTTGAAAAATGCATTTATCTTTAAATGACAATTCTTGCATATAGAATAGGATGTGTTAATTCAATATCAAAGATTAATCCAACGTATCCCAAATTCAAAAGAAAAATGATCAAATGAAAAAGCATACTTTTTTCCATCTTAAGTCTATTTTTACGAATTTCAAATGCACTAATTTTTTTCCCATTTATTTTTCAAATATTACCGAAAGTTTTTGAAGTGAAGATTTAGAACTGAAGTAAAGTGGTGGTCTTCTTTTTGCACTGTAGCCGAGAAGGCCGATCCAATTTGATCATTTTTCTCATCCGCATTGTAGTGAAATATCTCATTATTAGAGTTGTATCAATCACTCACTAACACTCATTTTGTATATTGATCAATCCTTTCACAATCATCAAGTGTAAATTTTTTATTTAATATTATTGAGATCAACGATTTTACTTTGACTATTATGCTTATACTTTCATTTTGCGATCACATGCTTCTTCCACGATGACCTACTTCTCCTACTCCATGATGATCAAGCATGAAAAGTGTTTTCTTAGCCCCACTACGAACCTCTTGACGTACCATTCCCTAGGAAAAGGCACCCGACATGCGCAACTCACCCACCGGACGAGAGCGACGTGACACCCCTAGGGCTTCATCCAACCCTAGGCACTGGTTTGGCCCACTCTGATCGACATCCCATCGATAGAGTAACCCGACATGAAGCGAGGCAGTTGTCTTGGAGATAGAGATCCTTGACTCACCACCCACACCTTCAATTGATAGAGAACACACATTAAGAAATACTTGTATTTAGGTTTTTCATGCACATTAATAAATACTTGTATTTAGGTTTTTCAAAAAATAAATGTAAAAATATTTTTCACAGCATGAATCTAGAACCTCGACTTTAGATCAGATTTCCAAGTATTTGCTTTTCAAGTTTTTTTCAATATCTACATTGTTTGCATGCACATAAAAAAGAAAGACTATTTTTGCTACTTGATTTTGATCACTCATATTCTACATTAGGTTAAACAAATCATCTTGAGCACTTCTTTTCAATTGTTATTTAGTTAGAAAAAACTCCTACTATCATAGTTTAATTTCTTTAAAAAGAACGAAAGCATAAAACCCCAAAAAAAATTTAAAAACAAAACGCATCAATTTTTGAAATAAAAAATAGAAAATAAAACTCAAAATTCAGAGAAAATGGAAGGTATAGATCAAATCATAGTCAAAGAATCATGCTCAAATGAATCTAAGAACCATAGTCAAAAGAATTTGATTTGCACACAAGTCAATGAATCATATATAAAAGAATTGATTGAAGAAAAATTTAGAAGATGTGACGGATGGTTTAAAGAAATGAAAACTAGAGCTAATGAGTCTATACAACAAAAGCTTGCAATGATTAAGGCAATGGATTTTGGGGTTTTAGAATTGAAGAATAGAATTGAATTTTTGACCAACAAAACTTATCATGGATAGAAAGGAAACCATCTTAAATCTTAGATTCCATGTGACTTTCCATATCTCATGATTGGCTCAGACTTTGGAGAACTTAATGCTTCCATTGCATCTAGAATGTCCCAAAACCCTAAGATCGACTGTCTATTTGCTGAATTCTGACACCCGGAGGTCCCGTTTCTAGTCCATGACATCATTGATGACATCATCAGGTCGTAACCGCCTTTGGTAACCGCCCTTCAGAAACTATATAAGGAGGGGTTGGCCACATTCATTCTCAGTCTTGCCAATGCTAGTCTTGGGAGCTCAAGGAGTCGTAACTGCCAAGTAAGTACGTTCAAGTTCCAGTTCAAGATCTAGTCTTGTTCCTTACTCTAGTCTTGTCTATCCTTGTTTAGTGGACATCCTTTCTTGTCCTGTTGTAATCTCGTAGTACGAGATCTTGTCGAGCTATTTCTTGTATGTAGTTCATATCCCAAAGGGGAATTCTTGTAATTGAGAGATCTTGCTCCTACCTATGATCCCGGGTTGTGGGATCTCCTGTATCATCTTTAGTCGAGTTTTCCACACCTATCAGTTCCGGGTTGTGGGACTTCTTGTATCGATCACATATTCTTGTATTGTTTTCCCTACGTGGGTGTTCTTGTAATCAGAAGTGTATTTCCGAAATCTTGTGTAGTGTAGTCAGAGAGCACAATCTAGTGCTCCCCTGACATTTTGACATCATGATGTCATGGATAGAAAGGAAACCATCTTAAATCTTAGATTCCATGTGACTTTCCATATCTCATGATTGGCTCAGATTTTGGAGAAACTAATGCTTCCATTGCGTCTAGAATGTGCCAAAACCCCAAGATCGATTGTCTATTTGTTGAATTCTGACACCAGGAGGTCCCGTTTCTAGTCGATGACATCATCAGGTCGTAACCGCCTTTGGTAACCGCCCTTCAGAAACTATATAAGGAGGGGTTGGACGTTCAAGTTCCAGTTCAAGTTCTAGTCTTGTTCCTTACTCTAGTCTTGTCTAGTCTTGTATAGTGGACATCCTTTCTTGTCTTTTTGTAATCTCGTAGTACGAGATCTTGTCAAGCTATTTCTTGTATGTAGTTCATATCCCAGAAGGGAATTCTTGTAATTGAGAGATCTTGCTCCTACCTACGATCCCGGGTTGTGGGATCTCCTGTATCATCTTTAATCAAGTTTTCCATACCTATCGATCTTGGGTTGTGGGACTTCTTGTATTGATCACGTATTTTTGTATGGTTTTCCCTATGTGGGTGTTCTTGTAATCAGAAGTGTATTTTTGAAATCTTGTCTGGTGTAGTCCGTGAGCACAATCTAGTGCTCCCTTGACATTTTGGCAAGACTATCCACATCAAGACCATGCCAAGCATGATGGACACCATATCCATACTTAGAAATATCGAGTCTACTCTAGATGATATATATAAAAAACTTTGAGACTTTGAATGGAGGTTGCAACAAGGTGATCGTTCAGTTGGAGAATTCGCATCAGACTTCAAAATTGTATTTCAAGGATCCGCATATAAAGAAGACTATCTAGTTAATCGATTTCAAAGTGGTCTCAGAGATGAAATAAATGTTTGTTTATCGTCTACATCTCAGTTCAAAACTTTAGATGGCTATCAACCAAGCAATTCAGTGTGAGAATCAATTGCTAAAAGAAAGCCGAGTCCAAGAGTGATAAGTCTTGAATAATGAAGTCATTATTCCTCAAGCATCTAAATCAAGAATCTTTGAAGGCAAAGAAGTCATTACGAATGATATGGAGCATACAAATTAACAAGATAACAAAAAGGAAAAGAAGGAGTTCATGTTCAATCAAGGAGGTGTGCTTACTCAAGGAACTCCATCAAAGATCTTGGAAACACGACAACACACCACTAAAAGCTCAAAGGACCTATCTTGTCATGAACGTAAGGAAGCTCAATGGAGACCGAGTCCTTCAAAAGGATCATGAAGAGTTCGAGGTTAATCATATCTTAGATTCAAGAATTTCGTGAGGACGATTGTAATGCTTTATTCATTAGAAAGCATATGATATCAGTGATCGTACTTGCGAACTTACAGAAAATCTTCAGAGAGCAAAAGTCAAGGTTCGTGAATTCCATAAGAAGAATCCAATGAAACCCAAGTTAGAGAGCATGGCCGCTCCTCATGCAACTCGTCGCTTGAGGGGGAGGTGATGTCATGGATAGAAAGGAAACCATCTTAAATCTTAGATTCCATGTGAATTTCCATATCTCATGATTGGCTCATATTTTGGAGAAACTAATGCCTCCATTGCATCTAGAATGTGCCAAAACCCCAAGATCGACTGTCTATTTGCTAAATTCTGACACCTAGAGATCCCGTTTCTAGTCGATGATATCATCGATGACATCAGCAGGTCATAACCGCCTTTGGTAACCGCCCTTCAGAAACTATATAAGGAGGGGTTGGCCACATTCATTCTCAATCTTGCCAATGCAAGTCTTGGGAGCTCAAGGAGTCGTGACTGCCAAGTAAGTACGTTCAAGTTCGAGTTCAAGTTCTAGTCTTGTTCCTTACTCTAGTCTTGTCTAGTCTTGTATAGTGGACATCCTTTCTTGTCCTGTTGTAATCTCGTCGTACGAGAACTTGTCGAGCTATTTCTTGTATGTAGTTCATATCCCAGAAGGAAATTCTTGTAATTGAGAGATCTTTCTCCTACCTATGATCCCGGGTTGTGGGATCTCATGTATCATCTTTAGTCGAGTTTTCCATACCTATCGATCCTGGGTTGTGGGACTTCTTGTATTGATCACATATTTTTGTATCGTTTTCCCTACGTGGGTGTTCTTGTAATCAGAAGTGTATTTTTGAAATCTTGTCTGGTGTAGTCCGAGAGCACAATCTAGTGCTCCCCTCATGAAATTAAAGATCTACAATCATTGGGATGTATTCATGAACATGAGGTAAGCTTCCAAGTTGTGTCTGCACATACATCCAATAAACAATCATTTGACCTTAGAAGATTCACCCCTATAATTACACCTAGAAAATCAAATAAATGTTAAAAAGAGATCTTCAAGATGTTGCTAGCATACGAAAGTGCATGTAGATATAAACTAGTAACTGAATATGAAAGAAAAAATTATAGCTATCAAAATTGATCACATTTACATCTGAATGTAAGAAGAGGTGGCACAAAGTGTTGGAGATAGACGTCTGCAGAAGCACGCGAACAACACAAGGAAGAAGAAGAAGTTTGGAGCACAACACACAATACTGAATGTATTACTAGAGAATGTAGAAAGATAAGTAACCCATTGGGGCAATAGGTGTATATACAAGCCGAGCGAAAGAAACCTCCTAAAGAGGGAAAAAAGTGCCCCGACGGTCCTAGTGTGTTCACACACATCACTACCTAAATATATCAACAAATCCCCCCTGGGAGTGATGCGGTGAACAAGGAGCTAGCAATCATCTATAAGGAAGTGCCAAGCTATGTGGAAATCACTCCACAAAAGTAAGTAAGCCCAAAACTTTGCGGAAAGCTTCAAACTTCTCCCTAGGCAGAGCCTTCGTGAACAGGTCTGCAATGTTCTCTGGCATGGGCACATATGCCAGGCTGATCTCCCCAGCAGAGAACCTCTCCCTGACATAGTGATAATGCACCTCAATGTGCTTAGTGCGAGCATGGAACACAGGGTTCCTCACAACTACCAATGCGCTCTGATTGTCAGTGAAGATGGTGGTTGCAGAAGTCTGACCAGCACCTAAATCAGCCATAAGGCATCTAAGCCACACACACTCAACAATCGCTATGAAAGCTGCCCTATACTCAGCCTCACAACTAGAAGTGGCCATAGTAGGCTACTTCTTGCTCAACTAAGATATACATGAGCTACCAAGCATGAAGCAAAAGCCACTAGTGGACACACGAGTGTCATAGGAACCAGCCCAATCAGAGTCAGAAAAAGCATGCAAATCTAGCGGTAGTGATCCCCCCTTAGGATAAAACAACCCAAGTAGCCGTGTACCACTCAAATTGCGAAAGATGCGCTTAACTGCCTGCCAATGCTTGCCTCCTAGGCAATGCATAAACCTGCTCATCTGTGAGACAACAAACTGAATATCTGGCCAAGTAATGCATAAGTAAATCAAGCATCCAATAGCCTGCTGATAGAGAAAAACATCAAATGCATCTCTAGCATCATGAAGACTCAATCGTAAACCTGTCTCCATAGGAGTAGCTTTAGTCAATAAGTCTGCACATTGCATATTAGTAGACACATAAGCCAACTGAATTTCCTTGCTCAATAGCTTCTCTCTCACATAATGATAGTGGACCTCTATATGCTTGGTCCTAGCATGATAAATAGGATTTGCTGCAAGATGTAATGAGCTTGTATTATCTCCAAAAATCATTAGAGATGTAGTATGCAAGCGTAAATATGTATATAACAATCTAATCCATATGGCCTCTTGAGTTGTATTGGCCAATCCTCTATACTGTGCCTCTGTAGAAGACAAAGAAATAGTAGGTTGCTTCTTTGAAGACCATGATATAGGTTTGTTACCTACAATAGGTAGCCTGAGGTACTTCTTCTATCATCTTTGCAACCTGCCCAATCTGCATCTGAATATATCTTGAGGTCCAAGTCTAAGGTATAAGGAAAATACAATCCTTGATTTTGAGTTCCCTTAAGGTACATCAAAATCCTTTTGGCAGCTTCCAAATGAGGTGCCCTAGGTTTGTGCATAAATTGACTTAAAACACTTACTCCATAAGCAATATCAATCCTTGTCAATGTAGCATAATTCAAGCTTCCCACTATGCTTTGGTAACCTGCAATGTTTTCAAGCACATCACCTTCATGAGCACTTAACTTTTGGTTTACCTCCATTGGAGTGCTTGCAGCTTTGACATCCTGCAATTGAAACTTCTTTAACATGTCCTGTATATACTTTCTCTAAGTAATATAAATTCCAGAGTTAGTATAGACAAACTCAAGTCCAAGAAAATATTTTAATGATCCAAGGTCACTAATTTTTAACTCCTACATCATCTGATTCTTAATCTGCTTGATACCATTAGCATCATTACCTATGAGTATGATATCATCAACATATACACATAGGTATATTACCTTTGAATTACTTCTCTTAACAAATAGAGAAGTATCTGCTTTATTCATGATGAATCCTTGATCCTGAAGGTATATAGTCAGCCTATGGTTCCATGCCCTAGGTGCCTGCTTTATTCAATAAAGAGCTTTGTTAAATTTACATACATATGTAACCTTGCTTGGATCCTCATAGCCAAGAGGTTGAGACATGTACACCTCTGAAATCCATCCATTTAGAAATGCATTTTTTATATCCAATTGATACATGTTCCAATTCTTTGATGTAGCCATACTTACCAATACCCTGATGGTTGACATTTTGGCCACAAGTGAGAAGGTTTCTTCATAATCAACTCCTTGGGTTTGTGCAAAACCCTTGGCCACAATTCTAGCTTTATACCTGCTTATTGATCCATTAGAATTCTTTTTGATCTTATAGATCCATCTAGAACCAATTACCTTAATAGACTCCTTCTTAGATACTAGCTCCCAAGTATCATTCTCCTTGAGTGCTTCAATTTCCTCATCCATAGCTTCTTTCCATCCTGCCTTGGTCTTTGCCTCTTCATATGATGATGGCTCTTCAAATGACAAGTCTTTTGCAAGATAAATAGAGTGCTTAGTAACTAAGGAAGTGTCGTAGCCATATCTGATTGGCTTCTTGCTCTCCCTTTGTGATCTTCTGATTGCTTGATTGGATGATTTAGGTATATCCTCCAACTTCTTCATCTTCACTTTGCCTTTGGACTTCCATGCCTTGAATTCTTTTAAGTTGATGATGTCCTCATCATCTAAGTTGATGTCTTCAATCTGATTAGGTTCCTCCTTATTGAGGCTTGGAAACTCCTCTTCCAAGTCATAAGGTAGTTTTACTTTCTTGCATTCACTTTCAAACCAAGAGTCATTCTCATCAAAGACAACATCTCTACTGACCATAAATCCTTTGTTTGAAGGATTTTAGAACCTGGATCCTGTCTGATTCAAGTCATACCCTATGAAGATGCACTTCTCTACCTTAGGGTCTAGCTTACCTCTTATTTGAGAAGGGATATGCACATAAGCAACACATCCAAAGATCCTACAATGATTAATTGAAGGTCTTCTACCGTGCCATGCTTCATATTGGGTCATCCCATCAAGAGAACTGGATGCCAACCTATTTACAAGATAAGTGGCAGTAGATACACTCTCTGCCCACAAGTAATTAGGTAATTTTTTTCTCATTTAACATTGACCTAGCTATTTCAACAATTAATCTATTTCTCTTCTCTGCCACCCCATTTTGCTCAGGGGTATATCTTGTTGTAATTTCTCTCTTGATTCCTCTATCGTACAAGAATGCATCAAACTCATTTGAGAAGTACTCACCTCCTCTATCTAACCTTAATCTCTTTAGACTTCTCCCTGTTTGGTTCTCAACAAGTGCAATATATTTTTTAAAGCAACTGAATACTTCATCTTTGTGTGTCATAAAGTATAAGATAGTCCACCTATTGAAATCATCAATGAAAGATACATAATAGGTTGATCCAGAAATTGAGGGATCCTTACTTGGTCCCCATACATCTGTATGGACAAGCTCTAGGTAGTCCTCATGCATGTAGCCTTTTCTTGAGAAGGGTAACTTGTGAGATTTTCAAAACTGACAAGCACCACATTTATAAATCATGTGTTGCTTGAATACTTTAGATATCCCAAGCACACATTGATCTCTACATATTTGTTTTAAAGTTCTTTCACCAACATGCCCTAACCTCTTATTCCAAATTTCAAACTCTGATAGTGTTTGATCTTTGTAGCTATAAAGTGCAATGTTCCTTGTAACTTCAAGTTCAAAAGTGAATAATCTACCTGTCTTTTCTCCTTTGGCAATTCTCTTGAGTCCATGTTGGGGATCCTCCACAAATGCTCCATATTGGTTGAACCTGACCTGCAAACCCTTTTCCACAATCTATCCAACACCCATCAAATTCTTGGTAATTGTAGGTACATATAGAACCCTGCTCAACATATTCTTATTTCCATCAGAGGTCTGAACATTTCCTACTTTAATCATTGAGTGCTTGGTGTCATGACCTGTTTGTACCTCATGCTTACCCTTTGGTTCCTCAAGGTCAAAGAGAAGAGCTACATTGCCTACCACATGATTTGAGCATCTGATTCAATGTAGAAGAGATGGTCATCATTTATACCTGGTTTTGAAGTCATATTCATAATCAGAAGAGAATCTTCTTGCTCCTCTATGTAGTTGTTGTAGTCTTTCCTTGATTTGTAGCCTCCTTGGTAGTTGCTATTGTAGTTGTTGTTGTAGTTGTTATTGTATCCTTGATGATGATTGAATCTTCCTCTTCATTGTGTATATCTACCTCTTTGATAACCTCTTCCTCTTTGATTCTTGAAGTTCTTGTAACACTCATCTATAGTATGATTTGACAATCCATAAATATTATATGGTGAGGAGTTATAAGGTCTCCCCCTAGCTTCCTTACCTCCTCTGCCCCTTCCTTTTGAGGTTCTACGTCTCCCTGCATAGTTGGCTTGGGAGGTAGCTCCTTCATCGTCAATCTTCTTGTTCTTCCCTTTCTCTTTGGACTTACATTTATCAGTGTATAGAGCAAAAGAGATGTTACCTGTTTATGAATCTCCATTCTTGTTGAGCTTGGATTCATGGGTAAATAGTTGCCCCATGAGAGTGGTAAGGTCTGGAATCTGCATGTCCATGTACAAGTCCATGGCAGTTGTGAAGCTCTCCCATTTGTCATCAGCTTTAATACCATTGATTATCTCTCTTACGATCTAGTTCTCTTCAATTTCTTATCCTATGCTTTCCAATTGATTAACTACATCTTTGACTTTGGTCACATACTCTGAGATGCCTTGCTTAGGTTTCTTTCTTTGAGTGGTAAACTCAATCCACAATTGGTTCTTCCTGACCCTTTTGTTGGAAGAGAAACAAGAATACAATGTTTCCCAAGTCTCTTGGGATGTCTTAAAGTTTCTAATATGTGTAAGAAGAAAATCAGAAATTGAGTTAAGTAAGTAAGACCTTGCTAATGCATCCTTGGCACACCATGTGTTGAGTCTTTCATGCTCCTCTCTTGTAGGTTGTCCTTTGCTTCTGAATATGGGCATCTTCTCATCTCCTGAGATGTATCCATAGAGACTCCTTCCTTGCAAGTATGTCTTCATCCTCAAGGACCATGCTTGATAGTTGTCCCTGTCCAATTTATCAATGAAAGAAGGAAAACCATCTCCCATTTTACCTTAGCTTTGCTTTGATACCACTGTTGGGATAGATGGAAGGACACTCCAAGAAATGAGTAGGTACTGCCAAATCCTGCTTTGTACGAGCCCCTTCTTGCTTCAGAGTTGAGTTGTAGGCCCTCTTAGCTTAGTGCCTATGTACTTTGGGAATGATGTGAGAAAAGATTGAATCAAAACAGACTACTTCCAAGTTGAAGGATTAATGAAAACCTTCTATTTTTGTTCACACACCTGCTACTTGTTATGCTCAGTGCTTCCAGTACAATAGGAATTAGAAAAATTCCTCTTAGACATATCAAATTAGCTTAATGATCTAATGATTCCATGTACACTATACACAAAGCAATCAATTTAGCAATTGAATCATTACCCCCGATTCTTTAGGACCTCTGCAGAGTTTGACTAGTGAGTGCTTTGACACGCTTTTCTTCGAATTGGCTGAATAGATAACCCCCAATTTAGCCATTGAATCATTACCCCCGATTTTTTAGGACCTCTGCAGAGTTTGACCAGTGAGTGCTTTGATGCACTTTTCTTCAAAATTTGTGAGCATGTAGAGAACCTGGAGCTGATTCCAACAAGCTATAGATCATTGAAAATGGTGAAGGAATGACTAAGATATGAACAATACAATTTGACTTTAATAAGTCACTATAATAAAGAGACCATAGATGAGAAGTATAGATCTATTGTATTAGAACATAATGTTGTACAAGATCATTAGCATGATAAACAATGCCTAATGATTGTGAGTAGTGTAGGCTATGAAGTATGCATTACTCTCTTACAATGTGGTCAAAGATAACTCGCATATGGAGCCACACATGCCGCGAGTTTTTTTGACATCTTTTATAGATGTGAGATTTGAATTTGAATTTGAATCATCCATTGGATCTCACTAAAAAGTAGTCCTCCAATTTAGGAGATATTCTCTCAAGTGGAGTCGTGACTTTTCCAACTAATAAATCCATGAGTTTGGTGGTGATTACAAATATTCTTTTCAAGTCATAATGACTTTTACACATAGTAAAAGGTAAAGGCTTCCTAGCAATGGTTTCCATGGAGCTTCAATAAACTCTATCCAAATGTGTAGGCTTGGTATTTGCACCAACAGTTATAACATTTATATCCCTTTTGCTCAAGGGAGTATCCAATGAAGACACAGTTTTTTGCTTTTGGATCAAGCTTCATCCTCAATTCATCTCGGACATGTACATATGCAATACAGCCAAAAACTTTCAGATGTGATAAGTCTGGCTTTTTACGTGTAAACTTCTCTTCAGGTGTAACTTGATGTACAACAGTATTCGGAGTTCCGTTCATGATGTATAGAGCAGTATGCACATCTTCTTCCCAATAAAAATGAGGCATATTCTTCTCAGCCATCAAGGTTCTTGTTATTTTTGCAATATCTCTATTTTTGCGTTCAGCAACGCCATTCTATTGTGGTGTGTACTTGCATGAAAATTGACACCGAATTCCATGATTTTTTAGAAAACTGTTGTACTCATTTGACATGTATTCAGCTCCTCCATCATATCTTAATGTTTGAATGTACTTCCTTGTCTACCTTTCCACCATAGCTTTAAAATTCTAGAAGTGAGTGAACACCTTACTCTTCTCTTTCATGAAATTTACCCATAGTTTGCATTTATGGTCATCAATGAAAGTTACATAAAACCTGCAACCGCCCATAGATGTGGTCTTTGCTGGACCCCAAACATCTGTATGTATTATTTCTAGTATGTTCTCACTAACATGCTTGTCATGTGGAAATGATGCTCTTGATTGTTTTCCGAATTGACATGTTGCACATACCTTTTGCATTTTTGCAACTTTGAAATTTGGTAGTCCATGGAAATCCCCTTTGACTGCATCAATTTGAGCCTTTGCAAGTTTGCATGTCCAATCCGTTTGTGCCACATCTCTATATCTGCAATAACTCTTGCACCTTTTGCAAACATGGCTGCATTCATTTCAAGAATCTTCACATTTAAGGTGAACATTCTACCAACTTTGTTTCCTTTGGCAACCAATCGTCCATCTTGCTTGTACTCTTCTACATATAATCCATCAGCATTGAGCCTGACTTGTAATCCCTGGTCAACCATTTGTCCAACAAAAACCATATTCTTTGTTATATATGGAACATGTAGCACATCAACAAGATGTTTTACCTTTCCATCCTCCATAGATAGTGCTATGTTTTGTGTTTGCTCAATAGGATGTGATGTGTCATCACCTGTTTCAACATATCCAAGAACTGGCAATTTCTTCAAAGTACTAAACCATTCGGCATGACTGGTCCTGTGATTTGAAGCACTTGAATCAACATACCAAACATTATCATTCGATTTTGGAACACCAACAGACATCATATTCATCGTGTGATGTTGAACCATGAACAAATTTTGAGAATCATCTGCACTTGTGGATGCATAGTTGTTTTGCTACCTTTTGTTATTTTGATTCTTCAACCTGCAATCACGTTCAAAGTGTCCAGGTTTACCACAATTCCCACATCCTTTACTATCATTACCTGAATCATTTCTTTGAAAATTTATGCAAACTCTTTGGCTCCCCCTGCCTCGAAACTGTTCTCTTCCTCCTGCATGATTCTATTGTTGACCTTGGTCTTGGTTACTATTTCCTCTTCCACTTCGGAAACCTCTATCTCTGCCTCTTCCTCTGCCATAGTAGAATACTTGCTCCAAACTAGGCTTTCCTTGGGAGTTTGAATGCTCACCAAGATTCTGTTCTTCAATGATTAGCGTGGATACCAAATCAGCAAAATTCGAAATATTTTCTCTGGTCTATATAGAAGTTCTGAACTGCTTATATGCAACTCCTAAACCACGAAGGCACACTTCCACCTTATCATCATCATCTACATTCATGCTAATAGATGCAAGTGAGTCACATATGCTTTTGATTTTCAGAGTGTAGTCACTTACCGACATACCCTTCTTCTCCAATGTATGCAACTCATTCTTGAGTTGCAATTCTGTGCCTTTGTATTGGTCTCATACAATGTGACCAAACTGTTCCAAGCCTCTTTTGGTTCGTGGCATCCTACATGTGCCCAATCATGCAATCCTCTATGCTAACAGATAGTTAGTACATTACCTTTCGTGCTCCTTGATTCCAGTCCTCATATGATCTTAACTGTTCTGCACTCCGATTTCTTTCTGGTAACTGTAGAGCATTTTCATTCTCTCCTTGGATGTACTTCTAGTATTCTTTTCCCATTAGGAAATTCGTCATTCTGAATCTCCAAGCATGGAAGTTGTTCTTGTCCAGCTTATCGCTCATAAGCTGACTCATTCCATCTGCATTTGCCATTTCTAGAGCAATTCACAACACAACAAAACACTACAAGTAGCACTTGTACTTGAACACTGTTGTACTATGACGTGACAATTCGATCTCAGAAAAACACAGTTTTCGTGTATCAGCAGTACACAAAATTGCTTGAAATTTTGGATCTGGAATATATGAGTGTTGCTCAACATGGTGCAAGTTACAGTTCTTGAAATTGACCTAGTTTTCCTTTGGGCCCCACCTTGCAGCCTTGAAATAGAGGTCTTCTACCTTCACATCGATTTTCGTAGCAAACAGAGGTCGTTTGTGAATCGTGTTTTCTCCACGCCTTGTCGCGTACTCTTCACCATCGCCTTCTCCACGAGATCTCTATAGCCACGCTCGCTTTGATACCATGTCACGAGGAAGGAGATAAGGAAGAGAGCTCACACACACACTCTCACTCTCAAGGAGAAGCACACACACATTGAGGCAAGGAAGAATGATCTTCTTCTTCTTCTTCTATTACATAAAAATGAGTGTACAAGAATGACCTAAAAACAAAAATACAACAAGTGCAATATATAAAAATCAGTATATAAGGAAAAATCTAATGTCTGTGAATGAGTGAGCTGGAAAGTAACAAATGTGCCATCACTCTCGGTAGATAAATCTAATAAAGCTCAATGAAGTAGCCATGACATATACTGGCGTGACCACTATACATGTCAGAGAAACGAAAAACTGGTAGATGTCATCTTGGATCATCACATGTTGAGCTTGATATCTCAACATGATGGGCTAACCTAAGTACCAACTTAGGGACTTGCGGAGAAAGAGACTATACCTCAATCCCCTCTCAAGTGCAAAAGTCATTTACAAAGAGTCACATTTGACTTATATACTTGTGCCCTAAAAATGGTCCTTTCACACAAGAGACCGGCACTTTATTTACTAAAAGACTAATTTCCTACTATTTTACATGGGTAAATCTCTAATCTTCTGTGGGGATGCATCTAGAGGACTCCTCTAGTGCATTTACAACGGAAAATATATTACAAGAATGGTTATGATACAAAAATATGATGTCCAAATCGGAAAAATTTTGGGGCCCGTCTTTTTCTCTGCTTTGTGCTCTCTTTAGCTCTGCAACACTCGCCCCCTCTTCGTCTCTGTCGTCCCTTGACAGGCTTTACTTCTTGTCTTCAGTTTGTTGTCCGCACGCAACCCTTGCTCAATTTTGCCTGTTTGTAAAACAGGTGTTCAGTTTTGACGGCCTCTTCTTAATTCTTGTTTTACATCCTCTAGGCCTGATACATTTGTCTTGCTTGATAAGTCGGGTTGCCACGCACGCCACCAGTGGAAGGTATGAGGATGTGGTGCTTCAGTCTTCGATCTGGACCTGCCAAAGATAAAGAGGTTGAAGCACCCTTGTGTGGTTGCGTTCTTTCCTTGGTGTGTGTGCCCCTGCGGGGCTCTGTGCAGAGATGTGTCTTCAGAGATTTCTTTTTAGTGAATCTGCTTCTTTCGTTGTCTTCTTCTTTTCTTTCTTTTACTTGATTCTCCCTCAACACTGCCCCCCTCCTGGACTCTGTCGTCCCCGACAGGCTTTGATAAGCGACGGGCATATGTTTTATATACTTTTTGCTCTGTATCATTTAGCAGATTGGCTTCACGTATCATGAGTTGTTTCCATTGTTCTGCCTTCACACCGTCATTGGGTGGCTGTCTGTGATCTGCGAAGAAGCTAAGTTCATATGCCACTAATCTGGCATTTAAATTTGACGACATCGTCAAAAAATTTCTGAATCAATCTCAAAAAATCCTGTAAAGAATGCTTCTTCAAAAGTTTGCATATATACACTTGGCAAGAACATTAATCTAGAATAATACGCCATTATTGTGGGGCGGCTAGGCATAACTGATAGATCAAAAATGAGGATTTCTGTGCCCTGGTTAATGCCGATGAAAATTAAAAAAGTGTAGGCCGCATGCTTGAAGACTTTCAAAACTGTAAGTATCATGCTAAGTATTTTATTGGTCATTTTGACGGTTAAATCAGGGACCGTCGCATAATTTTGCAGCCAAAATTCGATGGTTTTAATCATATATTCTTCTGTTGGCAAGTAGTTATGTGGCGGGCTCGGAAGCATAGGATAATTCAGCCACTGTTTATTTATATTGCCATTCTTTTGCATATCCAAAAATTCTCTGGTATCCCTTCTGCGTGGTATAGGACAAAATGAAGGGTTTACCTGTAATAAATAAGGTGCTGCTTGCCAATGCACCCGTAGTGTGGGATGTTTCTCCAAAAATTTTCTCCTCCAAATTGGTTGTGCAGCTTCGAACTCTTCTTGGTTGTATGTGAATGTGTCTTGTGTAAAATTGAGCTGCTCATCGGGACTCTTCTTTGTGGTCTTCTTTATGTATCGTCTCGTTTTCTCTTTCAATAATCCGTATGGAATATTGAAAGGCTTCATTATCTTGTCCAGGTCTTTACCTTTGATTTTGGCCTCTTTCATTACCTTGATGACTTCATTTTCAAAATTCTCCGTCAATCGGGACACCACTAGTGCCCGTTCCTTCTGACTTATTTCTGCAATGTATGGCATCGGATGATCATCATGTATATCCGCCATCTGCTCATGTATTGGAGAATTATAGATCGGGTGAGATGGAGGGCTTACCTCTACCTCGTCAGTAGGATTTTCCTTTATTGGCTCTACTAGTGTCCCGATCGGTGCTTTCTCTTGTATTTGAGTCTTTAATTGTGCTATGCATTCATCTTTCTCTTGTACTTCTTGCATGGCTGCCCTGAGTGCATCTTTTGCTGCAAGTAACTCATTTCCGATTTCAGCCACATTATCCATGTTTTCACTGTAGCTTGTTGCAAGTTTTCCATGTGCTGTATTTAACTGCTTTTTTAATTCATTGATTTCTAGACTGTGCGTCCGTTCTAATTCTTCTCTCATTGCACGCTCTTGTCTCAGCAATTCTGCATATTGTGCGATCTGATCTCTCAATTCTTTTTCTTTCGTTTCTGAGGATTCCTGTTGCTCGATCGGTTGATCATATAATAATGACTTCATTAGTTCCTTATTCCTGCTTCGTAACGTGTCATTCTCTTCCATGTATAATTTGAGCTGTGTCTCTAGCAGAGTACTTCTAGCTCTCATTCTCTCTTTGTCCGCCTCGCTTGCATCATATAATCTCTGTAAATTTGCGAGCTGTCCTTGGAGTTGGTGATGCTGAGTGATTAATGATTCATATTGCGTTTTTGTTTCGAGCAACTCATTGCTTTTGATCGTTAGCACCTTTTGTGCCTCGATGAGCTGTGATGACAGTTGTTCGCTCATTATCTGGAAGTGATTCTTTTCTCGCATTGCTCTATCATAGTCTGCATCTATGTCCATCATTTGTTGTTGTGTATCCATGGCTGTCTGAATCATCTGCTTTACTACAGGCTTCAGCTGAGCAATATCCACATTTAGCCATGTTTTTGGTATACTCGGTTCCTCGCCGGTATTGACATCTTTGCCCTAGGCCACATGTAATGTAGTGTCATGGGGCTGCCTAATCTGAAGCTGGATCCTTGGCGCAGCCCCCATGTTTGCTTGATTTTCTTGAGGTGTATCATCTGGCACCTCGATCACAATTTGTTCTTGGTTTTGTAGCTCCTCCGAATTCACGTTCACTGGAGTTTGGATTTCCTCTTTGATAGGTGGTTTTACATATGTAACACAGGTTTTATCTTCCTTGATGCTGATCTTTGTAGTGTCATTCAATTGAATGACATGCTCAGGTTCAATAGATTCGTCTACTCTCTTTTCCTTTTCTTGGTTGTCGGGCGTCACTTCCACTTGATTTATTTCATTCCATTCTTCTTCTTGAGTTTCTGTTCTTATATCAGTATCCAGAGTGTCTTTTTCAGGACTGGATTCCGTGTTGGTGCTAGAATCATCGATGCCCAGCTCTTTGTATCTTCCAGCTTGTTTAGGAATCTTCTTTGTACTCCGTTGTTGTTTCTCTTGACTTGCCTGTCTATAATGATGACCTTGAACATTTAAGTTTACCTGCCCTTGGATGTACTGATGTGTCTCTTCGAGAGCAGCGGAAAGATCTCTCCTAGTAATAGGCATTTGAGCTGTCGTGATCTTCGGTAATACATGTGTTCTCTTTGATTGTGGTGTAGCTTGGGCTTCCTCCTCCCGTAGACGCTTTGTACCCCTCATGGGTTTTTGTGAGCTGGTTCCAGCTGCTTCAACCATAACAATTGCTTTCTTTTTCTTAGGGACTGTAGCGGATTTTGCATACTTGGCTAGCCCTTCTAATGTCGGCATCTCCCGTAAGCAATTTTTCATGTCAAGGGCTTCATATATGAGTAACGTTAAAGCTGAACTCCCATTCAGGAACTTCTTCTGTCCCCACTTCTTCTGGGCTTCAAATAGTCTTTCTTGGACATACCCTGTCAGATTCACCTTGTTCCCAATTTGTCTCATGGCATGTGATAGTAGTTGTACTATGATCTTTTGTGGTGCCGTGTATCTGTGCATATTAGGGAAACAGAAATGCTGGTGCACAAGACGGACAACGTCTTTGAGGTCTATTCTGTTAATCTCCACAAAGGATCTCTTCTTAGGATCATGACATTCCTCTTTGACACTAGTAATTCCTTCTTGATTCTATCCAAAAGCTTTATTGATCAGTTCATGAGTGAATTGGATGGTCTACCATGTCCCTACTTTATCCAATACTCGTGCTTCTGGAACTGATATTTTTGTTGCAGCAGGTTGCAAGGTATTCATTACTTGTGCACACGTCTGAAAATTTGGAACATAGATTGGCAATTTGAGAAATGCCTCTAGGCCTGCCTGCTTCCATACATCTTCAATATGCGGTAAACCTTGGATTATTGTCTTGAAATCTTGAGACATAATAGGGAAGTAATGATCCCTATCCATAATCTTGATAGTTGCCATGAAAATAAGTTCTGAGACTGGTTGGTCATCAACCGAAACCAATGGCCTCTTACTTTTGTTACTGATTCCAATGGAAGAAGCTGGACCTCTTCCACTTGTGTAGCTTCGGAATTAGTAGACGCCATCTGCACTCAATATAGAGTATGAATTGGTGGCCATATATTATCAAAACTCCTCCTTTATTTGTTTGTCATATTGCTCCGAGTGAGTAGTGTCGTCCCTCTCCCGTGGGTGTGAGAAAGGTAATACCTGGATTTTTCACATTTTTAGATATTTTCATATTTTTATCTGAAAAGGAAAACAGAAAAGTTAGTTTATAGCCGAAGCGGTTATTATTTTTGGAGTAATTTTCTTAATGTATGTACAAGTGCTCTCCTATTTCCCAAGAGGAAAATGTGCTTGACTATCCTGAAATAGAAGAAAGATGTGCCGAATGCTTGGCCTTGTAATGTGGCCCTACTATGCATACTTTAGGTCCTGACAACTCCATATGTGTGCAATCGAAAGTAGTTGTTTGATGTATGCAGTCTGTCTTGTCTTTTGGTACCCAAATCTGCTTCATTCTGGTGGAATGTAGTGTATTCTCCACCTTCTTGGTAAATGTGGTTCTTCTCCTGTAGTAAGTCTGCTTTATCTGTTTTGGGAATCTCAAATTGGCTTGTACTGCGTCTGCAGACTCCTTCTTCTTCCAATAGCTATTCTTCTGTGGCTGTTTTGCTCGTAGACCCTGTTGATTCTTCTTATGCTGAGGTTCCTCGTTTTGGTTTAGCTTCTTTGGAGCGCATGATTTAGGAATCCATATTTGCGATCGATCCAGTTGAGCGGCTATTACTTTCCTTGGGATCCAAATTGTAGCACTTCGTTGTTGTCTTTGCTGCTCAAAATTATCTGCTTTGTTACTTACTTGGTTGCTCCGATGTCGATAGTGCTTCTGTCGTCAAAGATATTCCTTCACTTGATCTTTCCTTATCCAAGCTTGTTGAGTGTACGGAATAGGGTATATTTTAATAGGTATAGAATTTGAATCACTCAGAGTACTGGTCTCTCTTATGCATGGTGCTTCACTGAGGTTGGTTTCAGATAGATTGACACTCTTGTGACTTGTCACACTAGAAGATGGAATGCAAGCAGGAATCAAAGTGTACACACATATAGTACTTGACGATGGGGTTTCTATAGTGCTAGTGAACATACACTCCTGACTTTGTTCATTGGGATAAACTTTTGGATCTATGCTTATAGGTTTGATTGGTCGTTCGTCTAGCAAACTAAATACATCATGATGTCCTATCCTGGCAGAGATGTATCCTAAAGCCAATTGAATGGTCACCTCATATTCGTAAATCCAATCTTGACCTAACACAATATCTTCAAGTAAATCCTGATCATGACACACTAATAGCTTTTGTTCCATAGTGTTGTTGCCAAGATGCAGAGGTAAGGTGATCTCACCTATGCATTGAGTAATCGTTCCTCCTATTCCTATCAAATGTGCCATTGATGGGCGTACTTCCTCTTTGAGTTTCTGGGTCAAAGAAAGTTTGATACAGCTTATGGCAGCTCTGGTGTCAATGAGAGCATCCACTAAGTGGTACTCCGTTTTACCTGCTCCCAAATTTAAATACGGTTGCGTTCTCTGTGAACCTACACTTTGATTGGCTCTAAAATTAGCCATTGGGATGAGTTCTTCTCCTAGTCGATATCTCTCATCTCTCTCTCTCATCCACTCTTTTCGTTTCTTAATTCGTTCTAGGGCTTCCTCTCTCGCTTCTTCTCGTATCCTTTCCTCCTCAATACGTCGATTCTTGCCTTTGATTAATCGAGACATTGTTTCTTCGGTCAATGGTTCTAGGTATTTTTTTACTCTACATCCGCTGATGTAGTTTGGTAATACATCTCCATCTATGGTTGCTAAGCTGATGGCTCCACTTGTCGATATACGATTGATGATTAATGGGCCATATCCCCTCTTCTGCAACTTCTTTGCATGTTGTTTCAAGGTATATACCAAAACTAAATCTCCTTCCTTCAAATTTTTGTCCTTAATGTGAGCATCAAAGTAGGCTTTCTGTCGCCGTTTAGCAGCATAAATGCCTGCTACTGCTTGTATCCTAGTTTCGTGAATCTTTTCTATTTGATCCAATTGAGCTGATAGTTCATGTCCTGTCCACTCGTAAGTAGTTGCTACTCTGAGAGTGGGAATTAAGAAATCGATTGGCAAAATGGCATTTTGTCCATATACTAAGTTAAAAGGAGTAGTGCCTATGGCGGTTTTATAGGCTACTCGAAATGCCCATAAAGCATGATGTAATTGTTTATCCCAATCTGATCTACCATCGTTAACAATTTTTGTGAGAACTGTACACAAGATTTTATTCGAACTCTCAGCTTGTCCATTGGCTTGTGGGTGATAAGGAGCTGATTTCTTATGAATTACCAAAAATTCATTCAGTAGAGTTTCTATGACTTCATTCACAAAGTGCGTACCTCTATCACTCACAATTTCTATCGGTAGTCCAAATCTAGTGAAAATGTTCTCAAAGAGAAACTTAGCCGTGGTTCTTGCGTCATTTTTCTTGGTTGCTTTGGCTTCAACCCATTTGGTCAGATAGTCTGTGGCTACAATTATATATTCGGCATGGGATCCTTTCGCTGGTGGGCTAATAGGTCCTATAAAGTCTATTCTCCATTTCGTGAAAGCTCTGGCACTCATCATGGGTCTAAGTGGCATTTCATCTCTTCTAATTGGATATTTGGTCCGTTGGCAAGTATCACATCGATGCACATATGTCATGGCATCTTGGTGTAGAGTTGGCCACCACATTCCAGCAAAGAGGATCATTTTTGCTGTTTTATCTGCAGAGAAGTGCCCTCCTCCAGCTCCTGTATGGGCCATCTCTAAAACAGAAAGATATTCGTCTTTGTGAATGCACACTCTTAATTGGTTATCTCTCCTTCTGGGTATTCTTGAGTTTTCAAGAACTTTACCAGAGGCATGCTCCATCTCGGTGCTATTGTGGAATAGCATAGAGTTGAGTTCTCATCTGGATTTTGTTCCTGACAAATTTGGCACGCTGACACATAATTATGTGTGTCTCTTTGCATGGTCGGCCAATATATGCCTAACCTCTTCAGGGTTTGCCATGTTCCGTTTGCATTCAAATGAGTTTTCCATTGGTTTACATGTGCTTTCTGAAGCCACATTTCCTGTTCCTCTTCTTCTACACATCTCATTAACAATCCACTTGAATCTTGGTGATACAAACTTCCCGCAATGATATGAAGGTTCTTAGTCTTCCAAAGGTCTTGGGTTCGGTTTGGTGTGATCCCATCTTTCGGTCCATGTGTAAGTATAGGGATCAACTTTTCTGCCCATTGGGGACATACTTCCAGGTTAAATAGGTATGTATCTGGCAGATCATCAGGTACTCCTAAGGGTGGTTCTCCATGGGTCATTCTTGATAAGTGATCTGCTCTTATGTGAGTATTTCCTTTCTTGACTACTACCTCAAAATCAAACTCCATTAGCAATAAAAACCATCGTACTAGTCGTCCTGTATTACAAGGCTTGTTGACTAGGTACAGTAGGGCTTGATGATCAATGAAGAATTTGAATTTGTTTGCCAACAGGTAATGTCTGAACTTTTTGACTGCGTACACCATCCCTAGGCCTTCTCTCTCCGTGGTGGTATAATTGCGTTCTGCTTGATTTAATTGTCTACTAGCATAGGCTATAGGGTGGTCTAGTTTTCCTGTATCGGCAGGTTGAGCTAAGATGCAACCAATGGCAAACTTGGAAGCATCCACATGAATATGAAATGGCTTATTCCAGTTAGGTACTCGAAGGATTGGTGCTGAACTCAATCGATTCTTTAACTCATTGAAGGCTCTCTCGCATTCCTCGGTCCAATTAAATTGAGTCAATAATGCATAGAGAGGTCTAGCAATTATGGCGTACATATGTATAAATCTTCGATAGTATCCACAATGTCCCATAAATGCTTGAACTTACTTAGCCGTCTTTGGTCTTGGTAAATCCAGAATTACTTTGATTTTGTCTTCATCAGTTGAGATTCCATTTTTGGAGACAATATGCCCTAATATTTTCCCTTGTCTAACCATGAAAACACATTTTTCTGGGTTAAGGCATACTCGATACTATCGACATTTAGCAAAGATCTTTTCTAGCTCGGGGATATGTTCTGATCGTATAGCTGAATAAGTACAAAGATCATCCACGTAGACCTCCATACTTTTTCTTAGGAATTCTTTGAATACATGGCACATCAATCTTTGGAAGGTGGCTGGGGCATTAGTTAGACCAAAAGGCATGACTCTAAAGGCGTATACTCCCCATTCAGTTGCGAACGCTGTTTTATGTTGATCCTCAGGAGCAATAGCTACCTGATTATACCCTGAAAAGCCATCCAGAAAGCTATAGACTTCCTTTCCTGCCACCCTTTCCAAGAGATGATCTGTAATTGGTAATGGATAACTATCCCTTATGGTCGCGGCATTTACTTTCTTCAAATTGGTGCACACTCTTAACTTTCCATTCTTTTTCGGTACAACCACCAAAGGTGACACCCATTCCGTGTGCTCAATCTCGTATATGAATCCAGCATCTAACAATTTGTCTATCTCTTCCTTTATCTTTGCTGAACACACATCATTATATGTATATGGTCTTTGTTTAGAAGGTTTGGCTTCGGATGTCATGGGAATTCTGTGGGCACAAATAGATGGATCTACTCCTCTCAAGTCCTTATAGGTCCAGGCAAAAACATCCCGATATTCTCGTATGAGGTGTATTAACTCTTGTTCTTCCTCTATGGAGACATCTTGTCCTATGAAAGTACATCGTTCTTCTCCTTCTTCTAACGTTACTACTATCTTCTTGGTTTGTTCTTTATTGTCATATGCTATTCCCGGCTGTGCCTCTCTTGTAGGCATTTGAATAGCAATTTTTCTCTCTTCTACTTCATATTTCTTGAAGTGAGCGGGCACTTCAAACTGATCTTGTGGCTTGTTTTCTTCACCTTTTGGCTCTTTATCTAATTCCAGCTCTTCTTTCTGTGTAGGCTCTTGGTTGTTTTCATTAGCTGTGATGCTTGTTTTTTAATCTTCATCCTCAGGTTCCATTGGTTCTGGCTCCATTTCAATGCTCTCATAGTCCTCCTTCCATTCTTTCTCTATCACTTCTCCTTCTTCAGCCTCCTGAAGAACTACTACATAGAGACTAACATCATATCCTTCCTCATCAATACATTCATTCATAGTTATCACTTCTTCGTTCACGCATACATCGAGGGTTGCTAAAATCTCCATCCAGCCATGAGGTTCGAATTCTTCATCTAAAAAGACTTGAGGCATGTAAGCTGGATCTTGTATAGACCTAGCTACTCCTTGCCCTTGCTGCCATCCTTTTCCCCTATCCTCTTCCTTTTTGGCAGTTTGACATATCCATAGATGTGTGTCCTCGTTCATCCAAGTCTGGTCATTAGAACCTATGCTGTGAATTGATTGGTCATCTTCTTCCTTGTGAATTTGATTCCATTGTAAGGGAGGAACATCTTGATATGTATAAGTGTGAAGATTTATTCTCGTGGTTGTTCCTTCATGTTCTAGGTATACAGCATCTTTTCCCCAATCTTGCACCACCTTTAATTGTCTCATGAAAGGTCTCCCCAATATCATTTCATAATTGCTTGCCCTTTCAAATTGACAAATTGCTAAGGTGTGTTCAAATTCAACTCCGCATGTGGTGAAAACTACTCGTTCCAATAATCCCAAGGGTCTTTCTGTGTGTCCGTCAGCCATTTGTATTTTCATACGCGTTGGTCTTAAAGCTGGTTTTCCCCATTTCTCCCAGATTTCTCTAGTAGCAATGCCTACACCAGCTCCTGAATCTAAGATGGCTTTGGTTGTATAACCCTTAAAGGTAATTGGAAGGCAAGTGTTTCCTTCATCTCCCTCACTAAAATCTCCTACCTTATCCACTGGGATCTTTATAGTATTTACTTCATCAGACATCTCTTTTTCTCTAGTCTTGACCTCCAATTGACTGGTCAATTTCTCCTTCAAATGTGGCTTAACCTTCAACAATTCCTCTAATGTTAGTGTACAAGGGATTTTTACTTTTTTAAGGTGTTGTATGATGTCCGCTGTTTGGACTGATGGGTTCGGTTCTTTTTTCCTTATTGAGGGGATGCAATACAATTCAGAATTATGTTCGTACTCCCCTGTGTAATTGGGCAATTCCTTTATTCCATCATCTCCTTTGTCACTAGGATCCATTGGTAAAATTTCTTCTGAATTTAATTCAGGTATTGAACCCTCTATTTCATTTTCTGCTTCTAATTCTTCAAAGGGTGGTTCAATTCCTTCTACTTTCTTCCATCTGTCTTCTTGGACTCTAGCCCACAAATCTTTAGGCCATTCTCCTTCTACTTCGGGAACAACGGATCCTTCCCTTTTTTCCTCACAATAATTGCCATTAAGTGTCTTACTTACTTCAGGTTTTTCATGGTCGTTGGTGTTGATGCACTCTTGGAGTTCTCTTTCAAGAATTCGGCTCTTGGGCAATGGCAATACAGGTTTTTCTAAGGTCTGTTGAGCAACTTCTATCAATTTTTTGCAGATCTCCAACCTCTCTTTCTCTAGGTCACCTCTAGGATATTCTCTTTCATGTTGTTCGATGGTCGGTCCGGCTCTTATTCGTGCCTTGTATGCCTGAATCCACATGGCTAATTCTTCAGGCATGGGATCTGCTAACACTGATCCTACCTCTTCTTTTTTGTACTTTTCAGTTTTATTTGCTTCTTCATTTTCCTCTTTTGGGTTTTGTTTGCTCTTCTCATTTTCCTTCTTCTGCAGTAACTTCTTTTCTTTTATTCTATCTCTACGGTTCTTCGATCGTTGGGTTCTTTTACTTACAACACTTTTTTCAGGCTCTTCCGAGTCTTCCACTCTCTGTGGTGTGGGTGTATTCAATTCTGGGCTACTTTGATCGTGTTTTTTAGGTTTTTCTAGGGTCTCTCTAACTTTGGCTCTTGTTATTGCCTTCAATGGTACAGTATATTCCTTATCGCTTCCTGATGACTCGATTACTTCTATCACATTGATTTGCACGTTGGATGTGACCTTGTTGGGATTCTTGGGGCAATCTCTGAAAAGGTGTTCCTTACCACAATCACTACAGTAGCCTTCCCAGACGCGTTGTGGTGGTGGTGGGTTTGGCAATGTACATTCTCTGATATAATGATCACCTCCACATCTGTAACATGGTCCTCTGGGTACAGGCGGTCTATTCATGGTTCGGGGGGGTACGGTTGCTCTAGGAGCTGTGTACATCATTGGCACATAATCCTGCTCATATCCATATGAGCTATCTTGTGTTTCTATGTCATAAGCGTATGGGTCGTATGTTTGTCCATATTCTATCAGTGAGCTCTCATAAGAGGGATATGCTCCTTGACTATGGTCATATGATGAGTCATATGATTCATTACTAACCAAAGGTGTGGCTAGGACTATTGCTCTCTCTAGATTTTCTTCAGGTTGAGCTCTCTTGACTGGGACAACATTCTGAGGATGGGGCGGTTGTTATCCTAGTACTGGTTGTGGTTGGGTGTATCCTTGATACGCATATGGTCGTGGCACTGGTGCCTGCGGCTGATAAGTGGGATATCTAAAGGCTTCACCTCCTTGATCTCTCTGAGGGTATCCATAAGGTCTCATGTATGGCTGTGCTGGTCTCGCTTGCCTATTGTAAGGGCAATTTTCTGTACTGTGATTTGTATATTTTTGTTCTATACTACAATATTGTAGAGATCCTAGGACAGTGGGTCTATTATAAGCATAAGCAGGTGGTGGGACTACTCCCCTAGTACACAAGTGAGAAGGATGATCACCTCCGCACTGCATACATCTTCTGAGCATGGGTACTCTCATAGGGTTATTGGGGTAGTTCCTCTGTCCTTGAACGTTCAACTTCTTTGCTACCAAATCGGCTATTTCCTCTACATTGTTTTTAGGGATTGATGTGCTACTGGCCGAATCTTCACTTTTCAAGCTACCTTGAGGTATTTTCAGGTCCTCTGCTAGGTTGTCTTCTAGGTCTATACATTCCTTCATGCATTCTTGCAAAGTCTGAACTCTCTTTACATATACCAATGATCTCAAAGATCCGTTCAACAATCCTTCCAAAAATAATGATACCATTTTATTTTGGGTAGGTCTCTCTTCTACTGGGCATCTGTCCACATACTGCTTGAATCTTCTTCCAGCCAATCTCACTGATTCGGTAGGGACTTGCTTAAAGCTATGGATCAATGATGAAGAATTGTTTTTAATTCCTGACTTAGTGAATTCCTCAATCATTTCTTGGTAGACTTGCTCCACGTTTTGAAAATTATTAGGGTCCAATGGCTGAAACCATGCTAACGCAGTGTCTGACAAAGTAAGACCAAAGGACTCATATTGGATCAAGAAGTCTTCTACCTGTTCGGCTCTGATAACTTGTTTGAATTCAGCTATATGATTGTAGGGTTCACTAGAGCCATCATAGTGGTTTCTCATGCATTTGGCAACTTGAATTGGCCTTAATCTTCTTCCTGCTTCGGGTGGTCTAGGCATTACTGGGAAAATTGGTCTTCCTATTGGTATGCCTGGTCCTTTGGCTACTGGTGGTCTGACTGGAGCGGGGATTCCATGTCTTGGGTCAATAGTTGGTTGGGGTTGGTAATTAGGGTTATTTGCAGGCATTGCGAACTGCACATGTGGTCTGACTGGGATTTGGGTTTGTCGTGTTTGTTGTGTTTGGCCCGACTGTTGACATGAATCATTATGGGATGTTCCGAGTGGGTTTCTTGAAGTAGTGGCTTGGTCCCTAGGGGGAAACACTGGGATATTCTGATATTTCAACTCAGCTCTTTCTGCTTCTGTTAAGGGCCAATATCTTCTCTGATTCTTATCCAGATATGTGATGATGGTGGGGAAATCAGGATCTTGTAACTCATAGATGGTTACTGGATTAGGGGCAGCTCCCCATATTGAAGAATGTGCTCTAAGAAGATGCTCTATCCCATTGATCAAATACACATCCATTAGGGAGTCGTCTTGGGGAATCAGGTCTCCCCTCCAAATCCTAGCTACAGCAGATCTCCCTCTAGGTGTAGTTACTTGCTCTTCATTCCCACCTCCATTTAAGTTTGAAGCATTATTATCTTCACCATGTTCATTAATGTTTTCCGGGTGCTCCGTAACAATATATTGGATATCTCTTTTGTCCATGTAAAAACCTCCTATATACTTGACTACTGGTCTAGGCACTATATAAGCCTCTGATGCTTTCTTTAACCTGGCCACTGATCTGTTTAGACCATCCAAATAAATAGGGATCTCATTTTGGTTGGTGTTCACATACTCCAAGGAGGTCCTGTACTCTCCCTCAATGATTGACATCATGCCAATCATGGGTACTGTGTTCTGCATATCCTCCGAAGCCATGGGAATTTCGTCCTCTGACTCACTGGAGGTCTCCGAATAATGTGAACGGTTACTTTGCTCTGCTACACTACCTACAGAAGAGATTACACTTCTTCGGCTTCCTAGGGTTCTTCCGGATCTCAGGTTCATCCACCTGACAACTCTGATCAGCCCTTGCAACCCTCTAGCCTCTGGGATTCTTCACTAAAGGTCAGAATTTCTAGAAGACTTTGGCTAGGAAATGACTGAAAAAGAATTTTTTCCAGATCACGATACTTGACTCCAGATTCCACGATACACGATCTCTAGTCTAAAACGATACACGATCTTTGGGCTCAGACGATACTCGATCTCTGTATACAAACGATACACGATACTTGGACATAGGCGATACACGATCTCTGACTTAGGCGATACCCGATCTCTGATAAATATCACGATCTCTGATAAACGATACCGATCGCTTGAGTGAAACGATACCGATCTTTGACCGAAACGATACCGATCTCTCGTGCAAACGATACACGACCTATGAACCAAACGATACACGATCTTTGGCACAACCGATACTCGATACTTGGCTCAAAACGATACAGGATACCTGCTGGAAAACGATACTTGATACTTGGGAGAAAACGATACACGATACTTCCCTTAAACGATACACGATCTTTGAAGTGGAAACGATCGACGATACCTGAACAAAACGATATGCGACCTTTGGTAAATATCGCGATCTCTGAGAAGCGATACACGATACTTCAGCCAAACGATACACGATCTTTCAACCTAAAACGATATGCGATCTTTGAGTCTGAAACGATAAACGATCTACGATCTCTGGCCGAAACGATACACGACCTATGAACCAAACGATACACGATCGCTGGTGAATATCGCGATCTTTGATCAAAATGATCTCTGGGCCAAACGATACCGATAGGAGGGAAATATCGCGATACTCGACCACAGGAGCAAAACGATACTTGCGAAGTATCGCGATACTCGACCGCGGGAGCAAAACGATACTTGACCCTTGGACAAATTTTGAAAGAGATTTTGTAAATTTTGCTTCAATACACTTGTTCTACTAGTTCTTCTACCCACCCCTCACTCTCTGTATCATTCAAATCACACTTTTTTCAACCCTGTAGGTCCTAAACGATACCTGACGTAGATCGTTTGTTCCGAAAATTTGATTTACAGAGAAGAGATCACCACACAGCAATAATGTGCTCACCTTGGAGGCTATTCCAACTCCTTTATCACTTCCCCTTGCTCTCTGCAGCCTCAGATAGCCTACTTGCTCCCACGCGATACTCGACAGATGCTCTCCACGATACTTGCTCAGAAACACAAGTGACTTACAAAATGACTTTTTTTGGTTTTTATACTTGGGATTTTCTTACTTACTGGAAATAAGGCAACAAAACAAGAATTGAAAGCTACTCTAACTACCTAGCCTACTCCCTCGCTCTTCCTATTCTAGGCTAACAACTCACTACACACACTCCAAGAATGAGAAGTAGCAAGTGCGGTTGAAAATGACTTACCAAAGAAGAGAAAATCACCACTCCTCCTCTTACTTCAATACCAAAAAGCTACTTACCATCACACGAATGCCTCGGTTTGATTCGTCACTCCCCGGCAACGGCGCCAAAAAGTGTGTTGACCTAAGTACCAACTTAGGGACTTGCGGAGAAAGAGACTATACCTCAATCCCCTCTCAAGTGCATATAGTGGGGATACACGCTTTTAATTATCAATCCAAAGAGTATACAAACCTAGCCGAGTGTATGAGGACATGCAATCATGTGATGATCAATGCAAATGAACTACTCAAAGAGTGTAAACAAGGCAAAGACTTATCCAAACAAGCTTCAACTGTTGGTCATGGCGTCACGATACTTGGTGCAGCAGCCGTCAGTATTTTGAACTTTTCTCCCAGCTCCGAGCTCCAAATATAGTGAATAGAATATGCGTTTCGAAGCTCTCAAGAAGACGCATCCAATGGCAGTGGTTTCACTCAATTCTAACACTCCTACTTCAAGTTATGAGCAAAATACTGAGTCGCGGGAAATACCTTCCTACACTTCA
>CM035416.1:5858811-5948811 GCA_020310875.1 Ceratopteris richardii
GATATGAACATTCATAGTGACTCTAGAGTAGGCATTTTCAAAGAGGATACTAACAAATTTAATCAAATTTCTACTAGCCCCAATGCCATGGAGAGAGTGAAGAATGAAATTCCAATCCATCGTCATAGGCTTTGTCAAATTAAACCTTAAAGAAGAAGAAATAGTGCTCATAGTCTTTCATATAATCTATGCCTTCCCAAATAGAAATGATAGCATAAAGAATAAAGCTTCCTCTAGTAAACTCCTTTTTCTCAGGGAGGATGATGTTATCCTTTATAGATTGAGTGTCCTAACCAAGGTAGAAGAAAAAAGTTTGTAAAGAGAAGTCAAACAAGAGATAGGTCTCTAGTTATGTATGTCATCCTTAGGCCCTTTTTATGCACAAGTTCGATAACTCTAGTGTTGATAAAGATTGGGAGAGCATCTGTCCTCCCATGTTCTTGTTTGATCGAGAAAATAAAGGAAGTCACGAAATTCCTAAGTTCCAAGGAAAATTCATTAGATATACCATCATAACCAAGAGATTTACAAGGTTTCACTTTACAAATGGTTTCTTTAACGTCAACGATAGTGAGGGGTAGGTGCAAGATAGAAGCCAAGTCTTGAGGAAGCATTTTTTTTCCTTTTAAGGGCAATTAGGGCTTTGGCTCTCTGGATGTCCTCCCCCCACTTGGCCGGCATAGAGAAAAATTTTTAATAGAAGTAAAGAGCCTCTTGCAAGTTCTCCTTGATGTTGATAACATGCTCTCATAAATCTTTTTTAACATAGGAATGAAATCCTTAGACTTTTTCTTTTTCATCAGATCAAACATATTCTTGTTGGGTTTGTTAATTTTACCAATCCAAAACTCTCTTGATCTGAGAAGGGTACCACAAGCAAAGAGGTAGTCTTTACCCTTTTTTTTTGAACAGAGCAAGAAATCTAATATAAGTGCAAGAAAAAAAAAATACAACAGGGGAGATCACCTCCCTAACCAAGCCATAAACATGCTTCCAAAAACTGAATCATGGACAGCCTTTCAGGAGAGTACAAAGCCATTAGATGATCTTTCCATCTATTGGGGCTCAATCCTTGAAATATAGAGGAGGGGTTAGTGCCTCTAGGGAGGGAGTCATTAATAGACTTTTTTACAATCTTGCAAAATGTTCTTAATGCCTCTGTTACAGATGTAGAAAATATCTTTTGCAGCAGAGGAGAATATCTTCTGGTTTTTGTTCTTCCAGATATGCCACATGATATGCACTCTCACCATCTGCCATAGAACAACATCCAACCATTTGCTAACCCCAAGAAAGATTTCTTTATATCCAAGAAGAGAGCTATGAGAGGTAGTACAGTACAAATTGATCAAACTCTAGAACTTTTGGGCAACCTTGCAGTTGATGAAGAGGTGAGGGAGATCCTCTATTTGCCCACAAAATGGGCAAGTCCTAGCACTTATATTAAATTTCAGTGCTCTACTACCAGTCCATAAACCTTGATGCATAACAAGCCAGAACAGGTAGGCCTGTTTAGAGGTGGGAGCAAAGGTCCAGATGGTCCTGAACCTGTACCTCCATTGGTGTAGATTCCACTGAGTCTTCTACTTGGAGTTGAGCTTGGAGGCAATCCTTTGAGGAGTGAAGTTAGCCCTTTTGAAGGAAGCATACATGTAAGCAGAAACCTCTTTCAACTCAACTCTTTTGTGATAATTAAAGTTGCCCAGCTTGTCTATCAACCAGCTCCTTTTGTCATGCAGGATCTGTTTACAAATAGAGGACAATCCATCAATTTCATCCATATGATTAGAACTTATTACCTGGTTGTTGAGGGACAGGGAGCACCAACTGTCAAAATCGGCCTTCCTGCACTTATTCATTCTAATGGATAGGTTCAGAGGAGTATTAGTATCAAACCAACCAATCCACATGGAGCTCTGGAGCAACACAAAAATATTGTTTTCAAAGTAGATAGGGATAGAGTAACCTTTTTTAACCATCATCCAAGCCCTCCAGAGAGAACAGATGAGTCTACTACCTTTAGGAGTGATTTGAGCAGGGGAAGAAACAATATCCCAAAGACTAATGTTGGTCCAACTCCTACAGCCAGCAACAAAGAAGTTACTAATATTTCTTTTAATGAGAAGGGATCAGAAATCTTCCGAATTAGTGGATCTTAAAACCCATTTAGCTGCCATTTGAATAGCCATCTTCGTAGAACAAATCAGGCCAAGTCCACCTTGGTCCTTCCTAAGACAACAAGTGTTCCAAGCAACCTTAGGGATTTTCTGATTAGTTTGGGTCCCTCCCCAAAGAAAACTCCTGTACAGAGTAATGACTTGAGCAATTTGCTTTTTGGTAGGCATCCAACAGGCAAAAAAATAAGTAAGCACAGGCAGAATGAAGTGCTTTAAGACAAAAGCCCTTTGAGAGAGGCCTTGTTGAAAAGACATCCAATAAAAAACTTTTTTCCTGAACTTATCAAGAATCCAATCCCATCTCTGCTCATAAGAAATACCAAATCCCATGGATATCCCAAGCAATCTAAAAACAACACCATCATTCAAAATCAAGCATTTATTATTCACAACACAAGCTGGGAGAGTTTTATTAGAAGCATGAAACCTAGTTTTAGAATGATTAACCACAGAGCCACTAGCCAAACAAAAAAGGTGCAAGCAGTTCCTAAACTCTCAGCAGACAAGTCATCAGCCAAGGTAATCATGTTGGTGTCATCTGCAAACATTTGCAGACCTAATTGGGTAGAGGCCCCGGGGAAATGGAGCCCTTTAATTAAACCCTGATCCATACAATCTCTCACTAACCACCCAAGAGCATCACTAGAGATGCCAAATAATAGAGGAGCCAGAGGGCAACCTTGCCTAATGGACCTACTGAGCTGGAAGGAGTCAGAGAGGTGACCATTCATAACCACTTTGGAGTTAGCATTGCCAAAGAGGATGCTAGTGTACTTGATAAACCTTCTCCCAGTCTCAATGTCATGCAAAGACTGCAAAATAAAGTCCCACTCAACCTTGTCATCTTGAAGAAATAGGTATCAATCTTGTTATCATTAGCAAATTCAAGCCCTTCCCAAATAGAGATAATGGTATCCAAAATGTATCTGCCCCTAATGAATCCTTTCTGCTCAGGAAGAATAATCTTATCCATAACAGGACTAAGCCTTCTAGCCAAAGAACAAGCAAAAATTTTATATAAAGAAGTCATATAGGAGATAGGTCTCCAATTGTTCAAGTCATCCTTAGCTCCTTTTTTGTGAATCAATTTGATCACTCCAGAATTGATAAAAGTAGAAAGAGCACCTCTCCTCATGGCCTCTTGCCACACCAGAAGAATATAGGGCACAATAAAATCAATAAGCTCATGAAAAAGCTCATTAGGAATACCATCAGGACCAGGAGATTTGCAGGATTTCAATTTACTAATGGTTTCTCTAACCTCACCGACAGAGAGGGGAAGGTCTATGATAGAGGCCAGGGGCTGAGGAATCATTTTCTTCCTTTTAAGAGCAATAAAGGCCCTCGCCCTCTGGATATCCTCCCCTCTCTCGGGAGGTCTAGAGAAAACATTGGGAAAGAAGCCAGTGCTGCAAGTTCTCCTTAACAGAAGTAGCATAACCACCAGTACTCTTTTTCAACATAGGAACAAAATCCTTGGCTTTTTTCTTTTTTAACAGATCAAACGTATGCTTGTTAGGTTTGTCCACTTTCCCTACCCAAAATTCTCTGGTAGAAGCAAGAGCATGACGAGCTAAGAGATAGTCTTCATACCTTAACCTTTCCTGAAGATCAAGGAGCTTTTGACCCTTGGTGTTATCATCCAGGTTCATATTTCTTATATTCTCTATCTCCCTCATAATCATCATTCTTCTTTTAATT
Organism: Ceratopteris richardii; assembly: GCA_020310875.1. NCBI lineage: Eukaryota > Viridiplantae > Streptophyta > Polypodiopsida > Polypodiales > Pteridaceae > Ceratopteris > Ceratopteris richardii. The sequence goes on from CM035416.1 coordinate 5,862,690, forward strand.
CTAATATCCTTGGCTTGACGCTTCAGTTTAGTAAAAAGGGCCTGGATTTTTTTAATAGCTCTCTCCCAAGATAAAAAGCGAGAGCACTCAGCAGAGAAATGATGCTTAATGATGTTCACAGTCCTCTCTTTCACACGCCTAAGCTTGAGGAGAGAGGCATCGAGATGAGACCACCCAGCTTTATACTCAGGGGGGTTTTTGAACAGCTTAATTTTGAGAGGAGAATGGTCAGACAAACTTAAGGTCTCATCAATGTCACACTTGTGCTGGCAGAGGTAGTGTAGAGTGTTAATGTTAATGTACATCCTATCGACTCTAGCAGAGAGAGGTCTATTAATGCATCTATTGCTCCAAGTATGCCCAGAGGCAAAAGAACAATCAACAAGGTTAAGGGAATTAATCATGGTCATCCATCACTCCTTCTCATCACCTTGGATGGTATTTTTAGGGTTACCAGCACGATCTTTTTTAGAGAGAACCATATTGAAGTCCCCAATCAAAATCACGTTATCAGACAAGCCAGAGAGTTCTCTCCAACAGTCACTTCTTTCATTCCTATTATTAGAGGCATACAGGCTAACAATCATGCAGTTTATGGGGTCTTTGCATCTCAGACCAATCCATTGATTGGTAGGGCTGCACACCACTTCCTCAATGCAATGGGAGAGATTAGAGATCATACCTATAGCAGCTCCCCCTTTTCTGTTGTTATGCTTGGTAATGTACCAATTGTGCTTACTAGACAGAATCTGCAGGTTAGAAAGGAGATCAAAACCACCAATCTTAAGCTCTTGAAGACAGATGAAATCAGGCAATAAGGAGCAATCCTTCATCCAATTGCAAAAGTTTTACTTCTCACCGGATCCATGATAACTTTAATGTTAAGAGAGATGATGTTAATCAAATCCATGAGAAAATAAGAAGGAAGAAACAACAAACAGAGAATTATTTTCTACTATTCTTCAAGGGTTTGATAATGGACCCTGAGATTCTAACAGCTTCTTTCCTCTTAGGTTTAGTTCTTGAGTCTTCTCTTGCAGTAGCATCACCCTGCATTTCTACATCAACATTGTTAGTTTCCTACATCTGTTGAATACATATTTTATCTTGCTGACCTAACTCTTCAGAAAATTCATCAACAGCCTGACAACCCATGACAGAGTCATCGTCTCCAGGAGCAGGGTGTTCAGAGGGTATACCAGGTCCTGACGAGTCCTTCTTATTTTTCGTACTGCCCACCATAGTCCAAGCTTCTTCCATGTTGTGACAGCCAGTCTCTGAAACCTTCACCTGACTATCACTAGCAGGCTGGCGGGAGGTACCTGGGGACTTAAGCTCTTCTCTTGTGTCTAAGAAATCAAAAGGGTTTGTCACATTTTCTAGCAGAACATCAAACTTATTATTCCAATTGTTAGCCACTTTCTTTTTTGGTTTGAAGGGGGTTTTCTTTTGAGGGATATTCTCATGCTGCCCCTTCAGATTTTCCAACTTTCGTTTATCTAGGTTGCCATCTCTTTTAACCTCTAGTAAGGGGCAATCTTTTATTAGATATCCCTGTTTAGAACAATTAAAACAAGCATTGGGAAGGTTTTTATAAATTACCTTTTGCTTATGGAGCTTATAACCCTCAGAGTCCTCCAGAGTAATAACTGTCTTGACTTCTTTGGAAATGTCAACTTCAACAAGAATCTGCGGGTCCCATTTTTGGGTTGAACCTGTTTCTAGACTTTTGTCCCAGCACCTTACCAATCAGATTACCAATCTGCTCCACCCATGGGTAGAAATCTACAGGTAAGTCAGGTAGCTCAACCCAAACAGGGACTTTTGTAGGCTTAACACCCCTAGGATTGAATCCAAGGTACCATTTAAACAGGGAAAGAGGCACATTCCTTATCATCGAGTGACCTTCAGACATCACCTGCATAGCACTGCTTGCATCCTAAAAAAAAAACAGGTAAAAGTTATTTGGCAGGAATTGCACATGCTTGACTATCATTCCCCTATTGCTCCAGTTATTCTTAATCCAGGCTCTTAAGACCTCTTGAGCAGGTCTAGGCATATGACACAATCCAATGAGCACTTTCTCATATAACAAATTATGCCAGTTATTTAAAGAGTCCCTATCTATAACTAGGGTGTTATTATCACTGTCCTCACTTTCAGGGTCTAAGTTTATTTTGTTGGCCTCTGTCTCAGAATCCAAGTTATCGTCTCTACTCGTGCCCTCGATGATCTTTGGCTTTCCTTTAACATCAACAGGAGGGAAGGGGTTAGCTGTAAATGAGGGGTTATCAAAAATAGCACAGGCACCCGTGTGGGACTGTAGAACATCAGCATAAGATCCCCTAGGTTTGTGAACGCCTTCTCTGTTAGGGCCAAATTGCCCATTATAGTGAGTAAAATCGTCATGCACGAACGGATGCAAATTCATATCATCACTGAGGGGGGCCTTAACATTCATGATCTTATCAACATTACCATCCATAAGGAGTTCCACCCACCCTGAGTAGTGACAGGAAAACTGTTAAGAGACATACCTATAGAGCCAGCAAACTTAGAGCCATTCGGAAGTCCATTCTGCAGAGCTTCATGAAGAGCCATGCATCGATCAAGAGGTTCCAACAGGGGTCCAACACCCAGACACCACCAGTAGTCAGGGGCCAAACGCGGACCCCCAGAGAGGGGCAAAAGGGGCGTCCCCCCACAATCTCGCAGCAGAGGATCACAAAGATCAGAGACAGGGCCGCACCAGGGGGGCAAGGGGGCTAACCCCCCACGAACTCCTCGACAAGTCTCACCGCATGCAGAGAAGCATGCCCTAGGAGCACTAGCCTAGCTCTCGTAGTCTCTACCTTTGATTGTTATTGTCTCTAGCCCTATTGTTATTGTCTCTAGCCCTAGCTTCTTTGCTAGAGACTTTGAATGTAGATTTTCTCCACTCAAACGGAGAGAACTTCTCCTTTGTACTTTTCAAAGAAGATTTTGTCATGTATAACTCTATTATGGATGCTCATATGTAAAGGACTGCGTCATCTTTCCTAGGACTGCCTCATCTTTCGTGTGGGGTTTGTTCATAAAAAACAAAACAAGAGAAGTGACTGCCCTTTTGCCACATCTACGTGCCGCCGTGCACTCGGGAGTCGGGAGGCGTCCATTTTGTCTATGTACAAAGAGACAAGAACTGCGACATCTACGTGCTCCCGTTGAAATCCACGGAGACATCCATAATGCATTTTGTTTATTTGCGAAGAGACAAGAAATGCTGTCTATTTATGTGATTTCTCCGTCTCTCCGACGCAGATCCTCACAGAAGTAAATGCCGGCGCTGCAACGCCTGACCTTCAAACAATGACCTTCACTGGTTTCGCTGCACAAGCTACAATGTCCAAATCCAGTGGCTGAAGCCTGAGCCTGAGCCTGAGCTGGGAGTACAATATGAGCCTCAGTGCACCTTCGCCACCGACTAGTCGAGACTCGAGATCATCGGTGGCGGTGATTCTCTGAACGATCTGCACGGTGACACGAAGATTCAGCACTTCATTTGAAAATATCGACGTTCAGAACCATCGAAAGTTTTTCTTTGAAGTTCAGACAGACATTCCGTTTCCGCTGTTCAGAGTCAGCCGTGAGTGTAGGATCAACAGTTAGCGACGAATCCGGCTATGGGGGCGTGCCCCAACAACATCCATTCATGGCTTCAAGTTTTGTTTCTGTAAGTTTCTGGATGGTCCCTGGAAATGGCAGGCGGTGGTCTCTGTTGTCGCATGCATGGACAGTGTTGGTGGAGATGCTTGGATTAGACTTATCTGCTAATAATATTCAGAGCTGTTCCTTTTGTCACGGATTGCAATTGGCAAAATTATTGAAGTTAGTTGGAATGCCTTTGTCGCTGCTTGTAACTTAATCTGTCGTACTATATCCCTTCAAATGGTGCTCTCGAGAATGATGTTTTATGTGGAGTCTCTTCTCTCTTTTTCTTTTTGAACAGAACACGAAGAGGAGGAAAAATAAAGATACACTGAGGTGACCAAATCCCCAAAAGGTCAGCTACAGGCTTCCAAAAATTGGATCATAGACAGCCTGTCAAAGGAATACATAGCCATCAGGTTGTCTTTCCATCTATTGGGACTCATTCATTTGATAACAGAGGAGGGGCTAGAAGATCTAGGGTAGGAGTTAATAGACTTTTTACAATCATGAAGAATGCTCTTGATACCCTTATTACAAATGAACAAGAAATCTTTAGCATTTCTGGAGAAGAGTTTCTGATTTCTATTTTTCCAAATGTGCCACATAATATGAGCTCTCAGAATCTGCCAAAGGACTATGTCCATATGATTGCTAACACCCAGAAGAATCTCTTTATATCCAAGAGGAGAGCTAAAGGTGACAGAATAGTACATGTTGATCAAGCTCCAGTATTTTTGAGCAACCTTGCAGTTAATGAAGAGATGAGGGAGGTCCTCAATTTGCCCATAGAAAGAGCAAGTTCCTGCACTTATATTAAATTTCATTGCTCTGCTCCCAGTCCATATCCCTTGACGCATAACAAGCCAGAGCAGGTGAGCCTGTTTAGAAGTAGGAGCAAAAGCCCATATGGATCTAAACCTGTACTTCCATTGGTGATGATTCCATCCATTTAGCATTGAGCTTGGAAGTAATCCTTTGAGCTGACCAATAAGACTTTTTAAAGGTTGAATACATGTGAGCAGCAAAATCTTTCATCTCAATCCTTATATGGTAGTTATTTCTTCTCAGCTTTTCAATCAGCTAGGTTCATTTGTCATACAAGATCTGTTTACACAGAGAAGATAGCCCATTAGTCACATCAATAAGATTAGGACTTATTACCTGATTGTTGAGAGAAAGGGAGCTCCAAGAGTCAAACTCAGCCTTCCTGCATTTGTTCATTCTAATGGATAGATTCAAAGGTTTATTGGTATCAAACCAACCAATCCATATAGAGCTTTGAGACATTGCCTCTTCTCCAACCATGTTCACTATGATTTCACACAATATCCAATATTTCTCGATACACGTTCACTCATAGTGGGAATCAATTGGTTACTAGTGTTTGGAAGGTCTATATCATAGCCAAATGTGACATGTCCTTATCTAAAGGGCCTACTAATGAACTTTTCTTTATCATGAGGTTTTCTTTGGGTGAGATGGCATAGTAAAATTTAAAATGGTATATTGAACATTACGAGTCACAAGTGATGGCCAAGTATTAAGTGTTGAGGATACGAAGAATCTACAAGGTGGCTTGAGATTTTGCATGGATAAGGCAGTAATATTTAGAAGCTATTGCCCTTTCAGAGGAGCACTTCACTTGATGTAACTCAAGTGGCCCTTTGGATCTAAAAGCTTACTTAAAGTCCCCCAGTCCCCTCCTTTGCCGTTGTTGAAGAATAAGTTCAATAGAAAATGAAGATTGGATTGGAGCATAAAAGAAGGGCTATATATGTTTTCCTATATTTGGGATTTTCCCATTCCTATCACACAATCCTTCTTCATGTAGTGCATTTCCCATTATCGCTTATGGATTGCTCAAACATGAAGCCTACGGTTGTCAAATTTTTGGCATACAAAGCCCTTCATGTGCTCCTTCGATGTATTTTAAGTTTGATTATGTTGAAGAATGGCGTCTCCAATCAATGGAGATTCTATCCTGGATGTGTATGGTTCTCAAGACCCAACATGATACACTCTTGTCTTTCACACAAGTAAGGTGTGCCTCTTCCCCATCCTTTGAGGCTTGGACAAATCCCCTGCTTTTTTGCCCCCATACTCAAGAAGTAAGTTGAAGAAAGAATAATTTGTTACACACTATCCCATTCTAGAGTGGATAGTGTCTCCCACTCTCCATCAAAAGAGAAGAGACTCATGCATTTGTGATTGGGTGTTCGCCTTGCCCTGGAGTTGATCTCTCTGTGCATGGCTCTCCATGAAGCCTTACAAAATGGCATGTTGAACAGTTCAAAGCTTGCTGGAACATCAGGTATGTCTCAAAATTGATTTCCTGTCACTGAACAGGGAGTATGGAATGCTATAATGGAAGGAAGTAGCTGTGACGTAGTTGGCAAGGATAGGAATGTTAGGGTCGACCTTATTAATGGATCTGGAAGCAAAGTTCCTCTGAATGAAGTTACGAAGGTGCATTCCTTACTACATGATGGTTTGGCTTACCCTAATGGGAAGGACGGTATTAATAGTGAAGACATTCCGAACCCTAGGGGGACTTATGCTGATGTTGTACAGAGTCATCAAGGGGTATGTTCTATGTTTGAAAATCCATCATTTATTATTAACCCTTTCCCCCTTGTAGATGTTAAAGGAAAGCGGAAGATCTCTGATGATGTGAGAAAAGTAGGTACTTTGGATGCTGAAGTAGAGGCCACAGAATAAATCTTGATTCTGATTTTGAGGATAATGAAGACAACACTCTAGTGATTGATAGGGACTTTTTAAATAACTGGCATAATATGTTATATGAGAAAGTCCTCATTTGACTATGTCATGGTCCTAGGCTAGCTCAAAAAGTTTTAAGAGCTTGGATTAAGAACAACTAGAGCAACAGGGGGATGATTGTTAAACATGTTCAATTCCGGCCAAATAATTTCTATCTATTTTTTTTTAGGATGCTAGTAGTGCTATGCAGGTGATGTCTAAAGGGCACTGGGTGATTAGGAATGTTCTCCTCTCCTTGTTTAAATGGTATCTTGGTTTTAAACCTAGAGGAGCTAAACCCACAAAAGTCTGTGTTTGGGTTGAGCTACCTGACCTATCTGTGGAATTTTACCCATGGGTTGAGCAAATAGGTAAACTGATTGGTAAGGTGCTGGGTCAAAAATCTAGAAATGGATTCATTCCCAAATGGGATCCTCAGATACTTGTTGAAGTTGACATCTCCAAAGAAGTCAAGACAGTCATCACATTGAAGGACTCTAAAGGATTTAAGCTCCATGAGCGAAAGGTAAGTTATAAAAACCTTCCCAATGCCTGCTTCAATTGATTTAAACAAGGTCATCTTATAAAAGATTGTCCCTTACTTGCTAATAAAAAAGAATGCAACCTTGATAGTGGTAACTTGAAAGATCTGAACGGGCAGCAGGAACATAATCAGCAAAAGAAAACTACCTTCAAAGCGAAAAGAAAAAGCTGCTAATAACTGGAATAATAAGTATGATGTTCTTTTAGAAAATATATCTAATCCTTTTGACTTTTTGGAGAGTAAAGGTGAAGATAAGACTCTAGGTACTTCATCTCACTCAGTTCCAAATAATCTTGTGAACGTTTTAGAACCTGGTCTTCACGCCATGGAAGGAGAGTGGACCTTTGTGGGCAACAGAAAAAGTAAGAAGGAAAAACAGGGTTCGGGTAATCTCTCCTCTCATTCTTCTTCCGGTGAAAATGTTACAGTCATGGAAAGACAGGACCTTGCTAAATTTGCTGAACAATTAGAACAACAAGATTGTGAAGATATGGATAGGTATGTGCTTGAAGATGAAGAGGTGTTGCAAAATCCTTGATCTGCACCAGCCAAATGAACTCTAGGAGTATGTGGTGGGCCCTTTTAGCTTTCCAATGGATGTATTAGACACCCTATGTACCTTGGAAGATCACTCTCAAAAAGATAGATCAAAACAGATAAGTTGGAGTTAGCTCAGAGGTGAAGAATTTGCTATTTTGGTTCATACACTTGTCCAGTGTTTTGCATAATTCTCTGAGCACAACAAAAATTAGTTTAATTCCTCTTGGGGAAGTCTATTTAACTTAGAGAGCTAACTTTCAAGAGTAATCTCATAAAAAATAAGGAACCACACACTGAGAATGATGTTTAACAAGTGATGACATCATCCCGATTTTCACGAGCTGCTACAATAATGAGACCAGTGAGCAGAATAATGAACATAACTCAACATATAAGACTCCAATGATTATAGACTTTGTATGCTTATACTAGACAGTATGCTGAATCCAACAAGCTTTAAATCATTGAATTTGGGTAAGCACACACTGAGAAACAACTTTGACAAGATGAGTAAAAAAGTCGGGTACCTAACAGAGAAGTGAAAATGAACAGATAGGGTTGACTTCAACTGAATATAACTGAAGATTGAAACACTCCAATGAAGTGGAAATTGGTGAGCATATAGTAGACTTATAGAGCTAACTTTACCAAGTTAAATCACTGAAAATGATGCACCAAGCTTAGAGAAACCATCTCTGCAATCTGACTGAGAAAACTGTGAGATATGGCAGTGAGTAGTACACTTCACAAGAACATGGAAATATGAACTAAAATGATCATGAAAGTGAAAGTATATTGATTGTAAAATACAATGGACTTAATGATACATATGTGTGCCTTGGAATCACACCTTGATATGGCATAAAGCTCAGCTCTTGGAGGTCCTCACATAACCATGACTAAGACTACCATGTATTTATAGTTGATCTTGGGAGGCTAACTTCCCTCAATCACTCTCTGATCAATTAGTAATTGATTTGATTCTCTATCTACCACAAATCACAAATTCGTGGCTCCTCTTTCCCTTTTTGATCAAGTGGACTCAACCACTTAAGATTATTTCACTTTTACATTAAGTAAAGTCTTCAAAAGTTACAAGAGGTAATTCACAAGTGAACTTTACATTGTCTTTATTTTAAGGCTTCTTCTATGACTTTGTGGGACTCAAGCCAATACTTAGTCTTGTCATAGACTTGCTCCAACAGCTCCCCCTCAAGCCAAGTATGCTTGAGGTCTTCAATCTTCCAAGATTACCTGCAAACCTATCATAGCCTTGAATTTGCAAAGCTTTGTACCATCCAATGCTTTGGTTAGAATATCTACACATTGTTGATGAGTGGACACATATGATATTTGAATCTCTTTGCTTAGAACCTTCTCTTGTACATAGCGATAATGAACTTTAATATGTTTAGTCCTTGCATGAAAAATAGGATTAGCAGTCAAATGAATAGAACTCATATAGTCACCATAAATAGTTGGAGTTCCAAACTCCAATCCAAGATAACTGTAGGTTGCTTCTTGGATGACCATGAAATAAGCTTTGATCCTACAAAAGTAAGATATCCTGAAGTGCTCCTATCTTCCTTGGAACCAGCCCAATTTGCATCAGAAAATAGCTTCAAACCTAAATCAGATACATAAGGATAATAAAGTCCTTCATTTATGGTTCCTTTGAGATACTTGAGAATCCTTTTGGTAGCATCCATATGTGGTTCCCTTGGTGTGTGCATAAATTAACTTAGCACACTCACACTGTAACATATATCTACTCTTGTCAATGTGGCATAATTGAGACTACCCACTAGACTTTGATATGATGTGATGTCCTCTATGAGTTCACCTTCATGTGAGCTCAATTTGTGATTGACCTCCATTGGAGTACCTGCAATCTTACAATCTTGCATCTTGAATTTTTCCAACATGTCCTTAATGTACTTTCTTTGAGTGAGAAAAAAACCATGATCTTTGTAGACAACTTTGAAACCTAGGAAGTAGGTAAGTGAACCAAAATCACTTATCTTGAACTCTTCTCTCATCTGATCTTTGATCTTCTTCATACCATCTGCATCATTTCCAATGAACCACACACTGAGAATGATGTTTAACAAGTGATGACATTACCCCAATTTTCATGGGCTGCTACAGTAATGAGACCAGTGAGCAGAAAAATGAACATAACTCAAGGTGTAAGACTCCAATGATTATAAACTTTGTATGCTTATACTAGAGAGTATGGTGAATGCAACAAGCATTACATCATTGAATTTGGATAAGTACACACTGAGAAACAACTCTGACAAGATGAGTAAAAAAGTCGGGTACCTGAGAGAGAAGTGAAAATGAATAGATAGGGTTGACTTCAACTTAATATAACTGAAGATTGAAACACCCAAATGAACTGAAAATTGGTGAGAATATAGTAGACTTATAGATTAACAAGTTAAATCACTGAAAATGATGCACCAAGCTCAGAGAAATCATCTCTACAATCTGACTGAGAAAACTGCGAGATACGGCAGTGAGTAGTACACTTCACAAGAACATGGAAATATGAACTCAAATGATCATGAAAATGAAAGTATATTGATTGTAAAATACAATGGACTTAATGATACATATGTGTGCCTTGGAATCACACCTTGATATGGCATAAAGCTCAGCTCTTGGAGGTCTTCACATAACCACGACTAAGACTACCATGTATTTATAGTTGATCTTGGGAGGCGAACTTCCCTCAATCACTCTCCAATCAATTAGTGATTGATTTGATTCTCTATCTACCACAAATCACGAATTCATGGCTCCTCTTTCCCTTTTTGATCAAGTGGACTCAACCAGTTAAGATTCTTTCACTTTTACATTAAGTAAAGTTTTCAAAAGTTACAAGAGGTAGTTCACAAGTGAACTTTACATTGTCTTCATTTTAAGGCTTCTTCTATGACTTTGTGGGACTCAATCCAATACTTAGGCTTGTCATAGACTTGCTCCAATAAAGATAACTTTAACATTCAAAAGATTCAGGAAAATAATTCTAAGGATGTAGAGATGCAGGGTGTTTTTGTTTCTCGAGATGATATAAAAGCTAAAGCTAAGAGAAAAGAAGTTGTTAGAGTATGAGGGTCCATTATTAAACCCCTAAAGAATAGTAGAAAATAAGTTGTGGGCTTGGTTCCTTCTCTCCCTCTTTTTTTTTTCTCATGGATGTGATTAATATCATTTCTCTCAACATAAAAGGTATTACTGATCCTGTGAGGAGCAAAGTTCTTAATAATTGGATGAATGATTGCTCTCTTATGCCTGATTTCATTTTTCTTCAAGAGCTAACAATTGGTGGTTTTGATCTCCTTGCTAACCTGCAGATTGTTTCTAGTAAGCACAATTGGTTTACTACCAAGCATAACAACAGAAAGGGTGGTTCTGCTATAGATATTGTCTCTAATCTCTCGCAGTGCATTGAGGAAGTTCTGTATCGTCCTACTAACCAATGGATTGGCCTTAGATGTAAGGACCCCATAAATTACACTATTGTTAGCCTGTATGCTTCAAATAATAGAACTAAAAGAAGTTTATGCTGGAGAGCTTTTTCTGATTTGTCTGATAATATGATCTTGATTGGTGACTTTAACATGGTTCTGCTTGATAAAGATTGTGCTGGTAATCCTGATAATATTCTTCATGGGGAAGAGAAGAAGAGTTGGATGGCTATTACTAATTCTCTTAGCCTTGTTGATTTTTTTGTTGATTCTAGGCACACTTGGAGTAATAGGAGTATTAACAGGCCTCTTTCTACTAGACTTGATAGAATGTACATGAATATTAACAAGTTGCATGACCTCTGCCAGCATAAATGTGACATAGATATGATCATAAATCTCTTTGACCATTCTCCTTTAAAGATAAAGCTTTTCAAAAACCCTCCTGTATAAAGCTGGATGGCCTCATCTTGATGCCTCTCTCCTTAAGTTGAAGTGTGTGAAAGAGAAGACTATAAATATTTGCAAGCATCATTTTAATACTAAGTGTTCTCCCATTTTAGCTTGGGAGAGATCTATTAAAGAAATTCAGTCCCTTTTTACCAGGTTGAAGCTTCAAGCCAAGGAAATTATAATTAAAAGAAGAATGATGATATTGAGAGAGATAGAGAATATTAGGAGTATGAATCATGATGATCATATAAAGGGTCAGAAGCTCCTTGATCTTCAGGATAGGTTGAGATATGAAGACTATCTCTTAGCTAGTGGTGCTCTTGCCTCTACCAGAGAATTCTGGGCTCGGAAAGTGGATAAACCTAACAAGCATATCTTTGACCTCATAAAAAAGAAAAAAGCTAGGGATTTTGTTCCTATCTTGAAAAAGAGTACTGGTGGTTATGCTTCTTCTATAAAGGAGAACTTGCAGGAGGCCATTGGCTTCTTTACCAATGTGTTCTCTAAGCCTCCCAAGAGAGGGGAGGATATTCAGAGGGCTAGGGCTGCTATTGCTCTTAAAATGAAGAAAATGATTCCTCAACACCTGGCCTCTATCCTGGACCTGCCCCTCTCTGCAGGTGAGGTGAGAGAAACCATTTGTAAATTGAAACCCTGCAAGTCTCCTGGACGTGATGGTATTCCTAATGAGTTTTTTCATGAGCTTATTGATTTCATTGTGCCCTACATTCTTCTGGAGTGGCAAGAGGCCATGAGGAGAGGTGCTCTTTCTACTTTTATCAATTCTAGAGTTATCAAATTGGTCCACAAAAAAGGAGCTAAGGATGACTTGAATAACTGGAGACCTATCTCTTGTTTGACTTCTTTGTATAAAATATTTGCCTCTTCCTTGCCTAGAAGGCTTAGTCCTATTATGGATAAGATCATTCTTCCTGAGCAGAAAGGTTTCATAAAGGGTAGATTTATTTTGGATGCCATTATCTCTATTTGGGAAAGATTAGAGTTTGCTAATGAAAACAAAATTGATACCTATTTTTTTAAGGTAGATTTTGATAAAGCCTATGATAGGGTAGAATGGGATTTTATTCTTCAATGTTTGTATGACATTGGGGCTGGAAAAAGGTTTATCAAGTATACTAGTATCCTCTTTGGCAATGCTAACTCCAAATGTCTATGACCCCTCTCTAACTCCTTTCAGCTTAGCAAGTCTATAAGGCAAGGTTGCCCCCTGGCCCCCTTGTTATTTGCTATCACTAGTGATGCTCTTGGTTGGTTGGTGAGAGACTGTATGGAACAAGGTCCTATCAAAGGGCTTGCTATCCCTGAGGCTTCTTCTCAACTTGGTCTCCGAATGTTTGCTGATGACACTAACATGATCACTTTGGTTGATAACTTATCTGCTGAGAGCTTTTTGCATTGTCTACATTTGTTTTGTCTTGCAAGTGGTTCTGTGGTAAATCATTCTAAAATTGGTCTTTATACTACTAATAAAGTCCTTCCTACCTGTGTTTTGAGAAATAATTGTTTGGATGAATGTGTTGTTTTCAGGTTTCTTGGAATACCCATGGGTTTTGGTATTACCTTTGAGCAGAGATGGAATTGGATTGTTGACAAGTTTAGAAAAAAAGTTTTTGATTGGATGTCTTTCCAACAAAACCTATCCTAAAGAGTTTTTGTCTTAAAGCACTATATTTTGTCTGTTCTTACTTTCTTTTTTGCTTGTTGGATGCCTAACAAAAAGCAATTTTCCCAGGTCATTGCTCTGTCTAGAAGATATCTGTGGGGTGGGAACCAAACCAGCTATAAAATCCCTAAAATTGCTTGGAATGTTTGTTGTCTTAGTAAGGAGGAAGGTGTTCTTGGTCTAATATGCCCTTCTAAAATGGCTATACAAATGGAAGCTAAATGGATTTTAAGATCCACTTATTCTGAGGATTTTTGGTCCCTTATCATTGAAAGGAATATTAAGAACTTTTCTGTGTCAGGTTACAAGAGCTGGACCAACATCAAGCTTTGGGATATTGTCACCTCTCCTATTCAAATTACTCCTAAAGGGAGTAGACTGTTCTGCTCCTTTTGGAGTGCTTGGATGATTGTGAAAAAAGACTATACAATTCCCATTTACTTATATATGTGTGTGTGTGTATGTATATATATATATATATATATATAAACAAATAAATAAATAAATATATGTATATGTATATGTATATGTATGTATTTATTTATTTATTTGTGTGTATCTACACACATATACACACATACACACACACACATATACATATACATACATACATACATACATACATACATATATATATATATATATATATATATATATATATATATATATATATATATATATATATATATATATATATATATATATATATATATATATATATATATATATATATATATATATATATATATATATATATATATATATATATATATATATATAAGAAGAAGCTTGGAGCACAACATAACAATAATTATATTACAATGTGAACGTAAAAAGAATAAATGATATGTTAGGGTTATAGCAATATATACAAGTTAAGGAAAAGAACCTCTTAAGGAGGGAGAAAGTATCCTGGAGGTTATAAGTGTGTTCACACACATTGCTACCGAAGTCCCCTTGGGAGTGATGAGGTGAACAAGGAGCTAGCACTCACGTATAAGGAAGTGCCAAGCTATTTGGAATGGTATCAATCCACAAAATTAAGTAGCCCAAATCTTTGTGAAAAACTTCAAAATTCTCCATAGGCAAAGCCTTTGTGGAAAGATTTGCAACATTATCCAATGTGGGTAGATAAGCCAAATTGATCTTTTGAGTAAAGAAACTCTCCCTGACATAATGACAGTGCACCTCAATGTGCTTTCTTCAAGCATGGTAAATCTTCATTCAAAAATGCAATCTTAATGTCCAAATGATGTACATTCAAATGATGATGAGTTGCAAATGCACAAATGCTATGAATTATGGTCATTTGCAATTTTGTACCAAAGATCACATCCAAATCAATGCCTTTCTCTTAAGCATAAACTTTGGCCACAAGGCTAGCCTTATACCTATCACATGTTCCATAAAACTTACATTTCAACTTGTACATCCATTTAGTGCTAATGGCATTTTTGCCTCAATGAAAATCACATAAAGAACAAGTAACATTCTTCATAATAACATCATATTGTGCTAATGGCCTTTTTTGCCTTGAGTCAAATCACATAAAGGCCAAGTATATTCTTCAGAATAGCATCATATTTTATGCTTCATAATAACATCATATTCTTCTATATAGCATCATATTCTTTTGATGAAGCATAGAAGTTTTTGAATTCTATTCTTCATCAAAAGAAACATGCTCATTCTCATAAAAAAGACCAGAGACATCCATTGGATTATACACTAATGCAAAGTAAAATATGAGAAAGGTGCATCTAATATACTATCTCTCAAAGTTCGCATGGAAAGATCCCAATTAGCTACCTGCCACTCTCCTCCCAACCTTAAATAGCCCTTGCCCTTGACAGATCTAGAGTCTTCTCTAAGGTTGAAACACCCCTTATATGGCCTTCTTGAGGAGATGGAATAACCTCAAAGACTTATGCTAGATCCTTGGCTACCCCAAGCTCTCATCATGACTTGACTAGGGTCTTTGATCAAATGTAGGTAGACCAATGGTAAACCATGGTGGTCTAAATAAATCCAACACTCTCTCCTCCTTGTAAAGATCATTACCCTCAGTGATCAAGGAAGGAAAGTGTTTGTGAATCAGATCTTTTGATTTGCCAATAGCAACTATCAATCATTGGGGCAAAAAAACCCTACATGGGCCTTTTGGATTAAGAAGTTAGTGATGGACCAATCAAAAGAGGGTGGTGGAAGATGGGATATTATTCCTCTATGTTCAGGTTTTGCCTCTAGAGAGAGAAAGGAATCTCCTAACTTGCTTGCACCCAAAAATTCAAAAATTTTAGAAAGTTTTAAAATCCATCATAACACCATTCAATGGCCCCCCAACCACTTTTAAGGATAAAAAGTGTTATTTTTGACTCCTAAATCAAAATCCTTGCATGACATGACCTAAAAAAGTGATGTTTTAAAAAATTAACTCAACATAAAACTTTGCTCCCTCCAAAACCAGTGATGCTTCAATTAAAATCACGGACAACCTCAAAAATAGCATGGAGTTCAGTGTCATTTAAGCAACAATGCGTGCTCAATGACCAGTGCAATGAAATGTGCAATCACATAGCGAAGAAAGTGTGTTGCATGAAACATCGTGCCCATATTCCTTGTAGTGATCCATCTCATTTCTATAGCTAGAATATCAAAATCTAAAGGAGATGATGGAGTGGATGATGAAGGTTGCTGCCTCCCCACCACCATTGCCACAAATATCTTTTTCTTCTTGGGAAACAAACTATATGCATGTTGACCTAATAATCCATAAAAAAGTCCCTCATGAAGAGTGGTCATATATTTAGGTAGTGATGTGTGTAAACACACTTGGGACCATCGAGACACTTTCTTCCCTCTTTAGAAGGTTTCCCCCTTATAGCTTGAATATATGTCTACAACCTTAATGGGTTACTTATCTTTGTATATTCACTTGGTACTTCATTCGATCTTGTGTTGTGCTCACACATTATTCTTCTTCCTTGTGTTGTTTGTGTGCTTCCAGAGACCTCAAGCTCCAACAAGTGGTATCACAGTAGGTCATCGCTTCATCTAGGGCTTCGTTGATACCCCTTGGATTACTGTCTTAGAATCACATGAAAATTGGTGAGCATGCTCAAGATGATTAGGAGGTCAAAACCACTTCACTTTATGGCATCCAAATTTTGATATGAGCTCATTTTTACCTTTGAATGCACTATCACAATGACTATGCGAGCAATTTCATCTTTTTGTGTCAAACACATATATATGTTTCGATTTACCAATACAAGCAGATCAAAGCATGCTATAAGTTTAGTAGAGCTGGACAAGATAGGTTTTTTCAAATTTTCAAGATAGAATCATTTTTTTTGCATCAAGGTATTTTGATCAGTGGCCATGGTTGAAAGCAATGATGTATTTTGTATGTTAGATGTTGAGATATATTGGATGGTACCCCATTATGGGCATATATGATGCATCATGTATTGGTAGAAAAAGGGCTATGGAATATTATGTTGGGTATTGAAAAAGGCCCCACTACACCTGCAAATATGGTTATTGAAGGTGGTGCAGATGGTGTTGAAGATGATCTTTAGATTCTTATTCATGTTGTGGTTCCTATTGCGTTCGCTCTAAAAAAAGAGCAAAGGATGCTTGGGATACACATATCATTGTTAACCTCTATCCATTCCATTTAAGGAAAGGAACATGTTTGAGGAGTTCTTGGGTTGTATAATTTAGTACAGACTAGATCCTTGTGTTTATCAACTCCTCAATTATGCACTGATACTGAATACTCAAACTTCTCAAACAAGAACTTCACACAATCTAGCATAGATTCTAGTTACACTCATAGGCACTTCCAAAAAATCACAATCATCAATAGATAGACAAAATTGATAAAAGAAACAGTCCACAGAGACTCAGCATATGATTAAACCCCTACAGTGCCATAGTTTGATAGCTCGACATCGTCGTGCCTATCTCTCTACTTACACCGAGAAGGAATCCGATTCTATTAATTTTATGAATGGTTACAAGTCAAGAAATCTGTCGATTTGGTAAGGACTCTTCACCAAAAATATGTTTTTTACAAAAATGCCTTCTCGACAGCCTCACACAGGCACACATGGAGGACCTTAACCCAAAAATATAGATGTATAGAGTCATTACTCTAGATCTTCCTACTCTTCATTTGACGGTGTATGTATATCATTCCAAAAAGAATCTTTGCATCTTGGAACGTAGATTGAATTTTCTTTAACGATGACTTCAATAGCTTTTGTGCTTCATTGGGCTATAAGGTGAGTGCCCCTTTAATACTTTGCTCAAAGAGGATGCCAAGGAAACTATTGCCTTGCTCTACACTCATGCTACAAACTGAATTCTTCCTACAGGTAAAAATCTTGCTTGATGTGTTTTCAGCAGCTATGTTCAGTCTATGTAGTGTGAATGACTTATGTCTTCAAAGTAGTTTCTTGGTCGAGTTGTCTTTGCATTATTTTTAGACGATTCTGGAGTTGAGCAACGGATTCCTCTTGTTGAGAAGACTTTGTAGAGAGTTTCTCATTTGATTCCTATAGAGCCACTACCATTTGCTGTAGAAGTTCATAGTCCTCTACTTACTACTGGAAGTGGAACGAGACTTCATTGATGGTGGCCTACTACACCATGGTTTCTTTTTTGAGTTCTTGAATATGAAGGAGGTTCTAGCCGTTTGCCTCCTTAAGATCATGTGGCTTTTTCTTATACTCCTTTGTATCACACATAGCATCCTCATAGAATACTTTATAATATGAAACTTGTTTCGCTTCTCTATACAAATCCTAAGAGAGTTGGTGATTATCAAACTCCTTTGTAGCTAAGTTGTCATGAAGCTATTGAACACGTTGTTGTAGCCACATATTGTGATTATTTAATGTTTCAAAAATCCGATGATAATGGTCCATGTCATGGGCGATGAGTGTTGTGATTCTTTTGGTGGTTTATCCGATTGGATTGATGGTTTCAGTGTAGTTGGAATGGGTGTTTCAGCTATTTGGGCATTCACTAGTGTAGGAGTGGGGAAAAGTGGGGCTTCAACTTGAGTCCATTTTGCTGCCTTAGCTATCATTCTTTGTTGTTCTTTGAAACTAGGTTCAAACACTTCTACTTCTAGTTGCAAAACTTTCCTAGATTGCATTTGGACCATAGCAGCTTGTGCTTTTGCAAGTGCATTGAAGAAGTTTTTGATATTTCGTGCAAACCCAAAACTAAGGACTTCATTGGGCAAGTGTTACAACGCATTACAATCTTCTTTTCAAGCATTGTGACTTCATTTTCTTTATGCTAAAATGTACCTTATGTAATGTTCACTCAAAGGGAATTCTTATCACTTTTAAACTTCAAGCATCATTCTCTGGATCACATTATTGTCATGTAGGCTATATTAATAACCAAAACCTGGTAGGATTGTGAGTGCTAACCTCTATCCAATTTTGTTAAGGAAAGGAACATGTTATGGGGGTTCTTGGGTGGTAGAATCTAGTATAGACTAGATCCTTGTGTTTCTTCAACTCCTCAATCATGCACATACACCAAATACTTACACATTTCAAAAACCAACTTCACTGAGTTTGGCACAAAGTCTGATTACACTCGTAAATACTTCCAAAAGATCACAATCATCAACAAACAAACAAAATTGACAAAAGACGCAGTCCATAGAGAATCAAAACATGGTTAAATTTCCTTATAGTGCCATAGCTCGATAGCCCAACACTTTTGATGTGTGTCTCCTTGTTCTATTAATTTTGTGAAGGGTTATAGGTCACGTAGTCTCTGGATTTGGTCATGACTCTTCACAAAAAAAAAATGTTTTTTACAAAAATGCCTTCCTAACACCCTAATAGCACTTTATACTAGGAAAGAAATGACGCTCGTGTTTCTTACCTTCCAACATGTTTTGTACCTCCCAAAATAGTTGGAGAGTGAGCATAAAAATCAAGGAAATTTTATGGATAATTTATTGACAAAGATCAAAGATTTGAAGGCGTAGTTGGATTTTGATGATGGAGTCTTTCCAAACAGTTCACTTGTGCATACTATTTTAAATGGTCTTTTAGATTCATATCAAAATTTTGCTTCTACTCTTTGATTGATGATGAAAAAAAATCCAAATGCATTAGCATTTGAGGATTTAGTATCTATTTTGTTGCATGAAGAACAATCTAGGCATAATAGGTCCATTATATGTGTTGCAAATCAAGCTTTACTTGCTAATCAGAAGGGCAAAGGTAAATGGAGTCCATCCACTAGTAAGCACAAATATGCTAATGTTGCATAGTCGAAGAAGGAAGAAAATGTGAGAAGAGAACAAAAAGAGTTATCCAAAATTGGTTGCTAAAGAGGCAAAGAAGAAAGAGGTTGGAATGGTTTTTGCAGAGGCCTCTACACCTAATGTAGAGTTTTCTTATTTTGTTCAGAATGAAGAATGGGCATTTACTATAGTATGTAGCCATGACCCATCTTCTCATGAGTAGTGTATATCTATAGTAGACTCAAATCTTTGGTACTTTGATAGTGGGGCAACCAAATATATTACCTTGCAACATAGTTTCTTTAGGTCAATTGAGCCTACTCCTATTGGGTATACTATCACATGCGCTAACAAATCCTCTTATCCGTTAACCCGAAACCAGTAAAAATTAAGGCAGGACTAGCGGACAAATTCCAAGACGATTTGGTGCAACTCTTGCGCGAATTCTCAGATGTCTTCGCTTGGGATTACAGAGACATGAAGGGTCTTGAACCACAAATTTATCAACACAGGGTGGTGCTGAAGCCAGATGCGCGACCCTTCAAGCAATCCAGCTATCGGATGAATCCGCATTATGCAGCACAGGTAGAAGTAGAGCTAGATCGCTTACTGAAGGTTGGATTCATTGTTCCAATTGAACATGCAGAGTGGATCTCGCCAATAGTGATAGTGCCTAAGGAAAATAAACAGTTACGCATTTGTGTCGACTACCAGAAGCTTAATGCAGCCATTGTACCGGATCCGTTCCCTCTTCCTTTTCTAGATACGATGCTCGATGAGGTAGCAGGTCATGAAATGTATTCTTTTCTGGATGGCTACAGTGGATACAATCAAGTGAGGATGGCAGAATAGGATATATCGAAGACGGCAATCAACTAGGGCGTCTATGCATGCACCGTAATGTGATTCCGATTGCAAAATGCCCCGAGTACATTCCAAAGATGTATGCAGGAAGTGTTCTCACCTTACCTGATATCGTTTATGCAAGTCTATTTGGATGATTTTTCATTATTTGGCAATACTTCGGTGCACCTGTATCATTTACGGTGCTGTTTTGAAAAGTGCCGAGAGTATCGATTATGTTTGAATCCTACCAAATTGGTCTTTGCGGTCTCCTATGGGAAGTTGCTCAGTCATATCATCTCCAAACAAGGGATACAAGTAGATCCTGATAAGGTAGCGGCAATCTTGGAGGCACCGGTCCCACGGACACGAAAAGAAGTTATGCGGTTCCTTGGCCAGATCCGGTGGCATGGTAGACATTTACGGTGGTTGGCTCATCTAGCGATGCCACTTAACCGACTTATGACTAGCACCCCGCGGAAGTATGAATGGACCAATGAGTTCACCGAATTGGAGTCTATGGGCCACCTTCTTATACAATTTTCCCAGCAACTACCTCTCCAGATGAAGCTAGCAACTCAGAATATTCAGCAAGAGTTGCAGAGTAAAGTTGTTTTACTCGAAGCAGACATTGCTCCACTCCAAGAAGAAGCAATTGCAGTTAAAGACGAGAACCACGCCTTGCAGACTTAGATCCATCAACTTCAAGAACGGTTAGCAGAACAAGATATTTTGATTGCTCAACGGGACAACGCACTTGTTGAGTTGAAGGAGAAGATTGTTCTCCTAACTGTGCGTGATGAAGAAATAGTTCAATTAGAAAAAATGATGCGCGATAAAGAAGATGCTTGTGTTGCGTTAGGAAATCTGCTGGAAGAAACACATGCTGATCTTGCTGTCGTAGAGAAAAAGGGACAGGAAATGGCTAACCTGGCCATGGAGAACACTGAAGAATTAAAGATAGTGTCCACCAAACTTTTTCCAGAAGAGTCATGATTTGGATGCACAGATGGGCCAGACGATTCAGCTAAAGAAAGAGCTAGAAGCTATTATGAAAGAACGAGATGCTGATTATAAAACTATCCAGTATCAAGCTGAGGAGCTGGAAAGACGAGAAAAGCAGTTAGGATTTCAGGCAGAGAGACTGTCTCGCATTGATGCACAAATCGCTAATATGAAGCTGCGAGGAGATGCTGCCCTAGCCAATGACTTTTACCTGCAGGAAACATTTTTGCAGATGCAGACAGAATTATTGATGAGTCAAGTCGTTGCTGCTAGTTCGGTTCGTACTGATGCACAACTAGTCGAGCCGGACATTTGAAAGATATGTTGGACTCCTTAAAGCAAAAGATCACTCAAACTTTTAAGCTAGCTAGAACTCTGTATATTCAAGGCATTATTGATGAGCATTAGTGGTCATCTTCCTTTTTGGGTTCGAGTTCACTGTGCGTGCCAGTGTTAGCTATCGGATTGGATCTCGTTGTATTTTTATTTTCTATATCCGCACGAACTGAAAAGGCGTGGCGAAAAGATGTAACTTTCTATTGAGTAATGAAAAGGCAAGTGTTCTTTGGCGAGAGAGGGAGTCGCCAGACTGTCTGTCTGGGTGCTCGCGTTGGAGATACTGTGTAGCAAATTTGCAGAATTCTGAGTACTATGTTTTGTTTCTTAAATTCTCAGTGGTTAATCATTAAACACAGTAACGCTACGTTTAACATTAACAGTCTGGACGAATTTGCTGTTGATTTGCTTTGTAGATGTATTGCGTAGTGATAATCATTGAATCGGGAGATAGTTAATTGTTCATTTGAATGTTAAATTGGGAAAATTAAACAAAGGGCCTCTGCACTGTCAGACCCCTGTCCATCCCCAAGAACCTAGAAATGAGATTAAAAGTGGCTTAACAGAAGCGCTTTTAACAGGTGTATAAGCTCATAGACTATGCAAAATATGTGAATGATTCCAAATGTATAGTTCAAGTTGCTCATGCTATCTCAGATGCAAAGTTTTTGCATGCATGCTTTGGTCATTTGAATTATGCTAGTTTGCTACACCTATAGAAATATGAAAATGGTTTCCTCTCTGCCCAAAATTGAGAAACCTTGTAAACAAGTTTGTGAAGGTTGTATTTTGGGCAAAATGCAACATTCCTCCTTCCCGAAAGATGGTTCAGTTGAAGCTATTAAAAGATAAGTCCCAAGTTTTTATGTGCTTAAAACAGTTTCTAGTTTTGGTTGAAAATCTATCTACATACAAAATGGGCAACTTTCATTTTGATCAAGGATGAGAATACATATCTTACTATTTTAATTCATTTCTAGCTAAACGTGGGATAAAACATCTAGTGTAGAGTTTCATATACATCTTAGCAAAATGAATTTGTTGAAAGAAAGAACAGGTCACTCATGGAGATGGCAAAGTGTATGATGAAAATCAAGCTTTGCCACATAGCTTATGGCTTGAGGTTGTTATGTGTGCAACACACGTATTTAATAACTATCCCACTAAAGCACTACAATATATCACTCCATATGAGGCTTGGCATGGTCACAAGCCATTTGTTGCTTATCTGCATCTTTGTGGTTGTGTGGCATATGCATTAGTGCCTGAACAAGAATGCAAAAAATTGGACGATAAAGCAATGAAATGTATTTTTGTTGGGTATAGTTCTGAAAGCAAAACCTATCATTTGTATCATTGATAGAATAAATGAATTTTGGTTAGCCATGATTTTGTTTTTGTAGAAGATGCAATTCAGCCATTACTTTCATGTACCAAGGAGGATTTAGTTAGCTCTAGAGATGTGTATCACACTTTGCTACCTCTCTTTACAGGTGGATAGACAAGTGCTAGTCTAAGTGAGGAAATTTCTTAGCCTTTACAGGTACCCAAGATGATGGAGATCATTCCATTTTTGATGTAGATTACATGATGCACTTGTTGATGAGAGGGCTGATATAAAGGAAGAAAAAACTATGCCTAAAGGGTTGGTGAAGACACTAAAAGATAGAAAATTAGATGCATCTTTGTCATATCATACTTGTTAATGCTCTCATAGTGCTTGTTTCGCATCAGATTTCTATGCAATGGCTACTTCTAGTCTTTGTGATGAGAATGAGACTGTTTATTTTGATGACGAAAAAAATTTTAAAAATTGGATGGTTGTTATGCAATCAAAATATCATATTATTATGAACAATTGTACCTAGTCTTTGTGTGATTTTCCTCTACGCAAAAAGGCCATTGGCACTAAATGGGTATACAAGCTGAAGTGTAAGCTTGATGGAACAGTTGATATGTATAAGGTCAAACTTGTTGCAAAAGGTTATGCTAAAGAGAAAGGCATTGATTTTGATGAGATCTTTGCATCCACATGTTGAATGACTACTATCCATAGCATGTGCAGTTGCAGGTTGTCATGGTTGGAATGTACATCTGTTCGACATTAAAATTGGATTTCAAAATGGTGACCTACATTAAGAAGTATATGTATTTCAACCCCATGGTTTTGTGCAGAAAGGGCATGATAATGAAGTGTGTAGGTTGAAAAAGGCATTATATGGGTTGAAGCAAGCACCATGTGCTTCATATGAAAAGATACACTTCTATTTGATTGCACATGATTTTGAGAACAATTCACATGAGAGCAACATATATGTTAAATGTGCATATGATGTACTTTTCATCATGATTGTGTATGTTGATGACCTATTGCTCATTAGTCCTAATGAGAAGCATATTGCTGAGTTTTAGGCTAATGTGCATACCTCTTTTGAGATGTCAGATTTGGGGCATATGCATCATTATTTTGGGCATTCAATTTAAGCAAGTTGATGGGAGAATAGCCTTTTGGCAAACCTATTTCCACTCCTATGGAAACAGGTTTATGATTGAGTCTCCATGATGTTGAAGATGCATTTGATGTTGTCCTCTATCATCAAGTTATTCGATGCTTGATCTATTTATGCATAACTTGGCTTGATATTTAGTTTTAGGTGTCAAGCATTGACAGGTAGTTAAGTGCAACTTTCCCTACTTGAGTGATAGCCAGCTAATTGGATTGTTTTATCCCAAGGGGGATCATTCTCGTCAGATTTGCATGCTTTTTTTTTTTACTTAGATTGGGCTCATTTCTATGACACTCATGTGTACACTAGTGGTTTTTGCTTCATGCTTGATAGCTCATGCATATCTTGGTTGAGCAAGGATCAACCTAGTATGGCCATCTCTAGTTGTGAGGCTAAGTATAGGGCAGCTTTCATAGAGACAGTTGAGTGTGTGTGGCTTAGATGCCTTTTGGCTATTTTGGGTGTTTGTCAATCTTTTGCCACCACCATCTTCACTGATAGTTAGATTGCATTGGTAGATGTGAGGAACCATGTGTTCCATGCTCACACAAAGCACATTGAGATGAATTATCATTGTGTTAGAGAGAGGTTCTCTAATGGAAAGATCGGTTTGGGATATGTGCCCACACAAGATAACATTGTAGACTTTTTCACAAAGGCTTTGCTTGGGAAGAAGTTTGAAGATTTTCATAAATCTTTGGGCTTACTTCGTTTTGTGTATTGATATCTTTCCACATAGCTTGGCACTTCCTTATACATGAGTGCTAGCACCTTGTTCATCGTATCACTCCCAAGGGCCCATTTGTGATAGTAGACTGTGAGGTAGAAGAGCCTACGGGTCTTCGATCTACATCTTCCCCTACGTTCCATAGTTGTTTTGCAATAAGAAAATGTTTCATCATGCAAGAACACATTTTATAGTTGGTCCCATCAAGCTTATCTTCAGCTAAAACCATGCCAAAAGAGTCATTGCTACCTATCATTTCACTAAAGACCAAGAATGTGATAAGATCTTTACTTCAATGAAAGTTGAAATGAATGCTGAAATTTCAGCTCACAATCCACAATTGTGATGACAATTTTGACTGGTTGAATGGATTTGAAATGGGTTAAAACTCTAGTGCAACATTGCAACTGGTGGAAATGCTTCTTGACTATTGCAAATCATTGTTCTATGATCCAAAGTCAATTTGCACTATGAAAAGTGCATAACCGCTGTGACTTAAAAATTGAAACTCTAGAAGAAGTTAAAACTTCTTAGCTATCACTATTGGGTGTGTGTAGAAATGTGAGAAACACACAAGAAGCACACACAAGGAACAAAAATGCAGCAAGACACATGTAGAACATGGATAATTGGAATAGCTCTCTCTATTGATGATGATTAGAACTAAAGTAAGAGATGAACAATATCCCTAAGTATGTAGTACCAACACATATGAGTGAATCATGTATGTGGAAACATGGGGAAAGAGCCTCTAGCCAGCACTAGAGTAAACGTTGCCTATGTATAGGGAAAAGGTTCACATTAAAGCTACTCAAGAAACACATAAGTGTAACAATATGCATGAAAGATTGACTTATAAGATTCACATATGAAATCCATAAGAGCATTGTAATATCCAACGATGAGAAGTTTGCAATCATTCCACTCAATGGAAGAAAATTGGTTTTAACAATCACATGTGCTCCAATATAATATTCTTGATGAGTTTTCAATGCTTTCACAAGTACCCATAACTCTGTTTTAGTTTGTGGGTACTTCATTTAAATGACATGCAAGATTTTTGCACCAAAGTGAGCTGCATATCTCTACCCCTCAACATCATCCTAACCTATGACCCAACCTATATCAATAGGACTAGTACTTGTAGTCAAAATAATAGGCTTCTATCCCAAATAGTCCACAAGCTTTAAGATTTAAGCATTGATTAACGATGGCTTCAGTTTTCTTAGTGCTCTTGAAGGTTTTTCCTTTTAGAGAGACTTTCTTTTCTTTCTCATGAAATCATTAAATGGGCTTACAACGTGTGCCAAGTGAGGGATCTAGATAAATAGAAGACATAGGCTCCTGAAACTATGCTCACTTTACTTACATTACGACATGCTTTAGAATTTTTTTCTAATGGCCTCAAGTTTATGCAAGTATGTCTTTCAACCATAATGTCCAAATAGATGTCCTACTATCACAACTTGTTGGCTCCAACATAGATTTCTCTAGAGAAAAGGTCAAACCAAACTCCTCAAAGCTCTCGATAATCTTTTCATTATTATAGATATCATCATTGAAATTTTCTTCTATCTAGAAGAGCCTAAAGCTTCAACTTTTGCTCCTACCTCACAACCTTTTATCATAACATCATCAATAAAGGGCATATTCACTATAGGTATGAATTTATATAAGACTAGATTCATCGCATTCATCATATGAGCCATAAACATTTGTCCTCCCTACAACAAAGTACACATATATACAAGGCCAAATGGAGTTTTCATAGTAATAATATCATAGATTTCCATGGCTAACAAAAATTGTTCATAACCTCGATACAAGTCATCCATGGAGTAAATGGAATTCCCCAAAAAACCTTAGCAAACTTATGTACTATAAGTCCTACTCCGATGTTTCTAATAGTAAATTTGTTAGTAGGTTGCAAATCTTCAATAAAGCATAATTTCCAATTCTTTTTTTGGCACCATGAACCATATGTTTGAATATGGTGTTGATGAAAGCTCTAGTATTCACATCGACATTTTATCCTTCAATAGTGAGATCAGCTCAGGTAGATAAGCCTTTGCAACTATTAGAGGTCAAAGATTACACAGACTATGAGGCATAGTGAATTTAATCATGGGTGGTACTTGCTTTGGATCCACACATCCTATATCTTGCGGGAAGAGAGAAAATTCCTTTCCATATCTTCTAATTACTTCAATGACCTTTCTTTCTATTTCATTGTAAGAAATGTATTTTCTTCAAATCTTATCTTCTTTATCATTTCTTGAGTAAATTAATGCCCTATCATATTTTGCTCTCTCAACATAGGGCCATTCAACACTCTTTGAGTCTTTCATAACTTTCTCTCGATAGCAGTTGAGCTATGGGTTTTACTTTCTTATCCATAGTCTTATATTTTGTATCTATGTTCACTTCATGCTTATTAAGAAACCTAGCAACTACTTCATTTGCATCAACTGAATTGAGCATCACAATGTCAAGTCTCTTCTCTTCTTGAAGACCTCTCTCAAGCTCTTCCATTACAATAGAAATACTTGGGAATTCAATCCATTCTTCACGTGAAATAAGACCTAATCTTTTATAATATTATTCATGAGTTTTTTGGAATTTATTTGAACTATTTTCTTTGTGAAGATATTTTAATCTAAATGTTCGTGAATAAACAAAAAATTCTCAAAACTATTTACAAAGTCTTGTGATACATCAAAGCACATTGCATTATTGTCTCATTCAATAGTGGATCGAGTAAAAATTCTAGTCAAAATAAGCCTTTTATTCTCTTAAATATGCACAATCATCACATGCACGATCATAAGAGATAATGGAGTACTCTCTCAAGTTTTTCCTATTTTCTTCCATGGTTCAAACATATTTTCATAACTTATAATGACTCCACACCATATCTAGATCCAATTTATGCATAAGTTGATTTACCATTCATCATTTTCATTTCCATTCTCATTTTAGTTATAAATGGTTTGCCAAGAATAGTCTCATATAAACAATTATCCTAGACAAAGAAGTGAAATTCCTCTAAAAATCCAACTTTTTTATAGGAACATTAGCACATGCACCTGGCAAAATTTGTAATCCATTATTTGTAGTTCTCATTCTCAAGCCATGCTTCTTATCTATTGACCATCAAAACTTATCACACAATTTCTTTGAGATTACATTTGTTTGAGGCCTGAAATCAACCAACATCAAGGCTAAACATGATTGTTGATCAGCACCTATCTTGGTTTTTACTTTGGCATTCCTCTTTCTAAAAGATTTTTTCTAAATTGACCCTGATATTTCTTTGCATCTTCACCAGGTATAACTCGGCCAAGGAAATTCATACTCACTTTGCAAGTCTCGACTTCATAATGCTAATTGTATGATGAGTCATCTAGAGTTACTAATTCATTTATAACTTTGGTAACATCAAGTGACTCTTTGATATCAACATCTTGTGGCAATGGAAATCTTTCTATTCTAAACAAATTTATGAAACTATCTTCGAACCCAGGCGTTGTGATTGAAAAGACATGTTCCAAAGTTACTATTACCTAACTATTACCTAACTATTACCTAACTATTACCTAAATCAGTCAAGGTTACTATCGATTTTTAAGAATGAATCCATCTCAAAAACCCATAGCAACTACATTGATAGAAATCCTCAAGGTATATAATCTTATGTAAGTCTTTTAAAAAATTGTCCCAGTTTTTGCTTGCATGCACATGTATTCCATCTACAATGGATCCAAGAACTAACCACTAAAAGTGTTGTGTGAGCATATCATCGAGTAACACCTGGATTTGTGAATCTTCCTCAACCTCATATAAATACTCAATGCCCTTAAGCTTCTTCCATTTCTTTCATCTGGTTTGGTCTAGAGTGCAACACTAAGTATAAGATGATGGGATCGACTCTCTTTGAATGGAGCAAATCTCAAAGAAGAACCCACTTGCACTCTCATTCATGGAAGAAGATAAGGGCTTGCATTTAAATAGCCTTTGGAACTCTCAATCACTCATTTTGGTTTAAGTCTAGAACCTAAATCTCTGCCTAGGATTCGAGATCTGTTTAATTCAACTTTATGTTTGTTACTCTCAATCACTCACTTCAGTTTTAAGTCGAGGTCCTTGAATCTCTCCCTCGGATTTGTTCGATATGTTTGAATCAACTTTTACTATGTTTTAGACTTTGTCCTTCATTTTCCAATTTCTTCTTTTTGGGCTCTCTAAATTAGTTCCTCTTTTTTAATCTCTCCAACTTTGGATGCTCTAAAATATCCATTTTCTTTCTCTTATTTTCTCTTTACTAGTTCAATTCATTTTTTCTTTAGTTAAAAATTTTCTTTACTAGTTCAATTCATTTTTTCTTTACTAGTTCAATTCATTTTTTCAATTTTGTTAAAGCTTCAATAAAATTTGCTTAGGATTTTTTCTTTATAAATCTTATATAGTTTTTTCTTTTAAATTTTCTAGGGTTTTATTCTTTTTAAGTTTTATGAAATTTTGATTCAGGTTGAAAAAGTTGCAATATTTTCCTAACTACAATAACGGATAGAATATCCTCACAATGGTTTCCTATAATTAATGCAATGTGGAATGCTTGGTCATAGGCAAACAAAACAAACCTTCAAGTTAAAGTGAATGCAATGTAATTATTGATGGACCTTTAAAGTACAATTATTGGAGTTTGAGGAAGAGGTTCTCCAAACATGTGCAATAAGAATATTATTGACATTAATGAGTAGTTCAAACCCTAAATACAATGGAAAACTAAAGGTGCACTATGATTTTCTTTGTATCACTTGATGGAGAGAGTGAAGGGAAGAGGAAAAGACTCTTGAAGCTTCCATGTAGGCACTGAGATAATAAAGAACAACCCTTGATGCCTAGTAAAACTCACAAAGCCTCCCTCAAGCAATTGTTTCAGTGGAAGATAAGCCATTGTTTCACACTTGCAGAACAAAGTAAATTCTTATAGATAAAACAAAACTTCAAAGGACATTACTTGAGGATCACTAGTTGTGGTGGATCTTTCACATCAAATTAAACTTTTATAAAGGTTTATGTCCCATTGGATCAACTCCAACCATCAATCCTAGCCATGGTGTTGCACAGTATGAGCTTTAGTCATAATTCGAATCACACTTATGTTTGAATGGTATAAGTGTTGGTCATGGAAGGAGTAATTTGAAAATAAAGTCTATGTGGGCCTTCATGTTCCTATCAACATGTCTCATCACTAAAATGGTTTGCATTGATAAAGTGCCCATTGGATCAGCTCCAACCATCAATCCTAGCCATGGTGTTGCACAATATGTGCTTTAGGCATAATCCGGTGAGTCAGGCTTATGTTTGAATGGTAGAAGTGTTGGTCATGGAAGGAGTAATTTTAAAATAAAGTCTATGTGGGCCTTCATGTTCCTATCAACATGTCTCACTGAAATGGTTTGCATTGATAAAGTGGAATTTTCTTGATGTGACTCATTGTTACCTAAACTTTCAATCATATCCATTAGTTTTAAAGCTTAAAAAAAAAGTAAATGTAAAATAAGTTCAATCTAAATTTCTCCACTAATCAATAATACAAAGTAAGAATGTATGATAATTCATCTAATTTCTAATCAATAATAGGACTCAATGAATCAAAACTTCAAATTTCTATCAAAATGGCTCAAGAAATATGCTCTAATCAGTGTGAAGACCCTCTCAAAAGAAACGATTGACAATAGCTCAAGAAAAACTTCAAAGCCTCTTGTTGCAATGCATAAACTCAGCTCCTTTGAATCAAGATCACGTCCAACCAACAAGCTTTGATCAACCAAGCTACTTCAAGTGGCAATCAACCACTACAATCTTTAATCTCTCAAGAAGTCTACACAAAAACATGAAGAAAAAGATCAACATTAGTAGACTAATATACAAATAAAATAAGCACACTCATTTTCCTTTCTCCCTTTATTTAATTTATTTAAGTTTTATTTTTATTTAATAGTTATTTTATTTTTTATTATTTAAACTTATTTTTCTTTAATTATTAATTTTCTTTTATTTTATCGATATTCTGATTCATTTTTATTTATCTATATTTTTTATTGAATTTCTTTTTATTAGTTTAGATTTTTTTTATTTTCTTTCTCTATGTTCCTAGTTTTGTTTTCTTATATCTCAGTTTTCTAATTACCCTCTTTAAAATCAGAATAAAAATAAGCCGTCCTAAATGTACAAAACAACATAAAATATAAAAAAAGTCAAAATTTTATCTATATCCTAAATGAATAAAAAAAATATAAGAACATAATTAAATTAGAAATAAATAAAAATAAAAATAAATAATAATATATAAATAATATTAATAAAACAAACATTTATAATTTTTTCCTATCTCCCCCTCTCTCTCTCCGACATGTTTTGCCCTTCAAAGTTGAGAGGAGTAGTGAAATAATACGTGAGTTCATAGATCCTCTATAAATTTGTGTGCTTGTTATCATCATTAGGGAAAAAAATGAACCCTGCATGGGCCTTTTGGATTAAGGAGTGATTAGTGATGGACCAATGAGAGGAGGGTGATGGACACAGTCTATAGCCTATAAATCACTAGGCTGAAGGGGGATGAGGGGACAGGATTCCCCTATGTTCAGGTTTTGCCTCTAGAGAGAGAAAGGAATCTCGTAACTTACCTGGGCCCAAAAATTCAAAATTTTCAAAAACTTATAAAACTCATCATAACACCATTTAATGGTCCCCCAACTACTTTTTAGGATCAAAAGTGCTATTTTTGGGTTCTAAATCAAAATCCGTGCATGAACTGAAGTGAAAAAAGTGACTTTTTCAAAAATAACTCAAAATGCAACTTTCTCCCTCCAAAACCTCCCATTTTCATACCCAGGTCCCAAAAAGTCATCTCTTTCCACTACTTTCTCTCCCTAGCACACCATTGCAGCTCCTGCATCTCCATTTCTTTCTCTATGCATCATCTTCTTTGAATTCCTACTGTCATTTCCATAGCCTGATCTCCAATGGAGAAACCTAAATCTCATAGACGTCCAAAAGATGAGGTTATCGCGATAAAATGTCACAATATCAAGGCTCCAGAAGGATTTTGGTTAGGACAGGAGTTCTGCAAAGGTGCATGGGTGTACATGCAACCCTCTGGTGTTGGTCCTCACCGTGTGAGAGATCGTGGAAACTTGGATCTTCATTGGAAAGGGAAGTTACTAGGCTTCAAAAAGCTCAAAAATGGTGAAACTGTTGCCATTGTACAACATGTGTTCACAATGTCAACCATGAAATTGGAAAACTCAAACAAAATCAGATATCCTATCAACTGTAAGTATTACTCATTGACTTTTGTCCAAATTTCAGAATATACCTAGCTAAGTTGTGTATTTTTTTGTTGTAGACATATTTCCTTCTACCTTGGTGGAAGAACAACCACTTCATAGTCTTACAGGTACTTTCCAAGCATTGCATGCAGATGTTGGGTCGATAGTTTTTCCACAAGCCCGTCCTGCTCAACTATTATGTGAGAGAGTTTTCTTTTACACACATACATATGTTGTACCCTCTTCATCAAATGATTTTGGCAAATTAGAGATGATTAAGGTAGATTCTCTCTTAAAGCTTGAGTGGCCGCAACCTGATGTATGGACATTAACATCTTTGAAGCATAAGATGGTGATGGACATACACAACTCTTTGAAATTTACAAGAGTTTCAAGATCTATAGGATTACATTGGTGTGTTCCTGTTCATTGTTTTGTACATTTATTTCAGATATTCACAATTCTAGAGACGTCAACAATGTTCATGTTAAAAGATATCACGTATGAGCAGGTAGAGTGTTTGCTAGGTGAAAAATGGGGACTTGTAGAAGGATGCACCAAAGGGGATAGATACATTTGTAAAATTGGTGCAACAGGCATAGGATTTCGATACTTGAAACATCGTACTTCATTGTACATTAGATTCTATTATGATCGTTGGATGTGTAAACTTGGTGAATGGATACCATTACAAAGTTCTGAGGGTGTTTTAATTTCATTTGAAATTAAGATAAATCTACCCAACAATGAAATGGAAGTTATTTCAGTAAATCATCATTGGACTCTTGCCAACGTGAGAGAACATCTAGTAATCATGGGATTTGAGGATCTGGATCAATCAAAGTTCAGAATACAAGGGCATAAGGTAAGTAGCATATGGTATTTCTTCTTTTGTTTATACAAATTCTTACACTCAAATATGTTCATTTAAAGTTTTCTATTTGTCTGCAGATTGGTAAGAGGTTGGAGGATAAAATTAAAGTCCTCCTTGAATGGAGTGTGGATGGAACTCAACTTTCATTGTCATAGCTCAAGGACTATTTGAGTGCTACAGTGTACACACACCTATGTTCCATTTATAATCCTACATCTGCAACAATGTATTTAACATGCAAGACATGTAGCATGTAAAATTTTTTGATCTCAATATGATGTACAATTTGCCAAATCTTTGGTTTTTCCAATGGCAATTTATTATAATTTTAAAGTTCTGAGAATTTTTTTTTTCTATTGTGTTGTCGTGTATCTTATTCTGGTTAATGATTCTGTTCAATCTTTTTATGAGCAAAAGTTTTTTTTCTGAGAGTTCTGTGCATGATTGTTTTATTTGAAGGTATCAGTTTTAGTTTTAAAATGGGTCCCACTCACTTTAAAATTTTGAAACTACTATAAAAGCAACACTTATTCTCTCATTTCTCACTTTTGCAACCAAGAAGAGCTACAATCACTAGCAGAGTACGCACACAAGCTAGCATCACGCGCAATGGCTGCCGCATCCTCCAGTACCCTGCAACTCAAACGTCCACGTGAACTCTTCAATGAGTTCTTGGAATCAACTGAGTTCAAAGGTCAGAACCACTTGTATGACCTACTGTCTAGGGTCCCTGATCTAGACAAAACAATTCAACTGAACTCTGATGTGCTCAAGGAAATCATAGAGTTCCTTGAGTACTACATCTTGCGTTTTTCTATAGAAATACCGCCTTATGAGGGTAAATGGGTTCCATGTGACCTTCTACTCTACATACATAGAGGCGATGAAGCCTTCATGAAGGCGCTTCATGGCAATTGCGGAAACTGCTGGGCACTTACTAGATGACTCTGTGCCATTAGTAAAAAAACTTAACAAAAAGAAGAGGATGGGTACAAAGTACCTATCCTACACTGCAACAACATATTTTATTATTAATGAGGAGCCGGAACCTACACCTGTTGAGCTCCCCAACCTTGCCACTGGGGGTTTTGTTAAGGAGAAGAATGAGCCTCAACCAGAGGCCATAAATTTTTCCAAAGAAAGCATTACAATCCACCAAGAATTCCTTGGTGGTGTTGAGGATAAACTACATGTGCAATCAAGCATGGAGGAGGCCCCCCCTTCAAATCTCAACCCCTCTGAGCCCACATTACCAGAGGTGGAACTTGAATATCTCTCCTGCATCGTTGTGGATGGAGAGGAATTTATTTTACTCCATGACATTGAGAAGGCATTCCGTCTACGTCTAGATGAATGCTTGAGTATTTTCTCCACAATGTCAGATGTTCCACTTGACAACACGTCTGACATACTTGAAAAGAAGTCCATCCCACTTGGGGATTCTGTGGCAGACACCATATCAATGGTGTGTGCTGATATTTTAAATGATGACAACAATTCTACTACAGAGGAGGAGTTCAGTGCAGCACAGGAGAGGATATTGAAGCAAAAAATTCCTACATCCCATGTAGCAGAGCAGAGTGGCATGGCCCACTCTAGCATTGATCTTGATGCCCCTGGAAGAGGGGAGGAAGAAGACAAGCTTCATGATGTAAGTGGTAATTCAATTAAATAAATCGATAATTTTAAGTTAACATTGTAAGAGCTTGAATTCTCATTTGTTCTTAACAGGAAGCAATTGAGCTCGACAAGTTCGCAGCAAGGTCTGGTGGGGATCGAGCTTCTCGTGGGAGTGGTGCATCCTTGGCAAACTACATCGGAAAGTTGCCAAAGGATGATTTTGTTATCATACACAAAGACTACAGTCCCGATGGGCACTTCATCACTTGGTGCTTGAAGGCCCTTAGCAAGATTTTGTGTTTATGTACAATTACCCAAGGCACTAATTGTGTCATTTTGGTTAGGAAATCCTTAGTTGTAACTACTTTAGGACTTAATTTTAGAGGAAAAGTATTAGGGCAAATAGGTATCGCCATGAGTCTTGGAATGCAAGACCCCCATGTAATATCAAGATCTGTATTGACTTACCAGCTGCCTCAATCTCTCCAAAGGAGAAAGAAAGTTGTGGAGAAATTGAAGGCAGCTGAGAAATGATGTAATGTCTTGATAATACAAACTTTTTTTTTCATCATTTGTCTAGTTCTGTATATGAATGTGCTAAAAAATTGAACTTATCTTCTCTCCACAAATTGTATCTAATTGGGGGTCTTTGTATTGTGCTTTGGTCCTCTGTATGATTATATGCTTAAAAAAGGCCAAAAAAGCCCCAGCCACAGAAACGCAGGAAACAGCCCTGCAAAATTTTTGCAGGGCTGTTTCCCGCGTTTCTGTGGCTGGGGCTTTTTTGGCCTTATCTAGTGTTTTTAGGTGCTACAATACATAGGAAACTATGTAATTTCAGATTTTCAATTGGTTTTGGTATTATCAGGACCAGAAGTTTTCAGTAGGGTATAAACTCAGCCTTTAGTAGCTAAAGATCTCAATTCCTATAGGGTATAACCTCTTAATACCTAGACCATTGCATCTCTACCATATGTCTTATGCTTACCAAAGACCAAATATTGCAAAAAAAAACCCCAGCCACAAAAACGCGGGATTCAGCCCTGCAAAAATTTTGCAGGGCTGAATCCCGCGTTTCTGTGGCTGGGGGTTTTTTGGTATGAAAAGGACATGTTGCACACCAGTATGTAGAAAAGGAACATATCTAGTCATAAAACAATAGGCAAGTGCATGCATGTTTAACTGAATCCATATATAACTGACTGAAAGAGAGAGAGAGAGAGAGAGAGAGAGAGAGAGAGAGAGAGAGAGAGAGAGAGAGAGAGAGAGAGAGAGAGAGAGAGAGAGAGAGAGAGAGAGAGAGTGAGAGAGAAAAAAGAGACAAAGAATATAAGTCAAAACAAAATTTTCTATTATCCATTGTATTACATCGCAAAGTAGCCTATCATAGGGTATAATATACACATCATGGGTTATTTCCTCTAATTCTTCTTGCTAGCTGAATGTCCTTCGGTTGTATGGTTACTCTCTTGGCATGGATAGCACAGAGGTTAGAGTCCTCAAGCATGGAGATGAGGTAGGCCTCAGCTGCCTCTTGAAGTGCTTCAAGTGCTATCCCTTGTATTCTTAGACCTGCTTGGTAGCTTTGTAGTTCCTCTTTCACTACCCTTGCAAAAGCTCTTCGTGGTATGAGTAGTTCAACGGACTTTTGGTAGTGTCGTATCTCTGCAAAAGCCCTGCAGTGCTTCCTTCGTCTTTGTGGAGCTCTTGGGTTGGGAGGTATGTTTGGCTGGCGTTGAGGTCGACGTCGAGGTTGATAGTTTTTTTTTCTCCGATGTACACGATGTGAGGGCCCAGCTTCATCTTGCACATTTTGTTGTTGATGTGGTTGTTGACTTTGCTCTCTTTCCTCCTCTGTTGGTATTTGCCCTTGTCCTTGTGGAAGTGTCTTACCTCCATGTGTCACCCTATGGCTCGTTGGTATTTGCATATCATTCCATGGTGGTTGATTGTTGCTTTCCTCATTTGGGGATGACTCTTCGTCGCTCACTGATACACTCCTTCTGATCAACTTCTGTTTGGGTCTTGATTTGATGGGTGTCCTTGTTGGTGGCTCATCATCTGAAATGGCCTCTGATCGTCCTGGAGTGTAATAATCTTGTCTATTGGAAACTTCATTTTCTCGCACTAAATTGCTCCCAGGTGGTGTGCCATCGTGTGACACAGGCACAGATGTGCTCTGGGAACCACTTCGAGGCCTTTGGGGGGGTTGCAACCATGGTGGGCGTTGTGTCCCTAGATGAGGGCTAGGAAAGAAGACGCGATCTTTCCTTGCAGTTTGCTTGGTGCGTGCCATTCTCTTGAGTTGCAAAAAGTGTGAAATGAAGTGAGTTCTCTCTATTTATAGAGTTTTTTAAAAAACTGTTTGTTCACACTAGAACGGACAAAACCTGTTTAAAACCATACAGAATATTATATATTAAATAATAACACATTGAAATCAAGATTACAATAATCATATGTATTACCACATAATGGGAAATAGCGAATTCACTTTACTTCCAAGCTGAGCCTTCTCGTTGTCTCCTTGCACGCCACTGAGCATGATGAAGAGGACCTAACGATGACTTCCATTTCTCACTGGCAATGTTGTGTTGCATCTTTCTTGCAAGTTTTGCCAATTTTGAATCCCTAAGTCGTTCCACAAAAAACTTTCTCGAGAATGTAGTGCTGTAAAACCAATTAAACATCTCCTCCATGTAGTTTGATTGCATTGGGCCACCACCATGTCGGGTGTTTTTGAAGTAGACACCCCTCGCTTTGTAGTGTGACTTTTCCATTCCTTGGGTACTGAAAATCTCTAATGACCCATATCGATGCATGAAAAAAGCTCCATGTGCAAACAAAATATGCTAAAAATTGTTAAGTACATTGGAAAAAGGTAAGTGCAATGAACACTTGTAGAAGAAGATTACACTTACAATGTAGTGTGTTATATTGCTCTCTCCCCAACATTGAATGAAACACTTGGTGAACTCCACTAATGTTTCTTGAAACATTTGACGTTGAATAGCACTAGACCTAGTCAGACCCATTAAGCCTACAACCTTATCAAAGCTCGACCAAACTTTCTTTCTCTTATTACAAAGATCAACTTGAGAGTCATTGTCTGTTGTGATCATGCATAGGTCTTTCCACAGCTCATAACATTCATTATTTTGAGTGCTAGTACCTCTTCTAAAAAAATGTCTTGCTTTATTCCCTGTCATTGACACTTGTTGCAAGCTATCTTGAGATTCTCCAACTTTCTTAACAACTAGGGTTACATTTCCACCATGACAACCAATTGAATTAAGAAGTTCCTCCAATTTCTTTATAGCTTGAATAGATTTATGAACTGGCTTCATGGCAAATGCGTATTCTATATGGAGCTTCAATAGTCTATCAAAAATTCTCATGAAGGCATGCAAGGTGCAAAAGTGGACATTGACTAAAGGGAATGGAATAATGGGATTCCAATCCTTATCTGACATGTCACGATTAGGTGTACCTAACATGGGACACCTCATTAAAGGTGTATCCCATTCAGCAGATGGAGTTGCATCTGTGTCATCAACTAAATCATCTATGTTGTTTTGTTTTCTCTTTGTTCGTTTATAACCTCGTGTACAATATGGACAAGGATAGAGAGTAGATGCACCTTGTTTGCACCCTAACATGCATTTGATAGTCTTTAAGTCTCCACCTAAGTGCCACTCTACTTCAAAATCACCAAGGCTTTCTACATTGATTTTGGCACCATGAATTTGAGAAGTTATCACCTCTGTGATCCATGGGATCCTATTGAAAATCCATGTAAGAACATCATTGGATTCTTTAGGTACTTCAATAGCACCTAACCACCATATATCTTTCTCTGATTGGACACTATATGTAAAGTGATGGGTAGATTCTTCACTATCATCAATAATAGCATGGGCCATAGCTTCGTTCATGAGTGTCACACTAAGTCTCTCCATACGGCGTCCCTTTATGATTTGACATTCGTCTAGCTTCAATACAAACTTGAGTTTGGAACCACAATCTACATCAAATAACAAACATTATATTATTAAAAATACTATGAATGTCATTATCAAAACAATGGATATACCTTGAAGTGTGGATTTGTAAAATTTAACCATTTCCTTTTGGAGCCTCTCCAAATTGACAAATATGTTGTTGTACTTTGTGTAGATGAATCCTTGTCTAGATGTGTTTTTCAACTCTTTCTTTGATGTAGATGAATGATAAATGGATGCAGGCATAACATCTTCTATATGCAGGTAATTGCCAAGAGTATTGGCTACATCCTCATTGGTTATCTTCTTCCTCACAGATACCTTGTAAGGGCATGGAAAAATGCTCTGGAAAATACCTTTGTTTTGTAGAGCCTGCTTCAAAAGATTGTACAATGCAGTGTACGCTCTAGTACTAACACCTGCTTCATCACATACCATCTGTACCTCACTAGGACTAATAATATCTTCTAAGTTGCCTGCAAAATCTTTAATCACTTGGGTTTTGATGTGATTTCCTATTGGTGACTCCAAGATCATAAGCACATGTTTGTTGCTAAGACAAGAATTCAGAAACTTCAATTGATCCTCCATTGTTGAGGAAGCACTCGCATCTTCAACAAATGACCTGCACAATAAGAATCTCAATCTAAAAGTCTTTTAACATAACTAAACAAAGGAAATACATACCTAAGTGCGTAAACACGTCGCTTCCGTGCTCCACCACCAGTTGAAAGAGCTTGAAAGGATGATAATGGTCGTTTCCTAAATCTCATCCCAAGTGGAGTCTCTTTTAGTTGTGTAAGATTGGCTTTCAACTTTGTAATTGTGCTCTCCTTTTCTTCCACATCTTGTTTGAGTCTACTATTGTGCTCATCCAAAGATTTGATAGCACTTTCTAAAGTGTGTATAGCACTCTCTAAACTATGTATCTTGAAATGGTTGTGATGACATTGTTGCATTCAATAATTTGCTATAGATGTAGAATGGTTAGACAATCGCTTGCAATAGCCTAGGAGTCCATCTTCACCGGAACCAAGGAATTGTAGAAATGTGGAGATAGTATGGAATCTAGGATGAACATTAGCCATTGGATCCAAGGGATACAAAGCACCATGGACCCAAAGATCAATATTCTTCTCTCCAGCTGCACGTCGTGCATTTTGAGAATCTATGTCATTGCTACCTCTAGTTGTTGGTGCAAATTCTGTAGGAACACGAACATGTACACTCTTTGAGTGAGGAGCACGCGCTGGTGCTGGTGTCATGTTCATAATACATGTGAGCACCTTGATGTTCCAAAACTCCAGCACCGAATGTGAAGAAGCACACAGATGGCTGGAATGGCTAGTACAGTAGCTATGTGCAAGAAAAAAAGTGTGTTTTGGTATGTGGATAGGTCAAAATGACTTTTTTCAGTATGTTAGAGGGAAAATGAGTTTTTTTTCAAAAATTCATGTTTTGGGGCGACCAAAGTTACGAGTTTGATGATGTGGCACTTAACTTTTGGAGGGATTTTGAAAAGTATGTTTTTTAAGTATTTTTTATAAAAATAAGTCTAAAAAAATTAAGTTCTTACATATACATAAAAGTATGGGCCATTTTGAATAAAGAATAGCTGAAAAAGAGACTTTTTCAGAAAACTCATTTTTTTATTCATAAAGATGGACGGATTTGATGAGGTGGAAAGTGGTTTTTCTCTCTCTCTATGTGTAGAAGAGAGAGAAGGTCCTAGCTCAGCCTAAAAAAAAGCCTACTTCAGCCTACCAAAAAGTGCTCTATTAAATGCACTTTGTCCCCTTAACAAAGAACAAGATTAAGCTTAATCCCTAAAAATTAGGAATCCTTACAAGGCCCATGCAGGGTTCACTTTTTTTCCTAATGCTCTCTCTCTCTCTCTCTCCCCCCATTATGTACCTTCTCCATCACATCTCTATTTCTTCTCTCTCTCTCTCTCTCTCCCCCCATTATGTACCTTCTCCATCACATCTCTATTTCTTCTCTCTCTCTCTCTCTCTCTTTTCCTAATCCACTATGCAAGGCCTTTGACTATTCTCTTCACTTCATTCACTAGATGTTGTCTTGCTGACACCTCAAATGCTTGAGCTCTTAATAGAACCAACTCATCCTCCAATGTATTAATGCATTTGCAAAAGCTTCTACACCCAATTATGCATGCCATAAATCTGTCCTCCATCGCCATCCTCTTTTGTGCATCTTGTAGCCTTCTCTCTCTCTCTCTGTATATATATATATATATATATATATATATATATATATATATATATATATATATATATATATATATATATATATATATATATATATATATATATATATATATATATATATATATATATATATATATATATATATGTATATGTATATGTATATCCCCACTACCATTGCTTCCTTATCGATCACCTCTGAAGTTTGAACTCTACCTCTGCATCATCCCTATGCAACCCTCTCTCTCTCTCTCTCAATCATGACTCATCCATTGTCGAATTCACTGCATCGTGCGTCAATGGCCTCTGTACATTTGGCTTATGCTCAGAGCCCTCTATCGCCTGTCTTCTTGGATGCTTGTATGACTATCCCTCTCTCTCTCTCTCTTGATTCTCTCTCCTCTACACTTCATCCACATGCACCATTGTCTTCATCCCCATCTGTGCGTTTCTCTCTCTCTCTCTCTCTCCCCTTGCAACTTGAGTCCATCACTGCATCTACACCATTGCTTTCTCCTTTGCCCTCAATTTCTATAGCAGCCCCATCTCTCTCTCTCTCTCTCTGTGTCTCTCTTTGAGGCTTGAAGGTTTCTTCAAATTTTTATTTCATTATGTGATTTTTTTTCGTGTATTATAACATGCCCCTCAGTTGAAAAAGCAACTGACCTCAGTTGATAAAATAATAAACATGGATGGCCAGTCACATGTTTCATCACTGAATAAGAAAAATAGGCATGTGCCATGTAAAAACACATGCATGGAAATGTTCATGGAGCTGTTACATTAATGTGTTTGTGTATGTTATGCAGAAATTAAGTGGTCATAATGAGGTGTTAATTGTGTTTTATGTATCCATTGACATTCTTCAATAGAGTGATTTTTGTACTTAACCAAATATCGATGATATTGAGTACCTGTGCGTGTAGTAGTGACATCATGATCAATGATTTTCTCAGGAACTAAGATTTCAGATTGTTCTTCAATCAAAGGAGGGTCATCAAGAAGTGGAGCAAGTGGTAAAGCTCCTTTAAATGGTTTAAGTAAACTAATATGAAAAGCATTATGTATAGTCCAATGAGATGGAATATCTAATCTAAATGAATTATCATTAATTTTTTCTATAATGTGAAACGGTCCATAATAGCGTGGTGCACGTTTAATTTTAGGATGCTGCAAAATATTTTTGAGACGTCTTTTAATGATACGCAACCATACAAAATCATTTTCCTTGAATTCTTTGGCTAATCGTTTAGTATTGATATTACGTTTATATCGCTCTTGACTTTTCCTAATGTGCTGTTGAACATCATGAAGTATAGAAACATGATCATGAGCAATAGAATCAGCCATCGGAATGTCAGTTTGGGTGAAGGACATGGGAGTGGGAAGCTTTTTACCAAAAACAATTTCAAAAGGTGCACGACTTGTAGTGGTGTGTGCAATGTTATTGTAAGCAAATTGAAGCAATGGTAACTTTTCATCCCAGTTACTAGGATTATCTAATGAATAACAATGCAATAAATGAAGAATAGTACTGTTTGTAGCTTAACTTTGTCCATTACTTTCAGGATGAAATGCAGAACTAAAATCTATTTTAGAACCAAAATGTTGAAATAAGGCAACCCAAAAATGATTACAAAATCTAACATCACGATCAGATAACATTACTTTAGGCAATCCATGATGTGGGAAAATGCATTTAATGAATAATTTTGCAGCTTGAGGTGCAGTCAAAGTTTTTCTACATGGAATGAAATATGCATATTTACTAAACCTATCAACTATTGTCCAAATCATATCATTATGTGAGGAAGTGATGGGAAGACCTGTGATAAAATCCATAGAAATTTGTTCCCATGGTTCATTTGGAATGGG
Organism: Ceratopteris richardii; assembly: GCA_020310875.1. NCBI lineage: Eukaryota > Viridiplantae > Streptophyta > Polypodiopsida > Polypodiales > Pteridaceae > Ceratopteris > Ceratopteris richardii. Next base: position 5,905,470 of record CM035416.1, read on the forward strand.
AAGTGGCATTAATAATCCAAATGGTTTACCATGATGACGTTTGACACGTTGACATACAATGCATTGAGAAACATAATGTGCAATATCTTTTTCCATGTGTGGCCAAAAGAAGAAATCTTTGCAAGCAAAAATGGTGCTTTGTATGCCTCTATGACCCATGTAAGATAGTTCATGCATTTCTTTAATGACAAAATCTTTAAAAGCTTGGGTTATGCACAATCTATGTTGGAAATAGAGGAAACCATTATGAAATGTATATTGTTCATCAGATAAAGATGCACCATTGTTGAAATCATGTCATGCACATGAAAAATACAAATTAGATGCATAAGTGGAAACCATTTCTTGAAAAGAATGTATTTGGATGGTAGAGATATTATTCAAAACAACAGAATGCGAAGAAAAACAGCTATGAGCATCAGCTACAACATTAGCTTTACCAGGCTGATATTGTATCATGGGTTGGAAATTTTGAATGAATGATGCCCATTTAAGATGCCTATCAGAGATTAAGGGCTGATTTAATAAATGCTTAATAGCCTGTTGATCGGATTTGATTAAGACCTCAGAGCCCATAAGATAGTGTTTCCAAATTCGCGAAGCATGCACAACTGCTAACAATTCTTTATCATACGTACTATAATTCTGTTCTGAGGGCTTAAGCTTCCTACTCTCAAATGCGATAGGATGGTCATTTTTCATTAAAACTGCACCTATTCCTGAACCACTAGCATTAGTAATGACATGAAAGGTTTGTGAAAAATTAGGTAATTGTAAAACAAGTGCATGTGAAAGTGCTTGTTTTAGTTTGTCAAAGGACTGTTGTTGGGTAAGTCCCCATGAAAATTTTCTTTTTCTTTTTCAACAACAAGGTAAGAGGCAATGCTAAATAAGAAAAAATTTCGAACAAACTTCCTATAGAAACTAGCCAACCCAAGAAAAGAATGAACATCATGGACTAATTGTGGTGTAGGCCATTCTACTATAACTCTAATCTTTTTCGGATCCACATGCACACCTTCACTTGAAATCTTATGTCCTAGATATTCTAGCTTACGTTGAAAGAAGTAACTCTTTTGAGAATTAGCATAAAGTGTGTTCTCTCGTAACAAATGAAAAATTGTTTCAAGATGCTTTTCATGTTCACTATCATTCGTACTGTATACAAGTATATCATCAAAGAGTACAAGAACAAAAGCTTGATAATCAAGAAAAATATTGTTCATCATTTGTGCAAATGTAGCAAGGGCATTAGTAAGTCCAAAGGGCATTACCATAAATTAATAATGGCCAGTTTGCGTTCTAAATGCAGTCTTAAAAATATCACTTTATGTCATAAGAAATCTGATGGTACCCCGATTTTCGATCAATTTTACTAAAGACACGAGCTCTCGTAACTTATCTAAAAGATCATCTATTCGAGGAAAAGGGTATCTATTCTTTATTGTGATCTTGTTAAGGGCTCTATACTCAATGCACATTCAATAAGTTTTATTCTTCTTCTCTACTAATAGAACTGGTGCTCCAAATGGGGAAGAACTAGGCCTTATCAGTCCTTTCTGTAGTAGGTCTTTTACTTGGTTTTCTATTTCCTTTTGGTGTAGTGGGCCATGTCTATAAGGTGCTTTATGAAAAGGAGAACTACCAAGGACTAAGTCTATGCTATGGTCAAAGGATCCTCGAGATGGTGGTAGTTCAGAGGGATAATCAGACATAAAACAATCCTTATAAGTACTCATGAAAAGTTTATATGCATTAGGAAGTGTATGAGTATAATCATTGATGACATTGACAAAAACAATGCATGAGTTGAATCCTTTCCTAAATGCACGTTTTACTTGAGTGTGACTAATCAGTGGAAATGACTAAAAATCATGCCATGGAGACAAACTAATGACTTGACCTTTGAATTCAAAGTTAAAAGTATGCGTATGGTAGTCAATATGTGGGTTATAATGGTGACGAAAAGGCATACCTAGTATAACATCGTAAGATTGCAAAGATGCAATTAAAAATGTTCGTGAATCAACATATGGGCCTATGCTAATCGTAACATCTTGCACTTCTCGTGTTACATTATAATGACTACCTTGAAATGCAGCTTTCACTTAATACAAGGAAGGAAACGTTTGTAATTTAAGTTCCTGTACTAATAAATGTGAAATGAAGTCATGTGAACTACCATTGTCATGTAGAATTTTAACTAGTTTGTTATTTATGGTACCCTACATGCAAAGTAGAGAATGAAGAGAGATATCGTTACCCAAGGTACTTAAGTCCTTCTCCAATGAATCCTCTGTCCAAACAGGAGGAATATCTTCATTATGGATCTCCATGTTATGCAATTGAGCTGTAGCCAGTTTCATGTGAAGAGGTCGCAATCTGCACCTTATTTTTGTATGTCCAGGTTTACCACAATTCCAGTAAGTGATTCGTGGTCGCTTCTGTTGGGCATCCACCGCTGAAGTTCGAAGGGTAGGTGGTTTGGTTGGTTGGAGAGAGGGAGCAACAGATGGAGTTGAGTAATTGGATTGTGGAGGACAAGGAAAATTAGGGTAAGATGGGGTATTAAAAGTGCGTTTCATAGGAAATGTAGGTTTAACATAAAGTGGTCGTTGGCACGGTTGTTGTATACGGATTGACTTGGTTATGGATTGGAATTCTTTTTTTGCATCATAGGCGAAAGATATAGCCTCGTTGAGGGTTGTAGGTCGTAGGGTGTGAAGCTTAGCTTGGATTTCCACCTGCAAACCATCTTCATATTTCTGCTGCAAGATATCCTCCGGTACTTTTTCAAGCATTCGAACAAGTAGCAAATTTTGCCAGAACCGCTTAGTGTAAGTAGTAGCCGTATCACCCTCCTTCCATGTAAGGTTCATCCATGCACGTCGAACATGTAAATGGTATTGAGGAGGAAGAAAAGAATCCTTCACTTTTTCTTGGAAAGCCTTCCACGTTGTTGGACGCTCCATACTGTGCCGTAGGACATTCAACGAGAGTTGAGTTTTACCTACTAAATAGTTAGTGGCAAATTTAACTTTTTCATGTTCAGCATACATCTTGTCAGTATAAAAATCATCAAACTGTGACACCCAGGAAAGGACTAAAGGACCATCCTTTCGGCCATCAAATCATAAAAACTGGTAGTTTCTAGTACTAATCTTCGAATGAGTAACATCAGATTGGGCAGAAACAATAGCTTTTACTACTCTCATAAGGTTATCTTCCTCATTTTGTATCTGTTGGAGGACTTCATCACGTTGTCGGATCTCATTCTGAGCTCCTCAAAGCTCATGCCTCAAAGCTCTAGTTGTTGTTCAAGTGTTGCCTCAGGTAGAGGTGAATTACTATAATCCTCCATGGTGCTCTTGGACCCTTAAGCTAGTGCTTTCCTCTCGGGATGTACCCTCAAGAAATGTACCTTACTAGAGTGTACCCTGTCTAGATGTACCCTAATGTACCTTGACAAGATGTACTCTGTCTGGATGTACCCTGATGTACCCTAAGAAGTGTACCCTCAGAAGTGTACCCTAAAAAGATGTACCCTGAGACGCGCTGCATGGAAACGCACCGTGCCCCCTTAAAAAGTGAGAAAAACTGCAAGTTATGTTAAATTTATGAGGAAATAACTTGAGTGACAACTCCAAGAGAGAGTGTAGTGGTAAAGCACTTCCCTTGAAAGTAGGAGGTTGTGGGTCCAAATCCTCCTACCTTAGGGAATCTAAACCACTCTATTGCCACTCAAAATTAAAATTGCCTGGCATGTAGCCAACGGCTGCCAACGGTCGCCAAGGGAGCTTTGGGTGCCAATGTTGCCAATGTATTGCCTAAGTTATTGCCTTAGTCGACGCCTTAGTCAAGCCTTGGAGTAAGCCGAAGGAGTAAACGTAGGTGTAAATGTAGGAGTAAATGTAGGGGCAAACATAGGTGTAAACGTAGGAACAAACGTAGGTTCTTGTTCTGGAACTGGAACAGAAACAGAAACCAGAACAGGAACAGGAACAGGAATAGGAATGAAACGGAAACGAAAACGGAAACAGAACCCTCCGTATGGACGCGTGCAGAGCTCTGATACCACTGTTTTCAGGATCTTGCTCACACACACACAGAGGTTATGAATGCAGAAGATGCACAAAAAAAATAGAGACAACAAGAGACGAGACCGAACACAAGATTGGGTGCAATCTCCCCTCATGCACTCTGTTTCGACAGTCCATAGAGTGCATGTATTTATAGGAATTTTGATTACATCGAAAAGAGTGGTTACATGAAAGCGGATTCGAAAAGCAAGCGTGAAACTAAAAGTTGGTAACTTTTACAGAAAGCCATTGCTTTCAATAACAGAAATTGCGGTCTACAACGACCCTTATCCTAACCATTACTTTTCTAACTATTTCTAACAATAGAACCTTCTATGCAGGTTTATTTACAAGCTAAATAATAATTATTCGGATTATTGATATACGCCCTTTCACGCCTTGCACGCTCCTCACGAACCTTCAGCTGCTATATGAGAAATATCAAGAACACATTAATACATCAATAATTTAATACTCTAACAATGCATTGTTCAACATATTCCATGTTACAATCCATCAATGCATTGTTCAACATATTCCATGTTACTGTTATAATCCAACAATGCATTGTTCAACATATTCCATGTTACAATCCAACAATGCGTTGTTCAACATATTCCATAAGTTGTAACAGAAAGAGGCATTGATTTTTATGAGACCTTTGCTCCTACTTGCCAAATGACTACTATTCGTAGCATCTGTGCACTTGCAGGTCATCATGGTTGGAATGTACATCATTTGGACATTAAAACGACATTTCTAAATGGTGACTTGCATGAGGAAGTGTATCTTTTTCAGCCTCATGGCTTTGTGCACAAAGGACATGAAAACGAGGTGTGCAAGTTAAAGAAGGCATTATATGGTTTAAAGCACGCACCACGTGCTTGGTATGAGAAGATACATGCCTATCTGATTGCACATCGTTTTGAGAATAGTCCAACTGAAAGCATCTTATATGTTAAGCATGCTCATGATGTGCTTCTAATCATTGTTTTCTATGTTGATGACATGCTGCTCACTGGTCCTATTGAGAAGCATATTTCTGATTTTAAGGCTGACTTGCATGCCTCATTTGAGGTGTCTGATTTAGGGCATTTGCATCACTATTTGGGCATTTAGTTTATGCAAGCTGATGATGGAATGGCTTTGTGTCAAACAAAATATATTGACACATTATTGCAGTGTTTTGGCCTTGAAGACTGTAAGCCTATTGCCAATCCTATAGAGACAGGTTTACGATTGAGTCTTCATGATGCTGGAGATGCATTTGATGTTGTTCTCTATCAGTAGGCTGTTGGATGCTTGATTTACTTATGCATTACTTGGCCAGATATTTAGTTTACTGTCTCATAGATGAGCAGGTTTATGCATTGCCCAGGAGTCAAGCATGGCAGGCGGTTAAGCACATCTTTTGCTACTTGAGTGGTACTCAGCTACTTGGGTTTTTTATCCCAAGGGGGATCACTACCGTTAGATTTACATGCTTTTTCTAACTCTAACTGGGTTGGTTGCTATGCCACTCGTGTGTCCACTAGTGGCTTTTGCTTCATGCTTGGTAGCTCATGTTTATCTTGGTTGAGCAAGAAGCAACCTACTCTGGCCACTTCCAGTTGTGAGGCTGAGTATAGGGTAGCTTTAATAGCGACTGTTGAGTGTGTGTGGCTCAGATGCCTTATGGCTGATTTGGGTGTTGGTGAGTTTTCTGCCACCACCATCTTCACTAACAGTCAGAGCTCATTGGTAGTTGCGAGGAATCCTATGTTCCATGCTCGCACTAAGCACATTGAGGTGCATTATCATTTTGTCAGGGAGAGGTTCTCTGCTGGGGAGATCAACTTGGCATATGTGCCCATGGAGGAGAACATTGCAGACCTTTTCACGAAGGCTCTGCCTAGGGAGAAGTTTGACGCTTTTCGCAAAGCTCTAGGCTTACTTCCTTTTGTGGAGTGATTTCCACATAGGTTGGCACTTCCTTAGACATGAGTGCCAACTACTTGTTCACCGCATCACTCCCAGGGGGGGATTTCTTGATATATTTAGGTAGTGATGTGTGTGAACACACTATGACTATCAGGGCACTTTTTTCCCTCTTTAGGAGTTCCCTCCCCTTGTATATACGCCTATTGCCCTAATGGGCTACTTATCTTTGTACATTATAGTGGTAATGCATTCAGTATTGTGTGTTGAGCTCCAAGCTTCTTCTTCTCCCTTTTGCTATTTGTGTGCTTCCGCAGACGTTGTCGTGGAGATTTTATCTCCATTAGTGCACTCTCAAGCTCATGAAAATGAAACTAGTAGAGAATTGAAAGAATTTCGAAAGAAAATATCACATGTGAATCTTAGAGAAAAGATGGGTAATTATCTTGGAATTTTGCTATGTTGAAGGAAGCACACAGCCAGTATGAAATGAAACCACGTGAAGAGGGCTATTCAGATTTAGAAATACTACAAGGGTTCATCTTTGATTGAGTTGGCATCGGTGATTGCTATCAGCTTGGGGTATGAGCATTTTTGGGGAGAAGGGGAATATAGGACGAAAGGAGAGGAAACGCTCTTGAAGAAGGAAGCTAAAGATTTCTTAAGGCGGCTGCCTGATGCTCTTGAAGTGGGGGAGAGAAGAAAAGGAGGGCTCTCTTCTTCAGAGATGGGTGGCACTTGATTTTTCTAGGTCTCACTGCATGATGGATATTTCTTTGTTTTCAACCACAGTAGGTTGTTGCTGTTGTGGTTTAATGAGCCTATAAGATTGATCGGAGAAGGGATTCATGCTGCCAACTTGTGGTGACAGAGAGAGAGAGAGAGAGAGAGAGAGAGAGAGAGAACAAAAAGATCATCATATACTACTGTAGCACTGATCGCAGAGGACAAGGAGAATGTTTTTTTGCTCTCAAAAGATGGGACTCAAGACCTTCAGGGGGAATGCTCATGCTCAAGAATTTTTTTCATTCTCTGCTAGACAGCTGCATGGACGTACATCCTGCAGAAGAGGAGGCGATGCTAATTCTGTTTTAGAAATCTGATGGACAACTATCTTCTATTGCAAGGTGATGATGTTGATTATAAGATCCACTGGGGACCTTCTGTTTAATACGAGGTATGATCAAAACTCTCATATTCTAGACATGAGCACACATGCATCTTGTTATATATCTTTGCGTAAACAAAGAGAGAAATGATGAAAGATTTGGAGGAGAGTGCACGCATATGAGGAGGAATTTCCACTTACATCTATGAGAAATAAGAACTGTTAAACTACTGCTATGAGGTAAATTTTTTCCTAACGCCATCTTGTCACATGCAAAGAACAATATATGTATGCTGACTGTAATCACAGAAAACTGCACATGAGCATAGAATAGATGTTTGTCTGGAATTAAATATCTTATATATAGTCTTACGTATGTACTGTGCGTCCTTGGTTCATTAGGCTATTATGTACATTGTGATCGAATGTTATATATATGAACGTGTGTGCTAATGCACGTTGATGTGACATTGTCACGTGGTGGTCATAAAGTAATACTATTGTCAATGCTAAATTTGATTGTCAAGGATTAATATGATTGTGGAAAACATATTGCACTTCGGTATGAGGCATGACAGTAAGTTATGTGTGTTGCACATTGAATAGCATAATACCACACTCATAAATGTTTGAACTGATGTGAGTTTACATGAAAAATGAGTGTCAGATAGATATAGATATATGTTTGACTCATTAAGTGCTTTTGAATAAATACTTAGTGCTGATCTATATCCAAATAATTGAGGGAAATGTTATGTTGTTGCTGTATACTCGACATAGATTTCACGTAGATCAACTGTATGTGAAGCAAATGATCAGAGTGATAAGAGCTGTTCTGTATGAAGGTAGATCTAGTGATATTTTTTAGTGCAATTATGATGTATACGACTGAATAACAGATCCTAAACATTGCTTTGTAAGAAATATGGGATACATGCTTGATGCATACAGTCATGCAAATAAGGCATATGTGATTGTTCTATGGTTGATTAGCATGTTGTTTATGTTCGTTATACTCTGTTGAAGTTGTATTGAATTGCATGTTCTTTTGAATTGCGTTATGTATAAATAAAGCAAGTGCTCTACTTACGTGATGTATTGAAGTGACACTGAATTCCTAAGACCTTATTATATCAAGTTGTGAGAAGTTACTAAGGTATTAATATGCAGAGATCAATGATCTAACACACATCCCTGAATAAAGAAAACTATTCAAGTGAGATGTGTGATGGTACATATGAAGTAAACTAGATGACTCTGTAGCCGTACCTTGTAGGTAAATGGAAGTCATATATCTGACTCTATACATATGATATGAAAGAAGAATTATATGATTTCGATAATGCATTGTTTATATGTGTGATGCTTTGTTCAGGCTTTATTAGTTTCTGTATGGAGCTTATGGAGCAAAGGTTTTCCACGCTTTAATGATGTATTTGCGATGCAGTTAAATATTAAAGACAACTAGGTAATTGAATTTTAATTGCGAGCCTAAAAGGATTATTGGTCGATTACCTTCCACATGTGCCATCGACAAGTGTGCTAGTTAGTTAAAAGAAAGGAGCTAAAATTTTCTTTCCCTCCTCCTTGTCAAGGTCACTTTCTTGGCACTCTATGTGCACCCCTAAGCGTGCAAGATCTCGATGACATACGTGAACGTGACGCAAAACGCATGGGGGAATTGATCTTTATTTTGAGCTGACCTTGGAGTTGACCTTGACAAGACCTTTAGTTGACTATTAGAGTGAGAGACTTGAGGTTGAAAGTTTGAGTATTGACTTTGATTGTGACTTTGAGTTTTGGATCGAGATTTGACCTTGATGGAGGACTTAGGCTTAGATCCAAGAACCTTAAGCACTTTACTTCAAGTGTTGACTGAATCCCATGGAGTGATGAGAGCCCTAGAGGCGATTTCAAAAGAGTATGGATTCTTTAATGGCCGATATGTAACCAAGTTCTTGCAAATCTATGACACTAAGATGGACCTCTATGGTGTGAGTGCTTCTATGAAGCTCAGTGAATTTGCAAGGATTATAATGCCTGGTGTCAAGCCTAGCATTTATGCTCCTCAAGAGCGATCCCATACATGGAATGAATATAAGAATTTGCTTAGAGAAGAGTATTACTTAGAGGATTTAGTCATGCCCACATGACATGAATTCAGAGAGTGGGTGGCGACTCCAAATAAAGGCCTTGAGGTGACCGAGGTACTTTGAGAATTTGAAGAGCAATTTGACCAATTGAGTAATAATGGTCAAGATGCTTTGAAACATGAGAAAGTAGAGCTCTTCATTAAGAGTGTAGACCCTGATTTGGCCTTAGAGTTAGGTGACATGTTGGAAGACTTGACTGAGCCATTGGGATTGACCAGAGAATGGAGTAGAGTGCAAAAGGCCATATCGATGCTCTTGAGATGCAATAGATGGAGGCCATGTGTAGTGCAAGATAGAATTGAGGATACTCATACTTTACCAATTCCTACTCCAAGACCTCTAGTTTATGTGAATGAGATTGTGAAGGATCAAAAATGAACATGGAGTCAACTTTGTGTCCCTTAACCAATCTCATCAATCTAGAGTGGAGTTAGAGTATACAAGAGTTGAGGATGAGAAGATAAGAGAGGATTTGAGTGAGAAGTTGTGTGAAGAAACCATTTCCATTTTTAGAGACGAAGAGATATATCAAGATGAGAATAGTGAAGATGATGAAAAAATAGAAAGCGAGTTTGATGATGTGGTTTTGGTGTGCATGCATCAAATTAATAGAGATGATAAAAATGTGCGAGACGTTGAGTTGATTGAAGAGAAAGTGGATGTTTCGGTAGAATATTCAAGTGAGTCATACGATGATTCAATCATAAGTGATGTCAAAAACTTGAGTGACTTGAGTTTTGAGGTAGTTAGTGAAGCAGGTGTTAAGGCTCTCCGCGATGAGGAAGATGTGGCATTGGTCACTAACTCTTCACGAGTTGAGGATATTCTCACTAGTACTCCTCAAGCAGTAGGAGTGGGTGAGACAGATGGGGTTGATTTAGAGGAGAATGAAAAACATGATGAATTTTATCTCAAACATAATCTTTTGCATGATGAAGAGTTGAATGTATGTGAACAAATGTGTAGTGATGAAGAGTATGATGAATGCTTGAGTTTGATTGACTCTGGAGAGCTGTTTTCAATGGGTATGCATGAAAATCTATTAGTGCAAGATGAATTTATTGATTTCATGTATGCTAGTTTGAATTTGCATGATTTTGAGTGTGAACAGTTAGATGAATTGAATTAATTGACATAATAAAGTGAATGTATGTTGGATGAAAATTTTGAATTTAATTCAAATCAAACCAATGTACCTAGAGTTCAAATGAATGAAATTTTTTCAAATAATATTATTGAATATGATGTTTCTGATCTCTCTTATGAGTTTATGAGTATAGATGCAGATGATTGAGAGCCAATTGGAGATCTTGAGTTTCATTGGATCGTGCAAAAGACAACTACTTTCGAGTTGCTAGTTCATGTTTTACTGCAGATGGATTTTCGTAAAATACTTTCATGGATTGCCTATGTATATATGGTTATTTGGATTTAATGCTTCTCATCTTGTGTCTAGTTTATGAGTGCAAGAAACGATCAAGCAAAAGACAATGGAGATGACAAACAAAGTGCGAAGTTGTGAAAAGACGTTTTCAATAGCTACCTTTCTTTAACCTTGATCTCTTGCACCATTTAGGTTGCATTGCACATAAAGTATGCATATTTTAAGTTGAGAAGAGCACGTGTTTTAATTCCCGTAGGTGCACACTCATTTGCACATGAGGTATATTTGTAAATATTATAAATAAAAGCATGTTGAGCCTTGAGTGAAAGTGAGAGGAATTGTGAGAGGACAAAAATGATTGCATTTGAGAGTGGAAGTCATGAGTGGAGAGGCTCTTTAAGTAGAAGCCATGAGAATTATTTCCATACTTGCACCATGATTGTGAATGCTTGCATCTAAAGTATGCATGCATGAATATATATTTGCACAAAATTTTCAAGCCCATAGATGCACATCTAATTGCACATGAGCTAAATTGAAGATGCATGATCAAAATTCAGTTTGAGTTTGAGTGAGAGAACTTCGCCATCAGATGCTTGATACCTTCCATATGCACCATTGTGTTTTCCGATGCATTCCAAGTATGCATGTATAGGGCCCACTACATGTCCATGCATAGGCACAATTATGTTTACCCATGCACTTGATTTTACTCATACTTTGGATTTTTCATAGACTAGCAGATACAAAGCTTGGTGGTGGTGTGTCCAGAGGCCACACAGGTTTGGAGGGGATGGATGTCGTGGAGATTTTATTTCCATTAGTGCACTCTCAAGCTCATGAAAATGAAACTAGTAGAGAATCGAAAGAATTTCAAAAGAAAATATCACATGTGAATCTTAGTTGAAGGGGGGGAGAGAAGAAAAGGAGGGCGTTCTTCTTCAGACATGGGTGGCACTTGATTTTTCTAGGTCTGACTGCACGATGGATATTTCTTTGTTTTCAACCACAGTAGGCTGTTGTTGTTGTGGTTTAATGAGCCTATAAGATTGATTGGAGAAGGGATTCATGTTGCCGACTTGTGGTGAGAGAGAGAGAGAACAAAAAGATCATTGTATAGTGCTTTAGCAGTGGTTGCAAAGGATAGGGAGAATGTTTTTTTGCTCGTCAACAGATGGGACTCAAGCCCTTCAGGGGGAATGCTCATGCTTAGGAATTTTTTTCATTCTCTGCTAGACAGTTGCATGGACATACATCCTACAAAAGAGGAGGCGATGCTAATTCTATTTCAGAAATCTGATAGACAACCATCTTCTATTGCAAGGTGATGATGTTGATTATAAGATCCAAGGTATGATCAAAACTCTCATATTCTAAACATGAGCACACAGGCATCTTCTTATATAGCTTTGTGTAAACAAAGAGAGAAATGACGAAAGATTTGGAGGAGAGTGCGCGCATATGAGGAGGAATTTCCACTTAGATCTATGTGAAATAAGAACTGTTAAACTGCTGCTATGAGGTAAATTGTGTCCTGACGGCATCTTGTCACAGGCAAAGAACAATACATGTATGCTGACTGTAATCAAGGAAAACTGCACATGAGCATAGAATAGATGTTTGTTTGGAATTACATATCTTATATATAGTCTTACGTATGTATTGTGCATCCTTGATTCATTAGGCTGTTATATACGTTGTTATTGAATGTTATATATATGAACGTGTGTGCTAATGCACGTTGATGTGACATTGTCACGTGGTGGTCATAAAGTAATACTGTTGTCGATGCTTAATTTGATTGTCAAGGATTAATATGATTGCGGAAAACATATTGCACTTCGGTGTGAGGCATGATAGTAAGTTACATGTGTTGCACATTGAATAGCATAATAGCAAACTTATAAATGTTTGAACTGATAAGTTACATGTGTTGCACATTGAATAGCATAAGAGCAGACTTATAAATGTTTGAACTGATGTCAATTTACATGAAAAATGAGTGTGAGAGAGATATAGATATATGTTTGACTCATGAAGTGCTTTTGAATAAATACATAGTACTGTTCTATATCCAAATAATTGAGTGAAATGTCGTGTTGCTACAGTATAGTCAAGACATACATTTCACGTAGGTCAACTGTATGTGAAGCAAATGATCACAGTGATAAGAGTTGTTCTCTATGAAGGTAGAGCTAGTCACATTTTTTAGTGCAGTTATGATGTATATGAGCGAATAACAGATCCTAAACATTGCTTTGAAAAAAGTACAGGATACATGCTTGATGTATACAGTCATGCAAATAAGCTATACGTGATTGTTCTATGGTTGATTAGCACACTATTTATGTTCGTCATACTGTGTTGAAGTTGTATTGAATTGCATGTTCTTTTGAATTGCTTTATGTATAAGTAAAGCAAGTGCTCTGCTTACGTGATGTATTGAAGTGATGCTGAATTCCTAAGACCTTATTATATCAAGTTGGGAGAAGTTACTAAGGTATTAATATGCAGAGATCAATGATCTAACACACATCCCTGAATAAAGAAAACTATTCAAGTGAGATGTGTGATGGTACATATGAATTAAACTAGATGAATCTGTAGCCGTACCTTGTAGGTAAATGGAAGTCATATACCTGACTCTATACATATGATATGAAAGAAGATTTATATGATTTCCATAATGCATTGTTTATATGTGTGATGCTTTGTTCAGTCTTTATTAGTTTTTGTATGAGCTTATGGAGCAAAGGTTTTCTACACTTTAGTGATGTATTGGAGATGCGGTTAAATATTAAAGAAAACTAAGTAATTGAATTTTAATTGCGAGCCTAAAAGGATTTTTGGCCGATTACCTTCCACATCTGCCATCGACAAGTGTGCTAGTTAGTTAAAAGAAAGGAGCTAAAATTTTCTTTCCCTCCTCCTTGTCAAGGTCACTTTCTTGGCACTCTGTGTGCACCCCTAAGCGCGCAAGATCCCGACGACAACGTCTAACTCCAACATGGGTATCTTAACAATAGGAAGAAGAATTTTGCGAAAATGTAGACTGCGAAAATATAGATGCAATATTTTTGTATCATCACATCATGGGATTGATTCATATCTATTAAGATCGATTCCCATGTGTGGATGATAAGGAATTCAATTTTAAAGCTTTAACGAAAGCTTTGTTTGGACAAGGTGCACCAAATTTTGTGAAGAGATCTTCCCAATAAAATTGGTGAAAGCTTTAGCGATGACATTGTTGTTAGCGACGAATGATTCTAGTTTTACAACTTGGACTAGCAATACCAGAAGAGTATAGTGAAGAGATGAGGGGCACTTAATCATTGAAAGTAGCTGAGTGAACATGGTATAGACAACTAAGCATATATAGTGGAGAGATGAGATGTTTGATATGTTACACTTATGTGTTCCTTGAATAGCTTTGATGTGAACCTTTTCCCTATACATGGGCACTTTTTACTCTAATGCTCACAAGAGGTTTTTTTTCATGTTACCGCATGCATGATTCACTCATATGTGGGAGTACTGTGTACTTAGGGATATTATTCTACTCTTAATTCAATTCAGTTCATCATCAATAGATTTCATCATCAATAGACAGAGATTTTTGAGCCATCCATCTTCTTCATGTGTCATGCTACCTTTGTGCTCCTTGTGTGTGATTTTTGTTTGTCTCTTGCACTTCAGCACACAACCAACAGTGGTATCAGAGCAAGTTCAAATCCTTCTCAAGTTTTAGTTTTTCGTGTCATGGCATGCACATTTTTAATAGTAGAAATCAACTTCGGAGCATAGAAGAGTGATTTTGAGCAGCCAAGAACCATTTCCACTAGTCATTTGTGTAGTCAAAATCACCATCAGAGTAATAGACTGTTAGCCAAAATTTTTGCATTCATTTTAGATTTCATTGAAGTAAAGATCTTATCACATTCTTGTTCTTTAGTGAAATGGCAGGCAAAAATGACTTGTTTGGCATGCTTCAAGATGAAGATAAACTTGATGGGATCAACTATCCAATGTGGTCTTACATGATGAAACATGTTCTTGTTGGAACATAGTGGTAGATGTAGATCAAAGACTTGCAGGTTCTTCTACTTCAGAATCTACTGTCACATATGGAGCTTCTTCTTCAAGTATAGTGCTTACTCCTTCTTCACCTACATAGGAGAAACTTAGATGGGATGTAAAATATGTTCAATCTCATGCTTTGATTGTGCTTTTGGTGAAGCATGATATAATTCCAGACATTCGATCATGTTCTACATCAACACAAGCATGGGAAACTCTTGCTTCTTTCTATGCCATGTGTAATGAAGCATGTGTTGCATACTTGAGGAAGCAAATTGAGGATGTATGTATGGATGAAAATGAGTATGTGGATGTGTATGTGATATTCAACAAGGACTTGAAAGAGTACTTAGCAAACTTATATATGAGATTATTCCAAATGCATCACTCATCTCTACATTGTTGAAAGGATTTCTAGAATCTCTTCAAACCTTTGCCACTATAATCCGTTTGGTTGCAATATAGAATTCCAATATGTATGCATTTGATGAGGTTTTGTCTCTTCTTTTGCAAGAACAGTGATCTAGAGTGAATAGGAGTGGTTTGATTGAGGGAACACAAGCACTTGATATCTCAAAAAAAGGGAAAACCAAGTATGCTTTAGCTTTGGGTTCATAAAAACCAAAGCCTCAACCTTGCTCTTCCACTCATTCCTCTAATTACGCTGATTTTCCAAAGAAGAAGAGATGCAAATGTTGTAGAAAGGCTGGTCATACTATCAATGAGTGTAAAAAGCTTATTAAGCACAATGAAAAGAAGAAGCATTCTGGCATGTTTGTTGTTGAAGATGCTTCAAATGCAAAGAATGATGAACAAAACATGGCTCAAGATTATTGGGCATGTGTTGTTACAAGTTATTATGATGCATCATTGCATTCTAAATGTATGTTTGTCGGTGAGGTTGATTCGGATTGGTTCTTTGATAGTGGTCTTCAAAGCATATAACTTCATGCAAAAGGTTTTTCGCATCTTTGAAAGATGCATCCAAAGGGGAATAGGTAGTGTGTGCAAACAATGCCTTTTATCCTATGATTGGATAGGAGAAATTGAGCTTAGGGCGTAAAATGGAGGTGTGATTCTCTTGAAAAATGCATTGTATGTGCCCGATATTAGTAAGAACTTAATTTCAGTTTCTTTGATTGTCAAAGCTTTGTTGGGAAAGATGGATGGATGGACACTCCAAGCAATGGGTAGGTGCTGCCAAATCCTGCTTTGTGCTAGCCCTTTCTTGCTTTAGATTTGAGTTGTGGGCCTTATTAGCTTTTCAATGACATTATGCAAGTGCCTCTGTACTTTGGAAATGGTATGAGAAATGATTAAACCAAAATAGACTACTTCCAAGTTGAAGGATTAATCAAAACCTTCTATTTTTGTTCACACACCTACCGTTTGTTATGCTCAGTGCTTCCAGTACAGTAGGAATTAGCAAAATTCCTTTTAGAGGTACCAAAGTAGCTTAGTAATCTAATGTTTCCAAGTGGAATCACTTAAAATGATGCACTATACACAGAGCAATCAATTTAGCAATTGAATCATTACCCCTGATTTTTTAGGACCTTTGCAGAGTTTGACCAGTGAGTGCTTCGATGTGCTTTTCTCCAAATCTGCTGAATGGATTACCTTCAAAATTTGTGAGCATGTAGACAACTTGGACTGATTCCAATAAGCTATAGAACATTGAAAATGGTGAAGAAATGACTGAGATATGAGCAGTACAAGTTGACTATTATGAGTGACTATGACAGAGAGACCATAGATGTAAAGTATTGATCTATTGTATTAGACCACAATGTTGTACAAGATCATGTGCATGATGATCAATGCCTAATGACAATGCGTAGTGTAGGCTATAATGTGAGCCTCACTCTCTTACAAATCTAACCAGCAATAGCTCAGAATTGAAGTGATCTAGCCCGTGGGTTTTTCAAGCATCTTTTATAGCTAACCATTTGAATTTGAATTTGAAATCTTCATTGGCTCTCACTAAAAAGTGATCCTCCAATCTAGGAGATATTCTCTCTAGTGGAGTCATGGATTTTTCTAACTAACAAGTCCCACGAATTTAGTGGTAGTTACAAATATTCTTTTCAAGTCAAAGATGAGTTTTAAAAATGTTAAAGGATAAATAAACTTCCTAGCAAAGGTTTCCATGGAGCTTCAATTGTACATAAACTTTAGCCGAATGTGTAGGCTTGATATTTGCACCAACATCTCCCCCTTAAGCCAAAAATTTTGGCTTGGTCTTCTCCTTCAATCTTCTTGAATATCCCACAGTCCAATCATAGACTTAAACCTGCAAAGTTTTGTACCATCTGATGCTTTAGTCAAGAAGTCTGCACATTGCATATTAGTTGATACATAAGCCAACTGAATTTCCTTGCTCAATAGCTTTTCTCTCACATAATGATAGTGGACCTCTATATGCTTAGTCCTAGCATGATAAATAGGATTTGCTGCAAGATGTAGTGAGCTTGTATTATCTTCAAAAATTCATTGGAGATGTAGTATGCAAACCCAAATCTGTATATAATAATTTGATCCATATGGCCTCTTGAGTAGCATTGGCCAATCATCTATATTCTGCCTCTGTAGAAGATAAAGCAACAGTAGGTTGCTTCTTTAAAGACCGTGATATAGGTTTGTCACCTACAAAAGATGAGTAAGCTGAGGTACTTCTTCTGTCATCTTTGCATCCTGCCCAATCTGCATTTGAATATATCTTGATGTCCAAGTCTGAGGTATAGGGAAAGTATAATCCTTGATTTTGAGTGCCCTTAAGGTACTTCAAAATCGTCTTGATAGCTTCCAAGTGAGGTGCCCTAGGTTTGTGCATAAACTGACTTAAACACTTACTTAATAAGCAATATCAATCCTTGTCTATGTAGCATAGTTCAAGCTTCCCACTATGCTTTGGTAACCTGCAATATTCTCAAGCACATCACCTTCATGAGCACTTAACTTTGGTTTACCTCTATTGGAGTACTTGCAACTTTGGCATCCTACAAATGAAACTTCTTCAACATGTCTAGCCACATCCATCCAAACATGGCTGAAATTTTTCAACCAAAAATTATTAGAACTATTGGAAATTTCTAGCCACATATGGCTAAACATTTGCCGCAAAATATGGTTGAAGATGAGCATGAAATTCATCCCACACATTATATACATGTCGAAGTATAACATATGAACGCATGTTTATCAAGAGTGTAGAAAGTATGCCAAAGTGGCTGAAACAAACTTTATAGGACAACAAATTGAATGCACCTTTACTTGGTTGAACAAGATGAAGCTCTTGCCATGCATTAAGTAATTTTGTGAATTATTCTCTTATTTAAACCGCATGTAATGAACAACCACTTACTTTTGAGGATGCATGTGATGATCCACATTGGATGAGTGCTATGCAATAAAAAATGGCTTCCATACATAGGAATGGTACTTGGGAGTTATATGAATTTCCAAAAGGAGAAAATGAAATTGGTACAAAGTGGGTTTAGAAGATTAAGAGAAAGTTAGATGGTAGCATTGATTGCTATAAAGCTACATTGGTTGCCAAAGGATATGCTGAACAATATGGCATTGACTATGAGGAAACTTATGCACCTACTTCATGCATGACTACCATTCATACCATGGTTGCATTGGCCACCCAATGAGTTTGGAAAGTACATCAATTGGCCATAAAAAGAGCTCTTGAATGGTCAAGAAGAGGTTTATGTGTAGCAACCCCTTGTATTTTCCATGAAAGGGCAAGAGCGTATGGTTTGTTTCTTACATAAAGCCTTGTATGGTCTCAAGCAAGCTCCATGTGCATGGTATGAAAAAATCCATAAGCATGTGATTGCTCTTGGATTCACATGTAGTCCAATTGAAAGCACACTATGTACTCAAAGATGGGGTTGATCTTGTAGTGCTTGATCTTTATGTTAATGACATACTCTTGATTAGGTCATGTGATGCAAAACTTGACATCCTAGTGGTTGATTTGCAACATACCTTTGATGTCACTTATCTTTATCTTTTAAGTTACTATCTTGGCATCCAGTTTGTATCCATTGAGGGGGTAATCCTTGTGCATCAAGTAAAGTATGTTGAAAAACTAATTAAACATTTTGACAATGATGATTGCAAGCTAGTTTCTACACCAATTGAGACAAGATGTAGGTTCTCAGTTGAGGATTCCAGCAATGCACTTGACATTTCTCTTGATCGGCAAGTTGTGGCATGTCTTATCTATGCATGCAAAACAAGGCCAAATATACAGTATGCAATTTCCCAATTGAGTTGATTCATGCATAGTCCTTGCACTAAATATCAACAAGCGATGAAATTTATGTTTAGATATCTCAAAGGAACTTTGAGGTTAGGTCTCTTTTATGGCAGAGATATTCATCCATGCTTGCATGCTTTTATAGGTAGTGATTGGGCTGGTTGTTATGATACTCACATGTCCATTAGTGGTAATTGCTTTTTCCTTAGAGACTCATCCATACCATGGTTGAGTAAGATAAAACATTTAGTCGTGACATCGAGTTGTGAAGCTAAGTACAGGGCAATTTTCGTAGCTATAGTGGAGTGTGTATGGATGAGATTGATGCTACTGTGCATATTCTTACTGATTGATGCTACTGTGCATGGAGATTGATGCTACTGTGCATATTCTCACTGATTGTCAGAGTGCATTGGTTGTTGCATGAATCCTAAAGTTTCATGCATGGAACAAACATATTGAGGTGCATTATCACTATGTGAAAGAGTGCTTTCATGCATGAGATATTGATTTTGTACATATTCCTTCACAAGATAATGTGGCATAAATATTCACCAAAGCTCGTCCACTAAAAAATTTTGAATCTTCTTGCAAATCTTTAGGCTTATTTCCTAGCGGGGACTAATCTATCACTCCCTTTATGTGTTCACATCATTTGCTCAGGGGTTTGTACACTTATGTGTTCCTTGAGTAGCTTTGATGTGAACCTTTTACCTATACATGGGCACTTTTTACTCTAGTGCTAACTAGAGGTTTTCTCCCTATGTTACCACATACATGATTCACTCATATGTGGTGGTAATTTGTAATTATGGATATTATTCAACTCTTACTTTGGTTTAGTTCATCCTCAATAGAGATAGCTATTCCAACCATCCATCTTCTTTGTGTGTCTTGTTGCATTTGTGCTCCTTGTGTGTGCTTCTCATGTGTCCATCACACTTTTACACACACCCAACATGATACTCATACTCAAAATAGAAATAGACTATGAAGTGAAGCACATATATATTCAATAACGAAGACTATGCTCATGAAAACCCACGGTAGATCTCATAATTACAACATCAATTATGGATATATGTATATATGGTTGAAGATTTTTCAATTGCTCTTGGAATGTAGTTAAAATTTGAATGGTTTCTTAGAATACTATAATGGATTCTTTGAAATCAATGTTTTTGTGAATTTTTTTGCATGCTTCTAGAGCACAGAGTACTACTATCTTCTTTTCTATCTACATCCAGTTTTTAGTCAAAGAATCAAAGATATTGATTGCACTTCACTCTTCTTGAAGAATCCCGTGTTTATGAATATAATGAAGAGCGCATATGCACATAATCGTATATACAAATATGATTAAAAGTTTTGAATGCTATGCACACTTGCCTATGTGTCACATCATTTGTTTATTCAGTATACAGGTGTGTCAGATTGTGGGTTGAGCACCACTAGAGTTAATGTTGTAGATCATCACAATCAAGAGATGTATTGGTGATGAGATCTAATAGGTTTTTGGCTATTTTAATTCAACAACACTTGACATATTGAAGTGTATTCCATCTCCTTAATGTGATTTTCCTACTAAGACTTGTGATTAGCATTATTGAATATATGTATTTGGTTTCAAATATATCATTCTTTGCCATATTGCTTTTCAATTCAAACTTTGTGTTGCATTTACATTATGAATCATGAATTGGAATAAAAACTTTTAAAAGCCTGTAACATATAGAACCTCATGCAATTCTTTTATTTACATCCATTTTTTTTCCAAAGTTGTCAATGATTGGTAGTAATATAAAGTTTTTTGGCATCATCAGCTTATGTGGATTTAAATAAGAAAGTGCATGTTGTTTTGTGTTCAGGTAAATGCGATATAGAGTTACATGGAGGAAGAATATATATATTTTTTTAAATGTAATTATTCATATTGGAATTGTTTGAACTTGATTTGGATTCTTACAATAGTATTGATTGGCTGAGTTCTCTTGATTAATTCTTTATAAGAACGAATGTCCACATGAATTCAACTAATGATGCTAACAATAAAAACATTCTTTTTTCTCAAGTGCAACCGAATCTAGGTATCCTATTACCACATGAAGTTGATGTAAATAAAGGTTTTATCACTAATTTTTTGCTCCCAAATGCTCGATTTTTGCAAGCCAAGCATAAACACAACTAGTCTAACTTTGCTCAAAGCACCCCACATGCACCATCGCATGGAACATCAAGAGTTGTAGTCAATCCAACAAATTGAGTGCCTTCACAACAATTGAACTAGATGGGAAATGGTTTGTTTGCTTGTGTGTTTTTACTACTTAGGTTGTGCAAGTCTTCTATAAGTTATGATAGAATTTTTGGCAAAACTTGGAGTTGGTGGTAAGGCTCAACATAGACTAGTTAAGTGGAGAAAGAGAAGTTTTAGGTATTCATAACTATATTTTCCTTTCTTGCACATAGGCATAGGGAGATGAAATCTAATTTAGAAAACCTTATTCATGATATGGAATCACAAATAATTGCATCTATGGATGGAAAGCTTTACTCAAAGTTGGGCTCAATAGCTTCATGTATGTCAATGTTAGCTCAATCAACGAAACAATTTACTAAATCTATTAATTCATTAGATGCACAAGTTAATAATGATTTTGGGTTGGAAGGAGCTATTAGGTATGTAATTTCAAGTTTCAAAGAAATTACTAATATTATATACAATCAAATGAAAGAAATTTCAGCATTTAAGTGTACATATGAAAATCAAGTACAAGTTCAAAATATGTCTACACATTCTATTGAACAAAACTACTTACATGATCATAGAACATTCACTTGTAGAGCTATATATAGAAGACCAAATAGAGTCCATAATCGACCTCTTATATGTTTTGGTGTGATCAAATTGGTCATATGTATGGGGACTATATTGCATATGAAAATGCATGCAAATTAAATTTGGTACTTGAAATTGAACAAAAAATATGTAATTATCATGATCATTCACCTTTAAACTTGAATTTAAGAAGAGGTGGATGAAAACATATCTTGAACTTTCAAGACATCATCCAAGGTTTAAAAGATTGACAAAGCAATGGATTGCAAAGAAACATAAAGAGACTCAATCTAGTGATCAGGAAAATAGTTGCTCATTTGAAAAGTAAGAAATCTCCATAATGGTTGATCAAGATGAACCATTACAAGTGGATACACAAAGATTTGAGAAATTTTTGAATGAAATATTAAAACAAAATAAAGAAAAGCATGAAAAATCAATTAAAGTCAAAATTTAAAGATGATGTTGCAATATATGTATAACTTGATCCAAAGTTTTTAGATAATGAAAAGGTAAAAAGCATTATGGATGCTAAATGCAATATTATTCAAACCTATGTTCAAGAGGAACATGATGCTAATGAACAAGAAAATGATGAAAATACAAGTACCAAGAATGATCAAGATAGTGAATCAAATCATGAAGTGTCCACATGAATTCAAGTAATGGTGCTAACACTAAAAACATTCTTTTCACTCAAGTGCAATTGAATATAGCTATCCCACTACCATATGAAGTAAATGTAACCAAATTTTTTATCACTAATGTTTTGCTCCCAAGTGCTAGAGTTTTGCTAGCCAAGCATAAATGTAGCTTGCTTGATGCACCCTACGTGCATTGTCATTTGGAGTTGATCCACGCAACTGAGTGCCTTCATGAAAACAGAGTTGAAAGACACTTGCAGCTATCGTTGGCTAGTGTTTGGGCTATAAATGTATCCTTTCACTACCATTTTATTCCATATATTGATCACATACACCCTCTGCATACTTTTTTGGATATTGCTTATGTACATCCAAGTGATCATTGATATAGCGGTTACATTTTTACATAAAGCCTTTGATTTTGATAAAGACGATCACAGTGAGGTTTTTATAACTAGTAGAAACCTAAATTTCGAGTTTTCTTTGGTGATGGAGGTGGAAGACTTACCCAACCTCATCATAGGAGATGTATGCTAGTTGTTCAAAAATCCTTCATAAGCCGATTTGGCTTCTTTTGGTTAAGTGGTTATATGCAATGGAGTTAGTGATTCCCTATGTAGGTTTACATGTCAATACTTGTAGTTTTATGAGTTTTTGACATTGTTCATATGCTCATTTTACATAGGAAATTATGGTAAAACTTTTCCATATTTTAGTTTTTCAATCATGCAATGGTTAAATTTATTTCTTGACACACTTATTGATGTCAACACATCATTCTCACATAATCCTTTTGGTTGTTCATTGTTGGTCATTGACCATATTTCTCAAGAGAATCTCTGGAAATTTTTCCTGAATTTGACACTTGGTCATCCTCTTTTGAGCCTTACTCATGTTTGGACTAGTCTAGCTCCATTATCATTCTAGTATGTTTTCTATCATCATGGCATCTGAGAACACAAGCACATTTGGTGGATCAAGGTCTAGTGCTAGTGTTCGCAAGAGGAGCTATAACTTGTAGTGTAAAGACCACTTCAAGATCGAAAAATTCATGGCACAAACTTTGTTATATGGAAGAATCATAATAAAGATGCTCATTCAAAGGAGGGAGTGGAAGTTAGAAAATGGAATATGGAAGAAGCATGTTGATATGGATGATGATGATGATGATAATTGGGATAAGCTAGATGCAATGGCTAGGTCTACCATTTGATTGCACCTAGCCGATAATGCTTACTTCACAATATTGGATTGTGAAAGTCCATGGGCGCTTTGGAATGACTTTGATGCTATATTCTCTTAGTTATAGGCTTAGAAAGTGAATGTGGATAATGAAATGAAATTAGTATTGTTGTTATGCACCTTGCCATCATAATGGGATATGTTTTGTAAAGATATTAGCAATAGCACACCTAGTGGTGTACTAGTCTATGAGGACATATGTCTAGCATGCTTGAGTGAGGAGACCCATAGAAAGTCTATGGTTGGCACTCATAGTGGGGATGCATATTTTCATGGACACAAAGAAAGCCATTATGAACCTTAAATTCCATGTGAATTTGTATATCTCATGTTTGGAGAAACTAATGCTTCCATCATGTTTATAACATGTGAGAACCCTAAGATTGACTGTCTATTTGCCTCATTTTCACACTCGGAGGTGTTGTCTTGAGTTGGTAATATAATCAATGACATCACCAATTCATATTCACCTTTGAAAAACTGCCTTTGAGCACCTATATAAGGAGGGCTTGGACACTCTTAGCCTTAGTCTCACCGGTGCTAGTCTTGGGAACTCTATGATTCCTGATCAACAAGAAAGTACTTTCAAAGTTCTAGTCCTAGTTCTTGTACTTTTCCTTGTTCTATTCCTGATTGGCTTAGTTATTGGACCTTAACTCTTGTTAAAATGTCCAGGGAGCACTATATTGTGCCCTCTTACTAGAATAGAAAAAAATTTGAAATTTTACTTATGATTACAAGATCATCTAGATAGGGAGAATAATACAAGAATATGCAATTAATACAAGATATCTCACAAACCAGGACTGATAGGTATGGATAGGCCAAGACAAAATACAGGAGATCCGACAACTTGGGACTATAGGTATGAAACTCGATATGTGGATTACAAGAACTCCCTTGAGGGAGATGAATTAGATACAAGAAATAACTTGTCAAGGTCTTGTAGTATGAGATTATAATAGGACATTTTAGTTCAAGATCAAACTTATAAGTTAACCTTAGTTCCTCAACAACATATGTTGGAAGAATCTCATATGGAACCCATGCAGTTGGATAACATCAAGGTGAAGCGACTTACACCAAACGAAAGAAAACATCAAAAAGAAAATGGATTATGCTTTTATTCTCGAGATCATGCTCATATGGTATTGAAATGTCCTAAGAAGAAGAAAAAAGTTCCATGATGAAATGTCCTAAGAACAAGAGCTATTTCAATTCCTCAAAGATCTCACAATTAGACAACTCTACAAAGAACAAGAGCTATTTCAATTCCTCAAAGATCTCACAATTAGACAACCACTCCTCTTGGAACTCCTCACTTGAGGGGGAGGTGATTTCATGGACACAAAGAAAACCATCATGAACCTTAAATTCAACATGAATTTCTATATCTCATGTTTGGTTTGCAATTTGGGGAAATTAATGCTCCCACCACGTCCAAAACATGAAAAAACCTAAGATCAATTGTGTATTTGCACGATTTTGACATCTAAGGGTGTTATTTCTAGTTGGCGGCATCATTGATGACATCATCAATTTTTAACCACCCTTAACAAATGACCTTTGAACACCTATATAAGGAGGGCTTGGCCACTCTTATCCTTATTCTCACCAATGTCAGTCTTGGGAGCTCAAGGATTTATGATTGGCAAGTAAGCATTTTCGAGGAGAATAAAAAGACCTTTATAAACATAGTCAACATGTTCTTGATGATTGAGATAATGGAAGAGGTCAAAGGGCCAGCTAATGTGGAGGAGGCATACGCAACTCCATGTTGGAAGGAAGCAATGCAAGACAAGTATGATAGCAACATGAAAAATTGAGCATCGAATCTACTAAATTAACCATAAAAGAATAAGATTATTGGCACCAAATGTTTCTCAAAGGTAAAACATAAATTTAATGGTAAGCTTGAAAAATACAAGACTTGATTGGTCACATAGGGATACAACCCCAAGTGGAAGGATTTAACTTTGAAGTTTCTTTTTCCCATACTACAAGGATGACTACTATTTCCACAATACTTGCTATGGATGCACACAAGAAGTGGTTGATGCAATAGATGGATGTAAACTATACATTTCTAAGTGGTGAAGTCAAGAAGTTCTATGTGGCTCAATCATGAAGGTTTGAGTCCCTTTTAGAGATAGAGACAATCTATATCAAAAAGATCTTCATTAAAAAAACAAAGTGTCTTGATTGATGAAGACAATATATAAGTTGAAACAAGAACAAAGAGTATGGTACCAAAAAATAGAAAAAAATAAAAAAACTTCAAAATATATCCTTGTCATGGAAATTTTCGTACTTATGATCATCACGTCATGTTGTTATTGTGCTCTTTTTGGATGATCTCTTCAAAAATAAATGATCCAAAAAGCTTAAAATTTTTTATGTACCAATTTGATGTGATAGACTTAGGGATGTCCCGATGGAATGAAGAAGAGTTGGCTTTTAGTTTCTCCTTCATTATCAAATGATGATGCTTCCTTTTATGTCATTCAAGACATAACACTTGATTTGTCTTCAAAGTGGACTACCTCCTTGTTTGATAATAAAGTAGAGATCTCTTTCTTATCCTCTATTTTATGTGGCTTCCCTTTAAACACCACAACACCACGTGAATATCTTCCTTGCATCTACGTCATACTATTGATAAGCCTTTTTCTCTTTAATGTAGCCTAGAAAAATGCATTTCTTGCTCTTTGGTTGTAGATTGGTTTTTTTTTGGTAATATGGGATTAGAGCATAGCATTTATATGCAAATATTTCGAAATTAAAAAAAAAGAAGACCTTTAACCAAAATAATTTTCATATTCTGCAAAAAGTACCTTAGTGTGGGACTGTAGTTTTTCTATAGAACCACGACTCCAAAGATTCACCTATCAACATCAAGTGGGTGATTGACAAGAAACTAATTATCAACCAAGCATCTACCTAGTGAGCAAATGGAAACCATGAAGAAAGTCCTACTTTTTTAGAGGAATAGGAGAAAAGAAGACTGACTTTTAGATTTCACAAGCTACAAACATTTTGGAAATGATATCTTAGCATGTACGAGAGATATTCACCCCTCCTTGCATATTAATGTTGGAGTTAGATGTCTGCGGAAGTACACGAACAACACAAGGAAGAAGAAGAAGCTTGGAGCACAACACACAATACTGAATGTATTACTAGAGAATGTACAAAGATAAGTAGCCCATTAGGGCAATACGTATATATACAAGCTGGGGAAAAAAGACCTCCTAAAGAGGGAAAAAGTGCCTCGACGGTCTTAGAGTGTTCACACACATCACTACCTAAATATATCAACAAATTCCCCTTGGGAGTGATGCGGTGAACTAGTAGCTGGCACTCATGTATAAGGAAGTGCCAAGGTATGTGGAAATCACTCCACAAAAAGAAGTAAGCCCAAAGCTTTGTGGAAAGCTTCAAAATTCTCCTTAGCCAAAGCCTTTGTGAAAAGGTCTACAATGTTCTCATGCGTGGGCACATACGCCAAGCTGATCTCCCCAGCAGAGAACCTCTCCCTGACATAATGATAATGCACCTCAATGTGCTTAGTGCAAGCATGGAACACAGGGTTCCTCGCAATTGTCAATGCGCTCTGACTGTCAGTGAAGTTGGTGGTGGCAGAAGATTGACCAACACCTAAATCATCCATAAGGCGTCTGAGCCACACACACTCAACAGTCGCTATGAAAGCTACTTTATACTTAGCCTCACAACTGGAAGTGACCATAGTAGGCTGCTTCTTGCTCAACCAAGATATACATGAGCTACCAAGCATGAAGCAAAAGCCACTAGTTGACACACAAGTGTCATAACAACCAGCCCAATCTGAGTCAGAAAAAGTATGCAAATTTGGTGGTAGTGATCCCCCCTTGGGATAAAACAACCTAAGTAGCCGAGTACCACTCAAGTAGCGAAAGATGCACTTAATCGCCTGCCAATGCTTGACACTTGGGCAATGCATAAACCTACTCATCTATGAGACATCAAACTGAATATCTGGCCGAGTAATGCATAAATAAATGAGGCATCCAATAGCCTGCTGATAGAGGACATCATCAAATGCATCTCCAACATCATGAAGACTCAATCGTAAACTTGTCTCCATAGGAGTGGCAATAGGCTTACAGTCTTCAAGGCCAAAATGCTGCAATAACGTGTCAATATATTTCATTTGACACAAAGCCATTCCACCATCAACTTGCATAAACTGAATGCCCAAATAGTGATGCAAACGCCCCAAATCAGACATCTCAAATGAAGCATGCAAATCAATATGCTTCTCAATAGGACCAGTGAGCAGCATGTCGTCAACATAGACAACAACGATTAGAAGCACATCATTAGCACACTTAACATATAAGGTGCTTTTAGTTGGACTATTCTCAAAACCATGTGCAATCAGATAGGCATGTATCTTTTCATACCAAGCACGTGGTGCTTGCTTTAAACCATATAATGCCTTCTTTAACCTGCACACTTGGTTTTCATGCCCTTTCTGCACAAAGCCACGAGGCAGAAAAACATACACTTCATCATGCAAGTCACCATTCAGAAATGTTGTTTTAATGTCCAACTGATGTACATTCCAACCATGATGAGCTGCAAGTGTAGAGATGCTACGAACAGTAGTCATTCGGCAAGTAGGAGCAAAGGTTTCATCAAACCAATGCCCCTTTCCTGCGCATAACCCTTTGCAACAAGCCTAGCCTTATACTTGTCAATTGTACAATCAGGCTTACACTTCAGCTTGTATACCCACTTAGTGCCAATGGCCTTCTTGCTAGGAGGAAATTCACATAAAGACCATGTACCATTCTTCATTATTGCATCATATTCAGATTGCATAGCAGCCATCCAGTTTTCTGAATTTTGTGCTTCATAAAAAAAAAAGGCTCACTCTCATCACATAGATTAGATGCAGCCATAGCATAGCAATCTGATGCAAAAGAGGCCCTATGAGAGCCTGATCGAGTACGATTTGACAGAGGTGCATCTAATTTGCTGTCACACAAGGTCTGCACCAGCCATTTTGGCATAGTTCTTGCCCTGGACCATATCATCTCTCTCATCAATAAGTGCATCATGTAAATTTTCATCAGAATTGGAATGATCTACATCATCACATGAAACCTGCAAAGGCTGAGAAGTTGCCTCATTAGGACCAGCACTAGACTCTCCACCTATAAAAAGAGGCAGCAAAGCATCATACATGTCTTTCGAGCTAACAGATGCCTCCATCGAGATAGGTATATACCTTAGGCACAAAAAGATGAAATGGCCTGCACAAGCACTACAATAGTGCGTTCGGAGGTCGAAACGAGCTCAAATCGCAATTTGGGCACCACAAAGCGAAGATATTTTGATCTTGAAAACACGCTGAGTATGCTCACCAAAATTCGACGCCCTAGATGAAGCGGTGACATGCTCTGATACCAACTGTTGGAGTTAGACGTCTACAGAAGCACGTGAACAACACAAGGAAGAAGAAGAAGCTTG
This sequence comes from Ceratopteris richardii, assembly GCA_020310875.1. Lineage (NCBI taxonomy): Eukaryota > Viridiplantae > Streptophyta > Polypodiopsida > Polypodiales > Pteridaceae > Ceratopteris > Ceratopteris richardii. Next base: position 5,934,703 of record CM035416.1, read on the forward strand.
GAGCACAACACACAATATTGAATGTATTACTAGAGAATGTACAAACATAAGTAGCCCATTAGGGCAATAGGCGTATATACAAGACGGGGGAAAAAAGCCCTCCTAAAGAGGGAAAAAAGTGCCCCGACAGTCCTAGAGTGTTCACACACATCACTACCTAAATATATCAACAATTAAGACATGAAAAATTGTAGGGTCTACATGTTTTGTATTTCATACCTACATAAAATGAGTATTATAGAGAAAAAACGGGCTTTATGCTTAATCAAGAATTACATTACTTCATGCCAAATATTCTTATGAATGTATGGAGCCACTAATACAATGGAAAGATACTTCAATACTATTATATCCCCCTAGAATTCTCATTCTTTACTATAGCCACTCTAAATGAGAGAAAATCAAGGAGAAACATGAAGAAGAAGAGAGAATTATGAGATTTTCAAAAGTGCACTTGTTAGAAATGGAAACAAAAGTATAGGAAATTGAGCCCTTTTGAGCTTTATACAAAAATGGGTAGCGTTGTTTATACCAAAAAGACTAGCTTAGTTAAAACTTTTCCTACACTAGTTGTAGAAATATTCTAATTATGTTATTGAAGTATCTAATGTATGGTATGTGCAGTGTATACATATGATGGTCTTCCCAAGGAATAACAAAATTAATTACATAAAAAAAAGTTCTATTTTGTAGAGGTAATTTACACAAAATGAGGTTGGTTTCAAAAAACCTCTTTTAGCCACTAATTTAGCCAATAAGGATGGGAAGATATAACACTTAAAGTGTATGTAGACCTTTGTGGGATCTGATAAATCTTCAAATAATTGGCTAGATTATCCTCAACATCTATGCATTATTTTAGACAAGTATTGAAAGATTCCAACTTCACATACGTAAGATTCCTCAATCCTCCATTCAATAATCCATCAAAAAACAATGAAATAATTTTTGTTTGAGCTGGTTTTTGAGCATTTGTACATGTATCCACACAATGTTTTTGTATTTTTCCCATAGAACCTGAATGGTAGGAGTGTAGAGGGGGGCTTGCCACCTTCTTCAGGGTTTGAGGGCCTATCCCTTTGGCTTGTAGGGCTGAGATGGTACGACTTCTAGTCATGGAGATATTGCCGGATTATATATTTGTCGACTATTTGGTTTCTCTCAACTACATCTATCTATATTTAATCCCATCGTAAACCCTATGGAAGCATGGCACATGTATAGCTGTACATAGCATTGTAGATTAGTAAGTTCTTCATATAGAGTCTATCTGGATCTCCATCTAAGCTCCATATTGGGAGTGCAAGGGTGGATAACACCATCTTTGTAGTTGCATTACTCTTGGAAATTAGAGAATCTGAGGTCTCTCTTTATCAAGTTGTGTCTCTCTTTCTCTATGTTTTTTTAACCCTTTCTACTCATCTATTCTGCTATGCTATTATTTCTTACATGGTACTAGAGCTCAAGAGGATTTGAGTGGTGCACATGCAAAAACATAGAGGTTGTAGAGGCTTCAATAAAAAAAGAGAGAAGATATCAAGCAATGTATCATCAACTATGACTAGGAAACAAGGTGGTTTGTCAACAGGAGTAGGTGGAGCACAAGCAAGAGCAACAATGATGTTGTTCATCCCTATTGATGCAAATACAAAGGCTAGTAGAGAAGGGGTGTACTCAAACCCATGGAGTGGATTATGAGGAGAGCTTCTCACGAGCGGCTAAGATTCCAACTATCAAGTCTTAACAGGTATTGATCCTTCAAAGAATTGGAACTTGTACCAATTAGATGTTAAAAATGCATTTCTTAATGGATGGATCTCTGAAGAAGTCTACATGGCTCAACCACAAGTATATGAAGACAAAGACAAACCTGATTATGTATGTAAATTAAGAAAGGCACTATATGGTTTAAAACAAGCTCCTAGAGCATGGAACCATAGGCTTGTTACATACTTGGAGGATCAAGCATTTACACCAAGCAAAGCAAACATTTGTTTTTTCATTAAGAAGACTAATTCAGAGTTTATTTATTTATGTGTTCATGTGGATGATATCATCATTATAGGGAATGATGCCAATAGCATCAAGAAGATCAAAGCTCAGATGAAGGAAGAGTTCAAAATTAGTGACCTTATATTCTTGATTTATTTTCCTCGTTTAGAGCTTGTATATTTAGATTCAAGTGTTTTCATTACTCAGAGAAAGTACATCCATGACATGTTAACTAAGTTCAAGATGGAGAATGCGAAAATTGTAGGTACACCTATGGAGTTGAATTGCAAACTCAGTGTTCATGAGGGGTAGCTTCTTGAAGACCTCACATGTTACCAAAGTCTTGTTGGGAGTCTCAATTATGCAACTCTAACAAGAGTGGATATATGCTTTGGATTAATTACATTAAGTGAATTCATGCATACACCAAGAAAACCTCACATGGAAGCTGCTAAAAGGATCCTAAAGTATCTGAAGGGCACCATAAATGAAGGACTATTTTATCCATTTACATTTGACTTGGATATGAAGCTATACTCTGATGCAAATGGGGCTGGATCAAAAGATGATAGAAGGAGCACCTCTGGCTACTTATCTTTTGTAGGATCTAAGTTAATTTCATGGTCATCAAAGAAACAACCAACTATGGCATTGTCCTCAATTGAAGTTGAATATAGGGGCCTAGCGAATGCAACACAAGAGGCAATGTGGTTAAAGCTTATCTACTCAGACTTAGGGTTAGATACATACACATCAATGATCTTTGGAGGTAATACTAGCTCACTACATTTGGCTGCTAATCTTGTGTAGCATGCAAGCACATTGAAGTGCATTACCACTATGTGAGAGAGAAGCTAGTTAGCAAGGACATACAATTGTCCTATGTGTCTACAAACCTACAATGTGCAGATATGTTAACTAAATCTTTTGATGGAACTGAATTGAACAAGTTCAAGATGATGATTGGATTGCAAGAGATTAAGGAAATTTGAAGCCCAAGCATGTTAGGCTTGAGGGGCAGCTATTGATGCCACTTGTAAAAGTTTGGTTTTACTCCTTGTAAGAGTGCATATGTAAAAAAGGCAGTTACATTCACGTGCATTTTGGAGGATCAATTACAAGATTTTTGGTGGAGAACTAATGAGAAAGGAAGTTCTAAACTTTAGGTACACTTTTTGGTAGAGTTTGAAATTCAAAAGTTGAAAATTGGCTCCAACTTTAGCTATAAAAGTGACTCAAAAAGTCATGTGAAATTGAGCCCGATTTGGAAGAGTTTTTCATAGGGATTCTACTTGGGTATCTCTACCATTGCCCTCATATTGTGCAGTCATTCATTGCCAATATCATTGTTCTCTTGTCTCTACTCTGTTAAGTGCTACTCAGAAAAGTGAATTTCTCATAGCTATTTCTCAGCTTGTATTTAATCATTATGAGTGATAAAAATGCTATAGCGTCATCAGACACTCTAGTTATATGCTAAGAATTTTCATCCTGATTGTTTTAGCCATTTTCAAGAAATCTTTGAACTATTTCTCTCTGGTCTGCTATCTGTTCAACTCTTAAAAACTCGGGCTACATCCCTGACTGGCTAAAGATCATTGTTCTTGCCTAGTTGATCATTTTGAGTGAAATAACTTGTGGAAGTTAGCTATCTAAGTTAATTAGATATTCCCAAAATGATTTTGTCCAATTGTTAGCAGAGAAAGAAAATTGTCCATTTCTCTAAGTAGCTATAATGACCAAAATAGAAAGTTTTTGGTTCAAGGTCAATGTCAATGCTATCTGTTTTGATCCAATGATTTGAGAATCATCTTCCAAAGAACTTAGGTCATTAGTTGTACTTCTTGGAAAGATCAAGGGGTCTACTATGCACTCCTCAACTCAAGTCTTGCTAGTGTGGAGCAGGAATTTGCAACACCATCTCATCTTTCGAAGGTGTCCACTATCTCCACCAATAGTGGTATCAAAGCAACATCAAGGTAAAATGGGAGATGGATTTCCATCATTCATTGATGAATTGGAAAAGGGAAAATATCTAGTATGGTCCCCAAGGATGAAGGCTTAACTTGAAGGAAGAAGCTTGTATGGATACATCTCTGGAGATGAAGAAATGGCAACCTTTAGGAGCAAAAATCAACCTACAAAAGAGGAGCAAGAGAGACTAGCTACATGGTGTGCAAAGGATGCTCTAGCTAGGTCTTACATACTCAATTCAATCTCTGATTTTTTGTTACCTCATATTACGAATTGTAAGACTTCCCAAGAGACTTGGGATGTGCTATCTTCATACTTCTCATCAAATACAAGGGCCAGAAAGAACCAACTTTGGATAGATTTTACAACCTTGAAGAAGCAACCAAAGAAAAGTGTAGCTTACTATGTGACCAAGATGAAGGATGTGGCTAACTAACTTGGGAGTATTGGAGAAGAAATAGAAGAGGAGTAGATAGTAAGGCAGATCATAAATGGCATCAAGGCTGATGAAAAAAGGGAGTCTTTCACCATAGCAATGGACCTATATATGGACATGCAGATACCTGACCTCAATACATTGATGGGGCAACCCTTCACACATGAGACAAAGCTCAACAAGAATGGAGATATTTCTAGAGGTTATCAATCTTCTGCTCTTTACATAGATAAGAATAGGAATAAAGATAAAGGCAAAGTTAAGTAGAATGAAGAAGATACAAGTACCTCTCAAGTGAATTTCCCAGGTAGAGGAAGAGGTACTAGAGGAAGGGGCAGAGGATGAAACCAAGGCAGGGGGAGAACATATAATTCTTCACCAGTCAACATTTGTGGCTTGACCAATCATACCATAGATGAATGCTTTAGGAACACAAAGAATCAGAGAGGAAGAGGCTTCCATAGAGGAGGCTATGGACAATGGAGAGGAAAGTTCAATAATGAAGGAAACAACTACCATCACAACTACAACCAAGGCTTCAACAATAACTATCAAGGAGGCTTCAGAGTAAGGAGAGACAACAACAATTATACAAACGACCAAGAGGATAATATTGCTAATGAATATGACAACCAAGCAAGGTAAGGATGATGAATACCTATTCTATAGTGATGATGGTTGTTCCAATCATGTAGCTGGTAATGTAGCACTATTCTCTGACCTTGAAGAACCTAAAGGGAAGCATGAAGTCCAAAAAAGTGATGACACTAGGCATTTAGTAAGGAAAATTGGAAATGTTAAAGCATCTGATGGTAATATGAACCTTCTCAGCAAAGTGTCGCATATGCAAACAATAACCAAAAATCTAATCACTGTTGGACAGATTGTTGAGAAAGGTTTATGGGTTAGATTCACAAGAGATGGAGCATATGTGGAGGATCTTGAACAAGTCCTCTAGACGATTGCAAAAGGTGAGAAATCTGGTAGAATTGCTTTGACTTAGACGTACAGTATTTTCAAACTTACGTGCATCTTAGTCAAAAACTTCTTGGCATATAGATATATATATATATATATATATATATATATATATATATATATATATATATATATATATATATATATATATATATATATATATATATATATATATATATATATATATATATATGCATGTGTGTATATATATATATATATACACACACACACATGCATATATATATATATATATATATATATATATATATATATATATATATATATATATATATATATATATATATATATATATATATATATATATATATATATATAGAGAGAGAGAGAGAGAGAGAGAGAGAGAGAGAGAGATGCGACAATTCCATTTAGATCTCCAAGGCCACTTTTTAGTAGCATTAGAGAGCAAGAGCTTTAGATCCAAAGTCACACTCCTCATGTCCTACATGAATACATGAACCATTTCTCCATGTTAAAAGCAACGAAAGTAAGGCAAAAGTGAAAAAAGCTAAGGTGACAAAAAGAACTTGTATTAAATGAAGACTTTTTGTTCACCCATCATGTAGATGAAACTACAAAACCAACATGACATTACATTCTCGAGAATAAAAAGTGCATGCAGGAGGAGGAGGAGCTATCCATGGGTGGAGGCATGAGTGTGGAATGCATAGAGCCATGTGCCATCTATTAGCATGCTTTGCTTGAGACTTATAATATTCAAGCTTATGTGTGTCTCTCTCAAAGCAAGTCCCTCGCGTTGATATACACCACGAACTTTCTTTTTCTTATGTGTGTCTCTTATGGGACAAGTCCCTTTTTTTTAATGTGATGACTCTTTTTAGACCTCCAAGAGCACCTTTTAGTGAGCATTAGAAATGAAGAGCTCTAGATCCAGAGTCACATTCTTCATGTCCCACATTAAGAGATGAACCATTTCTCCACATTCAAAGCTATGAAAGTAAGGCCAAAGTGAGAAAAGCTAAGGTGAGAACAAGAACCTGCATTGAATGAATACTTTTTGCCTACCCATCGTGTACATGAAAATGTAGGGAAATCTGCACGTGTTTAGGTTCTCAAAAATAAAAAATGCATGCAAGAGGAGGAGCTACCCATGGTGGGAGGGATGAGTGTGGAATGCTTAGAGCTAACTGCAATGTATTATTGCTAGGAGCTTGGTTTGATTGAGACATATAATATTTAAGCATATATGCATCTCAATCAAAGAAAGTCTCTGGCACTAATATATGCCAAGGACTTGCTTTTTTATCTGAGAACAAGGATGTGTATCGAATGAATGCTTTCTCTCCACTCATTTTGTAGATGTAAATAATAAACAATTCATATAGGAGGAGGAGCCAGTCATGGGTGGAGGGATGAGTGTGGAATGCTTAGAGCTAGTTCGCATGTATTACTGCTAGGAATTTCTACTCCCTTCCTATCCATTATTTATCTACATTGAATATCTCTCTACAAATTCCATGAACATTTGTAGGCATATCTCTATGTTTCAATGAAAACTCTAATTAATAGGAGATATTTTCAAAGAATGATACTTATTTATTTGTATTTATTATATACAATTATGAAAAATTAACTCTTTGTTAAACTCTTTTAGTCATTTGTAAATTTGATAATAAAAATTTATTTTATATATTTATGTATTTAAATTTGTATTCTAAATTTCTTTCACTCATGTATAGAATATCAATGATTTTTATTCATGTATGTATATTCCAATGTATTTTTGTAATGATCTCATACCACACCATTGAGAGTTTCTAGTAAGCCTTGTTTATCAAAAGCACCCATGAGGAATCTACACAAAACTGATCCTATAGAACATGCAAGATTGAAATAAGTATACTCAAAAAAAGATAAACTATAGTATGTGTGTGATGGTGATCATGGCATGACATATTTTATTCAAGACTGGTATCAAAATGACAACCAATGAGTTGATATTTCTAAAAATGATAAATATCTTCGAGAAGAATTTCTAAAGCACATCCATGCAGGAAGTCGCTTGACACATCTAAGAGCAAGCTTACTTATTATCAATCTTCAAAATTTTTTTAGATGGAGTAATGTATTTGTTTCTGCACTATTAAGGTATATAGTTTATTTTTTTTGTTTATATATATACACAAATATACATACACCTAGATACACATACACACACATACATCCATATACACATACACACACATATATATACACATGCATACATATATACACACACATACATATATATATATATACACACACCCATGCACATATATATATATATATATATACATACACACAAACATATTCACACACACATACACATACATGCACACACACACATACATACACACACATGCACATAGACATAGACATACACATACACATATAGGTACACATACATATATGTATATGTATATGTATATGTATATGTATATGTATATGTATATGTATATGTATATGTATATGTATATGTATATGTATACGTATATGTATATGTATATGTATATGTATATGTATACGAATATGTATATGTATATGTATATGATTATGTATATGAATATGTATATGTATATGTATATGTGTAGCTCAAGCGTAACCACCACCTCCTTTACTTGTGAATCCACGGAGACGTGAGGACCGGTATGAAGACCTTGAGCGAGTGAAGGCACAAGTGCGTGAGTGAAAGCACACAAACATGCACACACATACACACACATGTGCACACGGTTAGATCAAAGAGAGGAACAATGGAAGAACTTTGATTAGAAAAGAAATTTATTACAAAACTGAAATCTACAACAAGCTAACCTAAAAAATGAGCTTTCTAGCTCGTTTTATAGTTTTTTGACTAGGTTTGGCCCTCTCTAGACCTAGTGTCCGGCCTAGTTAAAAATTAGGTTCTAGGGCTTATTTGAGGGCTCAAACGGAGTCTAAAAATTATGAAAATTCGTAGGATTATACTTATAATGCTTATCAAGGTCAAGTAATCCTTGGCTTGCACAAAATGGAGCTACAAAAAGGTGAAATGATATTTACAATGGTTTTTAGTGATGAAAATCACTATTTTTGTAGGGGATTCTTTTGAAAATTTGACATAAACTTCTTGGAGCTCCCTACTTTCTCCCTCTTCTTGTGTGTCCACATCTTTGACATGCTTCCACTCCTCATGCTTGAATTTGGGTGCCAACACTCCCCCCCCCTCTCGAGTCTGTTGTCCCTGACAGACCCTTGTTGTAGTGGTTGTTCCATGTAGCTACAGAGGTAGTGTCCATCCTATATGAACAAGAGCCATCTAGTGTCCAAATGTAGCAGGTCGGTTGTCTGCTTATTAATTCTTAGTTCCTTTGTAGGTGCTTCTTCCTTGTATTCCAGTGTGAATGTGTCATTGGGAGCTACAAAGAACTGTTGTTGCTCAAAAAGAGATTGTCAAGGTTAAGTTGGAGCAACTAGTGGGTTTGAATTGCTTTCTAGGTATTGTTTTTGTTCCCGTGATGTCCTCTCGATCCTCCAAAGATGATCTTGACCATAGTCATGCCAAGTACTCTGAACCCATAGTGAATGATGGATAAGTGTGTTTATGCATGGGTTGAAGAAAGTATGTGGCTTGTGCACGGCCTTGTAATGTGGCCCTATGCATGCATATTTGGGGAATGCAATATAAGAAACATGGTGCAAAAAAATTGGGTCTTGAGCGAATTGTTCAAGGGTACACTGATGAATAGGTTTCCTAATTTATCATTGTTATAGTGTTACCCAAGGAGAGGGTTCTTACCATGAAAGGTCGATCGATATTCTGGGCTTTGTATTGTATTCCCATTATTGTGATGGACCATGGCTGGTCTATCGTTGTCGATAAATGTCCTTGTTGATGGTCCACTGATGAGATGCATCGAGCATGTGGTCTTGTTCCCTTTCTTCAAAGCAACATTTTCCAAATACTGAGAATTGAATTTTGTTATATTCCTTGACAAACAACATTGGGTAACTATACCAAGCTTAGTTTCACATATTCTCTTTAGCTCACCATAAGCAAGAGTCTTCTCACCTAGTATACATACAAGGATTTTCAATAATATCATCTGCTAGCCAAGACACACTTCTATCAAAACTGATAAATGCCTAGTACTCAACAGCTCCACCTTCAACTAAGCATGACTCATTCATGTTCCATGAGTAAAACCTGGGAACAAAGGTCTCTCTCTTTCTCTCTCTCTTTCTTTTTTGGTAATAGAGGTACCTAATGAAAATTTCATGATGTAATGGAATGACACGTACAATAGATGAAAGTAATTCATCTCTTCTTAGTCCATGTGCATGAGTGGGTGGAAAACAAAAAAGTGCCTATGCATGGTCTTATGATGAGACCCTATCTCATGCATATTCTAAAAAATGCATATAGAAAGCAATAGTGCAAAAATGGATAGATCTAGAGCAAAGTGCTCAAGGGTGAGACGATGATGAGGCTTCCTCCAAATGTCCAACTCCAAGAACCTTTTCTTTCCCATCAACCATTTGAAATGGATGATACCTTTGTCCACCAACCTACCAAGAGAAAAATAAAAAGAAAGTTTTTACGATGTATGAACATGTGCCCTCTTAGTGCTTGGGTTAAACTTAGTGTTCCTAATGTTTGGCCTTTGGATGAGGCCCTATTCGCATGCATACTTGGTGTGCATCTTGAAAATATGTTGTGCATTGGGCAAGGTTGGGTTTGACACCCATGGATGCCGCACGAAGAGGTTTTAGGCCGCCAATATGTCTTTGTTGTGCTAGTCGTTGCCTTGCGATTCCTCCCGAGATTTTTTTTGAGTTTCGGCTTGATTACTTCGGGTCCTTTCATTGGAAGTGGTCTTTCTTGAAGATAAGGCATGGTAGGCCTAGACCATATATTTTCAAGTCTAGTGTGAGGGGGCTGATTTTGTACAAGGGCTTTCTTTGGTACCCATATCATAGTGTTATTTGGTTGGGCTCTAAGTAATTGCTTGGGCACCCAAATTTGCTAGACATTACAAGGAAAATGTGATTTTTGTTTCTTAATGTAAGGGTCTTTGGGGCCTTCTATGTGAGTTTTTGGAGAAAACTCATCCTTACATGGGGAGTGCACCAAAGATTGATCTTCTATACATACATCATGCTTATGCAATGGATCATTGGGTTGTCCGGTTTGAGATTGATCTAGAGATTCATCGATACATTTATCCTTATTACTCATAGAATCTCTAGATGTACAAATGCGTGATGGATTTCATGATTGACCATAGATTCGACATCATTTACCACATTATTGGTGCGAAGTATTTGTTGATCATCGCCTTTGATGATCCGAGTGTAGATCATCCCTGCTTATGGTTTCATGAGGGGAATCCAAGTTTACAAGAAGAGAGGGCCCTTCCACATCCCCCAGACACTTGGAGTCCTCCATTTCTCCATTCCCGAAGGTTTCCTACGATTTACTCGAAGAAGGATTAGATACAAAAGCATGGGTGGAAAGAAAATCTTGTGCATTAAAAGCACAATCTTTGAAAAGATGATTATGTCCACCATTCTTACAATGTGGATAATCATTAGGATTTTCAATAGACATATATGTAGAAGTGGGTGTAATAGATGGACAAGACACCTCAAATTCTTGATGATTTTGTGTAACAAACCTTAGAGTGCCATTGATCAAGTCTTCATCTATACCTTCCATGACAAAGAACGTTTCCGAAAATTGCATATCATCCACCATAACCGGCAACACAACTTGACCCATGAAATCATAATGTTCCCCCTCCATGAGGATAGAAGAATGAGTTGTTGGTTGAATGTTCTCAAAAATAATGGTCACTAGGTCAATATGAATTAAGTTCCACTCACAATTAGGGTTGATATAGACACTCATCCTTCTATGGTCATATCCTATTCTTATATCCACAAAAGTATTGTTATATTCTCTTGTTGCAAATAAGGATCCTACCCCCTCATATATTTCACCCGTTCCCTTGACTCCTTGCAATTTTTCTCTAGATCTTTCACCCTTATGTGAGATTATTTCATGCATTTCATGTTTATCTCCCTCTTCTTTTTCAATCTTAGCCCCCTTTCTTCTCTCTTTTGCTTTTTTCTTTCCCATGAAACAATTTTTCTCTCCCTTGGCTTCCCAACCCCACTTGAAGGTCAACTTCAAATTACTCTATTTGAAAAATGGACTTTTGATGAAAAAGTTATGTCAAATCAGGCTCCTCGGGGTCAAAACAGGCAAACAGGACCTTTTGGAAAAATCACGATTTTGAGTGAAAATCACGATTTTGTGTGAAAATCATGATTTTGGGGATCTGAAAATCGCGAAATTGAGCTCTTATGAAAATTGCAATTTTGTGAAATCATGAGAATCGCGATGCTGAACACTCATGAAAATCAGGATTTTGAGGATCCCCAAAAAATACGATTTTGATTGAAAATCGTGAAAAACGCACTTTTCAGTGAGAATCGTGAAAAACGCAATTTTGAGTGAGAATCATGAAAAACGCGATTCTAACAGAAAATCGTGTTTTGGCTTGAAAATCGCGAGTTTGAGAATGACCAAAAAATGCAATTTTGAATGAAAATCGTGTTTTCTCAAAATCGTGGTTTTGACATGAAAATCATAATTTTGAAAATGACCAGAAAATCGCGATTTTGACAAAAAATCATGTTTTTTGCTCAGAATCGTGTTTTTACCTGAAAATCATGATTTTGGATAAAAATTATGTTTTTGAGAATCGTGCTCTGAAAATCCCGATTTTGTACCTTAATGAAAATCATGTTCTGAAAATCGTGAAAATCACGATTTTGGATGAAAGTCGTGTTTTTGAAAATCGCGATTTTGGAGTCAATAGAGAATCGTGTTTTCACAAAATCGTGTTTTTTGGCTGAAAATCGTGATTTGTGAAAATCACGATTTTGAGCGCACCAAAAATCGCGTTTACCCAAAATCGTGTTTTTGGTTGAAAATCATGATTTGTGAAAATCGTGATTTTGAGCCCATTGAAAATCGTGTTTTTTTCTAAAACTCAAGTTTTCATGACATCTAGAGAATCTTCTTTTTGTGTGGCTTAGGTGGGAACTGAAAATCGCATTTTTTTTGAAAAATTTGGATTTTATGATAATTACGATTTTAAGTCAAAATCATGTTTTTTGGGCAAGAAATTCAAATTTCTGAGTGCCAAGCAATGGCGAGCTCCGTATGTGCAAAAAATTGTGAAAAAACATAGGTGCTTGCTCTCCCTTGCACTTCCTAACTCCTTCTCACACAAAAATGCATGAAAAATGGTATGAAAATGGTGAACATGCACTAAAAAACAAGAAATTTCTATGAAGATGAAGATGGAAGAAGATGGACATGATGATGATCATGAAGATGGAGAAGAAAAATAAAAAAAATAACAGAAATGATAGTTTATTTACCTTCCAATGTCGCAAATCTACGATCTTACCATCACAACGCTCGTCCTCAAAGCTCTCTCCCCAGCAATGGCACCAAAATTTGGTGTAGCTCAAGTGTAAGCACCACCTCATTTACTTAGCACAGTGCTCGTCCTCGAAGCTCTCTCCCCGACAACGAGACCAAAATTTGGTGTAGCTCAAGCATAAGCACCACCTCATTTACTTATCAATCCGCGGAGATGTGAGGACCGGTATGAAGACCTCGAGCAAGTGAAGGCACAAGTGTGTGAGTGAAAGCACACAAGCATGCACACACATACACACACGCGCACACAATAAGATCAAAGAGAGGAACAATGAAAGAACTTTGATTAGAAAAGAAATCTATTACAAAGCTGAAAATCTACAACAAGCTAACCTCAAAAATAAGCTTTCTAGCTCTTCTTATAGTTTTTTGACTAGTTTTGGCCTTGTCCAGACCTAGTGTACAACCTAGTTTAAAATTAGCTTCTAGGGCTTATTTGAGGGCTCAAACGGACTCTAAATATTATGAAAATTGGTAGGATTATCCACATCTTTACATGCTTCCACTCCTCGTGCTCGACCTTGGGTGCCAACAATATGTATATGTATATGTATATGTATATGTATATGTATATGTATATGTATATGTATATGTATATGTATATGTATATGTATATGTATATGTATATGTATATGTATATGTATATGTATATGTATATGTAAATGTATATGTATATGTATATGTATAAGGATATGTATATGTATATGTATATGTATATGTATATGTATATGTATATGTATATGTATATGTATATGTATATGTATATGTATATGTATATGTATATGTATATGTATATGTATATGTATATGTATATGTATATGTATATGTATATGTATATGTATATGTATATGTATATGTATATGTATATGTATATGTATATGTATATGTATATGTATATGTATATGTATATGTATATGTATATGTATATGTATATGTATATGTATATGTATATGTATATGTATATGTATATGTATATGTAGAGGTACATGTATATATATATGTATATGTAGATGTACATGTATATGTATATGTATATGTAGATGTACATGTATATGTATATGTATATGTAGATGTACATGTATATGTATATGTATATGTAGATGTACATGTATATCTATATGTATATGTATATGTATATGTATACGTATATGTATATGTATATGTATATGTATATGTATATGTATATGTATATGTATATGTATACGTATATGTA